>OY747713.1:21582960-22182960 GCA_963556495.2 Valencia hispanica | reverse complement strand
GGAAGTTTCTTTACCTCTAGTGGGTTGTGGAAAAGAATTTCTTTTTTTTTCCATCATGAATAGCTCAAACTTTCTGGCGCCAAGGCAACCTATATCTGGAAGCACTGTGAGGTTAGCCGGACCTCTTTTCAAAGCAAAAGAGAGCTATTGACATCAGGTAGGACCTAGCAAACAATATCAAAATAGTTGACCGCAGAATCCAGCACAGAAGCAACAGTTTAATCACTTGCAGCTGCAACTGTAGTGTTTACAAAGATCTTCTATAAAGGAAGATGCCTTGCTCATGTACACAAGCAGATGCACAACAGGATCATGACAATGGCTCAACCGCGGCTGCTTTTGGAGTACAAAAACAAACCAGTGTAAAGCAGACTGGCCGTTTGGTGTCACTCCCTAACCTGCCTATGGCCACCATGCCCCTGAAAGAATCTCAGCTTTCAAATGATGTATAATATGATGTACTGTATAATGTGAACATGTACATAGAAAGGGTGTCAAAAAAGGCAGATTTGACCTGGAAGTATGCAACACACTGCCAACGGAATGTAAAAACGCAAATAAAAACGAAGAAAATCTGTAGACCTCCACAAGTCTGGTCCATCTGTGAGTACAATTTCCAGACACCTGAAATCTAAAATTGATAGCAGTGTATTAGGCTGAAGGTGCCACAAATGTCTGTTCAAACACTTAAATGCAAGTATAAAGATTATGTGAATGCCCAGCCATCAAACATTTCAGGAAGGAGGAGGGTTCTGTCTTGCTGAGATGAAAATGTTTTTTTTGTGCAAAACATGTCAATCAATCCCTGAACACAAGCAAAACAACTAAAGAAGATACTTGCTGGAGCTGGTAAAAGTGTAGCCTAATTATCCACAGTAAAACAATACCTATACCAAAATGGGCTGAAAGGCCAATCAGAGAGTGAGAAGACATTACTCAAAAGCAACATAAAAAGCAGATTACAAGTTGCAAATGCACTTAGAGACAAAACCCTTAAATTCTGTAGAGATTTCCTGTTGCCTGATGGGAACAAAACTGAAGTGTTTGGATAATGACCATTGTTATGTTAGGAAGAAAAAGAAAGATCTTGGAAGCCTGAGTACACCCTTCCAACTGTGAAGTGTAGGGGTGATAGCATCATGTTTGAAGGTGTTTTCAGACAGGGAGGACTGAGACACTTCCCAAAATAAATGGCATCATGAGGAAAGAAAAATATCTGGAAATATTGAAGCAGCATCTCAGGAATTCAGCAAGGAAGGTATTGCTTAGTCACAAATGGATCTTCCATATGGACAATGACCCTAAGGATACCACCATATTAATTACAAAGTGGCTTAAGGACAGGAAATTCAATGTTTCGGAGTGGCCATCAAATAGCCCTGATTTTTGTCCCATGGAAACTTGGTAGGCAGAACTGAAAAGGCATGTGTGAGTGAAGAGGCCTTCAAACCTTACTTAGTTACACCAGTTCTATCAGGAGGAATGGACAAGCAATTACTGACACTTAGTTTTTAGCCATAGTTGAGAATCTAGTATAGTTGAGCTTAAGGACATAAACTAATTTCTACACTTTTAGAGTGGATCAGATGTGTCAGCTTTAAGGGAGATAACACAGGGCAAACACCTTTCTAAAAGTTCCCATTTGTCTTGTTGGTCAACAGAATATATTCCCCAATTTCGTTTTTTGTTTTGTTAGTTCGAGTGGGGTCTTTTTGTTCATTTTGGTCTGCAGAGGTTATTGAATTCGATAGGCAATTTATGCCTTAAAGGAGTCATGACCTGTAATTTTCACTTTTCCACCAGAAAAAAATTATGTTATAATTGCATAACAATTATACACTGGCTGGGAACCCGATATTTAAAAGTGAAGCATTTGTTTACCCCTGGGTTCGTAAACCAGCTCACCTGCACGCGCACTCAAATACGTGATTTTAATTTCTGGCCAACTTGACGTCAAGTCGGCACAGGATATACCATATACAGACATCGCAGACCTATGCTGCAGAAAGCCCGCCCTCTCCCTCGCTCCTCTCCCTCTCATTTTCAGTCGAGCGCCGCCATTACTGAATTCTAGTGATGGGAATTCCAGCTCTTTTTGGAGAGCCAGTTCTTTTGGCTTGGCTCACCATAAAGAGCCGGCTCTTTCGGCTCCTCAGATTTTCTGTTGCTTAAAGTGTATTTATTACCAATATTAATGCAAAACGATATGTACCAAATTTACCAAAACTAGCAGGGGAGGAATGAAAAAAAAAAAAAACGGCTCCCAATGATGAGCCGGCTCCCATCGTTCACTTCAAAGAGTTAGCTCTTAGAGCCGGTTCGTTCGCGGCCGACACATCACCAATTCGAAGTACGAACTCCACCGTGAAAGATGGAGAAAGTTTCTTCACGCAATGATGCATTAAGAAGACATATTCGTGTCAGCCTTTTATTTTAATCAGCTAAAACCATTTCTACCAGAAACGTAGTGCACACGTGAGTTGCTCTGTTGTTGACTGCCAGAATCAACATGGAAATATTTTTTCTATTTTTTTACGCTGGGATCCTTTACAAATTTGGGACAATATCAGGCGAAGTTGGCATGGAAGTTGGAAAAAGGGCCAATTCCAACAATCAGAGACTTGCCTGCAATTGAAACGGTAAGGCTGTGTTTTTATTGCTCTGCTGTGTGTAACAAACAGCAGCTAACTGCTAATGTGGCTATTGTATGCTAGCGGGAGGAGTAGATATGGGTTAGATATGCTGAAGCATTGTCAACCATAGACATATCGTGTCAACCCCCCTCCTTCCTGCCACCAATCAACGCGCCCATCATTTGCATTATTACATTATGACAGCTAGAATATTGCATCAAATCTCGTGAGACAATAATTCCTTCAGAAATAAGGGTGAGAGGAGCTCTGTGTTTATTTTTTTCACTTTTTTTCAACTTTTCTTTTTTAGAAGGGCCTGAAAGACTATAATAAAGCGTGGGTATCCAAGGTAATACTAGGTTATGAGTCCTTTAAATGCTTTATATTTTGTCCTGGGTTCCTGGGTGATCTTGATGCCCTTTCAGAGTAATTTTGATGTGCTGGCCACACCTAGGAAGGTTTATCAATACCTCATGTATTTTTCTTTTTTACATAAGGCCCCATGGAGTATTAGAGTCCCAAAGCCTTAGAAATTGCCGTTTAACCCTTTTCAAGTTGATCTTGAACTTCTTTAAATCAGGGTATCATTTATTGCTTTTTAAAGCATTCTTTAGTCTAGATAAAACACGAAGATCAAATATCAGAATTAAGGACACTATGCTGTACAGGAAGGGCAAAATTACATCACTAAAATCCTAGGTCATTCATGACTAAACATTGTGGGCAATTATTCTTCGGATAAAAGCAAGGTGGTTCCGATTGCGATTTTCTGTTAATAAATGAAATGTTCATTTAAGAAATGGATTCTGTAGTTAATCAGGCTATCTTTGTCTGATATTAAAATCTGGTTGAAGATCAGAAACATTTATATATATATATATATATATATATATATATATATATAGTTTTGAGCTGTATAAAAATAGGTAAGGCGAACGTCTTTTCGCCTTTCTTTTTATCTAACTTTCTACCTTTGACTCGTATATTCAGTTCATCTTCAAGAACAACCTGAGATTTTGAGACAAATTTGATTAAATTTTCTTCAGGCATTTTGGATATATAGTAATCTCGAGAGATGTAAAGATAGCCCTACAACCTCTGACAGTTATGCCTCTGGCTATGACTATTGCTGCGACGGAGCCATGAAATTGATGGAGACATGGAAAAAAAGATGAAATTGAAGATGTCCATGATGCACCACTGAAAACAAATGATGAAAAGTCATTTTCTGATGTCTCCTCTTAAACGTGTCCCATTAGCTGTAGAAACGTAATATCACAGCCTTTCCTCTTTCTTCAGGGGGTTAAGAGGTTCATAAAGAGCATCATTGGAGAATAGAGACAAGGACGGAGGAAAGGAAGAGAAAAATAGAGAAAGAAAAGACTAGGAAGGCCTGGAGTTAAAAGACCTTTATATTACTTCATCTGCCTCATTACATACATGGTTTACTCATTTTTCCACTGTGAATAATGAATTACTCTTGAGACTTCAATTATTAGTGTCCTTAGGAATAACCAGCCGAATCTCTTCTGGATAATATGTTTTAGAGGAGGTTATATTGAAACCTTTTCACATTTTAACAAGTGGAGTTTGGATGTTCTTCTCCTGCATGTGTGTTGGACCTGTTATTCTCTGGCAACCCATTCAGGAGGCTTGGATGGGCTCCAACCACCAACCAAATAGGAAAAAATTGGTCCAAAATTTAAATAAATGGATTTGGTAAAGTTTTATACTGGTTTTAAAAATGGAAATATCTTGTAAATGCACATATCAAACCTTTAGGTAATAAATGCTTGTTCTTTCATAAAGTTTATTTTCGTCTTTCTGCATTGAGTATGCTGGTTTTCCCTGTGCATGCATGGGCTCTCCTGGGTACTCCAGCTTCCTCCTACAGGCCAAGAACATGACTGTCATGACAGTCTATCATAATTGACCTTAGGTAGGTGTGTGGGGATTGGGGTACCCCAACTCTCCCCCAACTACACTGGTAATAGACATAATCCCCCCCAACTCTGCGAGATAGATATCCCCGCTAACCTAAGATGATAGGGTATAAAAATTAAGTTGTCAAAATGCAGTTATCATGTCATGCCATCAGGAGAAAATGTCCTCCTGTTTCTACAGATAATCGCATTTGTAACCATTTTTTCAACCCAGTGTTTAACACTGTAAGGAAAACCCTTGGAATAAATTTATGATATATGAAAATAGTATGCTTATGTTTTTATTGCATATGACTATATGTCTTAACATTTTTATGGATGTAAAAATAGTGCAAAGTTTTATGTGTGAAACTGGATTACACTTAAACTTGTACATGCTGTGATTTAAAATAATATGCCAAGATAAATTCAAGAAACAAAATAGCAAAATAGATCTTCACTTCATCTGAACATTATTTAAAGCATGTCTTATGCAACATAATTTATTAAGGCTGGATAATATGAAACATTTAATTCTTTGTTGAAAATTCTGCCTTGATTTTAAAAAATTTAACATTTCATTTCATAAAACGGCTTTATCAGAGCCAATGTATCTGAGAACATCAGTGAATTTATATTCATAATTAGTCTGAGTGCCTGCAGACCACAAATGGATTCTCAATGAAAGTTTCTCTAAGTGCAGCAAAGAGTAGAATCCTAATGTTTGTGTGCACGTGATTTGTCTGACTGCTGCACACTCAACAGTAACTGGAGAACAAAATGTATTGAACCAGCCAGAGTGCAGAGACCGAGAGGGAAAGAGAGATGCTCTAATTGCAGAATGCAGTTGTTCATCCTAAATGGGTGGAACATCCTAACCACTTATCACTGATTACACTTCTCTGTCTGTGTCTGACTAGTTGAGGGTATTTTTTTTCTTCTTTTTGGCTGATATCTCAAACTGGCAATTTACTATTAGCTTGCTGGCAAGTTGCTTGGCCCTAGTTTTGCTGCCTGACTGACCATTGGGCCACATAACGAATCGGCTCGGAGGCCGACTTGCTAAGGAGCTGCTCGCCTGTTTGATTATAAGGATATTTATAGAGTGCAAAGGGGAATCGTAACTTGAATTGTATTACCTCTCTCTTGAGTGGGGGAGGGGGCAGTGAATCACCTGGCTAACATTTTCATTCTGACTAGATGGAAGTAAGAGGTATAATGGCTGTTATAATGAGTAAAAATGCAACAGGAAAATTAAAATGGAAGATTTGATTACATGCTGTGGCAAGTGAGAATGGCATAATGTGTGTAATAACATTAGAGAGCCTGACAGCAATAATAGTGAGGTAATGTAGGTTAGCACACAGGCTAAAAGGTGTAATTAGAATAAAAGGAAACATGCTAAAATATATTAATTTCTGATGTCTGTTAATGTGAATAACAGTAGAGTATCACACTATTTACTTCACTTGATAGTGTAGCCAGATTGACATTGATCTATGATTCAGGAAAAGATCTATAAACAAAATATTAAAATTGCAATAAATTACAGGTTTTCTATGCAGTCTTGCAATGTGGTTCTGTTGTTGCGGTGAAATTCCACACCAGGACAGCAGGGGGTTTAGACCTTTTCTGTTGGGTCTGCCTACCATTGCAGTGATGTCTCTGGTTAAGGACAGTTTATTTACTCCAGCGTGTAAGCACACATCCACTCAAGGAGCAATAGCTGACAGAGAGCAAGTTTTGATTGAGCTGGAAAGCTTTTTACTAGAAAAGTGCAGCTCATAGAATACTCTAAAAACACATGTAAACAAAAAAACGCAGCGGTCTGTTTTGTTGTTCTCTACACCTCCTGGTGTTCAAAATTGCTAAAAAATGTTAGATAAACTGGCCTTTTAATATAACGTATGTAGTGTCCAAAAGCTGCATTGACTACTAATTACATTGATAGAGCCCCGTTCTGGTGAAATGATCTTGGGCTGATGCTGGGCAGACTAATCACAGATGTACGCTTCTGTAGTGTTTGATGGAGAGTTAAAAAATGTGGGCTCTACTCCATCAGTCGTTGCATGCATGTTGAAGAGCCCTTACATGGACAGATAATGGCGCTGCGTGTCTCCACACCTCCTCAGATGGAGAAGCATAAACTAGGTTTAAGCCCCCCTTTACATCATGGAATTAAGCTTTTATCTGAAGAGAAGCGCGTACAGCTCCAAATTGGGCAAGTTTTACTAAGCTGCCCGACCCAAATGCACAAAACTCTCAGGAGACTGATCAGATTTCAAAAGTTTGGTGAAGATATGTGAGATGATGGTGGACTCTGGAACAGGGGAACTGCTGGGAACCAAGAGGGAAGATCTGGAACCCATAGAAAGCGATATACAGTTCTGCCAGTGAGTGCTGCAGAGTCCTGCAGCCTGCAGAGTGCTGCAGCACCCACCCATACTCTCCCGTATCCCCCAACCAGCCCGAGTTATTGATTGAAAACCCCCGACCCAAGCCGAGACCCGCACACTGACAAAATACAGTATAAAACTCATGATCCTGCTGTGTGCCTCTGTGTATAAGCAAGGCATCTTCTTTTATAGAAGATCTTAGAGAGTTTTGCTTCTGCAGGACACCTGCCGCTGATCTCTGTAACAACTTGACAGAGCTGTGCTCATGTTGTGAATAAATCTTTCAGTACCATTTGACTCACTGTTTGATTCTGCATGTGGGTTGAAAGATTTTAATTCACGGAAATTTCTTTTTGAAAGTGATTAATTTTCAGCTGAATTTTCTCTGACATACTGAATATAACACAATATACCTTGAATGTTACTCACCACTGCCATTCATTTGATCCGCTGATAGAAGTGCAAAGAACAAAACAAAACACAGTTGACAGTCCAATTCCGCTCAATTCCGCAAGATTTATATTATCTGTTTTGATATTGTTTGCAAACTGCTAACAGACGTCAGTAGCTCTCATTTTCTTTAAAAGGAAGTCCGCCTAACTTCACGGGCTTTCCAAATATAGGTCGCCCTGGTGCCCCATAGATTGGGAGTTTTTTTACTTAAATATTAATCAAAATAATTGTTTTCTCACCCGCGACCCACCCTTCAAACTAATTTTGTGTCATGGCCCTGTTGCAGGACTCTGGAGTGCTGTTTGTGTACAAAACAAAGATAGACATTCAGACATAGATGCTTGGACAGATAGACTTTGCAGTCAATCCCACATGGGTGCTCGTTACTGTTCGTGGTTGCTGGAGCCCCAGTGCAGGCATGGAATCGGCGTCTATGCTGGAACCGAAAACTGCTGGGGACCGGGAGCTGGAACTCTGTAATTAAAGTTAGAGGTGAGTGTATGTTTAGAGCATACAATATTAATCTTGAGGTGAGTTCTTACAGGTGGTGGAAAGTGAATACGCCAGGAAGGAGTGAGTGGAAGCCGGATGGGGATCCATGTGTTGGCTGACCAGAAAGTTGTTAGGAAGTGGAGATGAAATCATCAGAGGTATGAAACCTTGAGAGAAAAGACAAGGAAGGTAAGTCCAATAAGCTTGTAGCTAAGGAACTCCGAAGATTAACGCTTGAAGAGTGGAACTCAGAGGGCTAGGTGTACCAGATATGGTGTAACACTAAGGTGCCGAAGGACTGACTGCCAGCTACCTTTATCCTCCAGTAAATCATGCTGAGGTGCAGGGTTGCCGACAAACACCTGCAGGACTCCTCCCACCAGGGCTGAGTACTAGTGGCTCTGCTGTGCCCTCCAGTGATGAACCTCCAGATGACGTAGGATACAAAACCACCACAAAAACCAAAACACAGCATTCTGACACAAGCTGCTTGGATGTCTAAAAGTAACCTCAAGGTTCAGAGCCTTGGTGTGAAGGGCACAGAGTTATCAGTACAAAACACAAAGATGTTTTAATTTCTGTGCATGACTCCTTCTGGCTGGACTTGTTAAGTTTAGTCCAACAATTTTAATCAATGATTTAAATCTTATTTAAATTGTTGGACAGGATTGTACACTCGTTAATGGAGTGTACTGCACTCTGTCCAGAAACTCCCCTCATCTAAACCCTCTTATTCTACTGATAAACTGATGAAAAAACTGATGGTCTTTTCTCCTCTATAGTCAGACTGAAACTAATTGTGAAGGTACAAAAACCACCCATATAAACATTCAATTCTACAGATTTTGAGGAGCCGTTGTTCAAATGTGATTCCACTGTCGGTAGAATAATAGTAGAAGGGTGTAGGGAGAAGCAGGAAAGCTGCTAGTTGACAAGTACTAACAATGCAGTAATATCATGGTTGCATTCACACTTAAATTAGGTATTCCAGACTTGCTCCTAACAAACTGTATATTTCACCATACAAAGTATGAACAATAAACTTTCAGATGTTTATTTAGGAGAGCACCAAGTTCACATGATGACCAAAAAGGTGCTGACAGGATTAGTTTGTAAGGCTTTTTTTTAACACTGCTTGGAGCATATTCTTTTCCACATAAAGAGGTACGATCTCTGATGCACAATAACAAACTTTTGCCTGGTGGGCAATACAAAGAGTTCCTGCTGTGACTGCAACCCGGCGAACATTGTGGTGATCCTGTAAATCAAAAATAATATGTTTCATCCTAGGCCTACATGTTAAACATGAAAACTTGTAAATGGGTCTGACCGCAGTTTGAGCATGTATGCAACAAAGGCTGACATATAAAGTTAAATTAACATGGTATGATCAGTAAAAGTAGATTTGAATAAAATTCTAATAAGCCATCATACAGTATTAATACAGAAAGTATAGTGGTATTAATAATACATTCCATGTATACTACACACTCAAGAAGACAGTGAAGGAGCAACTGATTTCAAGGAAATTGATTGATGCTGTTTGAAGGGGTCCAGATGGTGTGTTAAACACCACACACACACGCACAGACACACACAAAACATGCAAAAATAAACATTGTCCTCCATCTCTTTTGAGATCACTGTAAATTGGTTCCTAAAGGACCCTGTTCAGATGTTTTGGTAAACTATGCTTACCAAGAAATTTTATAAAAACTTGTATTGCTTTTGTTGCTGACATCAACACATTACAATCAAACTGAAAAACATGGAAACAAGGAAAAACAACTAATTTTCCTAAGTTTTGATATTTCATAAATTGTGATCTGCGATAGAATGGCGGCCTGTCCAGGGTATACCCTGCCTCTTGCTTGATGACTGCCGGAGAAAGGCACCAGCCTCCCTGCAACCCTGCAAAGAATAGACGGTATAGATAATGGATGGATGGATGGATTTCATAAATTGTAATTTTGGAACAGAAAATCCTCAGAAATTAGTGCCTGTGCACATGTTGTGAAAAACAATCTTAGTCTGGAATATCGTTTTATCAAAACTGTAAAAATCGTGACTTTTTTGTTGGGGCTCTAATTAGTCTCCTTTGGTTTACTTGCAGTGAGACTGGGGGGGGGCTGTATAACTGCACTGTATAACTCTTTAATTAGACCAGTGACAATTTAATCCAATCAACATCATTTCATTGACTCAACTCAACATCTCTTTTCATTGATTTCAAAGTATGTTGTGGGAGATAGAGAAGCTGTAAGTGATAAATAAGTGTAAAATGTTTATTAGGAGAAAATGCTGCGCCTGCATAATATACCAAATTACATACACAAAACAAGTTAATTACATGCACAAATTAATTTATCACTTGGCCTGTATTTTCTATACCACTAATTAATCTTCTGTTCAAACTAATGCTTGACTTATTCCTCTTTTAAAAAGAGTAAAATTTTGAGCTGTTTGCATTTAGTTGGTGCCCACTGCCTTCCATCTGTGTGGCTTTTTTTCCCCAGAATATGCAGACTGCATGTCAGTCTCCCACTGAGAAGCTCCATCTCTGTCTGACAGTATAAGTTATGCCTTTTAGCAAAGCAGAATTGGCCTCGATTTTGTGCTCGTTCCTCTGATTTAGCGGGTTTTTAAATTACAAATCACCCAATTAGGCTGATCAGATAGGTAGTATGAGAACACGTTTTCCAAAAACAACATGGAGTAATTAAAGGAAATCAAAAGAAAAAGGTTTGTCATTGTTTTATAGCTTTTAATGAGAATATGAAGTTCGTTAAGATGATTCGTCAGTGTCTTAGAAAGTTCTCAGATCACATGGCAAATACAGAAAATACACACCCTGATGTCAAGTCTTTAAACAAACAGCAATGATGAAATACATATGCGCAAAAAAGAATGCTGTTTAAAGCAATAACAACACTAAAAGATTCATTAAGTGGGAAAAATTAAAATGAATGAATGAAAATATTTAAAAAGGTTAGCTAGGCTAACATAGTGGGGGTGACCAACCATCCTGTTTTCCCTGGATATGCTGAATTTTCCTTTGCTGTCCTGGGTATCCGAGGGGAATTCATAGATTGCTGAAAATGTCCGGGTTTTTGTTGTTTAATGAACAACGGTAAACATTTTATAACAACAAGTGGCAGTTCTGAAGCCATCCTCTGCGGGGTGTTTTAAAAATGACAATCCTTTTTGCACAAGAGGCCAAGAAGCCAGACAAGGACAAACAGGCCAGAAGCAGGCAGGGTCCTGTGAGAAAAAAAGTGTGTGTTTTTTGGGGGGTTTCTTTTGGCTTTTCAGGTACCCTCTGCCCTATGTCACCAGCGAGTGTCACTGTTATCAGGGAGACATACTTAAACTGACAGGTGTGATGCAAGCAATACATCACCCTTCTCTCATCTGACATTCTCCCCGAGCTGCTGCCTAGAGCGTTGTTCTGATCCGTTCATAGACGGAACAGACAGCAGACTGTGCGTAGTGCACCATTCACATAACTGGCATATGTGTTTCTGTGTGTAACAAAAGTGGCAAAGATCCTGTAGGTGACATGGACATAGAAACTATAATAATCCTTTGCAAAGTGAGAGTTCATCTGTAAATTGACTGAGGAGGAAAAAGATGAAAACTAAAGACTGAGAGCATACACTTTTTATTGTCTTTTTGAGACTACGGCTTTTTACTTTCATTACACTGAAAGGAAAATACTTTTTTCTCAGATGTTTAGATTTTTGTTTCATTTTCGTGTAGTTCGTGTAGTTGTAGGAAATTATTATTGTTACTGGTTAATTTTCTAATTCAGAAGAGTAATTATTTCATCATTTTTCTGTGTGTTGTTTTTGTACATGTGAAAGCTTTTTTGAAGTTTGTTATTTAACTATTATTATTTAACTATTCTTTCTAACCCCAGTCCTGAAAATGTTTCAGGACACTGAAAGTGTTTCAGGACTAGCCTCTTTTTTGGAAATCAAAATATGGTCACCCTAAATAAAGAATCTGTTTTGCTATTATTGTTTAAGGACAAAGTTCTGAAAATGTACTTAAATTGAGACTTCAGTTTTAGGTCGGTTCAATTTTGGTTATCGTCTGTCAAAAAAACTTCCCAAGCTTTAAACATCAGTCAAAACACTATTAAACTAATCTTCTGAAATGGAGTTTGCGACAAGTGCATGCCTCGAAGGTACAGTTGTCTGCCTAAACTGAGCATTGATTAAAGAAACAGCCAAGAGCCCTATAGTAACTATGGAGGATCTGCACAGTTACACAGCTCAGGTGGCAAAATCGGTCATAAGGACAGCTATTGACTGAACACTGCTCATCTCCCTTAATAGAAGAGTGACTGTGGGATGGTGAGCATACCACAGTGAAACATGGTGGAGAGGCTGGTTACAACACATGTTAGTGGCTGCAAAAGAAATAAGAATTTGGCAGAGCTTCACTTTCCAGCAGGACAACAAGCCTCAATATACAGCCAGAGATGCAATGTTTTGGCTCAAATCATATTAATCTCTTAGAATGGCCTAATCAAAGTCACAGAAGCTCTCCATCCAGTCTGACTGAACTTAAGCTATTTTGCTAAGAAGAATGGACAAATAATTCAGTTTGTTGATGTGCAAAGTTGCATACCCTGAACACATTTATAATTTTGCAACAAACAACAAAATAATTCATTGTACCAATATCCTGAATTCATCTGGATACACCTGAAGTTTATTATTATTTAATAGGAAACTGGGGGGGTGCATCAAAGAGAGAACATTGTACAATATGGAGCAGGTGCAGACATTGGCCTTTTGGTGGTATAAAAAAAAAATTATTCCAGCATGTCAGTTTCACACAACCATGTTTAATTTATCAAACCTAACAGCATATTGCTAATTTATAATCAGCACTGACAATACACGCACACACACTTGTGCCCACATTTGCCTGCCTGCATTCACCTGTTGCTTTTAAAGATAATTTAGTGCAGTTCTCACTTTGCTGTATCTAATCAGCTTGTGTGTGTTCCTAATTTGTTAAAATACATAGCTGTGAGCAACATAAACCTATAAACATAAGCCCACTGGAGACTGTTTTATTGAGTTCTACAGAGAAACTTTTCGAGAGCGAAGGATTGCACAACATAAACAGCACAATAAAAACAAATACATGTCTGCAACAAGATACCAAACAACCAGCGTGCTATTTTTGCTTCATTTAAAAAAAACATCTCTCTCTGTATACTACATACACAGTAATGCAATAAAGATTTCGTTGTCAAACTGCCCCAAAGCTCAGGGGAAAAGGGTTTTTTAAAACAAGAAATACACTAATTATGTTTAGTAAGTCCTTATTCACTCCTGTGGACTTACAATTGCCCAAATTAGAAGAGTTTGATGATGAGAGTCTGGAAAACTATTTTTTGGTCTATACCTGCATCAATATTAATTTTCTGCCCTTGTTGATACAGAATTAGCATATGTCAAGAGATGACTGTTTTCAATTACAATCCCTTGTCCCGACAACAAGAAGGACTTCACACACAAGCTACTGAGTTATCACAAAAACACACAGGAAGTTGGCGAATTCAGCAGAAACCTGCTGGCCCTGTGAAATAAAAAATGACTGCTGTGGAGGTGGAATAAAAAACAGAAGCTGAATAATAACATCAACTTTCCATCATGTGGAGGAAAAAAGCTGTACTGATGCGAATTTGGACTGTGCAAACTGTCGCAGAAAGATAAAAATGAGTAAAAGTGTGTTTTTAGTTTTGTTAAATTGGAAAACTTCTGATATTTTTTGACATGCCTGGTGGGCTCTGATATTGAAGATTTGCAGACTGCTCCGTTCAAATACAGACAGGGAGTTAGGGACAAACAGCTGCAGCTGCTGGTTCAGCTGCTGTTCTTGTCACACTTTTCTTTCTGTATGTTGCTTCTTATTGAACTGTTTGTTGCTGATGTAAACCACCCTATAACTCTCAGAGCCTAAAACATCTCCTCTTTATTAGTTTGGCAAAAAAAAAAAAATGTACAGCTTGTATTTATTTTTATGTTAAGTTTGGTATTTTTGGGGGGGGGTGCATTCTTTTTTTCTGCATTTAGTTTAATCAAACCACAGGACATGTCTCCAAAAATTAAGGTCTTTATCCTTGAGAGAATTTGCAAACTCTAATCTGGATTTTCATGTTGCCTCTGGAATAATTTCTTCTTCTTCTGGGCCTCAGTCCAGCATTTGACACAGTTGATCATGATATATTATTGAAACGACTGGAGAGCTAGGTTCTCTCTGGTACAGTACTTGGCTGGTTTGAGTTTTACCTAAACAATAGGAACTTCTTTGTGTCAAAAGGCAATTATTCATCAGAGCAGACAGAAATCACACAAAACTATTTTCTTTAGTTACAATGACTTTTTTCATCAAAGTAAAATCTTTTTACAAATTGACGTTTATTTAGCCCTAATTCAACCAGTTTTATAAAAAAACTGATTGTGGCAAAGTGACATTTCCCACTCTCAACACTGAAAATTAATTTCATAACAGCTGCTTAATTGATATTTTTCCTTTTGTCCATCTATTACTGATCAGCAGCATTGGAAAGATTTTTCCCTCCCTTAACAGAAAAAAACTTTACTGAACAAAAAAGTGACTGTATAGGTCGTTAAGTTAAACCACATTCACACAGGCACACACAACTTGGCGCAGTGCAGTTACTGCTCATTAGTTGAGGTAATGTTTATATAGCATTATGCCGTGCCCCACACACACACACACACACACACACACACATACAAACTGTTATACATGGCTCCAACATGGGGACTCAAAAGTAAAAAACAGAGACATGGAAGGAGGGGAGCAAGCAGAGATCGAGATGTAAAGTTATATTTGAGTCAGATGTAATAGCTGTAATTATATTGGCGATATGGAAGGCCTGAGTCTGGGTCTGAAGCGTGTGTGTACGTGTGTCTGCGTTCGAACAAAGGGCCGCTTGTGTCAGGGGCCTGCTCACTGCAGCTCTTACCGTAATGATATTCCAACGCTTGCCGTTAGCATGTGTGCATATTTATGTGTGTGTGTGTGTGTGTGTGTGTGTGTATCTGCATGATGTTGAGTCTAGAAGGGAAATGACTACCATGCCTTGCCAGAACCCCCACTCTGCTCCTCCTCACCCCCTGAACCACACACACACACAACCACACCCCACGGTCCAGTCTTGCACACTCACTCACACACGCACGCACACACACCTACACACACACACACACACAGGGGATTAGTTGTACCTGCATTATGCAGTTTGATATTTATGTATGAGGGGAAAAAAGATGGGGGTGGTCATTTCCAGACTGATTAGGTGTGTGTGCGTAAAAGTAAGACACAGAGAACTTGCTGTCACCTTCCACTTCTGTCATCTGCTTTTCTTTCCACATCTTTCTTTCTGTTCTATCTTTTCTTTTCTTCCTTTTACTATCATTATTGTTCTCGTTTCTTTCCTCTCTTTTGGTTCAGTGGGTTTCTTTCTATTTATAAAACAAAACAAAATGGGTCTCTGAACTGACTGTTTGTCTCTGCGCATCCGTGACGTCATTAGGTATGTGCATGATCCAGATGGATTTTCCACAGTTGCTCTCCACGATGGCGGACTGAAGAAGTAGTTGAGGTAGCATGCCAACTTGCTCTCTTTCACCCTCACACACACACACACACACACACACACACACATATGCGCACGCGTGCACACACACACACACACACACATATATTGCTGTTAATTTATCCACGGTCATTTGAATCTCTTCACAGCGGATTAAGTCCTAGAGAAATATTTCTCCTCTCCTTCTGCCCCATCATCTATCTGTCTCTAAGCTTCTTAAAGAGGTTCTTCTGGTCTTGCACTGAAAACCTCTGAACTCTTTTTTTGAATAAGATACTATTAATAAATCCCAAGCTTCATTGAACGACATTTTTTTAGTGTTACTTCAATGTTTCTTTAGCAGAGGCAATTGCCAATGTTAAATGAACATTCAAGTATATTTATAGACCACATTTAACACCAAAGTTCAGTACATAAAATATTAAGAATAACAGAAAAGACTATATAACCAGACCTAGCTGCAGAAACAAATGACGTTGGAGCATCACATTTTTTCAAGGGGGCATACTTTTTCAACCTGCAATCGTATCTGTATCTGCAATCACTATCAATAAAAAGGGTCAGTTCATCCTAATATATATATATATATATATATATATATATATATATATATATATATATATATATATATATATATATATATATATATATATATATATATATATATATATATATATGCTGTAGCTGGTATTTTTGCCAATTTTTCCATGACGATTTTCTCTAGAGCTGTGATGTTTTGGGGCTGTCACTTGGCAACACAGACTTTCAACTCCCTCCATAGATTCTCTATTGGATTGAGGTCTGGAGACTGCCTAGGCCACTCCAGAACCTTGAAATGCTTTTTGACGTGGGCAATCCTTCATTGCCTGTGCCGTGTGTTTGGGATCATTGTTATGCTGGAAGATCCAGCCAAGTTTAATCTTTAATACTCTTACTGATGGAAGGAGATTTTCGTCCAAAATCTCACAATACTATCCTATCCTATCTTTAATACGGATCAGTCGTCCTGTCCCCTATGCAGGAAAACAGCCCCAAAGCATAACGTTTCCACCTCCATGCTTCACAGTGGGTATGGTGTTATTTAGATGCATCTCAGCATTCTTTCCCTGTCAAACAAGGTGAGTGGCGTTTATACCAAAAAGTTATATTTTGGTTTCCTCTGACCACATTACATTCTCCCAATCCTCCTCTGGATCATCCTGATGGTCTCTGGCAAACCTTATACTGGCCTGGTCATGTGCTGGCTTAAGCAAGGTGACTGCAGGATTTTAATCCATGATGTAGTGTGTTACTAATGGTAACCTTTGTTACCGTAGTCCCAGCTCTCTTCAGGTCATTGACCAGTTCTTCCCATATAGTTCTGGGTTGTTTCCTCACTGTTCTCAAGATCATGTGTACCCCATGAGGTGAGATCTTCCATGGAGCCCCAGGTTGAGGGAGATTTTCAATGATCTTGTATTTATTCCATTTTCTGATAATTGCTCCAGCAGTTGATCTCTTCTCACCAAGCTGCTTGCCTATTGTAAATTGGCTCATCCCAGTCTTGTGCAGGTTAACAATCTTGTCCCTGGTGTCCTTGGACAGCTCTCTGGTCTTGGCCATGGTGGAGGTTGGTGTCTGACTCTTTGAAGGTGTGGGGATGAAGGAGGGGATGAGGGAGGGGATGAAAGGATAGAAAAGTAGGAATGTAATGCTGAGACGAGATAGAGGGTTGGGGGAGAGGGGTTACGAGACAACAGTCTGAGCGACCTGATCGCTAGGTAGGCAGGCTTTAAATAGATTGCATAATAATTAGGGATGAGATTCAGGTGTGAGATGCCAGGTGAATCGAATCTGAGTCGATTACTGAGGACCACGCTTACAGAGATCGGATTATAATGTTTATTGAAGAAGGGTAGGAGTGATGAAGTGTCTGGGAGGATACGCCGATGGAGGCTTGAAGATTCTGTGTGGGGGTGCAGACTTCATAAATTCGTCTTTTTCTAATCGAGCCTGCTCAGGACCCCCAAAGTTGGTCATTAATTAACAAAGCAAAGTATGAGCATGGTGCAGATCATGTAGATTATTTTGAATGTAAGTACGATATGCTGAAGACAACCAACGACCTAAGATTAGAATAATATTGTCTGAGATGCCTGAGTGAGAGGCGGAGTGGCTGCTCCTATGCGGATGGAATGGATTGAAAAATGCATGGGGTTAACGCCGGACCTGAACAAGATTTGGCGGAAGTGATGAGAAAACCAGAACCTAGTGGCTAGACTATCGGATTCAGTGATGAAGAGTGGATCATAAGGTTAGCCGTTGGCGGCCAGGCGGGAACGAATATAATTTGATATAATGAGTGAAGACGAAAAAGGTAGATGGGAAAGGAAGCACTGAGTTGATCAGTTTTGCTTTTGCGGAACATAAAAATGAGGGTATCTTGGTTAAAGATTGAGATATCTGAAAGGCGTGGATGAATGAAAGGATTATATCTGGAAGAAGTAGGGGCGAACTCGGAACAGCGAAGAAAACCGAAGTAGGCCACCAGGAACATTTCTAATGTTAGATTGACTAAAAGAGTAGAGTAACCGGAATGAATGGTATGGATGCAATGGCTAAGGAGGTCGGAGGTTAGAGGATATCGGTGGTTAGTGATGGGTGGTTCTTGCTTCTTGAGACCTATAAGCAACATAGATATGTGACTGTGGGTAGGAGCTGGACAGGAATTGCCGGTAGCCAATTTAACAAAGAAATTAATGCCAGAAAGATAGGACTGAATGGTAGAAACTCAATTTTTTTGAATTGAGTGAGAATAAATGACGAAGTGACAAATTGAAGTCGGGATGAGTGAAAGGAAGGGAAGGTTATACGTTACATGGAAAGATTTGAAGTGGGTCCATCCTGAAAGATAAGATGAGAGGGTACGAGGAGCAAGACTGTTAAGGATGGCATTCTGAGACAAGTTGGAGAGGTCATATAGCTGAGGAGTTCATTATGGATGGTTGCTGAAAACGGTGGGATCGGGGTTGGATGAAGATCTGCATCTGGTGCCAAGGACCTGAATTGCTGGAAAGACAAACGAGAGAGAGAGAGAGTCAGCGATGGAATTTAGATGGCAGGGAAGATGAGGTGCATGGGGAAGGAATTGATGTTTGGCTGACACCAGAGTGAGTCTGCGGATTAACTGCATGATAGGTGGTGAACCTGAGCAATCTTTGTTTATGATGTCGACGGTGGTAGGATTGTCTGAATGAACGAGTATGCAGTGTTGGGACAGTTTGTGCCCCCAAAGAAGGGCAGCAATCACTATGGGATAAAGTTCATGAAAGGTGGAGGAGAGGGGAGCTGACCGGAGCCGCAAGAGTTCAGACTCGGGAGGCCATGTCGACACAAACCACCTTCCATCGTAGAAGCCGCCAAAGCCTGCAAAGGGTGCAACGTCGGTATAAAGCCGGATGTCGTCTGGATAAGAAACCAAATCATTATTTAAAAAAAGAAATACCATTCCACGTGGACAGAAATTCTTGCCATAGGCGCATTTCCATTTGGCAAGGTTCTTCGATGGCAAGTCGGCCATGGAGTGAAGGGATGTTGGAGGCAGTGGACAGAAGATGAGATATGCTTTGCGACCTGCTAGACAGATAAGCCGGATAGCATGATTGATGGTGACATACTGCATGGAGAAATCGGGAAAAGGGATGAGACTGTTGATCCTGGGAACGGAGGAGACGTGAGGTGCCGACAGGTCAATGATCAGTCTTTTCTTTCCTGAGTATATGCGGGTGGCCACCCCCAAGGTGCTGACCTGGAAAACTGCGAAAGAGGGGCGGGCGAAAGGACTGATCATGAACCCCTCCTTAATTAACCTCCCTAAGGAGTAAGGAATCGACTGTATCAGGATCAGAGAGAGCAGACAACAGATTAGAACAGTGAGTAGAGCAATCGGGGAGAACTTCAAAGCCTGGGTGGAACCCTTGAGTGAAATCGTTAACCAGAAAATCCCCAAACTCCCTATCGGGGTGGCTGGCCAAAGCAGAGATGAGTGTTCACTTTGATTGGTGTGGCAAGGTGTTGTGCTAGTCAGTCTGCTTTGGAGGTGGGATTATGGGGGCAGGCGTTCCTGGAGTGCGCCCCTCCAGAAAAAGCAGGTGTGCAATAATCGGCAGCTGGAGGCTGAGCAGCCGAGGTCATTAAAAGTTATTGGACACCATCCTGCCACCCTGGTAAAGGATAGGACGGCCGCACTTGTCGATTCCCCCTGAGACTGGTGCATTGGGTTTAGGCTGTAAGGGAAGGGACTTGGGGATAACTGGAGGGGGAGGGGAAGCTGAAAACAAATGGTTGGAAACTGATGAGCTGCGTGCCGTTGAGAGCCGAGGTCGGAGAGGGGCTAATAGAGTGCATGCTGTAGCCAGGTGGGAGGGAGTGCCACAGAGGCTGCAGGATAGGGATGCCCGAGCTGCAAAGATGCGGCAATACAATTCGGAATCAAGAAAACCCCAGTATGTGCCCTGATTATATTGGGCGAGATGACCCGCTGCCAGAGATGAAAAAAGGGTATGATACTGATAGAACCCTATGCCCCCAGATCTAAGAGCCATGTCAAGGATGATGGATAAATAGTCATCTAACTCAGGTCGGCGGTCAGGGAACACAGAGCAAATGGTGTCCCTATAGATAGAGAAAGCGAAAGCGAACTTTGCAGGGGATCAAATCTTTAGAATGGGGACTAAGTGCTGAGCCTAGCTGGATCGGCCCCAATCCGGTCTGCAACTCCCGGGGCTGAACTGAGAGACCTAAAGAGGGCTGGAGAAGGAGAGCTAGATCGACGTAATTACCGTTCAGAATTTGTTGATGCAGAGCAGGTGAAACTGGGGAAGGGCAATGAATGGAAGAAGGCGCCCAAATGGGGGGTACTGCTGTAGAAAGAGAGTAATGGTTAGAAGCAGGAGAGTAAATGGAAGAAGCTGGCAACTGAATAGAAGACGGCGGACCAGTAGATCTTTTAGGTAAGGCAGGGACAGCTTGCTGAATATTTGTGCCTGAGGGCACGTCTGAAGAATTGGAGGGGGGTTCTGGAACATGAGTGGAAGCCGGAACTGTACCTGAGGAAGAAGGAAAGGTAGGAGGGGGGATGAGAGGGAAAGAGGATGATTGAGTATATGTTGGAAGGAAGAGAAAAAACTAGTCATAAATGAAACGAAATTTAGGGAAGGACGGGGAAATGGAATAGATGAAGCTTCCCCGCCAGCAGCGGGAGCTGTGGGGGTTAGCCCGGCAGCTGTGAACTGGGATCTGCCCTGAGAGGAAGTGGATGTTGTGGCTGAACTAGGAGGAAGATTGCGAGAGGAGGGAACCTAAGTTAAAGACAAAATAATGGGGAAAAGAAGCTTGAAGAGGCAAGATTTATTATCTGAGCGGCTAAAGGGGATGCCTCTTTCCCTGAGCGCAGATTGCAGGCGAGCCACTGTCCATCCGGACATGTCCAGGCGGGTCGACGCAGAGGCAGAAGGACAAGGAGCCCTAGATGAGATCGTGGAGCGGAACGAAGCCTGACGGGTACTAGGATGATAAGTTATCCTAGCTGGACAGCCAGAGACGTCAGGAGAGGAGCGCTGAGTTCGCATTGAGGATTGAGCCTGACGAGATCAAGGAGAAGAGGAAGCTTGGGCCGGATGGACCGTAGCGGTTACTGGGGAGCATTTGGCTCCGGTGGAGGTCCCGGAGCGCAGTGAGGACGCCCTGCGGGAATTGGAGGGAGCATGGGCCGATCAGTCTGAAGCCACTAAAGGAGAACAAGGGGGCGAAGCCTCGGGGCGAGACTGAAGGGACCTGAATAATCGGAGAGGAGATGGAGAAGAAGGGCGCCGAACTGGGCGACAATTGTATGGCCGCGGGACACGGAAGCCACTGGAGAGAGATCCGACCGTAAATTGCGGGATAGAGGAGCTTTGGCTGCGGCGGACTGGCTGGAATCCCGTTGAGCCGATGAAAGCCTGACACGGCGAGAGATTTGTCGAACTACGGATGGAGGTGATGGTGGAATGATGGAAGGCTTACGGGAGAAGAGCTCCTCGTCGGAATCTGATGGATCGAGAGTGAGGGTAAGCACGTCCATGCTTGATTGTTGAAAATGTCTTGTCTTGATTGTTGAAAAGCATTATGCAGTAAACTGGAGTAAACCTTTATGCAAGGGGAGGCAGCTACAGCAGCTAAGGAGTACAAGAAGTAGAACAAGGCAGTGTTACCCCTCTGCCTGCAAGTATTGCATGTTAATTTGCCAAAGAGTATAGAGAGATTTGTTTATCAACACAGGGAATGCGCACGCAACCCACCTATAGAAAGAGATGCTGGTCCTTTACATAGCTCTGGTTCACAGTGTTATTAGATGCAATTATCTTGCAGTTCAAACTTAATCAAATCAAACTTAAATATAAAGCGCTTTTCATACAAAACAGCATCTTAAAGTGCTTTACAGATAAAATGACCCCACATAACCCCCCCTCCCCCCAGAATAAAGACATTATCACACTTATAGAGCTTGCTCTTAAAAACATGAATGTTCTCTGCAGCCCTATGGTCCTCTAGCAACCTGTTCCAGAGGTGAGTGCCATAAAACTGGAAAGACGCCTCACCATAAGTGTGTTTCCTGAGTTTTGGGATGACAAGGAGAACGCTGCCAGAGGAGCGCAGAGACCGCGAAGGTTCATATGGTAAAAGCAGTTCTGAAAGTTAAGAAGGTCCAAGACCATTAAGACACTTAAAAACAATTTTAAGAACCTTAAAATCGATCCTAAGACATATGGGGAGCCAATTCAGTAATTTTAAGACCGGTGTAATGTGCTCCCGCCTCCTGGTCTTCGTCAGGACACGTGCTTGTAGAAGCTGTAAACCTGATATACTCTTTTTGGGAAGACCAGAAAGCATGGCATTATAGTAATCAATTCTACTGGCAGAGGTGGGACAAAGTCATTGTTTTGCAAGTCACAAGGAAGTCTCAAGTCTTTGTCCTTGAGTCCCGAGTCAAGTCGAGTCAAAGATGAGGCAAGTCCCGAGTCGAGTCAAAAGTCAAAGCCAACAAGTCTCAAGTCGAGTCAAAAGTCCTACCATTTTAGTTTCGAGTCATTTCAAGTCCTCTTACCACAGAAATAAATTTATACAAGTCATGTATGTCTGTAAGATTTATATTTATTTAATTTAAACCTCTATTTATACAATAACATTAATCAAATACAGTAAAAACTGAAAATTTAATTTTCACAAAAAATGCTTGTATTTCAACAGCATATTGCACTAGAACAATGCACAGCAGCTTCAGTCCTGTATTGTATTGACCTCATATTGCAAAACAGTTTAACTTTCAAATAGACATGGGTCCTTTTAACCTAAACTTTTTTAAACATGTAATCAATAAAATCCTCACCCCTAAAAATGATCACTTCTGAAAAACTGGACCAACCTGATGATATAATTGGAATGCCTCCATGGTGTGTATGAGAAAGAAAGAAAGAAAGAAAGAAAGAAAGAAAGAAAGAAAGAAAGAAAGAAAGAAAGAAAGAAAGAAAGAAAGAAAGAAAGAAAGAAAGAAAGAAAGAAAGAAAGAAAGAAAGAAAGAAAGAAAGAAAGAAAGAAGGAAGTGTGGACAGGTGATGAGCAGAGAGTGAGTGTGTGTGTGTGCTGTGGACCGGTGGAGGGAGGCCCCTAAACTGCATTGCATTTGCAAAAGATCAAATTGGCTAAATGTCTGTCAGTCATCTGTGCACGATGGGTACGCAGAATGATGCCACCATGGCTGAAAACTTGCTCCACTGGAGCACTAGAAGTAGGCACTGCCAAGACTTGGATGGCTACTTGAAAGAGTGAAGGAAGAGTCTTACTATTCAGTGCCCAGAACAAAAGGGCAAATATACAAACAAATCAATATATTGTCGATTATTATTGTTAAAACTTAAAATGAGCTCGTATAACTGTTGTATAAAAGCAATATGACTCGAGGCCATGCTGAATATAAAAAACAACAACTTGGCTTTCTTTGTGAATCTTCAAGTGTCGAACAAAGTTGGACGTTGTGGCAGCTACATCTGTAATCTTCGACCCACATGTTTTGCAAATTGCAACTCATTTTTTGTTGACTAACTCGTAATTTTTAAAGCCAAACGAAACTAACTTCGGTATCATTTTGCCAACTGGCGCGTTGTTGCTTGTTACGCTTCAGGGGTTGTCTGGCAATGTGCCTGCTTAGATGCTGTCGAATCAAAACAACGTGGGATAACAGTAATTGGATGTCGTGCATGCAGAGAGCACCCGCGCTGCTGGCACCAGGTGGTGCACATTTTTTTTCACAGATGCAGATATACTGAGAGCGGCACGGGTGTAAAAAAAATTTGCCCAGTTTTCATGGGAAGTAGCAAGTCTTCTCAAGTCAAAAAGCGCAAGTCGAAGTAAAATCATTAGTAATTGATGTAAACGTCCAAGTCGAGTTGCAAGTCTTTGTACATTTTATCAAGTCGAGTCTGAAGTCATCAAATTCATGACTCGAGTCCAAGTCACATGACTCGAGTCCACACCTCTGTCTACTGGTGATAAAAGCATGCAGCGGTGGCCTGAGAGAGAATGGGGTGGACTATTCTTTAGGTGATAAAAACCTATTTTAGTAATGTTTTTAATGTGAGGGATAAAAGTCAGCTTAGAGTCAAAAATCATGCCCAGGTTCTTCATTAAATGACAGTGATTGTAGTTTTGGTTAAAGTTTCTTTCTCTGAGCCTCAGGACCGATGACTAAAACGTTTTAGTCATCTGTAATTGTTCTGTAATTGTTAAAATCACTAAAATCTAAATTGTTCTTCTTTAGCATGGGCCTCACTACTGCCCGTTTAAAGGCGGCAAGAAAGACCCCCGTCTGAAGGGAGCAATTCGTCATGGCTAAAATCTAATCTCTGAAAGATCCACAAATTGCTTAAAAAACAAGGTGGGAATTGGGTCCAAAACACATGTGGTGGGCCTCACTCAGGAGAAAACTTTATCAAGAGTCCCAGCTTCTACCAGGACAAACCTGGTTGCAGTGTTGGTTAGCTTGTTTGTTAGCAAAGGCTTACCTCATATGAAGTGATTACTGCAGATTGTTGCATTTTTAATCATTGTTCCAATCGCTTCTTATGATAGCTTGCAACCAAAAACGTCTTTTGATTGCCCCGAAAGGAGAGCAAGTTCATGGGTTTATATCGGGCTTGTTGTTTTTATCAAAGCAATTTTTGCAACCACCAGCTAAGCCAGGCTGGCAAAACAAATGAAGGTATCAAAACTTAGAGATGGCACTATCACAAAATGCACACAAGTACTTAAATATAACAACTTAGCCCGACAGTAACTAATTAACCACACTCTTCACTATGCAGACACTTAGTCTGTTCTAATGAGAACTCACAAAACTTGACATGTCGAATATTTGGAGAAGACTTTTCTCATTGTAGCATGTGCCATTTTTTTAGTAAATTGTAGTGGTTGACTAAATACTGCCTTTAGTTTCAACTGTTGTTTATCCTTGTTTTTCACTTTATTTTTAAAAGTGCTTCAGCAATCACAATTAAGATCGCCAATTTGTGATTATATGACTTCCTGATGTTTTATATTGGGTAAGGCATATTGCTTCATTTCCTGTTGTCGCTAGTTTTCTCTGTACTGAAGCCTTTCTGAGTTATTCCAACACACAAGAACGTTGAAATACATATTTTCTGTCGGTGTACTTAACGTTTTGGGAACTCTGTTTTACGCGTGGTTTTTTTTCGGCGCGGTACAGGTCTTGCTAGCTTAGCTAGGTTAGCTTTATTTCAGCTATGGCTACTCTTGTTTCTCCTTCCGTCTCTCCATAGCTGCCTAAATCTCCTCCTTGCGCTTGCTCTCTGTGTCAGATGTTTAGTTACTCCTCTGCCTCCTTTAGTGATAATGGTACTTGTAATAAATGTAGCAGTTCTCTAGGTTTGGAGGCGAGGGTGTTGGAATTGGAGGGCCGACTCCACACTGTTGAAAAACCAACAGATAGCCGAGCTCCCTTAGCCAGCAGGGAGTCAATACGAATGTAGGGACCTCAGGCTGGCTGGGTTACGATACATAGGAAGCATAGTCCCAGAACCCAGCCCACGGGTCACCACCATTCATATTTCTAACAGATTTTCCCCACTCAGCAACACAGAAGCCGACTCTGGTTATTGGCAGCTCCATAATCAGAAATGTGGCATTAAAGACACCAGTGACTATGGTCAAATGCTTGCCAGGGGCCAGAACGGATGACATCCAATCCTACCTTCAATCTAAGTCCTTGCTAAGGATTTGCGTAAATACAGAAAGATTGTTTTTTTTACATGCTGGCAGTAATGACACCCAGTCACGCCTTTCGGAGGTCACTAAAATTAATGCTGCTTCAATGTGTAAGTTTGCCAAAACAATGTCGGACTCTGTAATTTTTCTGGTCTCCTGCCCGATCTGACCAGTGACAACATGTTTAGCCGCATGCTGTCATTCAACCGCTGGTTGTCTAAGGGGGTCCTGAAACGATGTGGGCTTCATTGATGATTAGCGAACAATTTGGGGAAAACCTGGTTTGATCCATAGAGACGGCATCCATCCCACTTTGGATGGAGCCACTCTTCTTTCTAGGAATCTGCCCGGATTTTAGTCCTCCAAAACACTGACATCCCAGGGGTCCAGATCAGGAACCAGAGTCTTAGTTTAAATCATCTCTCTGCTGTTCCTGTACTGTTACTTACCTGTAACCCCATTGAGACAGTGTCTTGCCCACGACCAAAATCAAATGGATTAAAGGTTAACCTAACAAGAGCAAATCATGAAAATATCATATAGATAAGTACGACTTTGACTGAACAGAAAAATAAAACAATTAAATTTGGTTTAATGAACCTAGGATCTCTTTCTTAAAAGACTGTTAATTACTTGATTTGTGATAATCAAATTGATTTGTATTGTCTCACAGAAACCTGGCTGCAGAAAGAGGTTTATGTCAGTATAAATGAGTCAACTCCTTCCATTTATTTACATTTTCACATTCCTCTTAAGTACTGGGTGAGGAGTAGGAGTAGCAACAGATTTATTAATTCATCCCAAAGCAATTAATACCTACTGTTCTTTTGAACATCTAAACCTTAGCTTTTCTACATCCAAGTTGCAAGGCACTAAAACCAAGTTTTTTTTTCTTTCTTCCACTAGGGGCTTACTCTCAATTTTTAGAAAAGATCTCAGATTTTTATCTGATTTAGTGTTAAATACAGTTAAGGTCATTATAGTGGGGGATTTCAATATCATTGTTGACACTGAAAGTGATAGCCTAAATGCAGCCTTTAATGCTGTCTTAGACTCGGTTGTCCTTACTCAAAAAGTACAGGGACACACCCACTCAAGTCATCACACTTTGGACCTTGTACTGACAGACAGCATTGAGTGTGAGGAAGTAGCAGTTGTCCCAAATAATCCTGTCATGTCTGATCATTTTTTTGCCACTGAGCACCCCAAATTTAATTATAGTAGAGCTTTATTACACAATGCTGCAACAAGTTTTAAAAGAAATGTTCCATTCTTAATTTCCTCCATATCTCAGTATAACACAATGGAGGGCAGCAATTTAATCTCTAACCCTTCACAAATTGGTGGTCTAGTTCATACCATTATTTCCTGATTGCATTTAACATTAGATTGTGTAGCCCCTTAAAACAGAAGGCATTTAGCCATAGGAGGTAAACTCCTGGGTTTTATTTAGAGCTGCATACTTTAAAGCAGAATGCCAGGAAATTGGAGAGAAAATGGTGCTTGACACATCTAAAGGATTCCGATTAAACCTGGAAAAATACTCCACTGCTATATAAAAAGATCCTTCGACAAGCAAGAACAGCACATTTTTCAACATTAATAGAGCAGAATAAAAACAATTCTAACTTTCTTTTTAGTACTGCTGCCAAACTTTCACAGTCATAGCTCTGTCAAGCCAACTATTCCCCCATCAGTAGTGATGACTTTATGGGATTCTTCATAAAGAAAATAAATTATATTAAAGATATAATTATTGGCATCCTCTCAAACATGATTAATTCTTCCTCAGTAAGTGAGGCATCATATCGGAGGAAACTGTAAAACCTCAAATGTTTGGGCTGTTTTGATTCAGTCGAGCTTTCGGAATTATCAAAAATACTAACTTAATCTAAAGCTTCAACTTGCATGATGGACCCAATCACAAACAAATTATTTAAGTAAGTTTTCCCTTTGGTTACTGGCCCCAGTTTAGACATGAAAAGTCTATCCTGAGATATGTACCAAAGGAATTTAGGTTTGCTGCAAATAAACCTTTACTTAGAAACCTTCTATCGATCAAAATGACTTAATAAATTATAGACCTATTGTATATCTAATCTTCCTTTCTTATCTAAAATCCTTGAAATGAAATATAGTTCATATATAAATGAATATAGTTTCTAATGACTTGTGTGAGCATCTAAACAGTAATGACCTGTTTGAAGAGTTTCAGTCAGGTTTTTGATCTCATCATAGCATTGTAAAAGCACTGGTGAAAGTTACTAACAATATTCTTATAGCCTCCGATAATGGGACTTGTGTGTGTTCTGGTTTTGTTAGATCTCAGTGCAGCTTTTGACACAGTCAATCACAAAATTCTCTTACAAAGGCTTGAACATGTTGCAGGGATCAAAGGAACAACACCAGGCTAGTTCAAATCCTATTTGTCCAACAGATTCCAGTTTGTAAATGATAAATCTTCTTCACACTCAAGGGCTACTTGTGGAGTACCACAGGGTTCTGTTCTTGGACCAATTTTTACTATATGTGATTCCAAATGGTAAAATCATCAGACAGGATGTAAAAAAATTCAACAGTTATGCCGATGATACACAACTAAATTTATCCATAAATCCTCATTAATCCAATCAGTTAGGTAGATTAAAGGCATGTCTGGAAGACATATAAACCTGGATTACTCTTAACTTTCTGCTTTTAAATTCTGACAAGACAAAAGTTGCCGTCTTTGGACCAGTAGCTGTAAAAAAGAAACTTGTTGTGGCTGCCTGGGTGCTCTCCAGGTGGAGCTTGGGTGGAGGTGGGGGTCTTGGCCTTGCCTCCACTGGGTGGCCTGTCTCAGCTCCTCGGCTGCTGCTGTTAATCTACCACAGCCGGGGCAGATGGCTCCTCTGATGGCGTTTCCTTGCATGGTTCATCTGCACTCGGCCCAATGTCCTTTATTACTTTTGCTTTTAACTGTGTGTGTGCATGGGAGTTGAGTTGGGGGGAGGGGGGTATAATTGTGACCATGCTTTTAAATCTGTGGGGGAGGGAAGGGAAAGTGGTTTTATGTGGGGTACTTTTAATCTGTAAAGCACTTTGTGATGCAACTTCTTGTACATCACCTTTTTTTTTTTCTTTTTGTGTCTTTGCTTTGGTAGTCGAGTGAACGCTGCAAGTCAATGACTGGATGCAATCTGCTGGATTTTCTTAGACAGAAAACTTTTAAACTGATAAGAATAAGGAACTGAAGGATTAATTGGAATGTATGTACGATTGAATTGAAATTACTTTTCCTGTAGAGTGCATTGAGATGATATGTGTTGTGAATTGGCGCTATATAAATAAACTAAATTGAAAGTTGTGAACTTTCCATGAATTGGCGAGTCAGTTACCCACCACATGTGCTAGTATTTTTCCTTAGACATTAAAAAACCTCAGTCAATCAATTTTTTATAAGTTCTAAAGCAGAAAAAAACAGTTGATCATACGTTACATTTATTTATAAATTTTGGAGTTTTTTTCATGATAACTTTTATTAAACTTTGCAAAACAGGTGCATCTATTTTAAAATGAATGTCCTCAACTTTTTTTCCTTTTTTTTTTTTTTTGCTGAAACCACCCAGAAAAGCTTGCAGACAAATCTTTCCACCAGCGAAAAATCTATATTCATTAACATAAGTGCTGTAAATAAGGAGAGGTGGGCTTGATGTGAGCTTAGATACAATTTAAAAACAACAGCAACAGAAAATTAATTTAAAGAGACCACTAAAACGTGACAAAATGGCACCAACAAGAAAAAGGGTGAATTTACAGAATGCATGGAGATTAAAGAAGAAACAAGGAGCAAAGTGTGGTCCAATAAATTTTGAATCTTAATGCTTTGTTTTTCCGTAAAAAGATGTTTTTCTCTATGGTTGCTACATATTGTCAATATTCTGTTTCCAGGTTAAATGGTTTCAATTCTCTTTGGCAAGACAAGATGTAACTCAGAGCTGCAGCAAACAACACAAATGGATACAGTGTGAGGATAAATTATGCACTACATAAATTCCCAGACTTGCAGTTCTTTATCATGTGTTGAATTCTTATTGATTGTTTTTTAGGACCTTCCTGTAGCAGAGCAGATTGTGTCAGATGACAGAAGTTGCAGGCTAATTAGGGCTTTTAATTCTATTTGTTGGTAAATCCTAACTCTGATTGCATTACCTGCACACCAGGCATGTTATGCAAAGGGAACAGGCAGTATTACAAAACCAAATAAGGGGGTGGGGGAGGAGCTCCTTTGTGGTGCATTTCCTTTATTAGACATTTAGCTAGAATGAAATAATTCAATTTTGATGGAGGTCACCAAAACTGATGTAGATTTGTCGAGCTCAAGAATGGGACAGCCAGCTGAAACATAGTTTACTATCCTCGTATCACTTGGTTTTACCTGACTGACATGGCCCACAATGATCCAGTTTAAAAATATCAGTTGTAGATATTAACACACTGGTGCATATTTAAATAAATATTTACCTATAGTCTCCAACAGATGGCCACCCACATCATCTAAATATTTACAGGCACATCTCATTTTAATATATCACATTTTGACTTTGGACCAACGGCAGCAGATTCTGTGCCTCTCCAACCTTCTTCCAGACTTTGGGACCTAGATTTCCAAATCAAATGCATTTATTTGACCCCAGGAATTGAGCTATTTCTATTGTATTTGATTCAGGGATCATTTAACACAAGGAATGTGACAATTGTAGCCCATGTCCTGGATATACTGTGTGTGTTGGCTCTTGATGCACAGACTCCAGCTGTAGACAAGCTTTAGCAAATCTCCTCCAAACTCTTGAATGGGCTTTCCTTCACAATCCTCTGAAGGTTGCAGTTATCAGATACATGGGCACTATTGTGTTTGAGTAGGGCTCAGAAACCACAACGTGTTGTTTTGTTTGTAGCGTTCAATCAACTGTCACACACCATTCACACTTTACGACCTTGCCGTACATCACTGCTGTAAACTTTAAAGACTTGTCAGCAGAGTGCATAACCTTACAGAGTCCAACTGCAAATTCTGAACATAATCCCGAATGCAGGAGCTGGCTCAGCTCTTAAGCAGTCCAGTGTTTGCTTTAGTTCATGTCCAATCATGAGCAATGCTGGTGACACTCCAGTTGTGGAATGTTTGGATGCCCAGATGGTCAGGATAGTTTGTTTGAGAGCATCGGTGAACGTCTTCCTTTCCTCCAGACAGGCTCGGATACTGTTTTTCAGCATTTTATTCAGTCTCCCCCCCCCCCATTACTCTCTGATTGATACCCTGCCGTCCTGATGTACTTGATGGACCGCAGCATGAGAAACTCTGTGAACTCTGCCAATTTAAATTAGGGCCCGTTATCTGTTATGACCACACCTGGGAGGCCCCAGCGCCCAAACAGGTTGCCAGGCAGTCGATGATGGAGTGCAGGGTGATGGAGCTCAACTGAAAAACCTCTGGCCATTTTGAACGAAGATCGTGCACCACTAGCAGGTAACGGGCATGAGCAGGCGCCCCGTGCAGTCCACAAATATTGACCTGAATATGTCCCCAGGGTAAAGACGGCCAAGGGGTTGGGGTGAGAGGGGCCGTGGCAGGCTGGCCTGTTTTCCCACTCAGCAGGCAGCAAGTGCAGTTTCGCATCACCTCCTCAACCTCAGAATCTATGTGGGGTCCCCACACTGTATCACGACAGCGTTGCTTTACCTTGACCACCCCAAGGTGCCCCTCATGCGCCATGTGTAGTACTATGGACCTGAGAGTCTCTGGAATAATCGCACGGTGACCCCAACCTAGGCACACTGCTCCCCAGCAGGAGAGCTCGTTGTAGAAGCGGTAGTAGGGAAGCAGCCTGTCCTCCACTTTGGTAGGCCAGCCGTCCCGGACGTAGGTACGGAGAGTCATGAGGGCCTAATCAGCAGCTGAGACCTGCTGCAGCTCCGTCAGGGTGACTACTGAGCTGAGGGGCCGGTGCAGGATATGGACCCAGTCTTCATCACTTTCTGGGTCAGATGACACCCCACCCATCTCCTTTGACACCGACCTCGACAGGAGGTCGGCCATCGCTTTGCCCCGCCCAGGCAGAAACTCCAGACTGAAGTTGTACTGGTTCAGCCTGTCAGCCCACCTTAGCAGTCTCATTGGCCTGTGTCCCGAGCCTTGGGTTGCCAGCAGTGCCGTCAGCGCTTGGTGGTCTGTGCGAATGGTGAAAGATCTCCTTTATAAGTAAACATGCCAGCATTCACAAGCCCACAGGCAGGCCAGGGCGTTCCATCCTGTCTTGAGTCAGGGAGAGGAAAGCGCCCAGCGCCACCCCGGAGGCATCACAGGTGATCAAGGTGGGTGCGGTCAGGCTGAAATGGGTCAATGTGGGCGGGGACGTGAGCTGCTGTTTGATGATGCGCACAGCTTCGTGGCAGGCCGGGGTCCAGTCCCATGCAGGCCCCTTTCTTTAGAGCCCGGCGCAAGGGAGCTGTCGAGTCAGAGAAATTCTGCATGAACCTAAGGTAGCAGGCTGCCATTCCTAGGAAAGAAGACAGCTGGGATGGTGACTGTGGGTCTGGTAGGGACAGTATGACCTCAGTGTGGGACATAATTGGGGTGATGCCCCCCTTCGAGAGCCTGAAGCCCAGGAACTCGACTTCCTTGACCCAGAACATGCACTTTTTAGCGTTCAATGTGACCCCATGTTGTTCGAAACGCTGAAAGACTTGTACCAGGCAAGCGTTGTGCAGTGTGGTGGAGGGTGCATGCACGACCAGGTAGATAGAGACACCCTGGATACCCGCCAGTATGAGCGACATTAGTTTCTGAAAGCAGCTTGGGGCTGATGAGAGTCCAAATGCCATGCGCTTGAATCTAAAAAACACCAATGTGCGTAACAAACGTCGTAAGATCCATGCTGGCTTGTGCTAGAGGGACCTGTAGGTTGCCGTTTTGTAGGTCCATCTTACTGAAGACAGTGGAGCCGTGGAAATGGCTAGTGAGCTCCTCAGCTGTAGGCAGGGGATACTTGTCGGGGATGATGGCTTTGTTCACATCTGTAAGATCCAAACAGAGTCGCAGTACGCCCCTCTTCTTTTTAGCTATCACCAGGTTCGACACCCATGGCGAGGCGTTGACAGACTCGATGACATCTGCCTCCACCAGGCGCTGCAGCTCGCCCTCCACTGCATCATGGAGAGGCAGGGGAATGCGCTGTAGAGGCTGGATGACAGGGTGGACTGACTGGTCAACCGTAGGCTGGATTGCTGTGGTTGGAAAGTCTTCATCAACGGGGTCCAACCTCACACCGATGACTGACGCAATCTGCTGGGATTCCTTAAATAGGAAATTTTTTAACTGATTGGAATGTTTGTATAAATGTATTGAAGTCACTTCTTGTTAAGTGCCTTGAGATGACATCTGTTGTGAATCGGCGCTATATAAATAATCTGAATTTAATTTAATTGAATGCGGCCCAGCCCGCTGAACAGTTGTGGGTAGCGGTCAGGCCAGGAGGTGGCAACCTGCAGGACATGCTGGCCTCTAGCATCACTCACAGCAAAAGCCAAGGCAAGGAACAAGTCAAGGCCCATAATGTTCCCTCCCCTCCGGGTGATGAAGAAGCGGTCATATGTGAATTTGTTCAAAATTGGCACTTTGGCCCCTGTGTCCACAAGGAGTGGGATTAGAGCTGTGTCCACACGGCATGTGCAAAGTTTGAAAGCAGGTTGGGAGTTCTGGACCGTGTTTATGGGGACAGCAGCAGCATCATGAGAAGCGGGGGAGGAGCGGCAGCAGCGTGCAAAATGGTTCGACTTGTTGCAGTTGCGACAACATTTCCCCCGAGCAGGGCATAACTGATCTCTGGCTGCATGTTTAGAGGAGCCACAGTTGCTACAGCTCTTGGCCCCACTCTCCCTGAGCCCCCTGTTCATGCTCTGTACATCCAAACTGTCATTCACTACATCCACCTCTCAACTCCAGTAATGCTACAGGAAGCTCTCGCAATCATCCCGGACTCCAAGTGTTCCTCCCTGGCGTTCAAACTCGCCATCTTCCAAGAAAGGCTCACCTGAGTTTCAACTATTCTACCATTACATATTCTACGGACCCTGTTTCACCTACGACTTCTCTCTGCAGTTTTCTTCGGCCATATCCAGATCGAGTTCCCGGTTATTCCACTCTAGTGCCATTATTCATTTATCATAAACCTTTAAAAATCTTATACTGGTCTAGCTTGTGTTCTGCATGTGGGTTAGAAGAATTAATTTAAACATGGCATATTCTACCACACTTTTTCCTTTCACTCAACTTCCCATTATTGCGCTTGGATACACCATTCAATGAAGAGCTTCTTCAGCAATCACTGTGTGGTTTACCCTTATTGTAAAGGGTGTCGCTGACAGTCTGATGGACAACTGTCAAGTCAGCAGTTTTTCAAATTGTTGTATAGGCCTGCCATAAGGTTTTTGGATAGCAAATATTTTTGATGTGTAATGTAACAATAAAACTTCTGGTTTTCATTAACTGTAAGCCATAATTACTTTGATGGTGGCAGCCCATATAGGGATCAGAATCACAAATTTAATGAAAGAAAAAAGTTGCCATTTAAAAAAACACGATGGGTCAAATAGCTGCTAGCTTTTTTTAAATTTTATCTTATTTTTTTTATTGACACCTATTTCAATCAATTGCATTGTCTATGCTCGCTATAGATCCAGTCATATTCACTATGTGTCTTGTAATTTGTCATGTTCGTGTCTAACCTCCGGACCCACATGCAGAACCACACTCGGACCACAGAACAAAGTTAAGATGTTTTTATTAATGAAACGAAAATGGTCAGCTGGAAACAGCGGGGTCTGCTGGGCGTCTGGATACGGAGAGATGAGGTTAGAGAAGGTCGTTAACGGATGGGAATTAACTGAATTCTTGAGAGCGGTGGTACTCACAGATCTGAGGCGATTTCCAATTTCAGGGGAGATAAGTGAGATCTGCTGAGCGGAGTCAGAGGCTGCTGAGGTCCGGTGGAAGGTGACAAGGAGGAGGCGGCGTGGCTGAGAGCGGGCAGGCAGGTGGAAAAAATGGAGACTGGCTGGATCAAGAGACTCCTCAGTAAGAACCTGGGAAACACAAAGAGCGCAGGGGATCACTGGAGATCACTGAGAACGATCTTGGGAGAAATACCTGGAGATCAGAGGCTTGGAGATACCGGTAGGGCAACCATCAGGCGTTGAATGGTTGTCAGCCAGCTCCTTAAGAAGCCCAGGGACACAAAAGGCCTGATTGAAAACAGGTGAGTGCAATCAGCCCGTGCAGCAGCTCTTCAACACAGATCCTCCCTACGACAGATGACTCACAGCAAACACACAAACACAGAACCTCACATAATTCAAGTTCCACCTACTCTCATGCATACAGCTCTGATGATTCGGGTGCTACAGGTGTGTAGCTTATGAAATTCCTGTCATATTAAACGGCATGGGAAGTCGAATTTAAAGCCGGGTTCAAAACACACAAGTGCAAACTATTTTCCTTTCTGTGCACTTGCATATTGCAATAATAGATGACTTTCTAAGTGTTTAACCAAACACATCATGGCAAAACATTTAGCTAAGGGCTAAACTCATGATGAGGCTGGAAAAAATGGTCTGCAGAAGGGACAGCAACTTTTCAGGGAGGAACTGGTCTGAACTGGTCCACTCAATGTTTGCAGACTCAGCAGAGGAAGACTTGGAGGGAGATAATTTTTTCCTTGAACAGTTCATTGAAATGTTTATGGACAAGTATGGTTTGTTTTTATGTTTAGCTGTGAAATACATTTTTAAATGACTACATAAATACGTTTTTGAGTACATGGATGGGGGTGTTGTTTACATAGGCTGTTATGGAAAGAAAATATATTCTTCCTTCCAGAAGGATGAGGCTGAAGTCTGGATCGGAGTTTCTTATATTTTATTATGGCCAGTCTTGTAAATGAGTCCCTCTGGGCCAATGCTCAAACTGTCTCGCATCCCAGATCATGTCTGCCCTCTGTAAGCAGCTTTTGCCTTCAGTCTCCCGATGTTATGTCTTCATTGCAAGGTTAACCAAACACTCCTCACAGTTGAGGAGTCACACAATTAGATCAGACTAGGTGAAAGGCCCCTAGATGCCTTTACTAATATGTAATTAATCAATTAACTGACATAACCCTGAAATATTTCTGTAATAGTACGTGTTTGGGGGGATTGAGAAGAGTTTTTCTTACCTGGACAAAGTAATAAAAGACCTTTTACTACATTTTGAACTTTTAGTTTGGTGTATGACTGTTTGATTAAGGAATCAGGCATTACCATAACATAACCACAGAAAAACTTCACCAGAATAGCTATTTTTTGTGTTATCAAAATGCCTGTATCTATGGCCTTATTTGATTTGAGTTCATATATATAGTCCTCCATGTACAGTTGCATAAAAACAAACAAAAAAGAATGAGGGAAAAATTTTACAAATCTGCATCCCAACTTCAATAGCTACAACATACTTTTTTTAGTGTTTGGGGAGACTGTTATTCATTACAATTAACAAAAATATATGCATGAATATATTCTCTGTTTTATGAATATTTTTGAATATAATTTCTGCAATAAATTAACGTGAGACAATATGGGAATATGTTGAAATGCACCTATGTGTTCTACGACAACAGGTCTAACATCAAAAAAATGTTGCCATGTCTCTAGCATTTAAAATACTAATTATTTCTGGCACTTGCTTTAGGATTTAGATGTAGGAAAAACAAATACTACAAAATTAAATCTGTGGGTTATTAGTAAACAATACTGAACTAATACAGAGGTTGAAAAAGTGTTTTGCCCTTTCAAGAGATTCCTAACCTCTCGAAAGTTGAGTTTAATTTTTCTAGTTTTGAAAACTCAGCTTTAATTATGTCGGTGCACCAGAAAACTACTTCAGCTGTATACGTTCTTTTCCCCCTTCACATTTCAAGTCCATATTTCTTGTTTTTCATTTCTGCAGTGCACTTCAGCTTAATGAGGTCAACATATAACCAGCATCCTGTTTACTCAATTATTGTAATGCTCATTATTTTTTTTAAATAACAAAAATGTTTCTATATAAACAAACTGTATTTTCCACAATGGCAAAAAATGTTTATTTATTTTGTTTATTCATAATTAAAGAAACAAAAATTGTTGCTTCCCACCACCAACTTACCAGAGACTAGTGGATGACTATCTGGAAATCAATCCGAGGTTGCACTTTCGCAGCATCCATCACGACTTAACAGAAAACTCAATTTGTCTTGTCTTTCTGTCTTATTTTCTCCTTTTTTGTGTTTCGTTCTCTCATTTTTCTCTTCAATCTGTCTTTGATTATTTCCCCCTATGTTGCTTTTACTTTTCCATTTTCTTTTTTTTTTACCACTTTGTGAAAAGATCCCAGATCTGGAGACAAATATGAATTTTAATTAAACAACATTTTAAATATTCATAGTACCACATGGTTTGTACTTTCCACTGTGTGGGACCAGAATATTTCCTTTCATAATGTTTTGTTCCAATTTTGAGAGGATTGAAGCTGTAGTTCTGCTCACTCTTGGTACAAAAACCATAACTAAGCAAAAAACCACTGTTAATAAATCACATTATTATGAGCTAAAAAAATATTAATAAAAACAAATCACAAAAATACAGCAGCACCCCAAAAAATCCTTATCAAAAGGGTGCAAAAAATTCCCTAGGTCCAGAATTAGCTATTTGACGTGTAATTTCTCCCTGAATTTACTGTGCTCCTGTTTGTTTTAATCTTTTAATAACAAACTCCATGAGGACATGTTTCACGGGGTTTATTTTTGGTCACATAACTAAATGAGAGTGTTTGATTAATTCTTCATAGTGTTCATGACAGATTAAATTAGATTACTTAATTCATAGATGTGTCATTTCTGAGAAGCTAGTGGTCTGTTGCGAGGCTCGTAATCTTTCAGTTGACATAAAATGCCCTTCCCACTGAGCTTAACAGAACAGACTGGAGACTTATTCCATGTTAAACTATTTTTAAAAAAAATACCAGAATTACTTACAGCAAATGATACTCAAGTCTTAACATGCAGTTGCATATGTGCTGTTTCTTTTTTGAGTAAAAGACTGTATAATAAGGACAGATCCAAACTAATATTTTTGTTCATTACGATGTTCTGCTGCTCTGCAAGAAACACACAAGTGCAGGTGGAACAAACAAAACCAAGACCTTCCAGTGTTCCTCCCCCATATTTTCTATTAGATGCATCTCTTGCAAAAAATGGACCAGAAGTCTGTTAACACCAGGACTGGTTAGACTTCATCTGATGGTTTGAACGTTAGCACAATGAAAGAGACCGAATTTAACATCTTCTTAACATTGATGGATGTGCAGATGTTTCTACATAAAGTATCACTTGGACACATGGACAGAGGGATCCTGAACTTGCACTGAAATGCCTTAAACATTTCTCTCAAAATGTACAATAAACTATTTAAACTTTTACTTTGGCTTCTTCTATATTTCCTGCTCTTGGTTCACATCTTTAACTAAACATGACCATTGGCTTATTAGTTTTAGAGAGTTTTTTTAAGAATCTTTCACAGGCTGTGATTTGAACTTTGAGTGTGAATGTGGCAAGAAATTTAAACCAAGGGGAGATTGCCTCTTTAGCTTTCAACAAACATTTGGTGAGTTGTATTTATTATGAATAATAAATATGTCTTTTTTGGTCTTTAAAGTTCTCGGTGTCCCATGGCTCTAAGTAAGGTTGCTGCCCGGACGTGTTTTTCAGCCAACCATTTCCTCTAAATGCTCCAACTGAAGACAAGCAAGCCAAAGGCCAGATGGCTGAAATGTCCTACGCTGACTGGTGGGTTGGGTTTTTGGCAACATACAGACTGAAGGTCTTTTAAAGAAAAATATATTTACCCACTGGGCCCATATCTTTGGGAGATCCTTATGTCACAGTTGAAGTAGTGGTAAGGTTTAAAGCACAGGTTATTGTGATGCAAGAAAATGAACTCTTCTTTCATTACACCTCAAAAAAACAAAATAGATGTTTAAAACACAGATAATCCAAAATTTAATTTCCCAAACCTGACTGACATACATTTCTGTTATGCCTTTAGACAAAGAATACTGACATGAAAATGTCTAATGGAACATAAAAACCCCAAATACAACCGATGAACCAGAATCAATCAATCAATCAATCAATCAAACTTTATTTATAAAGCACCTTTCATACAAAAAATGCAGCTCAAAGTGCTTTACAGATTAAAATAACCCCACATAACCCAGATTCCCATCCCTTCCCCACAATTATAAAAACGAAAAGACAGTTATTCCCCTTCCCAAACCCATTTCCCAGACATACACAGAGACACACTGGCACACATCCACCCACAAATACACACAGACATCTTCCCAAAACGCGTAAGATCATTGGTAGACACTAGGCTGAGCTCAAATGAGTCAGGTACGTAAGGAAAACGCCACAATGACATTATGTTTACATCTACCAGCCAGGAGCGGCTGCAGGTTGCCAGATACAGTCTCTATGATCCAACTACATGGTCGGTACAACTTGGCTGGTACTGGGAAAAATGACTGAGTATGCAAGTCAAGCAGCTGCTTCAGAGCCCTGGAGATATTGTTATCCGTCTCAGGAGAGGAGTGACCGGAGAAGAACAGAAACCATAGCAGTTTTAGGTGAAGCCTACACTAGATGGACCCACATAAAACATTTCCGCGGCATCAAACACACGCGGAAACGACGACTTTCCTCCTGGATCTGTAAGCTAACTAACTTGCTAACTTTAGCTGTCAGTTAAACTCCTCTAAAATACATTCCTCACTGGACACAGTTCAGGCTGGTCACTGGGCGTATCGGCAACCTAACAGCTGGAATGATTTTTCTATTGTTGTAGCTACAACTTAGGCACACAAGATTTCGCTATAGTGTTCATGTTCCATATCCAACCTTTCGTTATCTGTATAAAACACACCTGTCCAAACAGTCAGACTCCCACCTCCATTATGGCCAAGACCAGAGAGCTGTCTAAGGACACCAGGGACAAGATTGTACACCTGCACAAGACTGGGATGAGCGAATCTACAATAGGCAAGCAGTTTGGTCAGAGATCAACTGTTGGAACAAATATTAGAAAATGTAATAAATACAAGATCACTGACAGTATCCCTCGACGTAGAGCTTCATGCAAGATCTCTCCTAGTGGGGTACACAAAAAGCCCAGAACTACAAGTGGGAACTGGTCAATGATCTGAAGAGAGCTCAGACCACTACAACAAAGGTCAACAAAGTACACCTTAACAAAGTAACAAAGTAAAAAGTAACAAAGCATCTTGAATTACCTTGTTGTTGGAAGTGTGCTATACAAATAAAATTGCCTTGCCTTGCCTTACTACACACTATGCTGTCATGGATTAAAATCATGCAGCACTTGGAAGGTCCCCCTGCTTAAAGCTGCAGTCTGGAGTATTTGAGGGAGAGTGATTTTTTGAATCCGACATACCTAAGCCCCTTCCAAAACACTCCACCCTCCCCTTCCCTCCCTCCAGCCCTACCGCAGCAGTTGTGCATGTGCATCACCTGTTGCGACACAGTGAGTCAAAGAAGTAAGCAGCAAGCGCTATTGAGCACCACCCGATTGTATTTTTGCTATCGACATTTCGGAGGTGAGCAACTTCTGCACGAATGATAAATGGTAACTGTAAACGGGGAGACACGGAGCGGTCTGTGTGCGCGGCCCCATGTTCACATGTTTGCACGATCCGCATGCAAGTTGACTGACAGCCGAAACTCCAATTCTATTGGCTAAAAATATTCGGCGCTTAGTGTGAAATGCATAGGGGTCTATGGGAAGATGGTGGGATTAAGAAAAATAACAAATGTTGTGGAGCACTAGCCTTTTATCATAGTATTGAACCCCACTATCATTTTAAAGATTTATAAAACTTTGATACATAAATAAATTCTCCGGACTGCAGCCTTAAGCCAGTACATGTTCAAGCCCTTCTAAAGTTTGCAAGATACCATCTAGATGATTGGGATAATGTCATTTGGGCAGATGAGACCAAAAGAAATCTCTCTGGTATAAACGCCACTCGGCGTGTCTGGAGAGGGAACAATACTGAGTTGCATCCAATGCTCCCTCTAAGCTGCACGCGTGCGCAATTGCGCACTGCTGACACGGTCTTAACGCACAGAAAATCTGCTCTGCGCACACAAAAAAATCTAACCTGAATTGGAAAAAACGACAAACAAATAATTCTTTCTGTGCCATTATCCAGTATGAATCAATGAGCATATGCACCGATTTACAGTTCTGGCGGTGCCGGCGGCACCGGTCCAATTAGAAAAACACACACTGCCCGAACCCGTTATCCATGGTTATTGCCATATCAATGCGGCAGAGACCCGCACACTGACACAACACAGATTAAAGATAGGCACGGGTATGCAAATAAGGTAAAAATAATACAAAAATAATAATCCAGACACAAACTCAGATCTTCCTGATTAGGAGCGGAGCGCTTTCGTCTATGCACAGAGCGGCTGACAGCGCCAAGTTTGTGTGCTGTGAAATGTGCCTGATTTAGAAAGTCTGTAATGTTTTGGTGGAATTTTCTTTTGGCCAACGAAAAGGGGGACTATAAAATGTTCTGAAAACATCTGAAGTTTTCATTTTATTCCTCTCAGAAACAGGCTCATTATTGTCAGTCTTAGTTTGTAACTTTATTACTGGAATGTTTCAGCCGCCACAAAAGGAAAAAAAAAATTTGAATAGGAAAATGGATTAGGAACAAGAAATCAGAATTGAGCATTTAACCTGCAACGGGAACATAGCAGTGCTGCTCCTGCTCCTCTCAGTCAGTGGGGCTACGTTTCTGCTCATGAATAAATATTTTAGTGTTTGATTCCGCATTTAGGTTAAAAGATTTCGCCTCAAGACAATAACGTTTATGTCACTGAGTGACCAGCGGCTGACTGCTCCAATGATGCGATTCACATCCGTATTTACGCAGCTAATCAATGGATATTTGTGCTACATTTCAAGCATCCAGCACAGAATGTGAAAGAGGCTTTGGTTTAATGAATCGTATCAAAACAGCATCAAGAAATTGTCTTGAAGTGGACCATGTGGATCAGCTGATGCGCATAAAGTCAAAGCTGCAAGCAGATGAGGTCATTAACAACGTGGATACGTGAGGACAGACGAAAAAAATAAAGTGAAATTTAAGTCAGATTTGTGCTTATCTAGTGTCATTTTTTTACAATGTTCATTTATGAAAATTGATCATTAAATACTGTCACCAGTTTACGAGTAGCAGAAATACAAATAATCATGTGATTATATACTGTATTTTGCAAACAAAGAGTTACAGGAACCTCTCCCAGTTTCAGGACTCTACAGTACTCAGCAAGAGCTTCACACAATGGCTCATGCTTATAATACAAGTCAGACCTTTATAATGTTAAGTGTGTTTTCAAAATTTGAGTTTATAGTTAGCTTGGCTTACTTGGCAGTTCATGTTTCTCCACAGTTACAAATAAATATTTATACTTACAATAGTGTTAACACACTACACAGGTCATGAATAAGATCTTTGTCATTTTCATTGTAAGTGGGATAATGTACTTAATTAAAAAGTATTCTCACAGAAATGTAAATGCTGTAATTTGATTATTTTAATAAACTGGATGGATGTGATGCTGGCATGACCACAGTGCACACATTTGATGTTGCTCACAGTGGTCAAAGGGAGCGCTCAGGGCGTTTGTGTGTTTGCTCAGACACATGAAAAATTAGAGGGAACATTGGTTGCATCCCAAGAACACCATACCCACTGTGAAGCATGAAGGTTGAAACATTATGCTTTGGGGTTGCATTTCTGCAAAGGTGATAAGACGACTGATCCTTATTAAGGAAAGGATGAATGGGGCCATTTATCATTAGATTTTGGACACAAACCGCCTTCCATCAGTGAGAGCATTGAGGATGAAATGTGGCTGAATCTTCCAGCATGACACACCGCCCAGGCAATGAAGGAGTGGCTACATAAAAAGCATTTCAAGGTGCTGGAGTAGCCTAGCCAGACTCCAGAGTTCAAACCAATAGAGAATCTGTGGAGGGAGTTGAAAGTCCTTGTTGCCTGGCGACAGACCCAAAACATCACAGCTCTAGAGAAGATCTGCATAGAAGAATGGGCCAAAATAGCAGCTACAGTGTGCAAACCTGGTGAAGACCTACAAAAAATGTTTGACCTCTGTCATTGCCAACCAAGGTTACATTACAAAGTGTTGAATTGAATGTTTGTTATTGACCAAATACTTACTTTCTGCCCTATTAAACAAATAAGTTATTTAAAAATCAAACTATAAGATTTCCTGGATTTTTAAAAAAATATTCTGTCTCTCACAGTTGAAGTGTAACTATGATGAAAATTATAGACCTCTCATCTTTTTAGTTGGGACAACTTGCGCAATTGGTGTCTAGTAAATACTTTTTTGCCCCTCTGTAATTAAGAAATGAATTTTCTGGTGAGGAATAATCAGGTACATTCACACATTTGTTGCCTCTTAACGATACATATAAAACATACAGTGTTATAACTAAAGCCTCCTTACTCCACTTTTGAAGGAGATTTGCCTTGTGTAAACCTCAGACATTTAGTTTGGTGTGCTCCTGAATGTTAAAGGGAGACTGAACTCCATTGTCAGATCCAAAGAGCTGTCAGAAAAAAAAGACTCTAGCAGTTTGCTTGTCCAGTAAAGAATTTAAAGAGGTCTAAAAAAAAACGTATCCAGCAAATTTATAAAAATTGTCAATGAGTTGAGAACATTCAAAAACTGTTTACATCCCCATGTCTGACCATCCAAGCAAAATCACCATGAAGCCAGATCCCAAAAGAAGTCTGCAGATGCTCTATAATATCTTTATTGGACCTACAGCAGGTTTAAGCTATTGTTGATGGAAAAGTGCATGCCTCTACAAGACTGCACAAGTCTAACTTTATTTGGAGGTGTGCAAGGAGAAAAACCTTTGCTCTCTAAGAAAAACCTGAAGATTAGAATAAAGTTTGCTAGAAAGAACGTAAAGAAATACCAGGACTTCAAGGTGAGGCCTAGTCTATTCCTGGAGCTACTGTACTATCCTGCTACTTTTAGATGTATCCCTTCTCCAACACATCTGACTCAAATTATTGGCTCATTACCAGGCCTCTGCAAAGCTGAATGTCTGCTTATGAGGGAATCCAGCCATTTGATTCACATGTGTTGGAGAAGGGATGCATCTAATAACTGCAGGACAGTAGCTGTTGAGGACTAGAATTGGCCATCCCTGTTCCAGAATAATGTTCTTTCGACAGGTGAGTCTACAAGAAAAATATTTCGCCACTAGAATAGAGGACATGTTTGGCATAAACCAAATATTGCATTCCAGGAAAAAAAACGTCATGCCAAAATATTTGAAGCAATAGAGCTGAAAGTGTTATTGTTCGGGCGAACTCTCCTAGGATGAATGTCAGAGACTGGTAGTTGGCTGTAAAAAAAATTTTTGTTTCTTATATTTAATGAGTAAAAAAAGGTTGAAAGTTTTGTTTTTTGGTATTTACCTGCATTAAGCCACTTTATTTCCAGAAGTAGGTCAGTATCTAACCCTAACCCTGTTCTATTTTTTCTGTTTTACATCACTTAATATGTTTACAAACATAGGCCTGTCCTGTAGTTATTTCTGCTTGGATTAGGGCTTTTGTCTCTGTCTGTCTCCTTCTGTGCTCAACCAAAAAGACTAAATTACCAGTGATGTAAAGAAGAATAATGTTCCCTCCAGAATGTTACTGCTATGGAAAAGTGTTGATTATAATCACTAACTCCAGGGTAAATATGTGTCTTGTGTGCATATTCCTACTGTAAGAAGCGAGGATTTAATATCCAAGAGATGCGATAGGTGGACAGGGCAGTGAAGGAGAGAGAGAAGGGGAATTGAGAGGTATGAAGTCCAGAGGGGGTGGGACAAAAGAGATTTAGGGTGAGAGTTCAGGATTAAGAGACATAGACGTGGTGAACAAGAGAATAAAAGAGTGAAAAACAGGGAGGGAATGAGAGAATGAGACAGAGTTGTCCAACACTCTATCACAGCAAACAAGAGTAATGTTAAGGCCTTAAGGGTCTTTCACACACTTGATGGATGGTTCTGTGCGTGTCGAGGGATGTGTGTGTGTGCATATATAGTCCTGCATGTGTGTGGGTTTGAGGGATGGAGCGAGAAGGGTCCAAATGTGAGCCACTGCTGCCTCTAGTGGCGGAAAGTGATTTAAAAAATGGGCCTGCAGTTCTGCACACACTCACATTTACAGTAGTAAATACAAATCCCTTAAATACATTCAATGCATATTCCCTTTACATGTACTGAATATTATTTGTTTTAAACTTTTCAGCAACTGCTTCCCTTTTTATTGTCTAAATATGCTTGCAGCAATGACTTGACTGTCTGCAACATCTTCTACACAGCAGGATAACATCAGTCTTAATTATATTCTATAATCATCAAGCTAAAGTTGTTGAAAATAGAAAGAATTTATATGCAAACAGAAAGAAAATATAGCTTTGATTAAAGTGTGAAAAGGCATTTTTCATTTACAGAGAAATTTAATTGAAGTCCCCCAGGTCAAAATTGATTTAAATATCTACAAAACTTGGTCAAAAGTTGACCTAATTCTCAAGGGAAATATCTTTTCTTTTTGCCTTTTTTTAAATAAATCTTTTCTTGTTGCTTTTCCCCTTTGTTCATTGAGTCATTCTTTCGTTTTTCCATTGGTTTCTGTTTGTCTCAAAGAAAATCTCAGACTTCTGTTTCTGACAGTCTTTGCCTCTCACCCTCTCTTTGAGCTGTGACAGGAATTTGTAATTATTTTGCCTTTGAAACTCATAAAACATGTTCAGCTTTAGCCTTACAACACATATGAGCATTGACACTCCCACACACACACACATCCACACCCACACACACACACACACACACACACACACGCACACACACAGACACACACATATATATAAGTCTTGTTCTGTTTGTAATTATCAATCCATTTGGGAATTTGAGGATTTTATCTGTTAAAGTTAAAGGGGTTGTTTTTCTGTTAAACAGAACCACATCAGAAAACATGCACACACAAAGACATGACAACGCACTAACACAAAAACAATTCTTTGCCATCGTATATTCTCGCATGCAGATGCACACAAACAGGCGCCACAAGAATCTCCATGAAGAGGAACCCACATTGTTTGAAGATAAGGAATTTTCCCCTCTTCCTCATCTTCTTCAGTTGCTTTTTTCCCCTGGTTGCGTGCAAAGTCTGGAGCATTTTATGATAGATTAAGTTTTGAGGCCTTAATGTTTTGTGACAGATTTATCAAAACTGAGGCATTGCAAAACCTCATTAGTTACTTAAGATTTCAACATGTTTTCATTGTCTGCATGTGCAAAGCCAGTGAAACTTCCCAGTGCTCACACGCATCCTGCTCAGCTCTGATGCCTTGTTAGAGGGGGGCATCAGCTGGGATGAAGCTCCCAGTAACTGAACGTCCTCAGTGTCCTGTTATCCACTTTTTACTTTCTTTAACAATGAAAGTACTCTTACATCAGTTCTTTTGTTCTTTTTGTGTCTCTGCTCTGTCTTCTCAAGCCCCCAGATGGCCGTGGGAGATGGCTGCTAATACTGAGCCAGGTTCTGCTGGAGGTTTCTTCCTGTTAGAGGGGAATTTTTCCTCTCCACTGTTGCTACATGCTTGCTTAGTATGTGGACTTGCTGTGAAGTTAATGAAACAACATAGGCGACTGTCTACTGTTGCTACATGTTGAGGCAATAATCACTGTGTTCTGAATACTCAGCGTCTCCATACTTGAGGCCGGTGGGGCCCGGCCCCACCAGATGTCACTGTGGAGCACTATGCACGGCATGCTTAAATTATTCCGTAGAACAGGGTCTTTCTTTACAGAGTAATATTATATAAAGACCGATTTTGTTACCAAAAAGATTCTGTTATAAACATTTGTGTATAACTAAGGCTTTGCCAAAATACTGACATGTTCAGAGGGTTAAATCCTCTTGAAGCACAGATTGGGGCCGGCCCCTTAATGTTTGTTTAAATGATGAACCTCTGAAATCAAAGTGTGCATGCCTAATGTGCGCTCAGAAGACAGCTGAGGGGCACAAATGCCACGGCCCCAAGATGAGATTCCGCTACCTAGCTTCCTCGATAGAGAAAGGCAGCAATGCGCCATCTGGTGTGCAGTATGCCTGGAATTTATTAGAAGAAGTATGAAACTACAGTAGGAAGTGATGTGCCCTGTTATGCCCAATGCGAAAGTTGGCGTGCAGCATAACTCAAATGAAAATATCGGAATAGCACGCATCACGTTTATGTTATCCATCTAATGTCCTTGGTAGCTACCAAGACAAAAAAATTAAGAAGTAGATTTTTTGATGAAGTCTAAATTTAACACGTTGCCTCTTAAGTGAAAATCAGAGATTAAATATTTCCACCAGCCAGTGGATTTTAACATCCTTCAAGGACTTTAAGAGGTTATTGCAGATTTAAAGGGGATTATTTGAAAGAGTATACAGTTGTTCTTCAATTACATATACATAAAATTGTGTTTTCAGTGTGTGCTATTTTATGTGGTTCATTTAAGGTTGAATTAATAATAAATTAATCACATAAAATAGCAATCAATATTATTGATCAAAGTCAGATTGTATGCATCACAGAAGAATTAGTTGCTTCTATTAGGTGTTGACTTGCTGTGCCCCACCTAACTTATCATCCCAGAGACGCCACTGCTCAGCACATTGGTTTTTTCTCTCCTGTTATCCTATCATAGTCCATTCACCATTAGTATCACATCAGTGCTATGATGTTTCCGAACAATCTGTGTAATTCCCCTGTAATTATGAGGTTTCTGCACCTACTCCAGTAGTTTAATCTGTATTGCGGACGAGGAAACTCCATCAGTATTTTCAGCAGCTTGTCATAAGCATAAAAAGATGCAGGCCAATGATTTTATGTACAGAAATGTGTCATTATGTACATTAATGTTAACCTGGCAGAGTTCTCTGTGTCCATAACTTATAAGTGCAGTCACAAAGAATCATACACTCAAGTGCTAAAATCCTAAAATGTGAGATACTGCTAGCATTGTTACATCTTCCTCTTCACACCTTAAACTGCATAGTGTCAGGCTATTTGACTGCATGAAAAACACATTTTGCATTTGAACCACAGCCTGAAAATTTTACATTCTGTTTGGTACCTGGGATCCAGTCTCTGAAATTCTGAGTGATCTGATGTGCAAGAACTTGAGACTGGCAGACTTTTTTTGTAAGGAGAGCATGACTTTTTTTGTTTCAGGGGTGAGAAGTGATATGCATAGTATGCTATGCATGTGGTACAAAAAGGATTAAGTTGTAGCCTTGGCATGAGGCCAATGGGCACTCCTCCTTCAAATTCTCTAATGACCAATCCACACAGATGCTTCACATGTCATTGATAAGGTACCACTGCTTACACGTGGTGTGCCCCAGGGTTCAATTTCAGGCCCAGTGCTTTTTAACCTTAATATGCTCCCTCTTGGCAGTGTCATCAGAAGACTGTCATGAGGTTAGGTGTTAGCTTCTGTTGATTTTTTCTTTAGGTTCATAGTTTGTCCTTATTCGTCTGTAGTATTCATCTCTGTCTAGTCATTTCTTATGTTTTGATTTCCTCATCAATCCTTACCTCTCTGCGTCGCTCTTCCCAAGCTTTGGAGGTGGGTAGGAGCGTTTTCCGCAGATGCTGGACCTTCTCCAGGACCACAAACCCCTCTTGTCCTCTCTGGGGTTGGTGCAGATGTGGGAGGAAGCAAGGTGGATAATAAAGGCTGCTCTGGCTAAGCAGTTCGGCCGTCCGCGTCCTCCTAGCCCACAGCAAATCAGCGCAACCTCGCAGTTCCTGGTTTCTGGTTCCCCTGGGACTTAAGAATGTGTTCTGTGACGTTGTTGTTTTTGTATTTTAATATCTAGTTTTGTGTGATGTGGTTGTGTAATTCTTAGTTCACAATGTTTGGTTTGTTTTCTCGATGTTCCTTTTTAGTGTTTTGTTTTGTTTTTCCCCATCTCTCTGCCGTCCAGTGGGTATGGAGGCAGACTTCAATGTCTTCCTGTGTTTTCTTTGTTCCCTTTCCTCTCTTGTATTTTCAACACACCCTCTCTCTTGACTTTTCGTTTCCTACCTCTCTACTTCATCTTCTTTCTTTCTTCTCCTTAATTTTCCGTCTCCGTGTCCATAACATCAGGAAATAAAAACCCCAACAATTCATAATAAAGATTTTTCACACATATATCAAGTGGAGGACTATAGCAGAAGCTGTACTGCTCCGCTTGTGAAAGTAAATCTGTTGGGCTTCTACTTGGTACTCAGACACCAATTCTGAGCTCCACACTGCCAAACAGGACACGTAAAAAAAAAAGAAAAAAAAAAAGAATGTGTTCCGGGATCTGAGCCGTCTGGGTGTGTTTTGGGGTCTGGGATTTCGGAACGTGTTTTAGGATCCAAGTCTCCAGAGTTTCAGACAGCCGACCTCTCCAGTGGATGCCAGCAGCAGCCCGCCGACCTCTCTAGTGGGTGCCAGCAGCAGCCTGCCAACTCTTCAATTCAATTCAATTCAGTTTTATTTATACAGCGCTGATTCACAACAGATGTCATCTCAAGGCACTTAACAAAAAAAGTAATTTCAATACATTTATACAAACATTCCAATCAGTTAAATAGTTTCCTATTTAAGGAATCCCAGCAGATTGCGTCACTCATTGGCGTGAGGTTGGGCCCCGTTGATGCAGACTTTCCAACCACAGCAATCCTTCAGCAATTCCTCATACTGAGCAAGCATGTAGCGACGGTGGAGAGGAAAAACTCCCCTTTAACAGGAAGAAACCTCCAACAGAACCAGGCTCAGTAGGAGCGGCCATCTGCCACGACCGTCTGAGGGTTTGAGAAGACAGAGCAGAGACACAGAAATAACAGAAGATCTGATATAAGAGTACTTTCTATGTTACAGAAAGTAAAACGTTGATAACAAGATACGGAGGATGTTCAGTTATAAACTCACCATCCCTTCCAAAACTGCAGATGTATCTGTCCATACATTCATGTCATGTTCTCCTTGTAAAAATGATCATTAGTATCATATAAATTGGGAAATTCTCCATGTTAAGGATTAGCTTCTTGTCATCCATGATCAAAAACAAAAAATTAGATCCCCAGACAAACTGATTTCAACCATCATCTTCAATTGGGTTCCGGCTTGCTGGTGTCTCCTCAGGGGGTGTCCGGGCGGATAGGTACACACCTCTGTTTCCTGTCTCAGCAGAAGGTGTCCAGATGGACACGCCTCTGTCTCCTGTCTCTATAGGGGTTGTCCAGGAGGACATAGCTCTGTCTCCACAGGGGGTGTCCGGGAGGACACGCCTCTGTCTTGTTTCTTGGTCCCTCGTCGCCAGCCTCCTCGTCTCTTGGTCGCCGGCCTCCTCGTCTCTTGGTCCCTCTTCGACGGCCTCTTCTCTTGGTCCCTCCTCGCTAGCACCGGGGGGGAGGGGGGGGGGGTCATCAGAAGACTGTCATGAGGTTAGGTGTTAGCTTCTGTTGATTTTTTCTTTAGGTTCATAGTTTGTCCTTATTTGTCTGTAGTATTCATCTCTGTCTAGTCATTTCTTATGTTTTGATTTCCTCATCAATCCTTACCCCTCTGTGGTCTCATCCTGTCATTCTGCCTGAGCTTTGGACATTGTAAATGGACATGGGAAATATCCAGTCTAAACCCATCTCTGCGCCTGGGTCCAACCAGCGAAACTTGACAAAGTCATGGAGTTATCTTCCACAGTTATGCTGATTATATACAGTTGTAAATCTCTGTGTCTCCCGATGACACACGACCAATGAATGCACAAAACTTAGACAGCTGTCCTTAGGCTCAGAGTGAGAAACATTTACTAAAACTACAATCACTCTTGTAATCGTTCTTTACTACTGAAGAACCTGGGTGTGATTTTTTATTCTGAGCTGACTTTTACCCCTCACATTAAAAATAATACTAAAATAGTTTTTTATCATCTAACAAACATTGCCAGAGTCTGGCCCATTCTCTCTCGGGCCAACACAGTGACACTGATGCATGCTTTTATCACCAGTTCAATTGATTACTGTAATGCCCTGCTTTCTGTTCTTCCCAAAAAAAGAGTATATCCTGTTTACAACTTCTACAAAATTGAGCAGTACGTGTTCTAATAAAAACCAGAAGGCGGAAGCTCATTACATCTGTCTTAAATTCATTCCATTGGCTCGCCGTATGTTTTAGGATTGATTTTAAGGTTCTTTTAATGGTTTTTATATGTCTTAATGGTCTTGGTCCTGCTTATCTTTCAGAACTGCTTTTTACCTTATGAACTATCACTTTGCTCGATAATACCGCATAGAGACTATGGGGTATTATCAAATCAAACTTTGTTTATAAAGCGCTTTTCAAACCACAACAAAGTTTCTCAAAGTGCTTTACAGATTAAAATGACCCACCATCCCCCCCCCCCCTTTCCCAAAACCCAAAAGTAAAACACATCACCACAACTATAACCCCCCATCTCCTATGCACGCACACACATTAAAGCAACAATAGACAAAACCAAAACGGGCTGAGTACAGATGAGCCAGGAAACGTCATCATGGGAGCCATCTACATTGGCAGCAGCAGGTCAACAGCAGCAGCCAAGGCACTGACCCAGGGAGCCCAGAGGAGGGAGGGCTGGTACCCCCACCTCCACCCAAGCACCACCTGGAGAGCACCAAGGCAGCCACAGCCGACCACCACCCCCGAGGCAGAGGGCTCCCACAGAGGAAACACTGGAAGGAAGACTAAAATAAGTTAAAATATTAAAATTAAAACAATTATAAGATATGATCAAATAAAAATACAAAGCAGATAAACAATATTTGATAAATAGCCAGCTAAAAGCTAAAAAGAAATTCAATCAAAACATGTAGCGTAATTAAACAGATTTAATAAATAATAATCAGTTAAAAGCTATGTTAAAAAGGTGAGTCTTGAGCCTGCTCTTAAAAACATGAACGTTCTCTGCGGCCCTGAGGTCCTCTGGCAGCCTGTTCCAGAGGTGAGGGGCATAATAACAGAAAGACGCCTCACCATGAGTGTGTGTCCTGACTTTGGGGGTGACAAGGAGATGGCTGCCAGAGGAGCGCAGAGACCGCGAAGGTTCATATGGTAAAAGCAATTCCGAAAGATAAGAGGGCCCAAGACCATTAAGACACTTAAAAATTATTAAAAGAATCTTAAAATTGATCCTAAAAAATACAGAGAGCCAATGCAGTGATTCTAATACAGGTGTAATGTGTTCCCGCCTCCTGGTCTTAGTCAGGACACGTGCTGGTGAATTTTGCAAAAGCTGTAAACCTGACATATACTTTTTGGGAAGACCAGAAAGCAGGGCATTACAGTAATCAATCCTACTGGTGATAAAAGCATGCATGAGCGTCTCCATATTGGCCAGAGAGAGAATGGGGCGGACTCTGGCGATGTTCTTTAAGTGATAAAAAGCTATTTTAGTAATATTTTTTATTTGAGGAATAAAAGTCAGCTCAGAGTCAAAAATCACGCCCAGGTTCTTCACTTGTAAAGAAGGATTAAAAGACAGTGATTGTAGTTTTGGTAAAAGTTTCTCTCTCTGAGCCTCAGGACCGATGACTAAAACTTCAGTTTTGTCCTGGTTGAGTTGGAGAAAGTTTTCTGCCATCCAGGATTTAATGTCTAAAATGCAGTTAAAAAGTGCGTCCATTGGCCGTGTGTCATCAGGAGACATGGAGATGTATAACTGTGTATCATCAGCATAACTGTGAAAGTTAACTCCATGTCTTCTGATGACGCTGCCGAGAGGGAACATATAAAGGTTAAAAAGCACTGGGCCTAAAATCGAACCCTGGGGCACAGCACATTTGATCTTGTGGACCTTAGAGGAGCAGGTATCTAAACTTACCATAAAAGTCTTGTCTGTGAGGTAGGATGTGAACCATTTATGAACAGCACCAGAGAGGCCGATCTGTTTTAAACGAGTTAAAAGAATAGTGTTGTCTACTGTATCAAAGGCAGCGCTTAGATCCAGTAGAACCAACACTGTCACCTTCTGAGCATCATAATTTAATCTAAAATCATTTTAAAATTTTAAAAGAGCTGTCTCTGTGCTGTGGTTCACCCTAACACCAGACCGAAATTTCTCTAGGACATTATGAGCGTTAATAAAATCATTAAGTTGATTTAAAACAAGTTTTTCTAAAACTTTGCTTAAAAATGGTAAGTTAGATACCGGTCGGAAGTTGTTTAAATCATTAAAATCTAAATTGCTCTTCTTCAGCAGGGGCCTCACCACCGCCCCTTTAAAGGCGGCAGGAAAGACCCCGTCTGAAGGGAGCAATTCATCATGGTTAAAATCTCGTCTTTAAAAGATTCATAAAATTGCTTAACAAAACGGGTGGGAATCGGGTCCAGGGCACTTGTAGTGGGCCTCACTGAGGAGAAAACTTTATCAAGGGTCACAGCTTCCACCAGAACAAAACTGTCCAGCGTTTCCTCTGGTACAGACACACACTCAGATTTGTATAAAACCATGTTACTCTGAGAAGATAAAATATTACATCTGATCTTGTCTACCTTTCCTCTGAAGTGGTTTGCAAACTCCTCACACAGAGTGTTTGAGGGGGTTTTCTGAAGTGCTGTAGAGGTATGATGGAGAATGTTGTCAATGGTGGAAAAAAGAATTTTGGGATTATTTTTATGTTCTGAGGTGATTCTGGAGAAGTATGCATTTCTGGAATTTCTTACAGCGTTATTGTATGATTTGAGATGTTTTATGTATATCTGATGAATTATTGTGATTTTGAAGAAAATGGGGGGCACTGAACCCAAAAACAAAGAAGAGCTGACAGCAAGCATCAAGGAAATCTGGGCTTTCATAACTCCCAGGCAATGCCACAGGCGGATGGCCTAAATGCCACAAGACAATGATTAAGGCAAAGGGATTCCCTACCAAGTATTGAAGATTGACATATCGTTTTGAAAGCACCATATTTTGATTGATGTGATCCTAATTTCTTACTTTTTTTCTGCAAAAACTGACCTGTGTGTCATAGTTCTTAGGTTTTGTGTTTAAACGTAGTTTTTTTTCCCTATTCGGTTTTATTATCACTTTCATGTACTCTTTGGTATTTATTTCATGCACTTCCTTGTTTTCTTATTTCCTCCTTGCTCAGATGTTTTCACCTTTGTCTATGTCCACCTTCTCATTTGTGTTTCCTTTGTTAATCTCCTTATTTAATTCTTCCTTCTGTTCTCCAGTGTTTCCTTAGGTTTCCCTTAGAGTCCTCCTTCGTCATATTTTTAGATTCTAGTTTCTTAAGAGTTTTCTGTTTCCCTTGCCTTTCTTGTTGTCTCCCTACCACTCTGCTCCTAACCCAGTTTAACTAATTGCACTCACCTGCATTTCCTTTCACTAATTGGTCATTGGTCTTCTCTGCCACTTCCTCATTCCCTCCTCAGTATAAATTCAGCTCTCATTCAGTCACTACTTGCTGGTTTGTTGTCATATCTTCCCTGGTCTATCCTTCCTGTTGTCTTCTTGCATTTCCTGGTCTCCTTGTTCCCTGATTCCCCGCGATTCTGTGAGTGTGTTTGTTCCTTGTCTTATTAAAATGTAGTTCCTTAATTCTCTGCATTTGGGTCCTCTTTGAAAACCGAGGCATGACACTGTGTCAATGCCTTGGCTGCTGTTGATGTGATGCTGCAGCTGGCTCCTTTGCTGGCGTTTCTTTACCTTACTGGACTTATCTGTAGTCAGCTCCATGTCCTTTTTAATGTTGCTCTTGAGTGTGTGCATCCAAGAAGGTTGGGTCTGGGGGAGGGGGGTATAAATGTGATAATACTTTTAAATCTGTGAGGAAAGATGGGAATGTGGTTTATGTGGGGTCATTTTTAATCTTTAAAGGACTTTGAGTTGCAATCTTTGTATGAAAAGCGCTTTATAAATAACGTTTGACTGCTGCCACTAGGCTCCTCTAAGAAGCACCAAATACTTACCGTAATTTTCAGACTGTTGAGCACCCCTGAAAATAAGCCACACCACCTAATCTTTAAAAGAAAATAAATTTTTACATATATAGACCATACCTGAATTCAAATCCACACGTTTTCATGTAACGAGATATTTACACAGAAAGATGGTACATGGGAAATATTTTTTTATTACCTCTGATATGTTTTCGTGCCCTTCTGTCTGTTGGCAACATAACTCAAAAAGTTATTGATGGATTTCTTTGAAATGTTCAGGAAAAGTCCCAATGAGACCGGGAAGAACTGAATAGATTTTGGGGTTGATCTGACAGGTACCGGGCATCCACCCACCAGCGGCGCTAACCTCCACTCCTCTCCTGTGTCAGAGAGCTCACAAGCGGCTCATCTTGCGCAGCAGCCCCAAATCTCCCCCCGACAGGGGTGGATAAGTGGCCCTGGCGGAGATCTGCGCTCTCTGAGTACTTCTCTAGTTTTATTTTAAGACATGCTTTTTTTTTCAAACTCTGCCTAAAAATCGGCACTAGGGTACCAACACAGCATCAACACAACAGTAACATGCCTGGGTAAAAAATAGAACATACTTGAGCCTACCAGAAAAGTCATTGGAAGGTATCTGCATCTTCCCCTTCCACACTAAAGCCACTGAATTCATCTTCTTCAGTGTCTTTATGTCCTCTGAAAGCTTTTGTCATCTTTTTATACTGACTCAGGGTGCATTCACACCTGAGACCCGTAGAGTAAATTTGATTGGGATCAAAATTGCAACATTGTTGCTGTTTTTAGCCGGTGCAGTTCGCATTCACACTGCTCTTTGTCAAACGAACCAAAGCTTTTGAACAGCATGTTTACCTCCCCACCTGTGGTGGCGCTGTGGTGGTACTGTACTTCCTGGTGCGGCGGGGGACACTTCCTGTACAATGAAATGTAAACAAACATGGAGTGGCAGCAGATTGTAGCGGTTTTAGGCTTGGTCTGCTGTGTTTGGCAAATATGCCAGATAAATACACAGCAGCAATGGGCTCAAGATGAACACAGAACAAGGCAGAGGCTGCTGAGACCGCTCCGTATGAGGAGGCGTGCAATGAGTAGGGGTGTATACAACTTCACAACACTGATGTTCTCCTGTCGCCAGATGTCGAGCAAGGTATGTACAAGATATGACATAGATATATTATCTTGCCATTTCTCCCACAATTATCCAGCATGTGTGGTTGTTTAGATTGTATTTACTCAGGATGCCCTGCACGATAGTCTGCTTCCTGATTTTGGTGCGGTGCCAGTCCACTTGTCATTCATATATGCAATCGAATCACAGCAGAGTTCGTTTCAGTCAAACCGAGACCTAGGTTTTTAGGCGGACAAGAGTTCGCCTTTTTGGTCCACATCAGAGTTCGATTGCACATTCACACCTCCCCAAATGACTTTCTGGGCAAACGATCTAGAGTTCGATTTAAGTGGACTGATCAGATCTAATGCAGGACTGAACATATGCTCACTCGTTCAGCTTTTCCCTCTAGACTCATAAAAACACACAGCACTCATCTAGTGAGCATTGTGTGACACTGCAAGTTTTGAAAACCATTGATCATCTTTGTTCCACGTTTCCATATAACAATGAAACACACACATACAAAACTGTCCTAAAAATGGGATTAATCCAGAGGACAATAAAACACAAAAAATGGGAGAACAGAACATTTTTATGAAGCTCGAATGCCACTGAATTGATTATAACCTTTCGTATACCAGAAATACAACATCTAGGTTTAAAAACAAATACAGCTTCTTGTTGTGTGTGTTTTGTGTCTGGATTTAATCACAACCTCAACAAATGGAGTTTTTGAAAACTAGCTCTAAAACATTTTTTTTGTGTTTTCTAAGCCATTCAAACAACTTTGTTCCTGCATGAGTAAAATGGAAGTTTTTATAAAAAATGGGAATGGAAAAAATAATAATAAACCACTAATGCATCAAAGAAAGAATGCAATGAAAATATTTATAGATTTTTTAAATTGTCCTACTATGTATTAAACTATTAGCTATTCTATTCAAGTTGCTAAAGGTAACAAGAATGAGAGATAATTTTATTACTATATAACACTCAGAAGTTTGCATACTGTATGTTTACTATGGATTTTTAAGCTTCTGATAATTAATTCAAAAGTGGGCAACCGTGGCTCAAGAGTTAGGAGCTAGGCTGTTGAGTCCTTGCCTACTGGTGGTGCCTGTGTTTGGCAGCCTTGCCTCTATCAGTGAGACCCAGGGCAGCGGTGGCTACAATGTAGTTTATCATCACCAGTGTGTAAATGGGTGAATGTATTGTGAAGCGCTTTGGGGTTCTCAGGACTAAGAAAAGTGCTGTACAAGTACAGGCCATTTACCATTTAAGGATATATTTCAAGGCAAGCCTCAAACATACTGCTTCCTGCCATCCTTAGAAAGTCTAAGAAATTAGTCAAGATATCAGGAAAAGAATTGTAAATCTCAATAAGCCTGACTTGTGTTTGGGTACAATTTCCAGATGCCAATATATTATAAAAAGCATCACAATGTCCATCCTTCATATCATTTAGGGAGGAGGCCGGTTCTGTGTCCCAGAGACGTGTTTTGGTGAAAAATGAACGTATCGACCCAGATAAAGATACTGGCTGATGCTAAGTAAGAAAGTAATTTTATTCAAAGGAATTGAGTCCTTGACATTTCTCAAAAAATCTGAAAAGACAAGACGGAAGCTGCTTAAGAATGCTGCAAAGATATTAAAATTATTGTTAAAGAAGCTGCAGGAACCTCTTCATATGTTTAAACTAAGCAAAAAGGATGCAAAACAGAAGCCATTTAAAATAAAGAAAACATTCAGGCCTAGCTAAAATCTCACAAGACCTTGATGAAGTCTATGATATGTTGTGATGAAGCCAGCCTTGAATTATAAGCCACAGCTCCAAAAGGTACACATGAATAACATGGCACATTACCCAAAAAACACAATATTCGTAATGAAACATCTAGGTGAAGCATCATTATCTGGTGTAACTTTTCTTCAAATGGTACTGGAGATTTTGTGGAGTTATGAAAAGTTCAAGTTTAAAGCCAGTTTTAAATAGAAAACTGTCATGTGTCTGCTAGAAAACTAAAGATGAAGAGGGGTTTTGTTTTCGAGAGACCAAGCAGACACTGAATCTACAAACGTTTGCAAGGTTGAGAAGGCAAACATTTCAGAGCCAAAAATTGGAGTTCATAGACTCGTACTATTAAAGACAGAATTTTATTTAGAGTCTTTTAAACCAGAAGGTGTTTTACCAAAGGATTAGTTAAAGGGTGTGATGCATACACAACTAGGCTATTGAGGTCACAAAAACTTATCATAAACAAGTGTGTGCACTCTTTTGAGAGTCAATGCAAATTCAGTTTAGTTCACAAAGACATAGCTACATCAAAATATTGTTCAGCATTTTGAATTAATAATAATAATAAAAAACTGACCCATGTTTTAAAAACTCCTGCATCATATAAGCAGATGGTTTTCCCTCAGTTAAGATAGCCTACATCTCTTTTTTTTCCTGTAGATTATAAACAATTAACAAAAATTAGACTCTTAAATCAGAAAACAAGACATTGCTAATCAAGAAAAGATTACTTTGAAAATTTAGCCTAAATATTTTAGTTTGTACAAGTTACAAAACAATTAGACTTGCTTTTTTGTTTCTTGTTGAAACCAGACATTATAGTCAAAAAAATAATTTCTTTATCATAATCAAAAGCTGCACATGGGTCACAGGGTGCCTCAGCTAAGTTTCTACATGGCACAAGTGCTATTATAATTTAATGAGACTGAGTCCCCAAGCGAGAGACTGCATCCACTCAGGTTGACTCCCTGTGAGACTTGAGAAATAATTTTTTTTAATGAATCATCATCGGTGAAATGACTACATGCACTCATCCAGACTCTGAGCCTGAGATCTGACGCACTCTTCTTCAAATTACTACTTCACCAGCTGAGTTAATTCAACATGAACTGAAAATATTGAAAGAGCAGAAACAAAAGGGTTCTCGAAGATCACATGTGTTTGTGTTTAGAAGACAAACCTTTGAAGATAAATCTATAAATATTCAAATTTGTTTTTAGAGTTTCAGTTTTGATTCTATCTTCATACTGTCAGATTTTAAAACATTACACCTTTAGTGGCTTTACAGATTTGAAATATAATTCTTGCCACTCAGACAGAACTTAATTCGAGGCAAAATATAAAGTATTTTACTGCTGGGTAACACCTTCAGAGTTTTCTCCAGCTTTACAGAAAGAATCATGTACCTACAGATATAAAAAATATATTCATTCATTCATTCATTCATTCATTTCACAATTGTTTTTTTTTTGTTTTTGGTCCGGAAGTAATTTGGTTGGTGACCAAAACATCCAATTAACTCCCTGAGCTGGGCTCCCACTTGCTCTATTCCTTCCTAGTTTTACCCTTTGGTTAAACATATCTCCTTCACTTTTATTATGTAATTGATTAATTTATTTGATAAACAAGTAAATGTCACAATCTAAAGCCAATGTGCCATTGGCTTGCAATGGCAGAGGAGATGATTAGTGACATGGGGAACCAGGTGAATACATTCAATGGAATGCAGTGCAGCTTAGTGAGGCTCTGAACTGAGAAGCTGAGGGAAATGACTAATTTATACAGAAGTGAATACACTGGATTCTAAAAAGACACAAATGGATCCTATGAAACCAAAGACTAAAGTTAAAACACTAAAATTAGAACTGTAAACTAAAGCACAAAGGACATATTACAAGACTGAACTAAGAATCACAAAAGATTGAATAAAGAAATCTCAGTACCCTGACCCCTGAACATTGAGAATATAACTATAAAAAACACATTTCAATTTCTAGAGTTAAATCTACAAGACTGAGTATCAAGAGCAAACATTACGCTCATGACCGCCTGACCCCCCCGCTAAAGCACAACTACAACAGTAACAACTAGGTACTTCAATCTGATTACTTGTGTAACTATTTAGTTCAGTGAAATACTCAAACCGATATGTTAAATGTATCTGGATAAGTAATGAAGACCTTCATTACGCTGCCCAAATGACAAAAGGGGGGTGTATAAATTATTACCAGCAGGGCTACCAATAATTTCACATGTGCTTTAATACAAAAACATTTTTCTCTAATTTGGGATTATTTAAATAAATGTTAACAAATTAAAGGTTAGATTGTTCTACATTTTCCTGTATGTATCACAAATATTCAGAAAAGGCTCTTCATCACTGCCTAAATTTCTCTATTCCTAAATTTTCAATTTCATTTATAAAAACAGAATTAAATGTATACTGCACCATATTTAAAAAAAATGTATTCAGCAGATGTTATGATGTTGATCTTTAAACAAAGATTACCAAAAAAACAAAACCTCTGGATGTTTAAAACAAAAAATGCATAAACATTTCAAATTAAATAGAAGTTGAGAACATAAAAAAACCATTTTCCTCCAACTCCCACTTTTTCTGCTTTTGTTCTTCGCCCCATGCCAATGTTTTCCCTTCCCGTCTCTTTTGCCCTTTAGTGTCAGTTCTCTGTTCTGGCATTTAGGAGACAAATGCTACTGTGTCACACCTTGTCACTCATACCTCACACACCCTCTCTCGCACACACCTACATTTGTGGGGCTTAAATGCTAGAGTGTCAGCAGGCCTGTCAAAGTGAGCGTCACCGTGCAGGCACCTCTTGGTTGGGCAGGACACACAAGCTGACACGCACAGACGTACCGAGACGGTGACAGAAATAACACAGAGGCATACAGAGATGCATGGCCAGACACAGCAAGAGGGGGAAATTAACAATATGCAAACAAGTAGCCCACCATGGGCTGTTGACACCTAAACAATGGAAACACAATTACTCCTGCTCTCAATCAAGCACACATACAAACACTAAACAACAGCATGCTTTGGGCTGGGCAGAAGTGTGAAAAAGATGAAAACCCTCTTTGTGTTTGGGACCAAAAGTAGATGATGACAGAACTTGGCATCAGATGAGGTTTGGTGCCAGAGTGATGTACGGAAAGCCTCTGCCATTACTTCACACTAGACAGTTTAAACCGTCATGCTATGACTAATAGCTGCCCTACTTGCTACCAGTTTTTTTAAGTTTATGTTCCTCGCCTTTTCCCTTTCTGTTTCTTCAAAGCAATATTGTTGGGTTCAGCTTTTCTACTGCAACCATACAATTTTTCACATGACTTTACTAAAGATTCTTTTTATCAGCTGTAACATCAGAAAACTTGCAAGATAAGTCATAACTCTTGAATTTTTCCACATTTTGTCATGTCACAACCACAAACTTTTATGCTTTTCATTTTGGTGTTATGTGATAGATCAACACAAAGTAGTGCATGACTGTGAAGCTAAAGGATGCCATTTTTTTTTTTTTTTACAAATAAAAGTCTGAAAAGTTAGGCTTCCCATTGTATTCAAGCCTCCGAAGTCAATACTAGAACGCCGTTCTGCTGCATTTACAGCTACCCCAGAAAGTCTGTTGGGGTCTTTAACAGATTTGATCATCTGGAGGCTGAAATTGGTTTTCATTTGCAAAACAGCTTAAACTCAGTCAGACTGCATGCATAATTTCTGGAAGCATCAGTTTTCAAGCCTTGCCAGATATTCTCAATTTGATTTAGGCTTCCATTGTCCCTTTGACTGTATGTTTACTATTGTTGTCTTTCTGGAAGGTGAACCTCCACCCCAGCTTTGAGTCTTTCGCGTCATCTAACAGGGGTTCTCCTAGTGTTTAACTCCATCTATCTATGAAGTCTGATCTGCTTCCCTGTCCATGCTGAACAGAAATACATCTGATCCACGTCTGACTGGCTGATCAGTCCATCCTGAGGACTCCTATCTTAGGGCTAGGCTTAGGGTTAGAGACTATCTTGTATTTTTAAAGAGACATAGACAAAAGTGAACTCTCAAGAAACTGTTTACCAAAGAGGTCAACTCTGACTGAATGAGAACCAAGAAGGATCATTATGGTGTGACTGAAGTAGGTTTAAATGTTTGTCTGCATTTTATAATACTTTTAGTGACACTGTTTCTTTTTCACTTCTTTGACCTTCAAAAATTGCTTCTCAACTGAATTACTGTGTTCCAGATACAAAGTGAGTTGTCTCACTTCCAATTCCAAAATATGCTGCTGAAGAGACCCTGCATCACCAGTCCATCCTGAAGGTGACTACTTAGTTGACTGAGCAGCTGTGTGCTTTGATTCAGATTAAATTAATTGCATTGATAAGTTACGCAGGACTGATTTTTGTTAACTAATAAGACTGAGTGAGATCTGAACATGAACTTCTTTTAAAGTAGCGGATATCTGTAAATAACAGAAAGAAATTCAGCATAATTTCATTGCACTATATTACAATAATTACACGCTTTGGATTTATGCAAGGTCATTTCAGAATTTTTCTCGATTTTCAGATGGAAAAGAACTCCATCTACTTTTTTTTTTTTAACCAAAATCCCTACCAGTACCTGATCCATCCTTTCTCACAGAGGAAGCTAAAAATTGACAAGTGGAAGACAAATCGGGTCATCTTCACCTTGAATTGAGGCCTCACTTTAGGCAGCCAAAGAGGCTAGAGAAGAGGCACACTCACAGACACACACACACATATGCGGAGAGAGATCCGAGTGTGATCAGTTGGCATATGCGATCTGACAGCTTTCAGTGACCATGTGAGAAAGGGAAACAATGCAGCAGGATGGAGGGTGATCCAGCTCTAACTTTGTACAGAAAGTGAGAGAAAGGATAAGAGAAAGGCATTTATTAAACAAAGTCTAACATCACACACAGAAATTTTCAAGCCTGCACACATTGAAAGAAGCGTATATGTGTATCTGTGCATCAGAGATTGTGTATGTGACTGTGGGTGTGGGGAGAGAGGGATGACCCTGCATTTAGAAGTAGGCATCAGGTAAATTGAGGTCAGGTGAAGTCAACGGAAAAGCGAGACAAAGTCCCACACAGACGCACAGGTACACACACAAAAACGTCCACACAGACGTAAATCTATAATTATAAACTGCGGTTGGGTTAGTTCATTTGCTCAGCATATTTTAGAGTGGTTTGGTCAGAAGATCATTCTTCATGGTGTGTATGTGTGTGTGTGTGTACCTGTATAGCTATACTTGTGTGGACCAACCTTTGACAGCCCACCAGCCTTGAGTGGACATTTGTAGTTGTGAGGACATTTTGCCTGGTCCCCACAATGTTTAACAAGCTATTAAACTTTACTAGTTAGGTTTAGAGGTATGGTGTGAATTAGGTTTAGGTTAAGGTTAGGGTTAGGCATGTATCAGTAATGGTTAGGTTTAGGGAAAGTGTCTGGGTTAGGCATAGTAAAATCAATGGAAGTCAATACAATGTCAACACAAGTATAGCAAGACGTGCGTGTGTGTCCGTGTCCGTGTGTGTGTGTGTGTGTGTGTGTGTGTGCAGGCATACGTGTTTAATTCTTTTCCTTGTGCATGTACTCGGTTTGTCAGAGAGCAAACTCTGCTAAAACTTTTTTGTTTTAGCAGAGAAAATAAATGGGACCCAAAATTCTTCCTCATTAAATCTATAAAATGTTAAAGAAAATAACAGAAAAGACAACTAATTATAATGATGTGACAAGCTCGCATTGCCAATATGCATATTAGGCTGAAACAATGATGCATTTCTGTTAACACTCTCTTATATATTTCATTAAATTTTTTCATAAGTAAATGATTTTATCCAAAGTGACTTAGCGACTGAGTAAATCTCACCCCTGGTAAGGAGGTGTTAATTAACTTGTGTGTTATACCTTCTCTTAGGAGCTTCAGTACAAATCACAAGATCATTTAGCTGTATGGCATTGTTATGTTATGATCAATTCCAGGTTATCATGTCTCTGCGGCGGTGACTTGTTTTTACACCGTCGTTCTTTCTCTCCTACCGATAAATCAATAAAAACCATCAGTTTGTGTGTTATAAATGATGACAGCTCAGGCCAAGGTAATAAATACACACTTTGGTTCACCAATAACATATGTTTTCATTTGTCAGGTGTGCAAAAATAAACTCTTGACCCTTTAGATTATTTCAAACATTTGTTGTCACACTTTAAGCACCATGAGTAACTGCTGTAATACCGAGTCCTGCAAAAAGACATGTTCAAAGTTTGAAAGAGCAAAATAAAAAGTCATAGGAGCTGTGATAAACACCTGGAAGAAGAGATTGGATGGAGATGTTGGGAATCGACCGGCACTTGAGCTTCAGCACAACACATAAAAACTCAGCTGTGGCAATTGTGCTGCTAGAGAGAAAAGGAAGGGGTCTTAACAAGATAAAAGACCAAAAAGATAGATAGAGAGGAGGGTTTGCTGGGCAATCCAATGAAAGGAGGGTGGATCAGGGATTTTACAAGCAGAAACGGGGATTCAAAGTCATGGAAAGAACACAGATGTGACCATAAACATAAGAAACAGCCGCTGTTATTGAACTGTCACCTTGGAGGTAAACACAACAACACAAACTGTGCAGGAGAAATCAAAATGAAACTCAGCATCGGTCCCATTAAAAGCCACACTGCTGAGATTCTATCCCACTAAAAAGAAGAAAAGGATAACAGAGGAATCCATCAGCTGAAATGTGATCTACTGCTTAAACAATTGCAAAAAACTTGTCGATGCTATTTTTTTCAGTCTCTCTTATCTTCCAAAGCCTCGCCATGCTGCATCCTGGTCATCTGTTGTATAGAATGCAGAGATATAATTTAGATTGGACAGAAATTATTGCTGGCCTTAAACTTTTTGCAGGGCTATAAAATCTTAGCTAAAGATGCAAAAAAAAATTATCAAATAGGATTTAAACCATGTTTTCTGGTCTTTATGTGCATAATGTGTTAGCTTCTTCTTAACTTTAACTTTCTGATGTGAAAGCATAACCCTAAACATGTTACCATATACATAAATCTACCATTTTCCCTATCAAACTGCATCTTTACAAGTCAAGATGTTCCCTGAAGTCGGTTCCAAGTCAGATCCTGGTCCCCATTACAACACAAACACATATACAGTAACACATCAACATGCATACGCAGACAAACAAACACAAATACTGTGTTACTGTAGAAAAAGATTAGTGTGAGCAGATTGACTTGTTTAAATGTGAGGGAGTGCATACTCACCTGTGTTTGCACGGCACTAAAAGTGTACATTAAGTGAATACCAACGGCCTCATAAATTCGTCTTTTGTGTTTTTTGGTGGTGTACGGGTGCATGTAAAACCATTCAGCTTCAGACCTGTAATTGCAGTGCAGCTGGACAAATCATTTCTCCATGTAGGTGCAATAAGGGAGAAATGTATCAGAGCAGCTATAAGGGTTTTTTTAACACCAAGACACACACGCATACACAATTCACTTGCACAAACTGATTCCTTCACCCCATGTTTGACACATGCCGATGCTGTAAGGGTCATTATGAGTGTTTTCATGGTCATGCAAAAAGCCGTGCTAAGGTGTACAGACTTACACACATTGCTAAAACAGCATTTTGCTCATAAAGTGTATTTCCATTGTTGTGTTGTGATGAATGGGGCTCAGGTGAAGTCAATGAGATACCACATCGCCATTATTTAATCAAACACACACACACGCACGCACGCACACACACTGACATACACAGAATGCAGTTCATAACTCAAGACTTTTGCATGTGCACAAGTTGAAATACACATACTCACATGCACAAAGTCAATGAGACCACAGTGACCATAATTTACTGTAAAGATAAATGCCCACTGTGCATTATCTCTGAAGCTATGCAGCTGCTGTAAGTTTGTGTTTTAATGTGTGTGTGAGGCAAAACGTCAAAGAAGTTTGCTGTATTTTCCAGCCGAGATTATGTTAGAATATCGTTTATTTCATGTATTTAAGCATTTTTGCATAAACAAATCTTTTTTATTGTTATAGCTATGTTTCTAATTATTGCTTTAGCTTTCATGCATACGGTCTCTTAATATCCTGAAGATAAATTAAGGAAATTGTCTCTAAAGATAATAAAGGTATCTTCAAATCAGGCATGTTTATTTTAGTCTTTGCATAGATTAAATACATAATCTGTTATTGGAGATTTTAGGGAAAACACAAATTTAAATCTATAGTTGAGCAAGGGTATCATGTCATTTTTAAAACTGATCTGTTCCTCTTTATATAGAGTGCCTGGCAAACGTTTTCCAGCACTACAAACCTCTTAAAATTTTGTCAACTGACAATTATAAACTTCAGTGTATTTTATTGGAATCAACACAATGCAATGCTATATTGTGAAGTGGATGAAAAGTAATTCATGATTTTTACTTTATAAAAGAAAATCTGCAAAGTGGGCCATCACGTGGCGCAGTGCTTTGGGAAGGGTGCCCCATGTTCAGAGGCCTTAGTCCTCAATGCGGTTGTCCTGGGTTCAATTCCCAGCCCAGGACATTTGCCAAATGTCTCTCCCCCTGCTTCTCTCCCCTTTCTGTAAGCCTATCCACTTTCAATAAAGGCCACTCTGGCCACAAAACCTTTAAAAAGAAGATCTGCAAAGTGTGACATGCTTTTGTATTCAGCCCCCTTATTTATCCCTAAATAAAATCCAGTGCAACCAACTACATCCAGCAATAACCTTATTAGTCAAAACAGAGTCCACTTAATCTAAGTATAAATACAACTATTCTGTGAAGGCCTCAGAGGTTTGTTAGAAATCATAATTGAACAAACAGTACGAAGAAGAAGATTAAGGAACTGAGCAGAGAGGTCAGGAATAAAATGGTTACGTTTAAAGCCCTGTCAGACCCTATGAAACAAGCACTGTGAAGCAGTGTTCAAAAAATATAAAGATCATGATACGGATGCAAACCTACCAAGATATGACTAGCCATCTAAACTGACAGAAAGAATTTTACACAGAAGTAGCCATGGTAACTCTAGAGAAGGTACAAAGATCCACAGCTAAGGTGAAAGACTGTGGTATACAGGACTTCGTCTTGCACTACACATATCTGACTTTTAAAAGAGTTGTAAGAAGGAAGCCATTGATGAAAGAAAGCCAGAAGAAATCCTGTTTACAGTTTATCACAAATCATGTAGTGGATACACCGAGTAAGTATAATAAGCTGCTCTGATCAGATAGGAAAACAATATCTAGTTTTGCCTTACATGCAAAACACTATGTGTGTCTGAAAAATAGCGTAGTGGCAGCAGTATGCTGTGGGAATGCTCTCCATCTAACATGATGTCAGGAAATCATCAGCTCCAATCACTTCCACCTGTGCCAGTCTACATTCTTCTCTCCCATTGGCCCATCTTCCATATTTAAAGAGCCTTCATTCACTTCAACCACGTTCTGTCATCTGGTCCACCAGTTTAAAGCTTCCCCCACGTCAGAGTCTCTACGCCTGCCAAGCTCGCCTTCTATCGAACCTGCCAACATCTGATCTGTGCAGATCTGCCCTTCCACCTTCTCCAGTCTCTGGTCCTGTCTGTTCCAGGTCTGCTCTTGAGCGCTTGTCACCAACTCTGTAATAAAACAGTAACTACCATCTTGCCTTGTTCCAAGTTACTGACACAAGACTGACCTTGAAATATTCTGTAAAGAAGAACGGGCAAAATTTATTTCTTAGGTATTTAAAGCTCGTAGAGACATACCTTAAAAGACTTTGTAATTAAGTTAAGATTTTTGTAATTATAGTGAAAGATGTTTCTATATATGATTACTCAGGGGGAGCCTGTTTAATGAAAGGCTCTGTGCGGCGAGGAGAAGAACAACCTAAAAGAGAAGAAATGTACTGAACAGAGGACCGGTGTGTAAAGTTGTCACGGGGGTGACGTTTAAACTTACTGCAGTGTTTATGAGTTTACCCAGTCAAAGCACTATGTTATGTGACATCAGTAGCTCCACTCTAACCGTATCGGACCATTGTCCTGTGGACCTACACCTGAAGGGGGACCATTAATGGTCCGGTATGGGCCTGCTGTATGTGCCGCTTTTACAATGGAAACAGACAAAAAGGAGGACCGGACCGAGTCAGACCGGGCCGCTCAGTGGAAACGAGGCGTTACATAAGGAGGTACAGTAGGTAGTCTAATGTTCCTAGACAATGTTATTTCTCACTCCGTTTGGAGGCCTGCGTCAAACTTTGTGAGCTATAATAAGGCAAGTAATAGATGATCCAGTGATCAATTATCATTTTTCCACCATGGTTGAAATGCACACAACACATCTACTATAAATCAGTTTGCATTTTTTTGGAGGATGTGGTTGTTTCTGCATGCAGCATCCACTGATTTTTTCATTCAAATTCTTTAGTACTTTATTGACCCAGTGAGAAATCTCATTCCTCGGCCTCATGGCACTGTAGACCCAACTTAATTACAAAATTGCACTTAAATAAATCAATCACCCCCGCAAATTCCACATCACAATAAACACACAAATAACCCCCATGCAATGTATAAATGTATCTCCTGCTGCTAAAATGCATCCAGGGAGATGCTTTCAAGACTTCTCTTTTTGTTTGTTTTAATGCAGCTACATTATAAGCATTCGTTTGGGAAAATAGTAAAAAATAAAAGGTCATTCTGCTTCACCCAGAAACTCTGGAATACATGTAACTTGATTATTTTTTTGTTTTTGTTTTTTTTGCTGTTGTTGAACTCTTGCACTCCTACAGAGAATGATAGCATACTCTCCGATACAGAGGTGAATCGCAGCCGGTCGGTCAGGGCCAAAGGTCCAGAAATAGAGGCTGTTAATCATGCTTCTGCTCTGGCATCTCTTCATTTTCCACCACTTATTAAGTCTCTCTGGCAGTATATGCCTTTTTAGAGGATAAACTTTATTGCCTCTGTAGGGAAATACTTGTTCAAATGCAATAAAAAGGAGACAGCAATTTAAACCAACTCGTCACTTCGACTAATGTATGAATCACATGCTCTGGCCAATGCATGCCCTCAAACAAAGAAAGAAAATACAAAATACAATCTCTACCAAGCCTCCTTTTGAAACTTTCTGCGATATCCCAGTAAACAAAGCAGGAACTAAATTCCATGTCTCAGAAAATACCTGAAATATAAGATCCTAAACTGAAAATTAAATCACCTCTTTTTCATCTATCAGCCAAACTGGGAACTCCACACAACATTTGAGGGTAGATTTTTCCAATTTAACATGATTCAGGTATGTTAATGTTCAAGTTGGTGTCTAATCTATCAAATCCTAATGTCTTTGTACAAAATACAGTACTAGCACTTTTGTCTTACAGATTCAGCAGTGTTTACTGTCCAGATAGAAATGTCGGCCCTTATTCCTGCTAATTAACATTTGCCCAGGCAGTTAAACGGAAGAATCCAGCAATTAATAATGAAAAACCAGGAGCTTAAATACTGAGGCAGGGGTGGAAAAAATGAAAAAGGAGCCATATGAACTAATCAGAGGAAATGTGGTACAACTGTGGGAGGGAAGCAGGGAAACTGAGGAGAGGAGACTAAGTAACAAAGAGACTGGGACTCAAAAGAACTACAATCCGAGGGGAAAAAACTAACACAGATCAAAGAAAAATAAATCCAAACAAAAAAACGGAACATAACAATGAACTAAGAAACACAAGGAAATTAACCTATATGGCAATATCTTGCTAACAATAACGAACACAAAGAAATGAATCAACTGTGGCAAGACCTATCGAACATGCACTGCTATATCCTCCTTTGTAAGTCGCTTTGGATAAAAGTAATGACAAATGCACATACATAATAAATCCTTAACAATGAAAGGTTAATGTTGCGCCAATATACATAATAATGGAGTGCTAATTAACAGTTAGTTTGTGTTTCTTAACAGTACCTATTTTCCTATAAATACCTACCCTAAAAGATTTCTTTACTCCATGTTTAAATTAAAGAAACACACTTTAAGTTTTAGAAAAAAGAATAACATCAAACCTTTAAAAAAAGTGATAAATTTTTATTTCCATATTTATATAAAATTGACCTTTTCCAGGAAAAGCAGATAGACCATCACCTGCTTTTCTCTGAGTTCCACACCTACCTCTATGAATTTGCCTAGCACTTTAAAGTTTTCAGAATACGAGTTAATCTATTTTCTGATATCTTGAACAGCGAGCTTGCACTACAAAGTTCTCAAATTGGTAACCAGGCCTTGCCATAGTAAGAAATTGTGCCAGCTTTGTTAATCTGAAAATTGCACAAAAGTCATCACTCGAATATTTGGACAATTATGTTTGCCCCGTTACATCTAGATCTAGGAGTTTGTATGTTTTCAGTGTCTTTTGTTCAGAAAGGACCATTTCTGAAAAGCTTTACTTGCACTTGACAACATAGCAGGCTCCCTACTGATTACATCCACAATGGCCAGTTTAACATGTCAGACTTAACGTTGGTCTTCAGTGACAATTATGTCCCCTGATAGACCCCCTCTTTATGCAATCATTGTTCACTCATGCTGAGCCACACTGCCGCAACTTGCGTGTGGTTTCTGAAAGCTTGTCGGTGTTTAGAAATCAGAGATGTGACGAACAACACAACAATGTGATTTCTTTTTACCATGCTTGCTCAAAGGACATTGATTTATTTAACTGCTTCCTTTTTCAACCTAAAAGCAACAACAAAAATTCCCTCAAATTTTTACTCTGTCAAAGTAAAAAGAAAGTAGTCTGTCAGTTTTCTTGCCCTCATGTATAAAGGACCTTGTCTTTCCCTGGTTAGAAGTAAATAGAAAAAATTGCATATAAGTCAAGGCATTTTCATTTGTATAGCACACTTTCAACCAATGGCGGTTCTACATTGGATTACTTCCCGGGCGAGATCCCTTCCGAGAGCATTAACCCGCATGCAGAAAAAAAAAACATTTGTACATATAACATATATTGCTTTTTATTATAACAATATACTTGAAAGGGAAACATATTTGTCAATTGCACAAATCCCTTAATAACACATTTAAAAAACAAAACAGTTATTATTTAACTATTCCAATTCCGCCAGGAAACACACTTTTAAGGTGCACAATCTCTACCTCCAACATTGACCTGATGGCGTTGACCTTTTTCTGTCCATCTCTGAGTTTATTTGCCACTTGACAACCGATAAAGCTAGATTTCCCATGATTCCCCAAAACTCGAAACTTAGAAACGAGACTAATTTTTTTAATTCACTTCACACCATTCAAAAAAAGGTGCAGGAATTTATTAATAATATTATGAATGAGATGAGCGTATTTGGAAGAAAGTCGAGGTCGCCCTGCTCCTTCCATTTGGGCATGTGTTGGCCACAATAATAATATATTCGCCCCAGAAGAATGGCAACAAACAAAACAAACGCATTTCCTTTGAAAACCTGCCGTTCTGTGCAAAGAAACTTCAACTATAACTTCACTACAGTTCACTACAGTTCTGCATAAAATAAATATCAGCTGTGCAACATTCCAGAGAAATAAAAGGAAATAATTCATTGCAATATAAATCAGGGGTCACGTTATTTTACGTCTTCAACCTTTTTTTCTTCTTTTTTTTTAAACATTGACAGAAAAATCCGAAGTGCGTCCATCATTTTGACAGTTTACACTTCACATCCCTGAAAACATTGGTGCAGACGTGCAGATATCTTCAATTTTACGCACAGGGTTCGGGCAGCTGAATCAATCAAAAAAATTCCGATGAGTGCATCTGACTGAGCATCACCTCAGACCTGGACACTGTACTCGCATTGCTATCTGAGAGCTCAGCTGACAGCACCATGGAGAGTTAAGGAGGCATTGGAGCGCGTAGCTGCGGCAGACAAAGACCGATGATTTAAACGAATGGCCGGGTTGGATCAGGATTTGATCTGGAGATTACTACGGGTTAAATTCACAGTGTGTGCCCATCTTACCCCCTGGGGGAAGCCTGCTCAGACCCCTGCCATCTGTGCATAGATGCATGGAGCAGGTAACGCTGCATAATTAGAACACCTTGCATTTAGGAGATACGAGTTAATCAATTACCTGTTAATGCTGTACCTGCTTTTGAATGCGAGTCTTCATTGAATGAAACATCAACCTCTACAAAGAAAGCTGCAGCATCTGTGCAGAATGAAACATGGCTGTATTTTTATATAGCCATGTTTCTTTCTGGACTGGAATATCAGTCAGTTTGGATACTGATTGCACAGAAATTGTGCTGGGAGCACAAGTGGATTTTAGATCTGCGCTGGTAAGAAATTCCACATCAGGTTTATGTGGTGGAAACAAAACTGCCAATCATAAATATTGCCAGGTGTCCCCAGCTAAAATTACGCTTATGCATTTGGGAGACCCAGGTGAACTATTCTCTCCCCCCCCCTCCCTCTTCTCACACCATGTGTTCCATGGTCTGTGCTATGGAAAGCGGATGTGATCATACAACGCTTTTTATTTTTGGGAAAAAAACGCTGTTTAAAACTGCGCTCAGAATGTTGTATGATCACATCAACACCTTGCCAGCAAGTAAGGGTGCCTGGAGCTGCAGGGGGCGCCAATTTACCAATTCCCCACACAGTCCATAGACGATAGCAAACCGCAAATCTTTTTTTTTCTTTTTTTTATCAGTGCTCGTGCCACCGCCTTTGTGTCATGATGAATAAATGCGCCCCAGGCGGCTGCCCAGTTCGCCAATGCCAAAAACCGCCTCTGCTTTCAACAACAAGGTAATTCAAGGTGCTTTACATGATTAAGATTAAAATAGCAGTAAAACACTGACAAAGCATATAATTTAAAAACAGCAATAAAGCAAGAACCACACACAAAACATATGATACATCAAAGCATTACTTAAAGGCAGCTCTAAACAGATATGTTTTAGTTGTGATTTAAAGGAACTCAGTGTTTCAGCAGCTTTGCAGCTGTCTGGAAGTTTGTTCTATATTAGAGGAGCATAGAAACTGAAAGCTGCTTCTCCATGTTTGGTTCTAATTCTAGGGATGTTGAGTAGACTGGAATTACAGGACCTGAGTGTTCTGGGGAGTTGGTATACTGACAGTAGATCTTCAATATACTTTGGTGTTAAGCCATTCAATGATTTATAAACTAGTAGAAGTATTTTGAAGTCTATTCTCTGAGCTACAGGGAGCCAGTGTAAGTACTTTGGAACTGGGGTGATGTGCTCTACTTTCCTGGTTCTAGTGAGGACACGAGCAGCAGCGTTCTGGATCAGCTGGAGCTGTCTGATTGACTTTTTAGACCTGTGAGGACGCTGCTGCAGTAATCAATCCGACTAAAGATAAACGCATGGATGAGTTTTTCGAGTTCCTGTTGCGACATCAGTCCTTTAATCCAAGAGATGTTCTTGATGTGATAGAAGGCTGACCTTGTTATTGCCTTTATGTGACCCTGGAGGTTCAGGTCTGAGTCCATAACTACACCTAGATTCCTGGCCGGATCAGTAGTTTCTAGCTGTATTAACTGAAGCTGTGTGCTGACTGTTGATCATTCCTCTTTAGGTCCAAAAGTAATTACTTCTGTTTTGTTTCTGTTCAGCTGGAGAAAGTTATGGCACATCCATCCATTGATTTACTCGATGCATTTACTTAGGGTTTGGATGGGTTCAAAGTCACCTGGTGACGTAATGTAGAGCTGAGTATCATCCACATAGTTATGGTAGCTAATCTTATTGGTTGTTATAATCTGGGTTAATTGGAGGAGGCAGATATTAAATAAGAGGGATGTAGAATGTAGAATTAATAATATGTAAAAAGTAAGATTAGAACAAAATGTAAAACTTGTGAAAACTTAACTACTACTAAAAACCCTTTACATTTATTAAAAAAACATACTAAAAGAATTACATAAATATGTATAAAATAACATCTTTATTGTTAGATGAGTAAAACAAATGTTAAAAAAGGGATGAACACAGCTTGAACATGATTTGCTGAGGGATTTTTGGAGGTACTTTAGATGATGAGTTGGACGTCTAAAACAGGACGTTAAAGCTGGACTTGAAACCATCTGCAACTTCAAGCCCTGCAGATGACAACTCATTTAACAATGTTTTTAAAAATAACATTTGTTACTGTTTCTGGGACATAATAAATGTGTTAATCTGTTTGTTTTGGGTGTTTTTTTTCCAAAATTGGCATTAGGTGGAAGGACTAAAATAGCATTTTCAAACCCAGGGTTCCACTTTCATCACTTTTTTATTCTTCTTCTCACAGTTATTTGAAGGAATCCACAGGTTTAGACCTTTTTCTAGTCCACTTAGTCTACGTCCTTGCACATGTTTCTGTTTTTCCCCTCTGACTGGCTCTTCTTGCACTAGAAACGTATCCATTCAAATTTGGATCCCATCAGTACAGAAAACACACAAACACACACCATACATCATTGGAGGGGGAAACAAATTATTCCAGGACGACAGAAGTGTTTTGTTTGGTTCACCCTTGTTTGTTTTTTATTCCTCTCTTTGTCATTCTCTTTGCCTCTCTCCACTCCTCTCACTCTCCAACAGATGGGGTACTTTAATGAAATCAGTCTTGCCTGTTCCCATCTGTGTGAGAAATGAATTTCACTATTTTTTAAATGAAAAGATTTACAATGAGACAAACAAGAACGCAGGAAACCCCTGTACCAGGTTTTTTGTTTTTTTTCTTCTGACCTACTCACTCTTGTACCCATTAGAATTTCATTGGGTTTGTTTCTGTGTGAGTCCGTCACTCCTATTCTGTTTTTTTCTTTCAAAGCCTGTGTCTAAACTATCTAAACAATTGAATAAAAACTTATTCAGTTGGTTACTAAAAAGCTAAAGCATCTGAAGCTGGAATTTTTGCATTCATTCTTAAAATTAGAAAGTTTTAGGTTAACATTTTTTAAGTAGCAAGATGATTTACTGTTGACTTGTACATATTTACAAATAAATATAAATGCAACACTTGATTTTGCTCCTTTTTTCATTAGCTGAACTCAGAGATATGAACCATTTCCGAAGGGGGGTGGGGGGTTTCCACCCATCTCCTCCTCCGACCTTATGTACTCAGCCGAGAGCCTCGCCCCTGCAGAGCTCCCCTACCCCTCCCCACCTCACACAACTCCGGCTGAGTCCCAGGTGCAGTAATTATAACACACCAGCTGCAGCTGCGCGTCTTTTGTGGGATTCTTTTTCCGACTCCGTGCATGCTGCGATGATGAACAGTATGTGACGAACTGAAGGGGGAGTGTCAGAAAGAGTAGGAGGGTCTTAGAGAGGCACAGGCGAAAATCAAGGCGTCAAATAGTACATTTCTTTATGGTGGATTTGGATAAATGACGGACTTTTAAAAGACTTTAAGGTGACAATTTTATTGGAGTGGGCTATAGAAGGGTAATATGTGCCTGGAAGTAGCATAATACCCCCCTTTAAAACAAATATGTTGTCTTGATTGTTTGTTATTTTAAAGATACTTGAATTAGTCTCTTATGTTCTTAAAAACTCCTGCTTTGACACACACTGAACTTGAGCGACAAGTTGGTCAGTCTGTTGCAGCTACAACAACTTCAACTGTTCTACAAAGGCTTTCTACAAAGTTAGGAGTTTGTTTATGGGAATTCTTGGTCATTTTTCCAGCAGAGCATATTGTAGGTCAGACACTGATGTTGAGCAAGAAGCCTTTGTTCATAGTCTCCACTGTAATTAATACCAATGGTGTTTATCTCATTGATGTCAGGACTCTATGCTAGTGACATTCTTTTATTACCACTCGTTCATCCAAATCTTTATGGACCTTGCTTTGTGGAATAGTGAACAGGAAGGGGCCATCCACAATTCTTTCCCAAAAAGTTGGGTGCATAGAATTGTCCAAAGTTTCTTGGTAAGATGAAACATTGAGAAACACTTCAAAGTGCTTTTACACAACATTTAGTCATTCACCCATTTTTACATACATTCACAGGCTAATGGTGGTACACTACACTGTAACACACGGAGAGAAGTGAGGCTGCCATATAATCTGCAGCCTGAGGCCCCGTCCACACTACTGTGTTTTTGTTTAGAAAAAGACAATTAAAAAGAATATGATCTCCGTTCACACCAGTGTTTTAGCTGCGTATTAGAATTGATCTCCGTCCACATTAAAACAACTGAAAACGCGGATCACGTGACCATTCAACAACACCTGGCATGCGCGTGCCGGTGTAAACAGGAAACAGATTGACTATTCATGTAGGCAGTTATAGCATTGTAAAATGCAGAGTTTACTTGCACAACAGCCGCTAGCAAAGAGATCAAAGTCATTAACGCTTGTAATTCGTTATCCATGTTGCAGTTTTAAACGTAACTTACTCCAGGCTGTTTTTGTATGTTTTCTTCCCGGGACAGGTCATGTGATGAGTGGCTGATGAATCAGGGAGGGATACGCCATGACCGATGACACTCAATCATAGAGCCGAGGGTGAGCTTCTGCGTCATCGTTTCTAAAGTCCTCCGTTTTGACCCGTCCAGACCAAAACGCCATGCAGGGATTCAGAACAAAAAACGGTCCAGCAGCGTTTCTAAACTTCTCCGTTTTGAGTTTCTGTATTTGACGTTTTAGTGTGGACGGGAGGTGCAAAGGTAGCAAAAAGTCTAAGTTTTGCTAAACAAAATGCAGTAATGTGGACTGGGCACGAGCAACTGCCACCCCAGGATACCATCCAGAGAGGCATTTCTCACTCCAGAGAACATGCAGTGGAATCATGCTTAACACCACTGCTTTAAATGCATTGGATTTCCCTTTGTGAGGGTTGAATGCAGTTGCTCTGCCACAGAAACTCATTGTTTGTTTCTTGCTACATGCTGTCCTTGAGCGATTATGTAGGCCACGGGAAGCTTAGAGGTCCGATCTGTGGACTGCATGAAATTGGCAACCTCGGTGTACCTTAGCATCCAACTCCGCTCTGCGATTCTACATGACATACCCATTTATATTTAAGTTGCTTTTGTTTTCAACCATTTTCACTTTTTTGTAATGTCACTAATAGTTGACTTTGAAATATTAAGCAGCCAGGAAAAGTTATTTTTCCTGAGAGCAACATTGACAAATGTTTGTAGAAGCAGTCTGAATGCCGAGGCACTGGATTTTTTACACCTCCATTTTATACACACTGTGTGGCTTTTGAAGTGGTCAAATTAAATATAATGATTTGTAAGGGATAATGCATACTATTGGCAATGTTTTATAATTTTTACAAACCAATCTTATCAACAACCAACTGGGACTAAAATTACTTTAAAACATGTCTGCTTCTAAATGTGTCTACAGTTGTGGCCAAAAGTTTTGAGAATGACACCAATATTAGTTTTCACAAAGTTTGCTGCAAAACTACTTTTAGATCTTTGTTTCAGTTGTTTCTGTGATGTACTGAAATATAATTACAAGCACTTTATATGTTTCAAAGGCTTTTTATTGACAATTACATTACATTTATGCAAAGAGTCAGTATTTGCAGTGTTGGCCCTTCTTTTTCAGGACCTCTGCAATACGACTGGGCATGCTCTCAATCAACTTCTGGGCCAAATCCTGACTGATAGCAACCCATTCTTTCATAATCACTTGTCAGAGTTTGTCAGAATTAGTTGGCTTTTGTTTGTCCACCCACCTCTTGAGGACTGACCACAAGTTCTCAATGGGATTAAGATCTGGGGAGTTTCCAGGCCATGGACCCACAATTTCAACGTTTTGGTCCCCGAGCCACTTAGTTATCACTTTTGCCTTATGGCACGGTGCTCCATCGTGCTGGAAAATCCATTGTTCTTCACCAAACTGTTGTTGGATTGTTGGAAGAAGTTGCTGTTGGAAGTTGTTTTGGGACCATTCTTTATTCATGGCTGTGTTTTTGGGCAAAATTGTAAGTGAGCCCACTCCCTTGGATGAGAAGCAACCCCACACATGAATGGTCTCAGGATGCTTTACTGTTGGCATGACACAGGACTGATGGTAGCGCTCACCTTTTCTTCTCCGGACAAGCCTTTTTCTTCTTACATTCTTACCTGAGTTAACAAGACGATTACTGAAATGATCTCAGCAGGTCCTTTAAATACAGCAATGAAATGCTGTGGAATTTTCATGGCAAAGAAGGACAATGCAATTCATCTGATCACTGTTCATAACATTCTGGAGTATATGCAAATTGCTATTATAAAAACTTAAGCAGCAACTTTTCCAACTTCCAATATTTATGTAATTCTCAAAACTTTTGGCCACGACTGTACTTTGACAAAACAAGGACTTACCTTTTTTATGCTTCAGAGTTTATTACTTTGCTGATTTTGAAGAATGGGGAGTTGTTTGGATGCTCTGATGCCACACGTTCAAAGATTTTTTGTAGCTTCACTCATTAAAGTACATTTCTTCAAAATCATAACCTCTAATTAGGAGACAGTAAGAAAGGCATAGTCAAATATTATAGATGTAACTAACATATACATATTCATAACTTTGCAGCAATAAAAAGTGAGACACATACAGTGACTTTGCAAATAATTATTAATATGCTAATGAAGCTGTAAAACTTCCATGCTATCAGAGGTCTGAAAAAATATTGTTAAAAATCTTCACAAAAATCTTGCGAAAGTTGCATGAAAACACTGAAAATGCAAAGCAGAATTTGGTGCAAAAGGAATTTCCCCAACATGTTTGCTGTCAGATGTTAGCAAAAACCATCTTTAAACTTAATTAAATATTTTCTAGCACTAATTATGTTCCATCTAAACAGCATCAGTTTCTCTAATGACACAAAAACACAAATCAAATCAGTCCCACTGAATTACATCTTTCATATTCACTTATTCCTGTTTGGGGGGAGTTAGGTGTGAATGGTGATAAACACAGGTTGTCAGTTCATTACAAGGCCAACACACAGATATATCAGGCAACCAACCATACATGTGTCAGTTACATCCAAGTGCAACTAAGAGCAACATATTAACTAACTGTCCGTGACTTTGTAGGGTTTGGGTAAACCAATGCATGCCTGTTGCTAACATTCAAACTCAGGAATATCTTACTACTATGCAACTGGCAATGAACTGCATTAATTTAAAATGAGTCTAAGCTATAAAGATAAGAATCACAAGTCAAATTAATTTGATGCAGAAGAGTTGTTAAGCACGTATGTTCTCAACAGCAGATGGTGAGAATAAAAGGATATTGGTAAGGCTAACCAAATCCATACAAGTTCCACATCATGCAACTTTGGCACACAGTTTCAGAAATGCACAACATGGAGGACATTGTCAAGTTCATCACCAACCCATTTGCTCCTTTTGACACCAAAACTGTAGCTATCACATCACAGAATGTAATTTCCTTGCTAAATGGAGTGGATGTGGAAATAACTGAAGTGCAGTGACATTGATACTCAAGTCAGGTCAGAGAACGGCTATTGTTGGGGGCAGTTCCTCTCCTCCTGTGTAATGAAGGTCAACGCTTAGTTTTCCTCCACCTAACTCCATGAGATGGCCTTTTCAGAGATGAAATAATCAAAACAAAGCACAAAATTTGTTTGATTGATGAGCATTTCAGTCACTAAGAGTCAGTGTCTTTTCCTGTGAGCTATGCCGTTCAGTCATCGCCCTAACCCTAACTTCTGTGAGGTTTTGTGCTGTAGCAAGGTTGTGTAGTAGTTTCTGAACCATGTGACCTGGCTTAAATGTTCAGGTGATCTGTCTTGGAAAATGTTTGTGAGAACTGCTTTACAAAATCAGTACTCTGAGCACTTGAAGTCTCAAAGGGCCGAGAAAGAAATGTTGACTCTTTGTGACGTGGGATTTTTTCATCTGTCAGAAACATACGGTCTATGTTGTCTTTAAATAAGAGAGTGTTTGCATCCCTAGTTGCTTGTACACATTAATTAGTGGCTGTGAAACACTTCGTGCCCCCTTCCCGTTTTTCCACCACACCTAAGAAAATACACCTAGCGGTGTGTGCTTTTTTAGGTGTGTTTTCAGAAAAGGAAGCTGTCAGACATGAGTAACGTCACCTATATTTCAAATTCGTACGTTGGCAGGTTAAAGCAGTTAGCTACTCAAAAAACAGAGAACTCATTCAGACACACTGCACCTGCTTTTAAAATGGCTTAACAAGCAATTACTCCAGCCGAGAGAAACCCACAATGGAGGACACACTAGCACAAAAGCTCAATTCCAGGCAGACTATTGGGAAGCAGCCAGGATAGTTGCTGATATTACTAGCAAAGTGAAATAGAGAAATAGAGAGTGTGGAATAGAGAGAGGATTAAGTAGTGAAAGAAATGGATCCTAAACATCTAATTATAACTGAGAAGCTGTGATCTGGCACGTCACCTGTGTGTGCGTGTGTGTTTGTAGGCCAGAAATAGACGATGCATCAGTTATTTACTCATTGAAGCAGGAATTTAAATTTGCAAATCCTGAAGTGTTACAGCAGGATTGAATAGGCTATGCTTAGCTGAACTCAAAGATGATTAATCATAAATATACATGAATCAAAGCCACAGTTGATCATGAGATAGATAGATAGATAGATAGATAGATAGATAGATAGATAGATAGATAGATAGATAGATAGATAGATAGATAGATAGATAGATAGAAAGAAAGAAAGAAAGAAAGAAAGAAAGAAAGAAAGAAAGAAAGAAAGAAAGAAAGAAAGAAAGAAAGAAAGAAAGAAAGATTACTTCATTGTAATGAGGTTTTAGCAAAGACTTAATTAAATCTCAGGAGTTCTTCTGAGGCTCCATAAAACATTTCTGCCATCAAACTGTGTGAAGTCTGATTATGTATTGATTTGCATGTTAGTATTTCTAAGGCACATTAACATTTCTATTAGTTGCTTCATGCCTGCTGTGGCTTATTTAGTAAATTAATAACAGTTGTGAAAGTCTGAGGGGGGCGAAACTAATTGTAGGACAATTTAGACAGGATGATGATAAGGTTTTGCTGTGCTTAAACTGCCCACTTCCAAGTACCTTAAAATCCATCAATATTAATTTATTAAGCGCTTTTCGTACAAATTGCATCTCAAAGTGCGTTACAGATTAAAACTACCCACATAAAACCACATTTTATCCATCCCTCCCCCACAGAATTAAAAACATTATCTCAGTTATACCCCCTTCCCCCCAAACCAAACGTCATGCACATACACTTAGAAACAACAATAAAAAGGACATAGGCTGAGTACAGATGAGCCAGGTAAGGAAAAGCCATCAGTGGAACCATCTCCACCGCCAGCAGCAAATCAGCAGCAGCAGCTGAGGCACGGACACAGGGCACCAAGTGGAGGCAAGGCTAAGACCCCCACCTCCACCCAAGTGCTACTTGGAAAGCACCCAGGCAGCAACAGGCAACCACCGCTCCCGAGGCAGAGGGCTCCCACAGAGGAAACACTGGAGGGAAGATTAAAATAACAGGTTGAGATATAAAAATAACTGGGATAAATGTGATAAGATTAAATAGTAAAACATTGATACAATTTAATCAATTAAAACATACAATGTAATTAAACAGACAATAATAAATAATAATCAGTTAAAAGCTAGGCTAAAAAGGTGAGTATTGAGCCTGTTCTCAAAAATATGAAAGTTTTCTGTGACCATAATACTTAAAAGCAGTGGTCCCCAACCTTTTTTCGGCACGCACCGGTTTAATATCAGACAATGTTTTCACGGACCGGCCTTTAAGGTGTGGCGGATAAATAATAACGGACGGTATAAAAACGGGTATTTTTTAAATTATGATAGATGTAAATCCAATGTTTATTCTCAGCTTTATTAACAGCGTCCTCCTAACATTGAGGAGACAACATAACACGAGTAACATACACTCAGCCCCTAACGCTCTCTGGTCGCCATGGTAACATTTAAACATACCTTTAATAATTCAAGATTTACCACAAAAACAAATACAAAGTGCATGAAAAATCTAACTCACCACAATGCTGAATCAGTGAGAGCCTTGGGCCTTTTCCCCTTTCCAAAGAAATCATCAATCTTGCTAGTTTGTGGGATTAATTTTAGCGGTAACTATCACGTGACCAATACGAGTCACTTGGCGTGTCAAGACTGAGCTATGTAACGGGGATATCCGGTCATTTTTCAAAATAAAACAGCGGTCACACTCAGATAATAAATAAAACGGAAATATTGGAAGTTATTTATTCTTTCTGTGTGGCCCGCAGCCCAGTACCACATGACCCATGCCCCGGTACCGGTCCGTGGCCCGGGTGTCGGGGACCCCTGCTTAAAAGACGCCTCACCGTGAGTGTGTGTCCTGACCTATGGGATGACAAGGAGACAGCTGCCAGAGGAGTGCAGAGACTGCGAGGGTTCACCAGTGTGTCCTCTGTTGTTGACTTGGCTGTCTCTGACCATTACTGTGTGTTTTTTAATATCACCAGTTTTATCCAGCAGGAGACCTCTGTGAGAACTGTCAGGAAGCGCCATCTAACCCCTGAAGTGGCTGCAGGTTTTCTGGAAATTTTTGAAAAGAATCCTCCTATTGTTTTACCTGCCCCCTGTGATTTTATTGTTAATAAATTTAACAGAAGGCTTCAATCCGCTCTTGACCTGCTGGCTCCAGTTAAAGTTATAAACACACAATTAAAACCAACAACACCATGGAGAAACAAAGACCTTAAGAGATTAAAAAGGAGCTGCAGGGTGGCAGAGAGAAAATGGAAGAAAAATAAAATCACAATAAATCATCAAATGTACATCGAACGTCTCAAATTATATAACAATGCAAAAAGAAATTCCAGAAATGCATACTTTTCCAGAATCATCTCACAACATAAAAATAATCCCAAAATTCTGTTTTCCACTATAGACAACATTTTTAACTGTACTACTAATGCATATCAGAAAACCCCCTCAAATGCTCTTTGTGAGGAGTTTGCAGACCACTTCAGAGGGAAGGTAGACACGATCAAATGTAATATTTTATCTTCTCAGTGTAACATGGTTTTAGACTAATCTGATTGTGTGTCTCTACCAGAGGAAACGCTGGACAGTTTTGCCCTGGTAGAAGCGGGGACTCTTGATAAAGTTTTCTCCTCAGTGAGGCCCACCACATGTGTTTTGGACCCAATTCCCACTTCCTTCTTTAAGCAATTTTATGAATCTTTTAGAGATGAGATTTTAACCGTGATGAATTGCTCCCTTCAGACAGGGGTCTTTCCTGCCGCCTTTAAAGGGGCGGTAGTGAGGCCCCTGCTGAAGAATAGCAATTTAGATTTTAATGATTTAAACAACTTCCGACCGGTATCTAACTTATCATTTTTAAGCAAAGTTTTAGAAAAACTTGTTTTAATTCAACTTAATAATTTTATTAACGCTCATAATGTCCTAGAGAAATTTCAGTCTGGTTTTAGGGTGAACCACAGCACAGAGACGGCTCTTTTAAAGATTTTAAATGATTTTAGATTAACTTATGATGCTCAGAAGGTGACAGTGTTGGTCCTACTGGATCTAGGCGCTGCCTTTGATACAGTGGACCACAATATTCTTTTAACTCGTTTAAAACAGATCGGCCTCTCTGGTACTGTTCATAAATGGTTTACATCCTATCTCACAGACAGGACTTTTATGGTAAGTTTAGATACCTGCTCCTCTAAGGTCCACAAGATCACATGTGGTGTGCCCCAGGGTTCAATTTTAGGCCCAGTGCTTTTTAACCTCTACATGCTCCCTCTTGGCAGTGTCATCAGAAGACATGGAGTTAACTTTCACAGTTATGCTGATGATACACAGCTGTACATCTCCATGTCTCCCGATGACACACGGCCAATGGATGCACTTTTTAACTGCATTTTAGACATTAAATCCTGGATGGCAGAAAACTTTCTCCAGCTCAACCAGGACAAAACAGAAGTTTTAGTCATCGGTCCTGAGGCTCAGAGAGAGAAACTTTAACCAAAACTGCAATCACTGTCTTTTAATCCTTCTTTACAAGTGAAGAACCTGGACGTGATTTTTGACTCTGAGCTGACTTTTATTCCTCACATAAAATTTTTTCCTAAAATAGGTTTTTATCAACTAACGAACATTGCGTGAGTCCGCCCCATTCTCTCTCGGGCCAATACGGAGACACTGATGCATGCTTTTATCACCAGTAGGATTGATTACTGTAATGCCCTGCTTTCTGGTCTTCCCAAAAAGACTACCTCAAGTTTGCAACTTTTACAGAATTCAGCAGCACGCGTCCTGACGAAGACCAGGAGGCGGGAACACATTACACCTGTCTTAGAATCACTGCATTGGCTCCCCGTATGTTTTAGGATCGATTCTAAGATTCTTTTAATAATTTTTAAGTGTCTTAATGGTCTTGGGCCTCCTTATCTCTCAGAGCTGCTTTTACCGTATGAACCTTCGCGGTCTCTGTGCTCCTCTGGCAGCCGTCTCCTTGTCACCCCAAAAGTCAGGACACACACTCATGGTGAGGCGTCTTTCTGTTATTATGGCCCTCACCTCTGGAACAGGCTGCCAGAGGACCTCAGGGCCGCAGAGAACGTTCATGTTTTTAAGAGCAGGCTCAAGACTCACCTTTATAACATAGCTTTTAACTGATTATTATTTATTAAATAGTTTTAATTGCTCTGCATGTTTTATTTGATTGAATTCTTTTTAGTTTAGCTTTTAGCTGGCTATTTATCAATTATTGTTTATCTGCTTTCCATTTTTATTTGAAAATATCTTATAATTGTTTTAATTTTAATATTTTAACTTATTTTAGTCTTCCTTCCAGTGTTTCCTCTGTGGGAGCCCTCTGCCTCGGGGGTGGTGGTCGGCTGTGGCTGCCTTGGTGCTCTCCAGGTGGTGCTTGGGTGGAGGTGGGGGTACCAGCCCTCCCTCCTCTGGGCTCCCTGGGTCAGTGCCTTGGCTGCTGCTGTTGATCTGCTACTGCCGATGTAGATGGCTCCCATGATGACGTTTCCTGGTTCATCTGTACTATGCCCGTTCTGCTTTTGTTAATGTGCTGTTGTTTATTGTTGCTTTTATGCATGGGGGGGTATAGCTGTGGTGATGATTTTTACTTTTGGGTTTTGGGAAGGGGGGTTGTGGGTCATTTTTAATCTGTAAAGCACTTTGAGAAGCTTTGTTTTGGTTTGAAAAGCGCTTTATAAATAAAGTTTGATTTGATTTGATTTGATATGGTAAAAACAGTTAAGAAAGATAAGAAGGTCAAAGACCAATAAGACACTTAAAAACCCTTAAAATAATCTTAAAATCAATCCTAAAACATACGGGGAGGCAATGCAATGACTTTAAAACAGGTGTAATATGCTCCCGCCGCCTGGTCTTCGTCCGATCACGTGCTGCTGAATTTTGTAGAATTTGTAAGCTTGATATATACTCTTTTTGAGAAGACCAGAAAGCATTACATTACAGGAATCGATTCTACTGGAAATAAAAGCATGCATCAGTGTCTCCATGTTGATGGGAGAGACAATAGGGCGGACTCTGGCAATACTCTTTAGATGATAAAAAACTATTTTAGTAATGTTCTTCATATGAGGGATAAAAGTCCGCTCAGAGTCAAAACTCACGCCCAGGTTCTTCACTTGTGAAGAAGGATTAAAAGACATTTGGATTTGATGTCTAAAATTGCAGTTTAAAAGTGCATCCATTGGCCGTGTGACATCGGGAGACATGGAGATGTACAACTGGGTATTATAAGCATAACTGTGAAAGTTAACTCCATGTCTTCCGATGACCCTGCCAAAGGGTAGCATATAGATATTAAAAAGCACTGGGCCTAAAATTGAACCCTGTGGCACACCACATGTAATCCTATGGACCCCAGAGGAGCAGGCAGTGGCGACTGGCCAATAGAGGACGATAGGGCGCCGCCCCCCCAGTGTTTCCAAAGTGTTTTTTATTTTTATTTTTTTTAATTAACAATAATCACATATTCTGAGTTAATTGTGTGTCTAAATTCGTAACAATGTATCATATATAAAAATATATATCATTTTCGGAGAAAAAGCTCCCGCTGCTGAGCAGCCGGGGCGATCGCCCCAAGCAGTGCAGCAGCCAGCCAATTACTGACAAGAAATTCGCACATAGCAACAGGAATTTATCCAATCAGCGTCGTTGAGTTGGACACATGAAGGGCGATAGAGAAATCGCCCCAAGGCTGGTGTGAGGGGAGGCAAGTTATCTGGTGGTGACATTGGCAGTGTGATTTCTCTGCCACAAGGGGGCGCTGCTGTAAGAGTTAACAGCTTTGTGTGTACAATTTTTGTGTAAACCTAATAAGTTATTTGTTTCCAGTTTGGTTCTTCTTGTTTGTGCAATATTGTATTTATGTTTGGAATAAGAATGCCTCAAGTTGTTAATATTGGCTTTAAAATAATCAGTATTTCACATAGTACTGGTATCCAGCCGTTTATGTTCAATTGTTTTGGGATGATTATTAAAAATGACTTGATAAGCTATATGCACAGCTCCACTATTTCCTGAACTAAGCACAGCCCTTTTATTTCCTGTCTGTATTGGACAAACTGATCAATCCAGGCGTGTCTGACCTCAGTAGTCACAACAACAATGGTCAGACACACCTGGATTAATCAGTTTGTCCAATGATGTAAAACATGATGTAAAATAAAAGGGCTGTACTTAGTTCAGGAAATAGTGGAATTGTGCAAATAGCTCAGAAAGCACAAGTTTGATTAAAAAAAATAATAAAAAACAACAGCCCCACCAAGAATATTTTTCACCAGCCGCAACTGGAAGCAGGTATCTAAACTTACTATAAAAGTTCTGTCTGTGAGATAGGATGTAAACCATTTGTGAAAAGCACCAGAGATGCCATTCTGTTTTAAACGGGCGAAAAGAATAGTGTGGTCTACTGTATCGAAGGCAGCGTTTAGATCCAGTAGAAACAACACTGCCACCCTCTGTGCATCATAGTTTAATCTAAAATCATTTAAAATCTTCAGAAGGGCCGTCTTTGTCATGCTGCTCTAACCTCCCTCTCCTAATAATCGTCCTCACCTGTGTCTCCAATCATTCACACCTGATCCTGCTCACCTCCTGTCTTTAAAACCCATCACTTCCCTTCACTCAGCGCCGGATCATTGGTGTGTCGTCCTGCTGTTTCCTGTCCAGCCATCATCATCATCATCATCATCATCATCATCATCATCATCATCAGCAGCAGCAGCAGCATCAGCACTACTCCACCAACAGCTTTAATAAATATCCTGCACTTTTTTCGGCGTCTGCGTTTGGGTCCTTGCATCACTCCACACATTCCTGACAGACTCAGTGCTGGGTTCACCCTGAAACCAGACTGAAATATCTCCAGGACATTGTGTGCATTAATAACATTCAGTTGAATAAAAACAAGCTTTTCTAAGATTTTGTTTAAAAATGGTAAGTTAGATACCGGTTTAAAATTATTAAAACCATTTAAATCTAAATTGCCTCTCTTCAACAGGGGCCTCACTACCGCCTGTTTGAAGGCGGCAGGAAAGATCTCTGTCTGAAGAGAGCAATTCATCAGGGTTAAAATCTCATCTCAAAAAGATCCATAAAATGGCTTAAAAAAGGAAGTGAGAAAAGAGTCCAAAACACATGTGATGGGCCTCACTGAGGAGCAAACTTTGTCAAGAATCTCAGCTTCCACAAGGACAAAACTGTCCAGTGTTTCCTCAGGTAAAGAAACACACTCAGAATTGTCTAAAACTCTGTTACTTTGAGAAGATAAAATATTACATCTGATGTTGTCTACCTTCTCTTTGAAGTGGTCTGCGAACTCATCACAAAGTGTTTGAGGGGGTTATCTGAAATGCATTAGTACCACAGTTTAAATGTTTGTCAATGGTGGAAAATAGTATCTTGGGATTATTTTTATGTTCAGAGATGATTTTGGAAAAATATGAATTTCTTGAGAGTATATTTGATGGTTTAGTGTGGTTTTATTTTTCCTCCATTTTCTCTCTACACCTACACTTTCTCTTTAGTTTTTTGAGGTTTTAATTTGTGAGGTTCTGTGTTTGTGTGTCTGCTGTGAGTATTCTGTCGCAGGGAGGATCTGTGGTGAAGAGCTGCTGCACGGGCTGATTGCACTCACCTGTTTTCAATCAGGCCTTTTGTGTCCCTGGGCTTCTTAAGGAGCTGGCTGACAAACATTCAACGCCTGATGGTTGCCCTACCGGTATCTCCAAGCCTCTGATCTCCAGGTATTTCTCCCAAGATCGTTCTCAGTGATCTCCAGTGATCCCCTGCGCTCTTTGTGTTTCCCAGGTTCTTACTGAGGAGTCTCTTGATCCAGCCAGTCTCCATTTTTCCACCTGCCTGCCCGCTCTCAGCCACGCCACCTCCTCCTTGTCACCTTCCACCGGACCTCAGCAGCCTCTGACTCTGCTCAGCAGATCTCACTTATCTCCCCTGAAATTGGAAATCGCCTCAGATCTGTGAGTACCACCGCTCTCAAGAATTACGTTAATTCCCAACCGTCAACGACCTTCTCTAACCTCATCTCTCCATATCCAGACGCCCAGCAGTCCCCGCTGTTTCCAGCTGATCATTTTCGTTTCTTTAATAAAAACATCTTAACTTTGTTCTGTGGTCCGAGTGTGGTTCTGCATGTGGGTCCGGAGGTTAGACACGAACATGACATAATTTTTCCATGGCAATGCAACTTTTGAGTGTAAACTTTTAACTTTTAGTGGAGCAAGCAGCTCAAGAGCGGACTGAAGCCTACTGTTAAAATCATTGACAATAAAATCACAGGGGGCAGGTAAACCTATAGGAGGAATCTTTTGAAAAACTACCAGAAAACCTACAGCCACTTCAGGGGTTAGATGAAGCTTTCTGACAGTCCGTACAGAGGTCTCCTGCTGGATAAAACTGATGTTAAACACACAGTAGTGGTCAGAGACAGCCAGGTCAACAGAGGACACACTGAGGGACAGGCCATATGTGATGACCAAGTCCAGGGTGTGTCCTCTGTTGTGAGACGGTTGCATGACATGTTGGCTAAAATCCATATAAGTCGGAATATTTAAGAAATATGTTAAAGGGTCTAAAAGGTTATCCATGTGTAGATTAAAATCACCAGCTAAAACAATCCTTTCAAAGGAGTTGTGCAGAGTTGATAAAAATTCTGAAAATTCTTTATTAAAAAGTATGCTCTTTTTGGGAGGCTTATAAACTGTGACGCATACAATCTGAGGAGTGCTAAAAACAGTTGCATTATATTCAAAAGTAAAACAGTTGTCAAAACAGTTTTGGCAGAGAGTGTTGATGAGCTTATGAAAGCAGTTCTGCCTCCCCTTTTGCTACTCCTTGTAGAATAAGTGAAGTTAAAATTTGGTAGGGAGGCCTCTGTAAGAACAACAGGGGCATCTGTACTCAGCCACGTTTCTGATAAAAATAAACACTGAAAATTATGGTCTAAAATCAGATCGTTGATAATGAGAGTTTTGTTCAGCAGAGAGCGAACATTTAACAGTGCCATATTAATAGTGATCAGAGATGGAATGACTGTATGACTTACTGAAGGTGGGACTTTTGGTAACTGTTTGAGGTTTTTGGGGTTGCATTTGTTGGGTTCATAATTTTTAGTCCGCTCTCTGCTGATATTGACAGGTATAAATGAGGTAGGGCAAGGTCCAAGTCCAACATGTGAGTTACTGTTAAAATCAGGACTGGGTTCATAGGAGGAGGGACCAGCTGGACATCAGGATGAGGCAGCTGGTGCAGAAAGGGCAGGAGCAGCTGGTGTCGGTGTGGTAGACGGTGGGGGGAATGCCAGGCTCATCGCCAGCATACGGGTGCCCATCTGCACCAAACAGGTGACTCCTGACCCAGAAGATGTTAAAATTGTCTATAAAACCGATGTTGTGCATCACAGTGGCAGAGGAAAGAGAAGTATTCAAAGATAGTAGTCTGCTAAAACGACCAATTCCTCTGCCGACGGTGGGAGTGGGGCCAGAAATAAGAACAGATACGTGTGTTTTTTAAAAGATTAAAAAGGTGGATAAAATTACGCTTCAGGAGCTTAGACTGCTGTTTACGAATGTCATCAATACCAGCATGAATCACCACTTTACTCACAGATGTATGTAGTTGAGCTCCAGGATCCTTCCTGCAATATCCAACATGGTGACTCCGGGAAAACACAGAGTGAGGGCTCCTCTCATCCTCACATTACGGATAATGGAGTCTCCAGTTATGAGTGTGGTAGGGGGCGTGTCTGCAGATTGTTGACGCTGGGCAGAGGATCTTTCCCCATCCAGGATTTGCTGCATGTCAGGTGCATGTCCTTGTTGGACAGTTAGCAAAAGCAACTTTATACTCACTCCAGATGATCGCTTGAATTTTCTCCATTGTGCGAGAGTCTTTATGACTCTTAACTGTTATGCTCAAAAGAAGCAGTATCAGCTCTTGTACAAAAGACCCCCAGAGTTAGACGAATTGGAGACAGTTTAAGTTGTAAATTTGAGTTATGTTTATATATGGTGATTTCTGTTCACCATCCCTTTCTGTCCCTTAAGGGATACAGTAGTTCGAGCATTGATGACGTCATCACATTGACGTCTCCAACGTTTTTCTAACGTTGCTGACACCTGCTGGGCAAACATTAGCTGGCAGGATCGGACATTAGCACGGGGGAATGCCTTCAGCAATGATTATATGTCTGTTTCCCATAAGTTGTGCGTCAATGACAAGTGAGTTGTGATATTTGGGTGTTTATTGAAGTTAAATGTGCAGTTAAATACTCTTCATATGTGGTTAATTTCACATGTTGCTAAGTCAGAGCTAACTGCTACATATGTATATTGTAACCACCGTGCTGGATATTTTCTCACTCCGGTAGATGAGCATGGTTAGCTGTAGAGCTCACCTGTTCCATTCTGATTATTATTATTGCTAAAAGTGTTGAGCTTCTTTGTGTTACGTGTATATTTCCTTATTTGGATTTATAGAAGTTTATGGAGTGATGTAATATACTTCCTATCCAACAAATAGGACACTTCAGACTTATTTATTGTATTTGATTATTTGTAGGGAAACCACAAACACACTTCTACAACCCTATTTCCACATGTAGACACCCTGCATGCTCCCCTGAGCCAGTGATCTGTAAACTGCCTTGAAGTAAGAATACAGAGTAGTTAAAACGGAGACTGTGTTGTGTCCCCATTCATCTGCCTACCTCAAATACCCAAACCCATGTCCTGAACTGGATCCTGGCCTCAGTGGTGTTCTGGCTGACACTCCAGGTTGAGAGCAGTGATAAACACGATCCAGGCATTACAGTCCTTCAATTTAGAGCTGTCTCAACTACAGCTCTTGTCAATATACTTTTTATGCATATTATTTTGTATTTTAAGTCTGTAAAAGCATTCAAAAATAATCATAATCAAGTTCTGTGAGTGAACAACAGCCTTATGTCAGACCATGTAAGGCACCATTCTCACTTCTATTTTAGGGGTTCTGGTGTGACTCAAAGACTATTCCTCCTTTGATTCCCTCTCCTCTTTTTCATTTACTGCTAAGCATGTGAGCACCAAAACAGTCTCTGTAGCCTTTTCTGTAAACTTTTAAGAGGCCTGAACCTTTTGTTCAAGATGAAAAGTTTAATCATCTTAGAAAATAGTTCAAATGTTCAGTCCTCTATCAGAAATATGTCATGATTTGCTAATTTTCAGTGGAGCCAAGTTGGAACAGGACAGGGGAAGACTTGAAAATAAGGACATTTTTTGATAAACCATTGATACATACAAACTCCAGAAGGACACAGGGAAACCAGGGCAACAGAAGGAGTATGACAGAGGATCCAGTGGAGTACAATGGCACAAATGAGAACATATATATGCACAGTGTTATTCAAGAGGGCAAGGAGTGTAGGGACAAAGGGGTAGGGAACTACCCCTTGAGGACTAGAGTTGCAGACCCCTAATTTATTAACTATACCATTACTCTGCAGACATGGAACGGAACATCAGTCTCTTAGTGGATTTGTATTCTTTGAATAATAAGCACAAATCCTGATGTCCCTAACACTTGGTTTTCATCTGTAGGCACCTAAAAATATTTCTGCCTTTTTAGCTGCCAAATGTTGTATATTTACAATATTGAATAATGTTAAATATTATAATATCCAAAACACCCCAAAACTGTGACAAAATCTTGTTTGTTTTTCTGTTTCTTACTTAAAATTTTTTTTAATTGATGTAGTGAGAAGAGAAATGAATACAGTCTTTAATTAAATGTAATTCATTTTGTTATTATTAATTTGTTAGTATCAATTTCGAACACTTTGCTTTTTATATTTGTAAAAGAGATTGCTCACTGGCAAAGAAGGTATAACTCTGAACTTTGATAGATTATGAGATACCTGAGTGGAGGATTGTTCACAGTGATTGATATAAATTAACACAGCAAATCGATCCACTGCAAAAGACAGATTGAATTATAATTAGGATGTCAATTTATCACGTTAATTGTGGTTAATTAATTAGCCTTATTTAACATGCTGTGTTTTTTAATTGCGTTAATCTAATTTTTAAGCTTTAATATTAATGTTTCTGCATGTGAATTGCCTTTAAATAAAATCAATTTTTATGCCTTGGGCTTCATGTGCTTGAGCTGTTAGGGGTTAAACACACCCTGAAGTGGAGAATCGACTGGCTGTCATTAGGCCTGCTTATCATGAGCTAATGCTTCCGTTTTAGTGGAGGGCAAGGCAAGGAGGAACAGTGAGTTGCAATCAGTGTTGCAAACTTAGCGACTTTGTCGCTATAATGGTGAGTTTTCAGACCTCCTAGCAATTCCTCTTCAAAAAAGTGACTAGCGAAAAATCTAATGACTCTTTCTGGGGTTATTGGAGTCTTTTGGGTGTTGTGATAATTATTTTTAAATATTCGATAGTACAAAGTTTCGCCACCATTTTAGTTTTATCTCGACTCTGTGGTGTTGTTGGTTTACTATTTCAAACTCAAAGCTTCGATAATCCCAAAGAGCACTTTTTGTCCAGGAGCAGGACAAATAAACACATTTAGTGGCAAGCTGGTAACTCACTGGAACATTTGGCAGCTAAAAAGGCAGAAATATTTTTGAGTGAGAACAGATGAAAACCAAGTGTTAGGGACATCAGGATCTATGCTTACTATGCAAAAAATTCAAATCCAACAAGAGACTGATGTTCCATCCATATCTGCAGAGGAATGGTATAGGGGTCTGCAACTCTAGTCCTCAAGGGGCAGCTCCCTACACCTTTTAGATGTGTCCCTGATCCAAGACACCCGAATCAAATAGCTGAATCCCCCCTCAGTATGTAGTTAAGTTCTCCAGAGTTCTGCTAATGACCTGATTATTTGACTCGGGTGTGTTGAAGCAGAGACACTTCTAAAGGTTGCAGGACACCGGACTTCAAGGAAGAATCTTTGAAACATAGATTCTCCAAAAGATGCTGTCCCTATGATGGTCTGCTGAAGGAGGAGCAGCTGCTCTCTGTCTCTCTCCAGATCCGTTCACTTTATTTTCTTTTCTGTTTGCTTTTCTTGTTTTCTTTCTTAACCTTTTCTTAGTTACTTTATCTACCCAGCCCTTGGAGTTACTGTATTGGACCGGATCTCTTCTTGGATTACTTTTTTATGGACTTATCAACATGGCTTTTTGCTCAGCTGAGGATTTTGAAAAACTGCTCCACAGGATTGAGGGCATTGAAACAAAGCTACGTCCTCTGGAAATTAATTTTGATCTCCACGCTGATTATGGAAACGACACAACTTTACCTTTGAATACAAACAGCCCGGTGTTACATTGGTCTAACCGTGTCACAGAGACTCCCTACAGGCGCCTGAGCCACAGAACTCCGCACTCTAATAAAGACTAGCCTGCTTTAAAACGCATGGAATCATCAACCCCAGCCTGTTCTCCGAGGAAGAAAAAACAAAAGAAACTCCGGCACAGAGAAAGCTCTGAACCCAGACCTCCCTTCTGCTAAAAGTAAACAAAAGAGGTTTCAGCCAAAAACAAGAGATATTTCTCCACCTGGAATCCCGCTGAAAAACAGATTTGCAGCCTTGAATTCCCCGAAAGATGACGCAGCCCCGGGACCAGTCAAAGCCACCAGGAGAAACCCAGCCGCATCAAACGGACACATAACAAAGTAAGAGTCCCCCCCAGCAAAGATTGTTATCATACAAGACGGATCAATTAATGGAATTGAGGCTTTTTATAGGAAGAACACCAGAGTTTATAGCTGCTACAAAAATACAGTGAGAGAAATATCAGAAAAAATCCCAAAAATCTTGGACCAACATGCTGCTTTGGAAAAGCTTGTCATTCACGCTGGATCAGCAGATATCGCGATGAGACAATCAGAGATTCTGAAGAGAGACTTTTCTGATCTCCTACAGAGACTTGATGGACTTAACGTAAACCTCCTCATCAGCGGACCAGTCCCTGAAGGGAATGATGAAAGATTTAGCAGACTCTGCATGCTCCATAAATGGTTGAAGAAACAATCAGCTGAGAAGTCGTTCACATTTATTAATAATTTCAAAGTATTTGGAAGTGCTAATCATCTGTTCAAAGCAGGCCGTTATCTTAACAAGGCCGGAGTAAGGCTGTTAGCAGCAAACATTTTTTCTTATCAAAATCAGAAAGCAAAACACTTGCTCCCAAAAGCTGACCTTGAGGCGCCCATGGATATGAGAGAACAAAAACACCAAGTCATGATGACATGATGACACAGGAGCGAACAGATAAACATCCATCAGAGATTAAGTCTTCATCTTCCTGTGACTCAGCCACATCAAATGAGTCTCCATTTAGAAACTTTACAGACAGACTGAACGAGCAAATCAAATTTGGGACACAATTAACACCTAAACTTAGACTACACCAAACGCCTGGGACTAGTGTCAATAAGTCTGGGAGCTTCCCCCCACTGATTATTACAGATACTTGAGGGAACCGGGCAATAAATCCACCCCTACCGTCTCCCAGAACTCGCCCGGCACCCCCCCCCCCCCCCCCCCCGAGTCTAAGATTTCAGTGATTATCAGCAGCAGGAAACATAAATCGTTCACCACACGGTCGCATATTAAACAAAATCTCAAATTGATAACCTGTCAGAAGGTTCAGCTGCCCATCATCACAATACTTAAGTTAGCTTTATTAAACATTAGATCTCTATCTGGGAAGTCTTTTCTTATCAATGACCTCATCACTGAGCATAATTTACACGCCCTTTTTTTATCAGAAACTTGGCTAGATGAAAATAACGAAACAACTGCATTAATAGAATCTACTCCTCCAAATTATAATTTCTTAAGCGGGAGCAGAAAGCACAGATGAGGTGGAGGTGTAGCCACCATTTTTCACAACTCAATGAACTTAAAAAAGGTAACTCTAGGCACGTTTGATTCTTTTGAATACCTAGCCCCCCAGATAAAGGAGCCTAACAAAGCTTTATTTCTAAGTTTATATAAACCACCAAAACTTAACTCTAACTTCTTTAATGATTTTAATGACCTTCTTTCTGTAATATGTATCGACTATGACCAACTAATCATTGTGGGGGATTTTAACATCCATTCCGACAACCCCCAAGATAGACAAGCAAAAACATTAGATGATACTCTCCATAACTTCGGCCTGATCCAGCATGTCAAACAACCAACACACAATAAAGGACACACTCTGGACTTAATTATCAGCAAAGGTTTAAATATTTCCAACATCTCTGTATTTAATATTGCGTTATCTGACCATTTCTGTATTTTCTTTGAAAGTACCATCTCTGCTAAATTATCCAGCCACAGTAAGACCACTATAAAAAAGCATTTTCTAGGGGACAGCTCAGTTCAAACTTTTAAACGTATTTACCCTTCCACTGCATCCCCCTCATCTCCCAACTCAAACTCAGTAAATAAGTTGGTAGATAATTTCCTTGCGAAAATCTCAGACATCATGGATTCCATTGCTCCAACTAAAGTGAAAGTAGTCTCGGGTAGAAAGAAGTCTCAGTGGGCAAGCAATCCACTGGTACGTAGTGAAAAAAGAGAGTGTCAACGCGCCAAGAGAAAATGGCGTAAAACTCTACTCCAGGTTCACTGTGAGATCTACAAAGAGAGACTGAAAAGATATCAGCTAACTATAAAAGATGCTAGAGAATCGTTCTTTTCTGAAATCATCAACAGAAACATTAATAATGCACGGACCCTATTTGCAACAGTGGAAAGACTAACTAATCCTTTAGTGACAGTAGCCCCTGAACTAAACTCTACCAGGGCCTGCAATGAATTTGCTAGCTTTTTCATTGAAAAGATTCAAACAATTAGATGGTCAATCTGTACCTCAATATCGAACCCACAACCAGTGCCATCCCCAATCAACAACAATGTAGAGAAAATGTCTGAATTCCGCGAATTAAACCAGAACAGCCTTGAAAAAAATCATTATCCAATTAAGCTCCTCCTCCTGCTGTCTTGATATCCTACCCACAGCTTTTCTAAAGAAAGTTCTTCCTGTTATTGGGTCTGATCTTGTTCAAATAGTGAACTCATCCCTGCTATCAGGTGTCTTCCCTCAGGTTTGAAAAACAGCAGTTATTGAACCACTGCTAAAGAAGAAAAATCTGGACAACACGTTAATGCAGAACTACAGGCCGATCTCTAATCTTCCATTCATCAGTAAGATTATTGAAAAAGCCGTGTTTCAGCAGTTGAATAGCTTCATAACAATGACAAACCGTTTTGATGTTTTTCATTCTGGTTTCCATGCTCACCACAGCACTAAGACTGCCCTCGTCAAAGTATTCAATGACATCCGCATAAATACAGACTGTGGAAGAACCACAGTGCTGGTTCTGTTGGACCTCAGTGCAGCATTTGACACTGTTGATTATGATATTTTATTGGAACGACTGGAGGGCTGGGTGGGACTCTCTGGTACACTACTTGGCTGGGACTTCTATGTTTCAATAGGAAACTTTTCATCAGAACGAACAGAAATCACATGTGGGGTGCCCCAGGGCTCCATCCTGGGGCCCCTCTTATTTAATATCTACATGCTCCCACTAGGCAAGATTATAGCAACCAATAACATTAGCTACCATAACTACGCGGATGACACTCAGCTTTACATTACAATGTCACCAGGTGACTCTGAACCCATTCAAACCCTAAATCAATGCATTGACCAAATAAGTGGATGAATGTAACATAACTTTCTCCAGCTGAATAGAAACAAAACTGAAGTGATTATTTTTGGACCCAAGGAGGAACGATCAAGAGTCAGCACACAGCTTCAATTAATACAGCTAGGAACTACTGATCAGGCTCGAAACCTAGGTGTAGTAATGGACTCAGACCTGAACCTCCAGAGTCACATAAAGGCAATAACAAGGTCAGCGTTCTATCACCTGAAGAACATCTCTAGGTTTAAACGACTGATGTTGCAACACGACCTAGAAAAACTCATCCATGCGTTTATCTTTAGTCGGATTGATTACTGCAACAGCATCTTCACAGGTCTGCCTAAAAAGTCAATCAGACAGCTGCAGCTGATCCAGAACGCTGCTGCTCGCGTCCTCACTAGAACCAAGAAAGTAGAGCACATCACCCCAGTTCTAAAGTCCTTACACTGGCTCCTTGTAGCTCAGAGAATAGACTTCAAAATACTCCTACTAGTTTATAAATCATTACATGGCTTAGCACCAAAATATGTTGAAGACCTGTTGTCATGGTACCAACCACCAAGACCACTCAGGTCCTCCAACTCTAGCCTACTAAACATCCCTAGACTCAGAACTAAACATGGAGAAGCAGCTTTCAGTTTCTATGCTCCCCTTATCTGGAACAGACTTCCTGACGAGTGTAGAGCTGCTGAAACTCTGAACTGCTTTAAATCGAGACTAAAAACCCATCTGTTTAGAATTGCCTTCGAGTAAATGCTTGATGTCATATATATGAAATGTGTTCATGCTCTCTTGCTTTTTTAAATCTTTCTCTTGCTTTATTGTGTATCATGTGTAATGTGTGTTTCTTTTACTTTTAATTTCCATTGTTGTTTTTGTTTTTTAAATCACCAAATCATGTAAAACACCTTGAATTGCCCTGCTATTGAAAGTGTGCTATACAAATAAAATTGCCTTGCCTTGCGTTGCCTTACATACCGATTTTTCAGCTAAATTTGAAAAATATATGGAATCGAGTGATTTAAGTAATACAACCTTTTACATTTTTGTCTGAAATGTAATTTTTAAAAATGCAACTTTTGGTGATAAATAATTAGGACACCTTCACATTTATTCCCTCATAAAATGGCTAAAATAACACACATCTGTTAGGTTCACATGATTAGTACATCATACTGAGCATTTTAAAGGAGATTTGTCCTATTGAATCCTCAGACATTAAGTTTGATTTGTTCTTTACTGCTAAACATGGTTAGATCAAAAGAGCGATCTGAGGCTTTCAGAAAAAATATTGTAAAGGCTTATGAGTCTGGTAAGGGATATAAAGAGATCTCAAAAGAATTTGAAATTATTCATTCTACTGGACAGAGACTAGTCTAAATGTGGCGGACACTCAAAAAAACTGCCAGGTGTCATCACAGAACCTATATTATCTTGTTAGTGTTCATTTAAACATTCATGCCTGTATAATCAGGACGAATGTATATTATATATTCTATATTATTTGAAACCCTATGGATTAAGAATGGGACATTAATTGAGTTAATGAGTGTAAAGGCAGGTGACCGAATACTTTTGACAATATAAGGTATATAAACTCTAAAAACAAGAAACCCAAACGTGTCACCTGAAAAGCAGCAGTGTTTACAGCAGCACATTTAATGGGAGAGAATCATGATACCACCATAGCAACTTCTTCCTCTTCAATCTTTTATAGCTTTTAGATGGAATTTAATGAGTTCTACATTTTTTCAATTCACTATTAACACTAATTTAAAAAACACTATTTTGGTGACATTGAGTATTATGATCCACCGTTTGTATAATCTGAAGCTAAGCATCTCTTTTAAAGAAAATAAAGCTTGAGCAAACATATCAGGTAAATAAAGGAATCTCTGGCGCTGATTAGCATTCTGATAGTCTTGTTAAAAGGCTTGGCTTATCTTGTGTCCCTGTGTCATCATGTTACCAGCTCCACTTTGTCATTTAACAAGTTTCAGGTCAGCGGACTCCAAGCAGGCTTTCAACACCGCACTCTCATTGAAATTACAGATGAGAAACATTGACATGAATGATAACCAGCAGCATATGCTGTGCTCAGAGACAGAGCAAACAGAAAATATTAATATCTGTGTATGTTTATGCATTTTAAAGGTGCTGCAAAGAGCTCTGTTAATTATGCTTTTCAGCAATCTGTTCCTCCCATGACTGAACTTATGTGTTTGTGTTTATATGCTTAGGGGATTTTATCAAGTATAAGAATAATGTTTGGGTGTGTTGGTGGGTTGAAAATGAATCAATACTATAACATGAATAATTACTAAACTCTTCAATTATTGCTGCTTCACAGACTAAACTTTTAAACTGAATAAGAGAAGATGAATTCTAGCCTCATGGTGGGGCTAATCTGAAAGCTCCTATTTTTTCTTCATTTTGCTGCAGTTCCTTTATGGCATGTTCAACAGGAGTTACGTAAACACAGAAAGATTTGTCTTCCACTTTCACCAAAGCTGCAGCTAACTACTATGAAGTAGATGGTATAAAAAGGAGTTGTTTGTAGGATTAGAAAGTGTGACTGCTCTTGAGAAACCAAGGCCTCTGGTTTCAGAGAAAAATTAATCCTCTTAACTTAGTGTGTTTCCACAATGCTGTGTATGGTGTTATGCACAGCTGACAAAGTAACATTTCCATCTTTCAGTGCAAATGAACAAATATAAATGTGTTTAAGAAAATTGACATTTTATGTAAAATGCTGTAAAAAGTATGTGCCCTGTTAAAGATTTCTACTGCTTTAATCGTTTATCAAAATGAAATGTTTCTGGTCATCAACACCCAATTCATCTTTGCAGAAAATGTTTCATTCAGGAAAAATCACGCCCATCTCATGGATGTGCAGGTAAGAAATATGCAGCAACTTTTTGATGGTATTAGGCTATGGACCAAAATCTCAAAGAAATGCTTCAGACACTTCGATGGACTAGCAAGATGTGCCTAACAAAATGGCTGGTAAGTGTATGCTATATTACTAAACTATGATATTTTTGGTCTCTAAGATAATTCTAGTTTTACTGGGCATTACTCCACAGTTTAAGTCTCTTGAGATTCAGCCTTTTCTCCCAGTGGAATCATCTAACTTTGAACAGCGACTGGAGGAAGAAGTATGTCTATCCTTTAAAGGACTTCAAAGTTTATTTATGATAAAAGCAAGCTAGGACACTTTGTCTGGTTCCTGTCAGCAGAGTGACAGTGATCAGATGCTTTCAGTCCCACTTTACAACATAACAGATGTCTGTCTTATGCCACAGCTTTTGAAAAAATGAAAATGGACTGCAAATACAGCCTTTTTATCTAGTGAGGATTTACTTGCATGCTGTTCTGCTTACAGGTTTGAAATGTTCTCATTTGTGGATATGTCAAGTATTTTATCTGATTTGATCTGTATTTGAATTGTATTGCAATCACTAAATTCTTATTTTATTTGCTTTTTTTATCTTAATTCTTATTTTATTGTGTGTTTTAATGTCCTTTTAATGTTGAGTATGTCCGCACATGGGGATAGGATTGGGGGAGGGGGCTATAAATGTATTCATACTTAAACTTGTCGGGGGGGGGGGTTGACATATGTGGGGTGACTTTTATTCTGTAAAGCACTTTGAACTGCATTTTTGTTTTGTATGAAAAGCGCTTTATAAATAAAGTTTGATTGATAATCAAGGTCAACTGCTCAACTTTTTCAACACCTTTTCAGCCATCTGACAACAGTTTGGCTTCTCAGTTATTAAAAGCAATCAGAAAACTTTCTTAATTCCTGGATTTGCAAGAAGCAGTGCAATTTGTTACCAGACAGAAACTGTTTCTTATTACTCTCTGTGTTAATAGAAACACGTGTTTATTGGGCACACACAAGGATGTATTATTTTCCAACCCATGTTCGATTAACCCTCTCCTCACATATAAAGTCCTGAGCTTTCACTAATGAAGACAGTGTCTTTTTCAGAAGCAAATAACTTCCTATGAGGATAAGGAATCTAAACTTTTTTTTCCCTCTGGGGGATTTCTAACTAAACATGTTCTGGTTGTATGTATCTGCATGGTCCCCTCGTTTATGTCCAAGCAAAGCGTGACTGTCGAATCGCCCTTTTAATGAGTTTAATAGTTCCATCTTTTCTTCATCAACCATCTACGCTGGTGTTCCATCACACACACAAACACAAACAAACACATGTCAGGACCATGTTGGTGTTCCTCATTATTTAGTTTAGCTGGAGGAACACGGCAGCCGAACAAGTGACTGAGCAGATAAGTGCATTTGTGTTTATGTATCTCCTTCTTACATGAATCTGTTCGGTAATTTGACAGTGGAATTTAATTATGTCATCATAGGAACATGGATTAGGTTAAGGGATGTTTAAAAATGGTCAATTAGTGTTATTACCGCAACATATGTGAGCTGAAAACAAGGGAGGCAGAGAGGCAAGCAGAGGGAGAAACAGTGATTCAATAGTGGAGAGGGTGGAAATAAATAAATGAGGAGAATCAAAAAGATCCAATCTGATCTATGTCCCACTGAAGGTAAAGAAGTAAATATGTTTTAAAAGATCAAATGTGAAAAACATGATTGCTTGGAGGCCAACATCAGCAGCTAACTGGCGAGAAGCCTTGGTCCATAACAAACAACTTGAGACAAATCAAGAAACATACAAAGATAAAGAAAGACAAGAATGGAGACAGAAATGAAGAGAAGAAAACTTCAAAGAATCATTTTATGGAATCTGTTTAGAATTTTAAATCAGCAGTCCAGATCCACCACAACAAAAGATGAAACGATAATCCAATAATCGCTGCATTGTTTCACAAAGACTAAATGTTTCTGAATATATCTCTGTGTTTATGCAAGTGAAATATGCTTAAAGCATGATTAAATGTTTCATTTTGATTTAAGCAGATTTGTTTTTGTTACTTTTGCTTGTTTTGGTTGGCCTATTTTCTGGTTACAGGGGGCATCTGGACATGTGCGTGTTTTAGGCAGGAAAACAATAGTTAATGGAAAAAGAGTAATTGTCTGCATGTGTGTTTGTGTATACTGTACGTATTGTTGTATACACTTTCATATACAATATGTAGTGTACAATCCAACTTTTTTTAAAGGGATTTTTGAAACCACCAAGCTGAGCTGAGAATTTGAACCTAGGTCTGTTAAATGTCAGAATAAGAAAGAGAAATGTATTATTAGTTTCTTTAACATCAGGAATTTCCTTACATTTCTCTGATATGTAATCGAAATGACATTTACACCACATGAGTTGGGTTGAACAGTTTAAGTATTCTTCAATGAACTCCTACCCCAGTCTTCCACATACACCTTTTCAGCTCTGCTAATCTTTTTTTAATCTATTTTTAATCTGCAAGAGACCACTTGTTTGCCAGTGAGCATGCTGATCCAGAGGTTGAGTAAATATTTCACACAAAGTGCCCTGGGTTAATGAATTAGTTGCATAACTATCAGAGTTAAACACTAGTTGTAGTAGTAGTCATTGTTTTATGCTGTTGCATATTCATTCCCTCACTGTTTTCAGAAATGTAAAATTTACCAGTTAAAAAATAAATTTTTTGTACACAATGCACTTTACACGTGTATTTATTAGTACAGAAAATAACAGATGACATGCTTAATTTAGGCCATTACTGTTACAATAGATTATAGACTATAGCATACATAGTAAGGTGCCTAAATTCAAATTTATTTTCAATGCATGCATGCCAAAACAGTGTAATGTGTCATCTAATATAAAATGGCTTATAATTTTATAACTTATGTATAATGTAATGTTTAATGCTCAGTGTTTTATGTTTTGGAAAATAACATCTGAAAACAGCAAAACCAAACAATCATTTAGTTTGATGAATCTTTCTTCTCTTGCTTCTATTGGTCTCCTTTTTCTTTTCTTTACTTGAATCTCCCTTTCTTTTTTCCCCTTGTCTTTGCTTTTTCCATCTCTCCTTCCACCAATCAACTCCCCCAAATTTTTGGTATTTAAAATTAGTTTGCTCACAAACACTGTGCACATACTATCATTCATACACTATTCACCTATTGCTGTCTCTCTCTGTCTCTATCTCTAGTTGTTTTCTCTCCTCTTCTCCCTCTCATCACTTGGTCTTCTCTCATCATTGTCTTGGACATTCTGTTTGGCTCTGTCAATAATGTCAAAATAGTAAATGAGCAAATAAGGTAAAGCAAAGCTTTACTTATTCCATTTATTAGGTTTTCAATGATGCATTGTTATTGACCCGTTTTGAATTTGTATTTTAATAGGTATTATGATTTAAAGGACCTGTTCTTATTAATTATTTATAACACAATGTTAGAATATATAATTGTTACCAGTTCACATGCCTAATGATAATGCTAGTGGTTCTGCTGTATCTGCAGCTACAACTCCTCTCTTTAGGTCATCTCTCCTACCCTCTACAAAATCATGACAAGACCAGAATTAAGTGTGCAAAGTATGATTTTTGTAAACTAATAATACAAAACACAAACTAAATCTTCATATGCAAAAGACTGGGCTACATCCAGTCATGATGCATCAAGAGAGTTACAAAAATTGTTTACTTGGGGGCTGTTTACACGACCGACAACGTTTTTCAGCAAAACTGAGGTTTTTTAATGGGAAAACGGGGTTGGAGGGGGGGGCACAGCTTTTTGAAAACGGCTTCCAGAGTGGAGAGTTCTGAAAACACTGGGTGATTCGTTGTCATGTAAACGCAAGCCTGAGCCTTGTAAACGATGACGTCACTGCCAACTGCCTGCACTCCGCCTTTCTTTAGAAAAACAACAACAATGGCGGATCCAGGTATGCTGTTACTGCTGATGCAGCTTCTGAAGTTATTTGGTCTATGTTAGCAAAACTTAGAGATCATCAGGCTTCTATGCGATCGCCAACGAAAACGCATACAGTTCGTGCATCAAATAATCAATACGCCTTTATTTAAGCAAAGGAGAACTACAAAAAGTTTGTGGACAAGACCCGGGAGACATCTGGAGATGTTTCTTTTCCGGGTTTTAAGGGGGAAACTTTGGAACAATGCATACACGGGGCACACTGGCATCTAAAGGTCAGGCATATGTACTACATTGTTTTCCATCACAAGCCCTGTCGTGTAAACGCAGTGCATTTTCACCCACGTTTTCAAACAAAAACGGCAATGACGACGTGTAGACATCCCCTTGGTTAGCAGTCTGTAGTACAAAAGAATTCTACTTAAATAACTGGGACCAAATTCCAATTTTTGATTGGGACACCTCTGCTGCTTCTGGCTCCTTCTCTTTCTGTAGCTCATCTTTGCTTCCTCCTACAAAATTATTAAATCAAACCAAAGTGTGCAACAAACCAAAAGAAAACAAGTTGCACATATAGTGATACAGTAATGTAATACAAACAAGCGGACAATAAAACCAAATCAACATGTTCAACAACAACAGAAGCATTCAGCCTTCCATTCTTAAGCAGCCGTTCTCAAAGGGGGAATAATGTATGCAATAATCAGAGCTATAATATATATATACATATATTTTTTTTTTCATGAATCTCAATGGGATTATTAAGGATAACTAGTTTGCTACCAACAGGACAGCTAAAAAAAATTATGCATAAGGCAGCGTTTGCCTTTGTGAATCATTTCTTTTTGCAAAGATAAGTTGTTACCCTTGGCCTCTCTAAAAAAAGCTAAGAAGTTGCAACAGTTTTTTTGTAATGTTTCTAGAATGTTGCTAATAGAATAGAATGTTGCTAATCGTAATATATCTTCTGGTTGGTTCTCATTTGCATAGAGCTGCCTCGTTAGGAGAGGGGAGGGGCTGTGTGCCCACTGGCAAGCCATTGTATGGCAAGGTGTTTACATACCCCTTGGACGTTAATGCCTTAATAAGATTCTAATACAGGTCTAATTTTTGATACTGATGGCTTGCCATAACTGACTGTAACCTGACTCTGAGTCAAGTCAGTGCCAGCGCTGATCAAAATAGACAACACCCGGCCCGCTGTGAGTGAGTGAGGGAGCGGTGAGCCTGTGACTGGTGAGTCAAACAATAGACTTAAAACATCTGGGGCTAGACTGAAAATATTCTGAGCTGAAGCCCCAGCAAAATAGGCTAATGACGCCACTGTGCGCAACATTAAAGCTACATTGTGTATTTTTTTGAGTTAATTCTTAGTAAAAAACCCTTTTGTTCTTTCAAAAATATGTGCTCATTCATGTGTAATTACTTCCACCTACTAATGAAAGTATTCTCCTAAGTGTAGAATCTGCTATTCAGAATACATACGGGCGACTCGCACGAATGGCTGAATCCATGTTGAGCCTCCATCTTTGAAATACATTCGCCAACGAGGGACGTTCCTGGAAATTCTAGCTCTGCCTTTCGCGCTTTGGCTACACTCAGTTGCACCGTGACGAATGCCAGAGGGAGATTGTCTACTTGCGTCTGACTATATAACTAAATGCATTGTAGTTTTCTAAAGTAACATCATCACTGGAAGGAACACAGGACGAAGTCATAGTCCTGGAAGCAATGTTAACCTTGGCATGAAACGGCCACTGTAGGAGTTAAAACACGCTCGGAATGGGGGGGTGGGAGGTGGCGCTAGAACGTAATATTCAGTTGTTTGTTTCACCGCTAGATGGGAGAAGTTCTTACACAATGTAGCTTTAAGCAAAAGTGACTTGAGTTTTTATCTTTATCATCACAATAAATTACTTTCAGATTTTGAATCTTTTAGTTATCAGGCTCCTCTCCTATGGAACCAGCTCCCAGTTTTAGTCCTTGAGGCAGACATCCTGTGTACTTTTAAGGCCAGGCCTAAAACTGTCCTTTCTGATAAAGCTTACAGTTAGAGTGGCTTAGGTTATCCTGAGCTATCTCTGTAGTAATGCTGCTATAGGCTTAGACTGCTGGAGGACAGACTGACCAATTTTCTTCACTCTGCTATTTTCTTTTCTACTACTACTCTCCAGTTGTATAATATGTTGTTATTTCGACTGTTAATTTTGTTTTCTCTCAGTGTTTTTCTCTGAATAGAAGGTACATCAGGTCTGGTATCATGCTGAGCAACAATGCCCTGTTGGACAGGGTGCGTCGACTGGGATGATGCTCCCATTAACTGATCATCCTTTGTGTCCTGTTATCAACTTTTTGTTTTCTTTAATATATAAAGTACTCACTTACATCAGTTGTTCTGTTCTTTCTGTGTGTCTGCTCTTTGTTCTCAAACCCCCAGACAGTCGTGGCAGATGGCCGTTTGTACTAAGCCAGGTTCTGCTGGAGGTTTCTTTCTATTAAAGGGGAGTTTTTCTCTCTCCACTGTCGCTACATACTTGCTCAGTATGAGGGATTGCTGTGGTTGGAAGTCTGCATTAACGGGACGCAACCTCATGTCAAATAGGGGTGCACCGATCCCACTTTTTCAGTCCCAATACCGATTCCGATGCCTGGGCTTTGTTTGTCTGTCGATACCCGATCCGATACAGTTGTTGAATTAATAATAAACTGTATACTCTCCATCTTATACCTTACTTGAAGAGACTAAAGGTACCAGACTTTACTAACTAAACATAACTAAGACTTATTTTTTCCTTTTTGACCCCACTCCTTTTGTTTTGCTGAGGTGCAGGAATTCAGCTTGCTCCTTAACATAGTGTTTCTGGATGTGCGATGTGCTTGATTAAAGTGGTAGTGTTGTACTTTGCAGTAATACCACCGCCCCTCGAAACATTTAGTTTGCAGACATTGCAAACAGCCGACAAACTAGTTGGAGTGGCAAGCGTGAAATATCTCCACACAGCCGACCCTCTGGCTTGCTCCATGTTGCTTCTAGCATGCGACACACGTGAAGCTGACGTATGAAATACATTCTGCTGCGACGAAAAAAAAGAAAACCTGGATCGGCCAGTGGATCTGTTCATTTTTCCGATCCCCGATCCAGCTATTTTGTCAGTATCGCAGCAGATATCCGATCCTAATATCCAATCGATGCACCCCTAATGTCAAAAGACAATGCCACCATCAGTGCCGGCATCAATTCCGACACCAGAAATCCTTTTTGTCATTCATAAGTGCTCAGCTTGTGGCGGCAATTTACCACGATGAGGTGTTTTTCCAAAACATTACGCGGTGGCGGGATAAAAGGGGTTTAGGGGTGATTCCCAGGCTGTCGGTGTGCGGGGTTGCATATAAACCGTGAGACAGAAGAGTCCATGGTAAACAAATAAAATAGCTTGCATGTAACTTGTTTTTTATCCCGATTGAAGCCCTGCTCCTCAAAGCTTGTTGCAAGCCACTCCAAAAGGTGGCAGTCCTTCACAGTCCCCGTGAACTGTCTGGTGATCTGGTCTTCAGCTCTAAAGGCCAGAAGCTCATGTACCTCTGCATCACTCCAGTTTGCGATCTCAGCGGATACAGTTTACAAATGCTAAATTAACTCCCCATGTATATTTGCATATTAAATACTGTTGCTAGCCGGAGTTCAGCGCACATTCTACGCATCATCATGACATCACCTTCTGTTGCGCCAAGGCGTGATCTTCATTCATAAGTCCAGCGTTGCGGCAATATTGCTGTAATATTTCTATTAACCATGCCGGCACGAATGCCGCAATATTCGTGCTTTGCCATGCTGCCACAGTGCATTAATAAGACACACCATGCCGGCAATATGACCCTAATGTCCCGCCACGGTGTGTCTTTTAAAAATGTCTTTAGGGATTCCACACTCCAGTCCAGAAGTTAGCGGTAATGCACCTCAAGTTGTTTGCCAACCACCATAAAAGCAGATAACAATAAGGGGGGCAAGATGCAAGGTTCCGGTGGGTCGTAAATCTAACACAGGGCGAGGTTCAGCACATAGATCTAATAGGACTGCTCTAGGGAGTCTACATCGGCTGATCAGCCAGTCATCATCATGTGCTAGGAAATCTCCAAAAATTCCCCCCATCAAGATGTTGCGAGTGGCTTGATCTTCAATGAGCGCCAGCACATCCACTGTGCAGCATTATGCTGGAATTTCACTGCAGTATTTATATTTCTATGTATCACAAATAATAAGTGCAATTGCTATTTAATCTGAAGACAAACATATGAACATATCGTAAAATCATTCTTGAATGCAACATATTTTTATTCAGATTTTCATTTATTCTCAGTTCAGAACGGGGGTTGGGACTGGGCATGGGTATGAGATTCTGACGGTATGATAACCGTGGGCAAAAATATCACGGTTTCACGGTATTATGATTACAGCTCTAAAATGTGTATTTTGAATGTCTGTATTTTTTTTTAAGGAAAAAATACTTTTTAGTGAGGCAGATATGGTAACTAACTAGCATGCTAAGATAAATCATCATTAGCATGCTAGTTACCATTTCTGACTCAGTTTTTAAAAAAGTTACTAAGGATAGAGATGACGCTTTATGCTGCAGATTCATGAGGGATCTTTACTTTCTCCCTGACGAGACATAACATAAAAAAAAAACACTTATACCGCAGGGACGGTGTGACGGAAAATGTTTGTGGTTTTGAAACTTTGACTTTTTCATACTGCGGTATACCTTGAAACCGGTAACCGGCCCATGCCTAGTTGGGACTGATTGTTGGTACTGTGTTCATATTCGCGAGGGTCTACAAGTCTGAAAATGTGGATTAAATTCACAATATTGCCATCTCACTGGCTACGCTGCCAGTGTCCTCAGTGTCCAAAATATGTGTCAGGCAGTCACTTAGTGAGCTTAAAGTTGCGCAGATTGTTCCGTCATGTTAATATATTTTTTGGCACAATTTGTTAAAATGCCATTTTCTATTTTTGTACCAATTACCCTAAAGAATTGTTTTCAATTATATATATATATATATATATATATATATATATATATGTATACACATAACAAAGTTTGTGTAGAAAGCGATTTATGCAATATTCAGACCCCATTGTAATATCCTTATATAAAGTTTGCTTATGCACAAGCAAACTTTATATATGTGACCCCGGCACTGTTGCGCACACTATGACTGTTCTGTAAAAGCCCATTTCTGATATTTTTGTCTGTTTTCATGCAAGGTTTAAAGCATGAACCTGCACCGTTCTGTTATTCTGTCATTGTTTAAAAAATATAAAAAAAGTGTACAAAACAAATTAGACAGAAAAAAGATCACAGAAACAGGAACTCACAAGAACATTTCCCTGATCAACACTTGTATATTTACCCTATAACACACATTTACTACAGGTGCAGTGGAGTAAAAATAATGTTGCATGCCCATCCTGGTAAATTGTGAAAATATAATTTAAAAATATATGAAAATGACATCAGGTTTTTAAAAAAATGTATAAGCCCTAAAGATCAGCAGTAGAATATTTAGATTTATTCTAAAACTGACCAGGATATAATGGGCAATATGGCTAAAACGACTGTGACAGTTTAGTTCTAGAGTTTATAGTAAATTAATGGATTTTTGGCAGACGCAGGAGAAGAGGCTCTAGCACTAGTTAAGGCATGAGACGAGGAAGGTGTGTGGACTTTTCTCTTTGTCTCGTAAGGCCATGTAATCTCTCACAGAGCAAAAGGAGCAGTTTTTTATTCTTAGGGGTTAACAACATGATGGTTGAGCAGTGTGGTATTAGAGGGACTGGGAATGAAGCAAAAAGTAAAAAAAAAGAAGGAAAATGAAGGGAGGCATGAAAAAAGGATGGATGGAGAAGGTGAATAAAAGAGTGATTGGAAAAATTACCACATACATAACCCCATTGGCAAAGATTACTCAACAGAGCAATGGCAAAAACTGCCTCGTGACCCCCAGGGCATTTTTCCTCGGGCAGCTAGCAAGTTTAGACCACTGCTGCTTAGAGGCCCCTGGGCAAAGATTGAATAATACAGGCCAAAATATGTGTCAGTGTAGTTCTGAACCGCAGTGAATAAATCATAGCATTATGTTGTCAGAGAGCCTGAAGGAAATTCCCAAACTGTGGAGTTTGGGGTTTGCCAAAAACTAATAAAGAGGGAAGAAAGCCATTCTCTTACACAAAAATTATGCCTTTATTATTTCTGCTTTTCCTCTACAAATCATTCAAAATAGTCTCATAAGTAGAAAAACATCTATTTGAATCAGCAGTGTAGGTTTAAAACTACACTTGCCTGTTCAATTCATTATTGCAGTTAGTGTTAAAAACTCATCAGATGACTTGAGATCTACTTTTTTGTAAAAGTTAAATTAGTATCTTAGTTCTACTATTTGATATTTCTCAGTGAACATTTTCAAAGTCTAAAACTGATACTATAAGACTACAGGAATATATATTTTTTCATCATCAGCTTCTGTAATAGCTCTTGATACTGGAAAAAGACTGCCCTCTATCAGGGTATCATTTGTAAGAAAGAAAAATCACCAAACCAAGAGGCTTTTTTTGTGTTTAATACTAACAAAACATGAAGAAAATAATAGCAAATATGCATAAAAAGTATTTTTTTAAATATATATATATATATAGCCAGTTTTCAACCGTACACAGGTTTGCTTTAAGCTAACGCCATTTGAGTGTGTCTGCTTCTGGAATAAATTATTTCAGTTGTTTTCCATGATTTTCTAGGACAGATTTTATGCCACGTCAGAATTTCAAGCACGTACTCTCAACACAGGACCAATGTGAACTGCTGCTGTCAATTTGCCAGACAACCAAACACCTAATGTTGATGTAACATATAACAAAAATATTCACACCCTGACAGATTTGCATTTAAAATGAATATTTATACTAGTTTAAAAAAAAGAAAAGGAGCATACATTTACAAAAGAATATACTTTTTAACATTTAAAAAAATGGTGCAAAAATGTGTTAAACACCTCCTGCAAATGACTGCAAAAAATTTGTTTTGCTGACATATCAGCAATCAAACCTTTCTTCTAACCACTAACCAGCTTGTTAAGTGTTTCTACTGACATTTTGACAATTGTCTTTGATGATGAGCTCCATGTTTTTGAGGTTAGGTGGCCTCGTGACCATCACCATGATCTTTAGGTCCCTCCAAACTCTGACTGGGCCTCTGTTAAACATTCTGAATACCTTCCAGACTGAATAAACACGTTGGTCAAATTAAAATCTATATCTGCCAGGGGTATGAATAATTTTGGGCTGAACCATATGTGTGGACTACAGAGTAAAGTTGCATGACAGACCAAAGAGAACATTTAGACCTGGCTAGAATATTGAAGAGGAACGTGTTATTGTGTGATAGAAGCAAATGTTTGGCCACAGTTCAATAAGGTATGTTGGCACACAAACCACAGATTTGATTGAAATCATAAAAATAACACCATACCCACAGTTAAAAATGGTGGTTGCAGGACCATGATCTGGTGTTACTTTTCTCTAGATGGAACGGACATTTTTGGTTAAGGTGAATAAAGTTATGAATAGCTCCAAATGTAATTTGGCTTTGACCCAAGACCTTCAGGTTTCTGCTAGAAAACTGAAGTTGAAGAGGGAATTTATTGTTCAACATCACAGTTTGTCCATGCATGCATCAAAACAAGAGCAGGATGGCTTAAAAGAAGAAGACTGTAGTTTTCAAATGGCGTAGCCAGATTCCAGAACTAGATCTAACAAAGGGTAGGGTCATCTGGAGATGACTGTGGATAAGAGACGTCCTCACAATCTGATAGACTTGGAAAAGCTTTGCCAGGCAGAGTGGGCAAATATTGACAAGTCAATATGTGGGATGCTGATTGCCTCCTGCCAAAGAATGTTGGATTTCTAATTAAAATGACAGTTCTTCAACTACAGTATGTATTACCGGTAGTTTAAAGTTGTCCACATATATGCAACCAAATTATTGCAGTGTTTTATTTATTTATTTATTTTGGGGTTTTCATTTGAATTGCAAATGATATACTATGCTATGAAATTATTTATCATTCATAAAATATTGATGATAATATATTGATTTTACATAAAATCCTAGACTTCCAACAGGGATGTATAGACTTTTGAGAGCCACTGTGTGAATCATGACCAGAATTATGAGATCTTGAGTAAAAGTAGCTGAAATAAGTTTTCCCCCTTATGATTTCTGACCTCATAAAGAGAGATAAAGTGAGGAGAGCAGTCTTTTAGTGGGGGCTCTTAGTAGAACTTCTCTACTCCCCATCCAAAGTAGTCAGTTGAGAGAGTTCAGGCACCTTGCTTTGAAGCTTTTCTGACCACACCTCGCTGGTCTGGAAGAAGACCCTGGGAATGATTCAGAATGCAATAGAGGGGCATTTTTCCATTCTGGCCTAGGGACACCTTGGCTTCAAATGACACATTCAAAATGTGTTTTTTTTAAATAGGAACATTGTTAAGCACAATCGTATAAATTATTTCCTATTATTGTGAACATATAGCTGAAAAATATATTCTAGCGATTAATTCAATGCTGGGCATCTCCTTGCTACTGTTCATATCGTCTGAAAGTAGACTTAAACTCTAAAGCATACACATGTATGCACACTGTAATTTACCTAAATACTGATGCTTGATGCTGGCAGAGGAAACAGAGGCCATCTTTGTCATTTCTCCCCCTGTCCTTTTGAATATTTCTGTTTATATTTGTCCCACGGTTTGAAGTGGTCAGACCCTCGCATGTTAGTTTTGATGCTTTAATGAATAGACGTTTTTCATGTGACGCACTGGAAAAATGGAAACTATGATTCTCCCTGTCTCTCTATTTCATCATCTGTCTGTGTTTCTGTCACTGGGAGCGTTTCTGTTGGTGCACCCTGTCACCTTCTATCACTTTGCACTACCGCTGAATTTTAATGTATTATTTTTTGTAATTATTTCTAAATATTAAACCTTTTGGTCTTGGGTTTTCTTTATAGCTACAGTGCCATGTGAAATACACATCAGTTATTTACTGAGGGTGTTTTCTTTCAAAAGAACATCCAATTTTAATTTTACAAACAGTTTCTTTGATGGTTTGTATTTTATAAGATTTGTACATAATATAGCTGAAGAGCATTATTTCTAATAAATATTGTATCCTTCCTTGAGTGATTGTTGCTTGTGGATCAGGAAATTAAACTCAGACATGAAAAATGACAGGGTATTAAGTTGTAGTTCTTAAAGTTTTTTCTGAAGTTTTTCCAGTTTTTTAGATCCAGGTCATTTTGTTCTATGCTCAGTTATAATGCTACTCTTCTCAAACTTTTCTCATATTATTCAGACACAAAGTCTCCTTAAGGATCAAACCAACGTTGTGTCCATCTATTCTTGTACACAAGATTAGTTTCTGGTTTTAATCAGTCAAGACTTGAGACATTCCTCTGTTCAGTGACACACTCCAGCTCCTTTTTGGGAATACAAAAGTGTTCAGAGACTAGATAAATTGTCCCTCTAGTGGCAGCATTTTTAAACTATTCAGAGGTGGACTTGCTGGTGTGCTTTGAGATCACCTTCCTGTAGATTAACCCAACTGTCCTTTAGCTTAAGGACACAAGCCTTAATGCCAGGCCTTCTCATTTGGGTGCAGATGGCTCTGATGGCGTTTCCTTACCTTACCTGGCTCATCTGTACTCAGCCAGATGTCCTTATTGATGTTGCTCTTGAGTGTGTTCCATTTGGTTCCTGGCCCCATTTTGGATATGATGAATCTATCCATAGTAAACGGATACGTACCACAGGAATTTAAAATAGCTGTAATTAAACCTTTACTCAAGAAACCTTCCCTTGATCAAGATGACTTAGTGAATTACAGACCTATATCTAACCTTCCTTTCTTATCCAAAGTCCTTGAGAAAATAGTTGCTAATCAAGTCTGTGAACATCTAAACAGTAACGAGCTGTTTGAAGAGTTTCAGTCAGGTTTTAGAGCTCATCATAGCACTGAAACAGCACTGGTGAAGGTTACTAATGATATTCTCATGGCCTCAGATAATGGACTGGTGTCTGTTCTGGTTTTGTTAGATCTCAGTGCTGCTTTTGACACAGTCGATCATAATATTCTCTTAGAAAGGCTTGAACATGTTGCAGGGATCAAAGGAACAGCACTAGGCTGGTTTAAATCATATTTGTCTGATAGATTCCAGTTTGTTCATCTAAATGATAAATCATCTTCACTCTCAAGGGTTACTTGTGGAGTTCCACAGGGTTCTGTGCTTGGACCAATTCTTTTCACCATATATATGCTCCCAATTGGTAGAATCATTAGACAGCATGGGATAAATTTCCACAGCTATGCCGATGATACACAACTATATTTATCCATAAATCCTGATGAACCCAGTCAGTTAGGTAGATTACAGGCATGTCTGGAAGACATAAAAGCATGGATGACCCTAAACTTTTTGCTTTTAAATTCTGACAAGACAGAAGTTGCTGACTTTGGACCAGAAGTTCTTAAACAGAAACTGATTAGTCAATCACTTCATCTGGATGGCATTAAATTGGCCCCCAGTAATAACGTAAAGAACCTCGGCGTTATTTCTGACCAAGACTTGACATTTAAATCCCATATTAAACAGGTTTCTAGGATTTCTTTCTTTAACCTCCGGAATATTGCTAAAATTACAAACATCCTGTCCAGGAGTGATGCTGAGAAACTAGTCCATGCATTTGTTACCTCAAGGCTGGACTACTGTAATTCTTTACTATCAGGAAGTCCACAAAGTGCCATTAAAAGCCTTCAGTTGATCCAAAATGCAGCAGCAAGAGTTCTGATGAATATTAAAAAGAGAGATCACATTTCTCCTGTTTTAGCTTCCCTTCATTGGCTCCCTGTTAAATCCAGAATAGAATTTAAGATCCTTCTTCTTACATACAAAGCCCTTAATAATCAAGCTCCATCATACATCAGAGATCTAATTGTTCCATATGTTCCTAAAAGAGCACTTCGCTCTCAGACTGCAGGTTTACTTGTAGTTCCTAGGATCTCTAAAAGTAGAATGGGAGGCAGATCTTTTAGTTATCAGGCTCCTCTCCTGTGGAACCAGCTCCCAGCTTTAGTCCGTGAGGCAGACACTCTGTTTACTTTTAAGGCCAGGCTTAAAACTTTCCTTTTTGATAAAGCTTATAGTTAGAGTGGCTTAGGTCATCCTGAGCTATCTCTGTAGTTATGCTGCTATAGGCTTAGACTGCTGGAGGACAGACTTACCAATTTTCTTCACTCTGCTACTTCCTTTTCTCCTACGACTCTCCAGTTGTATTACAGTACATTCTGTTATTTCGACTGTTAACTTTGTTTTCTCTCAGTGTTTTTCTCCCCATCGAAGATATACCTGGTCTGGTATCCTGCTTGGCTGCAATGCCCTGTTGGACGGGGGGCATCGACTGGGATGATCCTCTCAGTAACTGAACATCCACTGTGTCCTGTTATCAACTTTTTACTTTCTGTAACATAGAAAGTTCTCTTATATCGGATCTTCTGTTCCTTCTGTGTTCTGCTCTGTCTTCTCAAACCCCCAGACGGTCGTGGCAGATGGCCGCTCCTACTGAGCCTGGTTCTGTTGGAGGTTTCTTCCTGTTAAAGGGGAGTTTTTCCTCTCCACTGTCGCTACATGCTTGCTCAGTATGAGGGATTGCTGAAGGATTGCTGTGGTTGGAAATCTGCCCAACCTCACGCCAATGACTGACGCAATCTGCTGGGATTCCTTAAATAGGAAACTTTTTAACTGATTGGAATGTTTGTATAATTGTATTGAAATGACTTCTTGTTAAGTGCCTTGAGATGACATCTGTTGTGAATTGGCGCTATATAAATAAACTGAATTGAATTGAATTGTGTGTGGGTGGGTACGTGTATAGCTATACTTGTGTGGACCAACCTTTGACAGGCCACCAGCATTGTGTGGACATTTGTAGTTGTGAGGACATTTTGCCTGGTCCACACAATGTTTAACAAGCTATTAAACTCTACTAGTTAGGTTTGGAGGTATGATGTGAATTCGGTTTAGGTTAAGGATAGGGTTAGGCATGTGCCACTAATGGTTAGGGTTAGGGAAAGTGTCTGGGTTAGGCATAGTAAAATCAATCGAGGTCAATACAATGTCGACACAAGCATTGCAAGACAGGAGTGTGTGCATGTGTGCGTGTGTGTATGGGGATTGGGTCAGGGGAGGGGAGTATAAATGTGATCATGCTTTCAAATCTGTTGGGGAGGGATTGGAATGTCATTTATGTGCGGTCCTTTTTAATCTGTAAAGCACTTTGACTTGCAATCTTTGTATGAAAAGAGCTTTATAAAAAAATGTGATTTATTTATTTATTCTAATAGAGAGCAGAATTTATAATTTCATAATTTATGACAAGTCAAACAGGTCTCAAAGAAGCAAAGCATCCCTAGACCCCCATGCTACCACCACTGTGTGGGGCTGTTGGTATGATGAACTTAATTTTTTGCCACCTTCTAAAAAGTATTACTTTTGTCCCACCATCCTAAAGTATTTTCACAAAAGTCTAAAATATCAAGATGTTTTTTGGCAAAGGTGAGATGGGCCTTTGTGGAGGGGGTTTTGGTCAGCAGTGGGATTTTGTTTTTGAAATCGCCCATTGATGCAAATTTTGATCAGTCTCTTTCATACTGTTGAATATTGAACATTGATCGTAACTGAAAGAAGTGAGGCCTTGCAGAGCTTTAGATGTCCTAGGTCCTGTATGTCCTCCTAGATGATTTGTCAATGAGCTGTTGGAGTAATTTCGGCACGCGAGCCAAACAGAGGGTCACTTCTGTTCCATGTTTTCTTCATTTGTAGATAATAGCTATGGCTTGGTGAGCCGCTGCACCTTAAAATGAATTTGTTACCCTTTCCTCACTGATTGATATCAATGATGCAATCTGATGTTCAGCTTTGTTGTTTAACTGTTATACAGAGTTTTGTATCTGCCTATGATTTTTTTACTTCCTGTGCACTTTTGTCTTTTTGCATTTAACCCCACTTCCGGTTTAAGTTGTCTTACTGTAATCAGCCTCTGCTACTCCCCATTTTTGTTTATCCACATATAGTCTACCTCACCCTGCCCACCACTTCAAATTTATCCCATGTGTTGACCATTTAAACATTGTGTCCTTTTCTCTTTACCAGTAATCCTTGTGTTTTTGGATTTGCCTCCAACTGCCTCTGATTGACTTGGATTTTTGTTTATCAACCTTGGACTGTATTAAAGAAGTTTGACTTTGTCACTGTGTTGGGTCTTGAATTTAAGTCCTCTAATCATGGGCCTTACGAGATGCAACTGTCAGGTAACACTCCAAACATAATCGTAACGACCATTAAAACCCACTGAAGCGTCACTAAGTCCATTCACTCTTCCAGCCATTCAAACTTTTACCTTAGTTTCTTAGCGTTTCATGCTTTTGTGTCACATACATAACTGAGCATGACACTGGTACTTGCAGTGGAAACAACGGGGGTTTAAAAAAATGGCCCCAGAAAACGACAGTGCTTCCTGGAAAAAGCTCCTGCAGTGGAGGGGCGCCTATAATTTTCTTGATTGCAATTCAATCTTAGGGCACAAAGCAACTCTTTTTTTCTGATGTTAATGGAATGAATAGTTCCATGGTTTACTTTGAACAAGTTTTTTATGATGTTTACTCAAGAAGTGTTGATCTGAATAAAAAATAACAACGTAATACATGAAATCATGATTGATACTGGCTTGTTTTTAGAAAGAAAGGCATAAGAGCTGGGTCCAAACCCAGTGGTAACATACCACTTAAAAAAAACTTGCCATTTCCTAAACTTTCCACAGCTTTCATCAGTCCAGTTTTTTTTTTTTTTACTGTGAATGTATGTAAAATGACAGGGCTGAAGAAAGAGTACCTATGTGCACTTTTAAATGAGTAGGTGATTGCTTTCCCTCTGTGTTGTATGATTAGATTTGTCTGCTTCTACCTTCAGGGTTGTTATTTTTGTCTTGGAGCCAGTATGTAAAAGCCATGGCTTTAAACAGACACACTCAGCAATGCACACAGTCTCTGTTTCACACAAAATCTCGCAGCAGCTCGTAGCCATGGATGGTCGCCAATATTTCATCTATACTATAGTATTACTCATACAGAACGCACACACGGCAGCATGCATATGGCAAAGCAATCAGTGGCTCCAAGCTGCAGACACACAAAGATTTGTTGTAATAACTGCTCCTTTTGTTGAGCATGATAAAAGGTTTATAGTAATGAAATATATTAATGTTTCTGACTGAAGCTTTTAAAGTTCTGAAATACACCCCGAGCTCAGTGGCTAATAGCAAATTATATGCATGAAACCAGAAAGAAGACTTTGATAAACAGTTCTGCAGAAAATAATTACAATGTGTTCCTGCTGTTCTAATTTTTAGTATTTACAAAATTAAAGAAATAGCATTTTATCTCAATGACAACAATGTTATAAAGAACCCAGGGAGGATGTAAAGGCTATCGCTGATTTACACATAAATGTTGTTTAAGCCTGTAAGTTTGAGAACATCCTTCCAACTGTACGGGAGGATGTTCCAGACAGTTGGAGGGACAGTACAGGGTTTGACAGCATCATGTTATGTGGGTTTTTGATGCAGAATGGACTATTGATAGATGAGAAAACAACATTATGTAGAAGCAATAAACCACTTTCATTAGACATCAGGCACATACATCTACTAATACAGCCTAATTAGTTGAAAAGTGGCTTAAACTCGAGAAAGTCGAAGTTTTGGAAGTGAGTATCACAAATCTCTTATCTCTGCCCCTTAGAAGGCAGAGCTGAAAATTGTGTGTGTGTGTGTGTGTGTGTGTTTGTGTGTGTGTGTGTGTGTGTGTGTGTGTGTGTGTGTGTGTGTGTGTGTGTGTGTGTGTGTGTGTGTGGGTGCGTGTGTGTGTGTGTGTGTGTGTGAGAGAGCAAGGAGGCCTACAAATCTGCTTCAGTTCCACCCGTTCTGTCAAAAGGAATGGGCCAAAATTAAAGCAACAACTGCAAGAAGCTTTTGATTGGCAACCCAAAATGTTTGACTAAAATCATACAGCTCAAAGGTAATTCTACCAAATACTAAGGACATGGATGTAAACTACTGAATTTGAAGAAATTATTAAAACATTGTCTAAAAATGTAACTTGTTATTTATTTAGCAAATATAACAAAAAAATTGGTCTAACTGACGTAAATAAATAAATCTGATTTAATATCAGACAGTTACAAAATAAGGTAATGTTACTCTCTTATACAGTATATGGAAATATCTCGTTTCAACAGAATATCTGATCATATTTATGTGCAGCTTTCTTCGCAGACTTACAGTTTGTGTTAAACTTAAAGAGCAAACATACTGCAATAGACCTATAATGACTCTTTTGTGCTGTATATTGAAAAAGAAAGAAATGATGTAAAAAATATGGGCATCTGGATGTTTACGGATGGATTTCTTTAGAAGGATTTGTTGATATTTTAGTAATGGACATGGATTATTGAATGTAATGTAAAGCATTTCTCTCAGTAGTATACCTAGGAATGGTTTTTCAATGGCTATCAGTAATCTGTGATAGATTTTCAAGGCAAAGCAACTTTTATAGCTACTCTGCTGGTTTTCATGAAACATTTGCAAAGTGTAAAAGAAGATAATTCAACTAAGGACTTTTTATACCAGAATCATCCATTTTAGCAAGGCAAACAGTCGACTGCACTTTCATCACAGCTTGCAGATTTGTTTTTGAGGTACAGTTTGTTTCCAGTCATTTTGGTTGTCACTACCTCGATGTTCCCACTCGTACACCCACTCAAATAACGCATTACAAGTACACATCATTCCCTCTTAGTTATCTGCCATCATTGTGTTAGTGGTCTCAGTAGATGTGACACAGATGAAGGAAAGTTCTACCCTCAGGTCTCATTCACCATCATAAACCATTAATCTGCAAAGCCCAATGCATTCAGGCTCGTATTTTATGGTGAAAGGCTGCAGTTTACTTCTTCCTTCTTCTTGACGTGTTCCACTTGTTTCCATGCATTTCTCACTACATCTTCAGCCAATCCCATCAGATAACAGATAAACTTGTTCTAATGTGGCTGTGAGCGGATGTAGGGAAAATCAAAGCAAAAAAATAAAACTTGAATCTATCCCAAAATGAGCTACGTTTAACATTAAAATAAATTGTAGACCTATTTTTACAGACTAACTCATAACTGCCATCACAATGTCCTTATTAGAAGACTGATCTGCAGCCAGCTGTTTAATGCACTACTTTTGATAAATGTTTGTATTAGTATAGTTTCACTGGCCTTATGAGGTTTTTAACACAATGAAATGAGTGTCAAGAGCAATAACACATAAAAAACTACAAAACCACCTCCACCACAATCTCTGACCCACAGAAGAAGAAAGCATGTTGCTGCCACCGGCCTCTTTGTTACAGTGGTATACAGCTCTTTCTGGATGATGGGCAGTAGACTTTATCTACAAATTAGGCTACAGCTGATTGCAGTGGAATTATTTACAGGTTTCAGAGTAAAGTGGCTAAATAGATATGCATGAGATACTTCTTAAGTCTTAAATTTTTTAAAAAACTTGCAAAAGTTTTCTCCCACATCCCAATTATGCACTAATAACATAAAATCTCAATTAAAATCTCAGTTAAAGCCAGTAAAGGTTCTTGCTGTAACAGGAAAAAAAAATCTAAAAATGTTCAAGGGACATCCAGATGTTTTAAGATGCTATAGGAGGACAGTCAATTTTGCTGCTGATCTTGCATAAAGCTGTTTAATGGCTAGAGCAGGACACCTCTGTAAATGTGTTCGTGGTTCAGCGAGTTGCTCTTTGTTTGGGCTTTATTTAGCTAAGCCAACACACACTTCCAATGCTCTCTATTGGCCTTTTCTATTTATTTATTTAATCTTCGCAATAAATATTTTTCATCATTTGGACTTCAATAAAATCTTCTTTAAAAAAAAAGGTGGAATTATATGTTAGCTATTCCAGTAAATAAAATAGGACTGCAATCATTATAAAATATGTTCAGTAAAAGGCTAATCTATGCCTATGGGACTTTGAACAAAGTTTGATGACAAATGGTGCTATAAAAATGTGAGTTGGTATTCAGTCAGTGCAGAACGCTCTTCTTTCACCACATTTTGCCATTCATGATTGAACAGAATCCCGAGATTTTCTGGAGCCTGGTCCGTATCATGTTTTTTCTGGTCATTTCTGAGGTTTTCTTCTTTTTTTGCCTTGTATCAGAGCACTATCTCCTTTTGAGGTCAGCTGCTGCCAACAGAACGTCCTGTTGCCATGGTGTTTGCATGATTGTTTTTCAACAATGTTTGAGTCAAGTTCACTGGACGGGATTCAAAATTTCCTAGCAGAACATTGCCATTTAACAAGATAATTAATGGTACTCACTTCACCTGTCAGTGGTCTTAATGCTAGCTGAACATCCAGTTCTCCCTCCCGCTGTGATATTTATGGAACCACTTTTGACGCAGTAAAATTCGAAGATTTAGCCTCCACAAATCAACTCCTGTGTCTGCTGGAGGCAAGTTTCCCGCATGCCAGCGGCAGACAGCGCTGCTTGATTCAATGGGAGATGCTTGGAAATTAGTATGGAAATAAACCTGCCATCATATTGAAAATAATCACTCTGACTTGAAACCTTAACCACAGGTTTCCCTCAGGATATTTCATGCTCCCATCTTCCTTTTCAAAGTCTCTGCTTAGATGTCAGAGATGTTGTGTGATGATTTTATTATTATAACACTCCACAGCAGGATCAGAGCTGAGCACTCAGGCAACCAAACACACGGACACACATTTTATTCATGTAAAACCAGAGCAGCAGTTATGTTAAACATGTGGTTTAAATGCAGAGGCCTTCATGTATTACACTAGAAACAGCTCTTGTGGGCCGGTGCACCACTTCCACATGTGTGAACAACATACATAAATATGCACACATATTCTCTCACAATGCATCTCATTCTTTCTCTTGAATCATTCAGAAGAGGGAATAAAGGCAGGTTTGTGCATCTGGTTGGAATATAGAATTTAATATTCCTGTTGTGGAGGCGAGCAGGCCGGATGCATGTGAGGCTGAGACAGACAGATTGGGAAATGTTACTCATGTAATTATCGTTTCACCAGAAAATAAAATAAAAAACACTCTTACCACAAGATGCTAAAAAGGGAATTTTTTATTGAGAGATTTGCGGTAAAACGTAGCAGTTTGCTTTTGAAAGAAATTTGATTTTAAAAAGCTGCTGCTGTGCCAGGGTCCGATGAATCACCTTACATACGTAGGCAAACAGACCCAAACAGAAACCCCGAGCATCCACAAATTCAATAGCGTTATTTGTTGTGCAAGTTGTCTTGAAATTCTTCTCTCTCTTTGTTTTTTCTTTCAGAAAGTCATACAATTTTATGATCTGCCTAATCAACAGATCTTCAGATTTTCTGTAGAACCAAAGAGCATTTCTTAGATAAATATACATCTAAATAATGTCTAAATTGTTTACAGACAGCTAGGTCACATTTGCTGTTTATTCAAGGTCAAACATGGGTTTCTTTGCATTTATTAAAAGTCTAAACACACTGCTGTTTAGCCAAAATAAACCTCCCAAAAAATTGAAGCTCACTCACTGAGGTGTTGGCGCTGTATGAGACTGCAGCAGCTGGTTAGAAATTCAGATTTTGGCTGAAAACCATAAAGACATTTGTCTTTTAATAAAAGCAAACTTTTTTGGAGGGATGAGATCAAGAAAGTTTCTCAGTGGCAGCGAGTAGCCTGGTGGTGGTCAGAGGGCCCGGTGGCGCCTGTGTCAGGCAGCCTTGCCTCTGTCAGTGTGCCCCAAGGCAGCTGTTGCTACATTGTAGTAGCTTTCCCCCATCAGCGTGTGAATGTGTGTGTGAATGGGTGAATGACTGAATGTAGTGTAAAGCGCTTTGTGGTCCTCTGACTGAAAAAGCGTTATACAAATGCAGGCCATTTACCATTACCACAATGTAAGAATGAAAGATGAATAATAGCTTATCATACTAAATAAATAAAGCTCCCTAAGTTTCAGTTTATGCTTTCGGCATGTTTCATCTAATTTTTCTGGACCCTAAACCTAGAGCCAATATATAGATCTGAGTGACAGCTACAAATAGACATCACTGAATCATGTCTAACTGAGGTTAGGGTTGACATTTAAATCAGGTCTACTGCTCACTGGGGAGCTATCAACATTTCAGCTTCATGTATCTGACCTGCAGAGCATATTGTGCAGGGTGTGGCTAAAAATACATAAAGTGGACAAATGGAGGAAAGAAGGTAGGATCAACGAAAATCATGTCTTTAAGAAATAAGACCTCATAGATGCATCTTCCTTCCTTCTTTCATCTATCACAAAGATTCCTGAACTTCTCAACTTCTTACTCAGAAAAAAGAATTTTTTTTATGTAGTTTATTCTTTTTCTCATATTTTTATGCCAGGATCACGATGTATAGTTGTGAAGTAAAGGGAAATTATTTAAATTTTTTTTGAAACAAAAGTCAGTGTAGATTTGTATTCAAAACCCCTCAGACCACCGTTCCCAAAGTGAAACATGGTGGTAGTATCAAACAGAATTCTTTTTTTCTTTTGAGTTGATGGGAAGGTTGATGGAGCTAAATACCGGGTAATTGTGGAGAAAAACTTGTAGAGGTGGCAAAAACTTGAGACTAGGGGGGGTGCCATTTCCTGCAGTGCAGCCTCCCTAAATTTACATCCTCGATTACAATCTGATGGTTTAGATCGAACCATTCGCACAAGTTAGAAATGCCTAGTAAGAATCAAGACCAAATTTTAACATTGAACCTGTGGAAAGACTTGTGAAAAGAGAATTGATGTCCCCAGGTGCTTTTAATCCAGTCTGACTGAGAATGAGCTGTTTTGCAAAGACTTATGAGCGAAAGTGTCAGTCTCTGGATGTGCAAAGCTGGAAGAGACATATCACAATTAAGACTTGCAGCTTGATATGCAGGAAAAAGGTGGTTCTAAATAGTAGAAAACATGCAAGCCTGAATTTTCAGATTTGTTTTCTAAATTTAATTGAAAAAGCATGTATTATTTCTGATATATAAAATGTCGGCATAACACAGCGCTGCGTTAGTCTATCATATTAAAATCCCAATACATTTTCACTACAGACTTAATCCTTGCCAAAGCTGGCAAAGTGTGATTGCTGCCTTTAACTATTGATGAAATGTTTCTCAATGGAAACAGAGCAGGGAACACCATAGAAATGTCTCAAAGCAATACAATAAAAAACAAGTACACTACACAACAATTGCAATAATTTTTCAGCAAATTATGACAACCAATTCTGTCTTAAAAAAAAATATATATATAAATACAAAATAAAGAATATATATATAAGAAGAAGAAAAAAAATATATATATAGCCTTCTATTTTTTTAAAGGAGTCATGACCTGTAATTTTCAGTTTTCCATGAGAAAAAAGGTATGTTATGATTGCCTAATGATTATACACTGCCCGGGAAGCCGATATCTAAAAGTGAAGCGTTTTTTTGCCCCTGGGTTCGTCAACCAGCCCACGTGCACGCGCACTCAAATACGTGGTTTTAATTTCTGGCTGACTTGACGTCAAGTCGGCGCAGGATATACCATGTAAAGACATCGCAGACCTACCTATGCTGCAGGAAGCACCCCCTCGCTCCTCTCTCCCTCATATTCAGTCGAGCGCCGCCATTACTGAATTCTAGTGATGGGAATTCCAGCTCTTTTTGGAGAGCCAGTTCTTTTGGCTTGACTCACCATAAAGAGTCGACTCTTTCGGCTCCTCAGATTTTCTGTTGCTTAAAGTGTATTTATTACCTAAATTAATACAAAACGATGTGTACCAAATGTACCAAAACAAGCAGGGGGGAATGAAAAAAACAAAAAAAAACGGCTCCCAATGACGAGCCGGCTCCCATCGTTCACTTCAAAGAGTTAGCTCTTAGAGCCGGTTTGTTCGCGACCGACACATCACCGATTCGAAGTACGAACTCGACCGTGAAAGATGGAGAAAGTTTCTTCACGCAATGATGCATGAAGAAGACATACTCGTGTCAGCCTTTTATTTTAATCAGCTAAATCAGCTAAAACCATTTCTACCAGAAACGTAGTGCACACGTGAGTTGCCCTGTTGACTGCCAGAATCAACATGGAAATATTTTTTCCTTTTTTTTTTACGCCAGAATCCTTCATGAATTTGGGACAATATCAGGCGAAGTTGGCATCGAAGCTCCGTTTGGAAAAAGGGGCCATTCCAACAATCAGAGGCTTGCCTGCAATTGAAACGGTAAGGCTGTGTTTTTATTGCTCTGCTGTGTGTAACAAACAGCAGCTAACTGCTAATGTGGCTATTGTATGCTAGCGGGAGTAGCAGATATGGGTTAAGCGTTACCTGCGGCGTCAACCCCCCTCCTTCCTGCCACCAATCAACGCACCCTTCATTTGCATTATTACAATGACCGTCCAAGACAGCCAAAGAATCGCATCAGATCTCGCGAGACAACAATGCCTTCAGAAATTAGGGTCAGAGGAGCTCTGTGTTTATTTTTTTCAAAAAAAATAAATATGCACACAATCACAATCCTGGAGTTGCACAATTCACTGCGGGCTTAAGTTGAAAAGCACCAACTACTGTGTGCAAGGTTTTTAGCTAATAGCTCTTCGTGGGTCTCCTTGTTTGGGCAGAAATTTAATTGTATGTCTGTCTACTGTCATGCATTCAGCTAAATAAATGGGAAGAGATAGTGTTTCTGGGACGGACTACCTATAACATAGTTAAGGGGCTTAAACCATCCTTATTCTTAAACTGGGTGTTTGCTGGACTTAAAAAAGAGTGGAAAAGGCAGCCAAAGAAAGAATGGTAAATGATCTGTACTTGTATAGCGCTTTATCTAATCCTGGGGACCCCAAAGCGATTCGCAATACATTCATTCACCAATTCGTAATAGTAAGCTACATTGTAGCCACAGCTGCCCTAGGACACACTGACAGAAGCGACAACCAAGACGTAAAGAGCGGGGGTTTGAACTAGCAACCCTCTGGTTACAGGACAAGCTCCTACCTATTAAGCCATGGTAGCCCGAATTGAGAAGGGAGACAGACATTCAGAAAAGACAAAAAAAAGGAGAAAATGAGGGATGACTCAAGACTTTTTAACTTAATGGTCAGTATGGCAAGTCACCATCAAAACTCCTAATGAATTAAAAGATATTGACAGCTTTGTATAGCAACTCTAAGACCTTAGTTATGATTGGATCCAAGAAAGTAAGAGCTGAAGATTTAATGTAAATTACAACTGCAAAGTACCAAAATGGTCAACCACTTGAGACTCTGTCTTATCTTTTCTAACATTCCCACTCAGACAAATTTCATATATGTTCACCTAAATTGTAATAAAATATCAGAAATGTTTGTTTAAATCCATGGCTTGACTGTGGCTGCTTCAGGTCCACACCACCAACCCCAGTGGCTGACTGATGAATGTCACCCACCATCAGCTCCTGATGGAGGAAAATAACGCAAGCAATTTTCAAACAAGGTTAGCATGTCGTTTTGAGCTCATTTACGACGTGATAGGTTAGCATGTCGTTTTGTATGGATTATAGATGTCATAGGTTAGTTAGCATGTCGTTTTGAACTCATTTTCGACGTCATAGGTTAGCTTGTCGTTTTGAACTCATTTTCAACGTCATTAGAATGATTTAACACCAATATTACTCTAGTAGTTCTTAAGACTTAAAATTGATGTATGGATGTACTTTTGTAGAAAAAACGTGCACCTTTTCCAAATGCCAATAGGAGCTGACAAAGTACAGCTGACATTTTCTGCTCTTTTCTTCGATTTTGGCATTTCGTTTTTCCTCTGAAGTCAAATCAGTTGATTTGTGTTTTTGGTAAAGGACACGAACACACCCACAGTAAAAGTTAAAGTCCAAAGACATTATCATAAAAACAGTTACAATATCATCTGTAAAAGCAACAAGACCCCCTATTAAAGGTCATAGTAGTTTAGTGGTGCCACACCACCCTTTATGGGTGTCAGTAGCAGCTCAATGTCTGTCTAAACCCCAAATGTTTTAAAGACCATAGGTGCTTGAACAATGGAGCAACTGTTTTCCTATATTTAAAAATAGGGTTAAAACTTCAATTTTTTTGTTCTCAAGCTTTTTTAGTCGGTGATTATTTAACTCATCTCTATAGGTGAACATCATTCTAAACTGAATATATGGATAAGAGCAACTCAGCTGTTATTGCATTAACAGAAGGAATCGTCTTCACTAAAGGTCTCTGGCACACTGCTCTAAATTAGCAAAAAGAGAAACCTTTGGAAACCTGCATGACCACTGAGATCAGCCATATGTGCACATAACTGAGTTGGAAACTACTTGTTTTTAGCATTAAATCAGTAATGTCATGTTTTGTGAAGTGGGCACAGATTGTATGAAATACAAAAAAATGCAAATAAATCTGCTTGTTTTTTAGCATAAACATATTGAATTTTACTGATCTTTTAGTGCTTAATGTCTATTTTTCAAATGTATCGATCTTTTTAAATGTCTTCTTTAATGAAATCTGGGGCTATTCAGAAAACCTGCAGCCAAGGACTCGTCTTTAAAAGAAAATTGTAAAACCTCTCCAAAATTAGCTTACTTGCACTCAAAGACAAAAGCAAATCCTTTTGCATAGCAACACCATAACTGGATAGGAACCTATGACTATGAACCTATAAAAATACTGACGCATTTGTCATTTTCGTCTCCAACACTATTCCCGGAACAGTACCATCAGGCTGCCCGCCCACTTTCCAAAGTGAACCGTATTGCACAGTATCACAGTGCTTTTTATTTATTTCCCTTTACATCTCTTAAGAACACTTTTCACTGTTGATCCTCATCTTGCCTGGCAGTGTGGCTCAGAAAATATCACAAGCTCTTAGCCCTGTTGATTCTGAAACAAATAAGTCGATTTGAGGTGAAGCGGCCCACCGTCTCTCAGCTTATTCTGTTTATTTTATTCTTACCTCATTTCTCTGAGGACAATTTGATGGCCAGAAAACAGTTTTCGGTGCAGCGAGCCATGGCCTGTTGTTTGCGCTGCTGATGATTTAGACACTGAAGCCTGAGCTGCTGCTGTGCACATCTAACATGAACAGCTAGAGTGAGAGCATTTCTGAAATCAGATGAAAATGTTTCTTTTTTTAAGTTATATGGTTGTATGCAGGAAGAATTTGAAATTGTAGAGTTTAACCAAGTTGTCTTAACTTTCTTAACTGACTTATCTTTGTTTTATTTTCATTAGTTCTTAATAGAGGAATTTTAATTGGATTATTTTACAGTCTTGTGATAATAAATTACATTTTTTCAGGTAACATTATCTGATTATCTCAGGAAAGCAACATTTGTTTTAATGAACAAGATCATTATGGTGAGGATTTGCGTCTAGTTTACTTGATCACATCTGATTAAAGTTTTAATGACTGCTGGAGAGGATCTATAATTGAACAGCAAGGTGAAGCATAAATGTGAAATCTTGTTTGCTGCAGTTAGCTGAGTAGACAGAAATCTTTTTTCTTATTGTAGGTGGAGATAGAAAAAAGACTTGCTCTTCTGCTTCAACCAACTGCTCAAATGAAATGTATTGACAGAATAACAGATGGAGACATTACCTCAAATCAGTTCCAGTCAACATTTATTTTATATGACTTCAGAACAACAAAGTAAACATAGTCAGCCATTTTTGCTTTCTCTTATTTTATTTGAGGTAAATAGCACGTGTATCATAGTTTGCGGAGGCAAGTTTAAATTTTCTGGTCTTAACTGTGTGAGCTTTCTCCATGCACTTTAGGTTAAAGGTTTTGTCCCACCTATTTGTTTTCCACAAGAAAAAAATATATAAATGGGAAAGAACAGGAAAGAATAAAATGAACACATGTATAAGGTTCTGATGAGTTTAAAAAAACACAAGTATGTCAAAAACACATTTTTATTCATGTGTCCAGATCAAAGTGTTGACATTTTCTTCATCGTTTCTATTCAGTCTACATGATGGTGGCCATGATGGCAAAGATGGTGATAATGATGGTTTAGACAGAAACTCTGGAGGCAAGTAATTGAGAAAATGAATGCTCTGATAGTGATGGTTAAGACGAAGTTGGCATTAGAGACTGCTGCTCTGTTGAAGATGGCAGCTCAGGTGTAAAATATAGCCCTGGAGATGGGGATGATAAGGGCAGTAACAGATACATTGGTATTGGCAGCACTAGAGATGAAAGGAATGTGATGGTGGAGAAGATGGTGAATGAGACTGTTCCTCTGATGAAGATGGCAGCTTGGGTAGGGATCATGGCTCTGGAGATGATGATGACATTTCAAGAGAGGATGATGGGACTGCAAGACGAAGTTGATTGATGCTGTTCAAAATAAAGATGATGGGGCTTGACATTCTAAAGAAGGCTGCTACTGCTCTAATGAAGCAGATAGTAGCTCAGAGTAGATGATGGCTTTGGAGATAAAGATGTTGTGATTTGGCTGGTCTACTAAAGACTACTCGGGCTTTAGCACTCAGGTTAAGCTGGCTTTTCTGGAGAAGATTGTTGCTACCATGAAGATGAAGGCATCCCTGTGGGTGATGATGCAGGTTGCCTGCATGGAGATGACAAGGATAAAAGCTGAGGCTGAAGAAGGTTGAACAACGGCTGTGGCTGTAGCAGCGGTTTGTGTGTGGGTACTAGTTCATAAGAACATAGCTTGACCTTCAAAAAAGGATGAAGAGTATCTGCTTGGATCCACAGTCACTCAAGACATAGTAAAAGCTAAGCTCTTGGAGAGAGAAAGTGATGCTTTATCTAGACCCAAGCAAGTCAAAGTCGTATCATGACAAAACCTTGATGTTTTATGTGCATCTCTACAATTTCAACGATATATTGAACAACAATCTGGATATAGATCTAACACTGATTACAAGCACCATTGATTAAAAGGCAAAATTTATTTGGAAAAATGTATTGTGTCACTGAAACACACACCCTTGTCTCTCACAAACACAGCGGATTTTCTTTGAATTATGCCTCTATTACCACAGCACATGCACATAGTCAAACACAATCTCTGAGGCAAACACAGGCAGACTACCTCATTGCCAATGATATATGTCAGCAATACAGACAGCATTGATTAGTACAGCGTAGCGGCATTAAATAGCTTCCTGTCAACTGTATATTATTTTGCTCTGGATGTGTGTAGTGTACAAAGAAAGTCAGCACTCTGATAAGTTTAATACATACATACACACACACACAGCCATAACTATAATTTCTAACTGCAACACCCAGCCCAAGGTACAAGGCTATTTATACATGCATTATTTGACCATACTAAATAAACTGCATCAACCCAAAACCCCAACAACCATGGAGGCATAAAACATAATGCATGTTCCATTATTTATGTATTATTTCCCGCATGGCACGTAAGGTAGGTTTCTCCAGGTCACAAGGCTGAAGTGTACGTCTTCAGGAAGCTTACTCAGAGGATGAGGTTAAAGGTTGTTAAAATGTCCACAGGCCTTTACAACATCTGGGACCACATAAAGGAGAAGCCCGCCATATTGTAACAACTATACAACATTGTTTTTTTATGCATTTCACATGTTACAACACAACCTAATTCCTACATGTAATTCTTTTGTTACAACACATTATTTGTACGTTTCACATTGCAACGCAATCTAATTTATTCCTGTGATTCAAGTTTTACTCCACAATACAATGTATAACCAAAGCCCTCTTTATTCATAAAGCAATTTAAAAACAGCAGACACTGAATGAAGTACTCAAAAAAATACTGATTAAAATAAATTAACCAAAGAAGACAATTTTATACAAATAAAATAATTAAGTGCAGAATAAAAAGTTTCACTGTTACAAATATGAGGTTCACTCTAGACAGGTCACCAGTGCATCACAGGGCACGTGAAACATGATTTCCTACATGTGAAACATGGGAGAAAGCACATGCGCAAAATAAATTGTGTAAAAAACATGGTTTTTAAACAGATGGGAATTACATTTTTTAACATGCATGTTTCAAATATAACTGCACTATATAGAGTGGGGCTAAAAGGTATTTGGCAGCAACCAATTTGTGCAAGTTGTCCCACTTAAAAAGGTGATCATTTTCATCATAGGTACACTTCACCTGTGTGAGAAAGAATGACAAAGAAATCCAGGAAATCGCATAGTATGATTGATTATTAAATAATTTATTTTTATAATGGTGAAAAAAATAAGTATTTAGCACCTACAAACTATTAAAAATTCTGGCCATCACAGACCTGTTACTTCTTTAAGATCTTCTATCCTACACTCAATACCTACTAATGGGACCTGTTCGAGCTCGTTATCTGCATAAAAGACACCTGTCCACACTTTCAAACAGTCAGACTCCACTCTCCACCATGGCCAAGAACAGAGAGACAAGATTGTACACCTGCACAAGACTGGGATGAGGTAATCCACAATGGGCAAGCAGCTTGGTGAGAAGAGATCTTCCGATTCTGATTCCCTTGACCTGGGGCTCCATGCAAGATCTCATCTTGTGGGGTACACATGATCTTAAGAACGGTGAGGAAAAAGCCCAGAACTACATGGGGGGAGGCTGAAGAGAGCTAGGACCACAGTAACAAAGTTACTATTAGTAACATACTTCATTGTCATAGAGAAAAATCCCGCAACGCTCGAATAGTAAATGGGAAATGGCCTGCATTTGAATAGCGCTTTTTCAGTCAGAAGACCACAAAGGGCTTTACACTACATTCAGTCGTTTATCCATTCACGCATACATTTACACACTGATGGTGGTAAGCTACATAGTAGCCACAGCTGCCTGCATTGGGTACACTGACAGAGGCAAAGCTGCTGTACACACAGGCGCCACCGGGCCCTCTGAAATGTATTGCCCAAGGACACAAAGGCAGAAACGGATGGAGCGGAGGTTCGAACTGGCAACCCACCTATAACTCCAACCACCTGAGCCAAGGTCGCCCCAAAAATATATTTTTATAAACATATTCCTGCCATTAGCTTTATTTGGATCCTTCACAACCACAAGACCTGACACCTGTGGTGTTTCTGCATTTGGGGCCAGTGGGGCCTGGTCCCATCAGATGTTGCTGTGGAGGTCTATGCATGCTTAAATTAATCAGCAGCATTCTTTATAGAGTCACATTATATTAAGACCAATTCTGTTACCAAGAAGATTCTGTTATGAACATTTGTGTATAAATATCTAAGTCTTTGCCAGAATAGTGACAAGCTTAGTAGGCTAAATCCTCTTGAGGCCAGCCATTAACATTTGTTTAAAAACTAAACATCTGAAATCACAGTGCGCATGCCCAACGTGTGCTCAGTAGACAGCCGTGGGGCACAAATGCCACGGTCCCAAGCTGAGATCCCGCTTTCAAACCACATGGCTCCAAACCGGAGAGAAGTGGTGTCCCATTTTGCCAAATGCAAGAGTTGGTCGTGCATAACTCGTACTAAAATATTGGAATAACACAAGTCACTTTAACATTCTGTCAGATTGAAATGGGCAGCCGTCTAATGTTGCTTGTGTTTGCTCGCTACCAAGACAAAAAAAAAGAATGAAGTAGATTTTTTGATGAAAAATAAATGTAGCACCTTGCCTCTTGATCAAAAATTAGAGAAACATTTGGAAAGTCACCAGCCAGTGGATTTTAACATCGTTCAAGGACTTTTAGAAAGATTATTATAGATTTAAATGGGATTATTCTAAAGTCTATATAGTTATTGTAAAGTTTGGCCAGATAAAACATCTGCATTTTTTTGTTCAAGAAATTAACAACACTGGTGTGTAACCCTTTATTTGTAATTTCCTGTGTAAAATGGTTTCGTTCTTCAATTATATTTACTTAAAATGGAGTTTGTAGTGTGTAGGTTTGTGCTATTTTATGTGGTTAATTTAATATTGATCAATGTCAACTTGTATGCATCACATAAGAACTAATTGCTGTCAATAGCTGTTGAGTTATTGTGCCATACCTAATTTATCAAGCCAGAGACAAACGAGTGTTTTTCCCCTTCTGTTTCACATAACATTGGTCATTAAACATCATGTTCAATTTTGTATGCTTTGAATTTTTGTGTGAGTAATTTTGATCCTTTAGTCTTTTTTTCAATGCATAACGTTTTTAATAATATCTTGGAACATTTGCTATTTACTGGTAAATAATATGGTAGAAAAGAAACAGAAAAACCTAAAAAGCACAAATTTGCAGGTACTTAGAAGGATTGGGAATTTACATGTGATTCACACATTATACAATCAACATGTTCCAAACCCATGTATTGCTCATGTGCAAAACATGTTTTACCTGGTTCATATTTCACATGTGCTTAATCACTTTCATGTGTGATCACATGGGTTTTGCACATTTGAAGTAATTTTTTATTTTTTTTAACACACCAGCATAGGACTTTTAATCCTCGCTCAGGTTTACATAGATGTCTCATCTCTTCAAATGCTATATACAATATGTACAAGATCTGAGGAATGAGGAATAGTAAAATGTTTGCTTTCAAAGCTGAACAAATGCCTGTCGGGAACAAACCCCATAGACTCACATTACGACGGAATTTAGTAAAATCCTGGAGGCAATGCTTTCGTCTGAGTCACGGTTATGGGTGAATTTAATGACCCTAGGTATTTTTGCAGCATGTAGCACATAAATCAAAATGAAAAAACTAAAGCGACCCAACTTCCTGATATGTCAGCTCTTGTCAGATTTGCTTCCAAGTTACAGGTGAGCTACCTGGACCTCTGACATATTTCCAGTAAGTAAAGGGGAGAAACCTGTGAATTTAATGAAAGAGTAACTGCAGTATCACATTATCTACTATCTGATGGTGGTTTCATAGGGAGTATCAGCCAGCCTTCCTTTAAGCAATGAAAAAGGTAATAATCTGTATTTTCTTTCAGAAAAACTGTAATCCCCAATGTGTGACACAAATCCTAAAGCTGTGTTAATGCTAATTGAAGACCAAGAAACACAGCAGACAGGTCTGGAAGAAAGTTAAGGAGAAATTTTGAATCAGTGTCAGGTTAAAAAAGAACATCCCAAACTTAAAATATCTATCGGAGCACTGTTCATTTCATCATCTGAAACTGAACTGAGTACAGCTCAACTGCAACTCAACTCAGCTCAACTATAGCTAAATTAGCTCCTCTGTCTCTCCTGCTATCATTTAAATTGTTACCTCTGCCAGGGAGGTTATGTTTTTGCCAGGGTTTGTTTGTTTGTTTGATAGTTTATCTGTCTGTAAGCAACATAACTCAAAAAGTTACTGACTGATTATTATGACATTTTCAGGAAATGTCCCCAGTGGGACCAAGAGTAAGTGATTATATTTTGGGGGTGATCTGTATGGGGGGCAGTGAACCACATTTATATGACTATTTCATAATCATATTAATTAGAAACCTTTCATAAATGTGCAGTAACACAGCTGAGAAACAAGAAATGCACCAAACAAATCAATCTCATGCCGAAATGCAGATGTTTAAAATCAGACAATATATCGCTCACCCCTGTATGAATTTGCTGGGCATCTATTGTTTTATGTAACTACAAATTTGTGCTAGTGGCTGGAATTGTGGGAGTGTATCTTCAAAGTCCAATTTTTAGGACCATTGCTGGCTGATGTTAGCTGTTTCTGAATCAGCATTTGCCAGGAAACGCAAGTTTCCCCCTTGTGATGTCACCAGGCAGTAATTAGAGAGAGGTTTAGTAAGTGTGTGTTCATGGTACAAGAAGGCCAGATAGGGATGTGCTTTCCCCCCCCAAACTCCATTGTTTATGTTTGAGAGTGAGATAGTTCCTAAACAAACCTGCATCAGAGACAGGCACTGAAATAATTTAAGCAAGAAAACTCAGGAATGCATTCATTTCAAAAAAGCTTTGAGTTCTAAACTTGCAGAAAAATATTAAATTAACCCCTGACCCTTAACTAAAGACCATCATTTGTCATCAATTGATATGCATCTAAATAGTGTCTGCTCATAGATGCTGCATGTTTTACACAATTTCCGGCACACAACCTGCAGAATATGATGTTATTTAATCTCAATCTAATCTAGCCATTAGGAGTTGCGTCACTGCCTTTTCAACAGTGTTACGACTGCCTGTTTTTACAGCAGCCATGTTGGGTTTTAGGTTACAGCCAATTGTTTTTACCAAGATTTTGTTCACTAAGGCTTGCTCTACACAGAGACAAAACAGGTATAGTTTCAGAAACAGAGTCTGTAAAAATTCTACAAAGTGGGCAGTGCCAGGAAGCATGGAGGGATATGGCCAACTATGGAGGATGAGCGGAGGGGTGTGTGTTCAGGAGGACAGTGACAGCTCGCTTAATGTGACACTGAAACATGGACAGTGACCAAAGCAACGTTGGCAGTTTTGCGACTGATCGATCTGATCAACATTCATCTGTTTTGAACATTAGCCTACGTAAGCATTACCACTCAGAGACTGGACTCCTCCTTTCTCCCTCTGCCTCGGTAGGGCGCTGACTCAGCGCTCTGAGCCAGCAGATCTCCTCCGTCGTCACCGGAGGTAGAGGGAGGCTTTATGGAGCCCAGCGGCCGCGAGCCGTATTAATTCGAGCCGCTGGCTCGGGGTGCTGAGTCAGCGCTGCCAGAGGCTGGCGCTGCTGCTGAGCATGAATCACCATTTCCATATTAACCCCAGAGATCATGGATCTAAGCTATGCTAATCTATCTAAGCACTGCATCTAAGTTTAAAACAGCAAGAACAGACAATATTTTTTTACATACCGTTCAACGAAACAGCTAGCTTACTTTTTTATGGTAGGTTTAATGTAAGAAGCAAGGGAAGCCCAGGTGCTCAGTAATCGAAGATAGGAAATATTCCAGGGCACAGATCAAAACCTCAGATTTCTCCTTGTTTAGCTGGAGAAAGTTCTGGTTTAACCAGGATTTGATCAGATGTATATACACTTGTAGAATTGATCATTTCGACCACTGAATGTCATCGGCATAAAAATGATAAGAAATTTCGGTAAAGGTTTTCATAAGTTGGTATAACGGAAGAAGATAAAGCACAAACAAAACTGGGCCAAGTACAGAGTTCTGTGGGAACCCAAGATGCAGAGTAGTTGGTCTTGATTTAAAATTCCTGTTGGCAACAAAAATGTTTCGGGAAGATAAATAGGAGACAAAACAATTTAAACTTGTTCCCGAGAGACCTGCCCAATCTCTCATTGTCTGGAGCAGCACGGGATGATCCACAGTATCAAAGGCTGAACTCAAATCCAGAGTCACCAAAACTGCACACTCCCTCCTATCCCTTCGTGTCAACAAATCATTTGATACTCTGAGAAGAGCGGACTCAGTAGAATGAGCCTTCCTAAAATCAGACTATTTGTACAGAATATTGGCTTCATGAAGAGCATCCCAGAGTTGTTGGGGTACCACCTTATCAAGACTTTTGGAGATGAGGGGGAGCTTCAAGATGGGTCTATGATTACACAGAGCTGTTGAGTCAAGTGTGGGTTTTTTTTTAGAAGAGGACAGAAAACTGCATGTTTAAATAAGGGAGGGACTTGACCAGAAGTGAGTGAGCAGCTAATAATTGATCAAATAAATGGACCAGTACAGGGAAAGACAGCTTTAAATACTGATGATGGAATAATATCCAAAAGGCACAAGCTAAGATTCATGCGGTTAACAATTTTGGTAAGGTGGCTAAGGCAAATAGAAGTAAAACTGCTGAGGACAGTATGCCGGTAAGGGGGAATAAAAGAAACTGGAGATTAAAAATAAATACTATCACGCACAGTAAAGACTTTCGATAAAAAGGATTGCAAACATTTTTCACAATCAGCATTTGAAGAGATAGGACAGATTGCTTCAGCAGGGGAAACAATATTTGCAACAGTGTCAAATAATATTTTAGGATTACAGCGCCAATTAAAAACTATTTAGAAAAGTAAGCAGTCCTAGCATCTTTAACCATGATATTATAAGACGATAAAAGATATTTCAAATTGTCTTGATGAACCAAAAGACCTGTTGATTTCCACAAACGTTCAATCTTTCAACATAATCGTTTGAGAGAAAGAATTTGATCAGTAATCCAAGGAAATGGCTGGGATGGAGGTGCCTTTCTGATTTTTATAGGAGGTTGATCTAAAACTATCTGACAGCAAGCATTAAAAGAGTCTGCTAAAATACTCACATCATCACAATTAGGTGACAGATTAAAAGCTGATACTAATTTCCTAGCAGATGATTGTTTAAAAATACAAGAACTAATAATGTCCTGGGTTTTAAAACACCCAAGATCAAAAGATTTAAAGAAACACAACAATGATCAGAAATAAAAAATCTCCTCAACACAGGAATTGGAAATATCCAAACCAAAACTGAAAACCAAATCCCAAGTGTGATCTTTGTTGTGTGTAGGACCATTGACGTGTTATACAAAATTAAAAGATTCAATTAAACCGATAAAACACTGTGCAAGAGTGTCATAAGCCGGGTTCACACTGCCCAAAACGTCAACGCCCAAAACAGCAAGATTACATGTTGAGTCTATGGTTGAGGCCATCAGAGGGCTGTCAGAGTCTCTGTGGTGCTTTGTGGGCTTTGGCTAAGCCAATTTTTGAAACTTTTGCTACTTTCCAAGCTTCAAAGCGGCAAAAGCCAGCAAAGCAGAAGTTGAGCTAGCTGAACTTTTGGTGTGGTCCCCAGGGCATCAACCAATCAGAGCGTCTCACTGTAGTGACATCACTACACATTTAAAGTGAAGCGAAAGCGAACCTCATCCATACGAAGCTCCTGGAGCAAATGGTTAAACTCTTCAAACTCAGAACGCTCCTCAAGAATGGGGTGTGTCCACAAACGGCACTGATGCCCCCGACGTGTCAGGAAGTGTGTGGAGTATGGACTCAAACGCAGACGCTGATAGCAGGTGCAGGATGTTTATTAAAGGAAGAGGTGATGATGATGACGGTGTAGAGGACGACGGCAGGAACAGAGAGACTGGACATCGGGCAAGAACGGAGAGGCAGGAAGACGACACACCATGGAGTGGAAGACAATGGGTAATAAAGGCAAGAGGTGAGTAGGATCAGGTGTGAATGATTTGGGAGACACAGGTGAGGACAATGAGGAGGAGTGAATAGGGCAGCGTGACACAACGTCGACGTTGTCTAGCTTTATTTAGCAAATAAAGCCGAACCCCTCTCTCGATATGATCCGCCACTGTTTTAAACATCCGGCAACAGAAGAAGCCCTGCCCATGCGCTCTTTTTTTGCTCAGCAAGTGCCGAGCTTTGCAAGCTTCAGGCTCAAAATGTATACGCTTCAAACTAGTCGCATTGTGAGCGTTTTTTGACGACGACAAATCGTGCAGTGTGAACGCTGCAATACTCATTGTCCACATGTAAATTTAAATCTCCAACATTAATCATTTTAGACAGCTTCATTGTGGAGGACAAAAAGACAATGAGCTCATTTAAGAAGAGGCTGTTTTGTATGGAATTATATTTCAGTCAAAAATCCTGAGCGAGATTTTCAACCCTCACCTGCACGTATTCAACAAGGCACGCACGTAATTGCTCATGTGCGCATATTCAACAACACGCGCGTGTAGAATTCGTCTCATGAGTATCCAACACCTCGTGCATGTGGATTTCACCTCACACGCGCTCTACACAAAGCTTTCATACACGCGTAAATCTTAGGAGAGGCTGCGCCCTCGAAAGGAAATTCTGCTCGAGCGAGTAAAATACTTTTGAGTGTTTGGAGGAGGAGCCTAAGGTCAGCACTGACCCTGTGTAATTGGTCTTTTTAAATCGGTAACGCCCACAGGATCAGTAGAGTTATTTTTTTTTCACAGTTTAACAATACAAGAAAATGGCATTTGTCAAACAAAGAAAACATGACTTTGGTGATGCCAGATAACCAGGAAAATAGCAAAAGTACATTGGTGTAGCATTCAAGCAGAGAAAAAAAGAAAAACTAAAAACATAAATAAATGAAAAATACATTTTAAAAAGGGCTAGGGGTAAAAAGTTCACAATCAGTTCATTATATCCTTTCAAGCAATTGCAGTGCTTTTCTCCATTAAAGAAAGTGAAGGAGAAGAGTTTCAGTTCTTTCAGAAAGGTATAGAACAGAGGTTTGCATTTGAGAAATTTACATTTATAAATGAAAAACTAACAGAATATAAATGATGACATTCAATATGAGGTTTTTTTTTCTTTTCGTAGGATACTAAAAGTAATGTGATGTTTGGTGAACTGTTATGAAAAAATCACTGATCCTGTGGGCGTTACTGATTTAAAAAGACCAATTACACAGGGTCAGTGCCAACCTTAGGCTCCCCCTCCAAACAGTCAAAAGTCTTTTACTCGCTCACGCAGAATTTCCTTTCGAGGGCGCAGCCTCTCCTAAGATTTACCCTCACGCGTGTATGAAAGTTTCGTGTAGAGCGTGTGTGAGGTGAAATCCACATGCGCGGGTTGTTGAATATGTGCGCATGAGCAATTATGTGTGTGCCTTGTTCAATACATGCAGGTGAGGGTTGAAATTCTTGCTCGGAATTTTTGACTGAAATTAAATTCCATAGTTTTGGCCTGGTGGTCGATAAATCAGAGCACAATAAAAGTCGTTTTTCATACCAACTATAACAAGTTGCAGTTCAAAGCTTGAGAACTGACCAGCATCAGCGGTACGGCACATGAAATGATTTCTAAAGACTACAGCAAGTCTACCTCCTCTCCTGCCAGAAATTCTGGCTTGGGTGAGGTAACAATAACAAACAGCAAACAGCGCAACATCTCAGGATTGGCTCCATGCTGTTGGTTGCTCCCACGAAATGAAGAGAAAAGCGCAGACTGACCTTGGATAGACCGGCCTGAGGTATCTCCATCTGAGGTGCTTAGCAACCCCACACAGGATTAACCTGAGCTCTACTTGAAACCCAGCTCTCTTTCCTCTTTTTCTCCTTCGAATACAACAGTAAGGTGAAAATCTGTTTATTCCACTTGACTGGTTCAACACAGGGCTGGAACTATATGGAGATCATTTCGGATGGTCGGTGAAGTAGAGTGAAGATGAACAGGAGTCTTGGGCCGATATGGCATCTCTGATGGTGAATAGAGTCTCACGATTAAAACAAACCCGAACAGCAGTAGTCACAAACCTGCAGAAAATAATAGCACTATAAATGACTGGTAGCAGAAAACGGAGAGAACAAAAACTGTCGACAAACAAGTTAGAAGGGATCGCGGCCAGGCAAAAGACAGGCACCATCTTGCCACGTCAGTACATGATGATTGTCTTATTAGAGAGCAGGATGTTCTCACCATTAAACTTTACAGTGCATTGTACGTGCATCATACAAAAGCCAAATATCCATTACTTCTTGTGTGTTTGTCATATTTTAACTAGGTCACTTAAAGCTGAGGACACTGAATTTAAGTGACCAGTGGGTATATGAAAATGTCATCAGTCATTAGTGTGTTTGTATGTTTATACCTCAGTTGTTCTGATTTTCACATATTTCATCAGATCTTTCAGCTACTGAGGGCCATTGAGGAGGTCACAGGAGTTGGAGCCAGGATAAGGAATGGGGAGATGCAGCTTTTGGATTTCATTTTTCATGCTCCCAGAGGTAGAATGGTCTATCTATGTGGTTTATGAAATTGGAGTAATTTATTTGGTGATTGGTCAACATTTAATTCCTTTGTAATATAGAAAAAAAGCAGTGCATTCTTTAGAGCACCACAAGGTATGATTGGATCATTTTAATATTTTCAGATCCTAATAAGCATCCTGGAGAACAAAGGAGTGACGAGGCTACAGGCTGAGCTCCTGATGGCCAGGGGCAACATTTTTAAAGTCATTCCATTTTGTTTATTGATTGTTCTTTTTTTACTGTTCATTTTGTTTTGTTTTACTTGTTCATCATTGTTGTATAAGCTTTTCCTTGTTTTTATTCCATTTTAGTTGATTTGGGGATTTAAAAAAATAAGGGTTACTGTCAAAAATAGAACTCTTGTCAAGTTCTTAATGTTGCAAGTATGATGGTGTCATGAAGAAAACTTGGTTAGTCTCAAAAGCTAATTTCAATGTTGTAGCAGGGTGGTTGAATTTTATTTAAGGAATATAATAATTTATGAGCATGTAATTACATGTTTCAGAGGGGGATGGCTAATGGCTGGAATGATCTCCTGAAACTTTCTGTTTTACTGCAGATCCAAAGAAGACTATGATTGAATATAGTCTGTTGTGAACCTCGCTGTGTTCTGTCCAGGATGTGAAGAACCGTCCACTACGCTCAGCTGCTTTGACAACATCGTTTGGACAATCAGCTTCAGAATCCAGGGAACTAAACTCCTTTTTGTACAGTTTCTTTTAATCTCTGGTTCTAATTATGCTGTTCCAGCAGATGGCCACAAAGTGGATTGCAGTTTTTATAACAGACTTACAGAAGATATGCAACATCTTGCTGTAAACATTGAAGGAGCTCAGCTTCTACCATAAGAGTCTTCTCTGTTCTTTCTTCTACAGTACATGCTTCTGTATTTTCTGTCTAGTCTGTTGTCCAGCTGAACCTCCAGGTAGCTGTAGACCTTCACACCCTCTATTCCCAGCGTGTAAGCAGTTTTTTGTTTACTCTTGCTCCTCCTAAAGTCACCCGGGAGGACTCGGAGTTATATCGGAAGTCTGAGGTGTATGGAGTGAAGATGAACGGTTACAGTACAGTCCTTTGTGGTGCTCCTGTGCTGCTGACCACCATCTCAGACACAACCTCGCAGTCTCACAAACTGGGGTCCGTTTGATAGGTAGTTATAACCCCAGATGGTTGTGGAGGTATCCATCCGGAATTTATAGAGCTTCACATATAACAGAAAACCTACATATTGTTCATTATAAAATTGAAAATTGAAAAATCTAAGTACACAATGGTTGTCTTATTAGAGAGCAGGATGTTTTTTCACCCCTAAAGGTTACAGGTGCATCATACAAATGCCAAATATCCATTAATTCTTGTGTGTTTGTCATATTTTAACTTGGGTGCATTATGTAAATATTGGAATGTTTTGAGCACTTAATTTGCACATTGAAAATCAATAAAGATGTAAATCTGTTTAATGTCAGTTTTGAACTCTTTCACAGCTGTAAGAGTAATGATAGTCGACTGCTTATTATTACTGTTTGATTCACATTGAAATAAAACCACTTATGTGTTCACACAGGTGTATTACAAGTTAGGCTTTAGTACTTTACCACTACTGAATACCAGCTCGAGATATTAGGTTATAGTTTAAAAGTTTCAAAAATGTATGAACATTTGATCCAGATCAAACGCATCAACCATTAACTTGTCTTTATCAAATGAGCTTTTTCCTTAACCAATGTGGCGGAAAAGGGAAGAGACTAGTTGCCATGCGAAGAAGAACAACTTCCGCTTCGGCTGTCACGTGACTTCTGGCACAAACTGGAGGTTTGTCCGCTATCTTTTCTGCAGCTAGAGAATTATTAAACACTCTCTTATGATTTTTCTCTCTGCCATCTCTCTGTCTCCGTCATCCCCTGCTAAATAAAATATACATGAAGAAGATGTATATTTAAAGTATTATTTATTAGAGCTCTTACAAGCTCTATTAAATATAACAAGGAGAGTTCAAATCCGGAGCAAAATAAAGACTACCAGAGGCAGGGGTAGCTCCTCAATTTGTCTGATCCCGGGCTGTTTTAAACTCATCTGCAGCAAGAAAAGCCAATCAATCCAAAATCATGCTCAGCTGCACGAGAGGGAGGATGAAGAACTGCGATGACGTCACCGGATAGTAACTCTTTTCGTTGCCATGGTGCTGGGAGGTAGGCAGACAAGGAAGCTGAACAGAAGACAATGCCCTCCTTGGTTCTTCTCCAGCGGCAGCAAACGTCGGAGACCAGGCAGCGGCAGTAAAAACACGGGTACCGTGACAATAGCAATGGGGCAGCGACATCATCCACTCAGAATAAATGCCGGAGAACTCATAATCACGGAGACAACTGAGATTTCTCCACTTTGGGACCTGGTTTCAAAAATGGTTGTTTTTGGTGTCCTGAAACGCCGGCTCCTTGTTGATGAGACAAATATCTTTGCTGCTACATCAGGTTTCATCTCCCCTCAATCCTCCCCCTCTCCGCCATGTTGGCAGGATTCCGGCGGCAAAACATAATTTTCCCATGTGTTGTTAACTTAGTAGTAGAGGAGGTTCCACAATTTTGCACTGTTTTACCATGCCTGGAAGTCACTGCTGAGTTAAAAACTGCTCCAGTACCTCACAAGATAAATATGGAAAACATAAGAACAATGGAATACCGTTTTTTTAGGTTAGGCTACCGAATTGGACACCGCATCAGGGAGACCAAGTATCTTTATGTTGTTGTCTCTTAAATAGGCTATATGCAACTTTTTCCCCAAAATAAACGTAACAATAGCCTTTTCATTTGACCATTTATGACTCAAACATCTCATGATGAGCATACTGACACGTTGTCAGTTCACAGTGGGTGCACCTATAAACCTGTATCCAATTTTTTCTATTTTCTGTCTGGTCTGATTTTCCCGCGCTGTCTGCGGATGTGACGTCAAGCGCGTTCATGTTAAATGTTTCAGATCACTCTGCCACCACCGCTAGTCAGCACTCACAAGCAGTTCAATGGATTGTGGGAATACACAGAAGAGACCAAGGACAACTCTGACACCAACAGTAACTCCACATATGACAAAAAAGTTAAACCTCTGACAAGTGCCCAAAAAAGATAGAAGATTGAGAGCGACCGGCGTAAGAGCTCGCACTGCGAGAGCGAACAGAAAGGAAGAGCAGTTCCGTTTTTTGGCCACAGATGTCAGTTGCAAGTTTAAATTTCCGAAAATTGCATATAGCCCCTTTAAAGCTTTGAAGTGTAGGTTACCTAATGTTGTTGCAAACCCTGAAGTGCATCTGAAGTTGCTACCTAGCTAACTATCTAACAAACTGTTGCCTCTTCAAAAATGCTCAATGGCCAACCATAAATGTTAGCTAAAAATTCGTTGACGGTTCCAGACTGCGACCGTTTTTTGAGAATGTGCGAGTTAAAATTTTATGTGTCCTCGCATTTGTGCGAGTGCATGGTCATGTACTACTCAGTTAAATTCACGCATGAATTTTCCTGCATTGAACTTGTTTTAGCGCCAGCCAAAGTGAATGTTTGTCCCGCCAAAATACTAAATGAGCCAAAATTAAAGAACTCTGGAATGTTTATTTGCACCTCTGTGAAGTTCTGAAGGAGTTGCCCCCGGCAACTGGTTGCGTCTCCTATCGTCATGGCCGACTGGCTCAGACCCCCCCAAATCAACCCAAATCGGCATGTGACTCCTCACTTTAAATCAGTCTTTGTCAGATGACGTATCGGTGCTGTAGGCGCGTTGCATGATGGGATGGTTGAGTGTACACAACAATGTAAGCTGTATGTATGTGGAGTGCATAAACCTGGACAAAATGGTTCACTCGTGTTGTGTGAAGTGCTGCCAGAACAGGTCACACAAGACCAGGAAACAAAAACTTTACAACCATTTAACATTCTTTAGGTTTCCTGCTTGGAAAAGTGATTTTGGACAGAAAATTTGAGAATGCCTCCAGCGATTTGTAATTTTTGAGCTGTTTACATGTGTATGCGTTAATCCCAAACACAATACAGTTTGTGACATCCACTGCGGTTTTTGGAGGCAGTAATGAAACGTCTGAGCTCCATTCGTTTCCTTTGAGCTCGTATAGATCTACATTGTCAATTGTAGACAAATTCTGATTATATCTGTCCCGAGCCTCCTTTACAAGTTTATCCCTGTAAGGAATGCGTTCCTCCTTCTACTTTTTATCCATATGTGAGACTCCATTGTGCTTCTTCAACTTCGGCTTCTTCAGTATATCTAATGCAGTTTCCCCTAGCAACACGAGTCGCTTACATTCAAGATGTCGCCTGGGGGTAGTAGTTGCTAGGCAGGTCACGTGTCTGACAAAGACCGATAGACGGGGGGGGGGTTTTCTTTCTCCCTGTCGCCCTCATCCATGCTTCTCCAGCCAGAGGGCGGCTTCCTCAGCACTTGGGACCAGCTGTGGGTGATGAACCAGATGGGAGCTCCTGAAGCTAAAAGATAATCAGTTTCACCTGCAGTTGGGGGAGTAGCTTTTTGCTGTTTTGCTATGTAGTTCCCTAATGGAGATGTATCATATAATATCAGTGCATGATGAGTTCTTTCCAGGTCTATCCCAAAAGCAAAAGAATTGTGGTATTTAAATGAAACATACAAAACAAAAGGCACAGTTTTGCAAATATTTGAGGCTGACTTTTTGTTCTTGTCACTTACATTTGGTCAGTATAAAGTCACACACCAGTAACCTGAATTGTTCTCAGATGCAGTGTCCTACCGGCTGACAAATATACTGCATAAAATCACTTAGCAAGCAGGGGTAAAAGCATCATTTAAAAAGAATAATAATTTTACAGTTATGCTGTTTTTCTAGTAATTGCAAAACTCAATATAAAAACATAACTTGTGTTCTTTTTACTCATCTACTTTGTAGTTTAAAGAATATTATTAAAAGTGCAAAGAACCAGAACCCTCAGTATTGTTTGTCTCTGTGTTTGACAGAGAAAAAGTGCAAGATGGACTTCTGAAAATAACCTTAAGCACAGGCAGTTTAGGTACTTTGAGTAATTTTCTCTAAAAGCACCTTTTTTCCACCTTTTGACCTGCACAATGTGAACATGTGTCCTCTTGAGAAAAAAAATCTGAGTAACATTAGAAATACTGGAAATAGACTCAGACCCACAGAACATTAAACGTTCATCTTTGCCCCTAAAAGAAGGTTCATCAGATCTGGAAAGTATTTGTGGCAAGAGGTCAGAGTGGATTAATATGTATCTACATAAAGCAATGTCCATATTTCTAACAATCCTTAAGTCTGCATTGTTTTGGATATTTTGTAAAATACTTTAAATGGAGCAAAACACAATTGATTAAGAGTTTAATATTGTCAAAAATACACATTTACCGAATAAGATTAGTTAATTTCCCTGAATTGCAAATGAAGGCCACTTCAAATGACAGATGAGAATTTTAAATACTTAAAGGTTGAATATAGAACATTTTCATAAAAAGCTATTAAAAAAATTATAATAATGATACCTCCACGGGTGTTTCAAATGGTGCAAAATTAAATCATTTGAATTAAAATGTGACAAAATAGAATTAAAATATAATAAAATATGAATTTTAACGGGCACGACAATGACACAATGTTTACACCTACCGCCAGTAGCGGCCGCGGGGTGCCAGATACGGTCTCTATGATCCAACTATGTGGTCGGTACAACTTGGCTGGTACTGGGGAAAATGGCTGAGTCTGCAAGTCAAGCAGCAGCTTCAGAGCCCTGGAGGAGATATCGTTATCCATCTCAGGAGAGGAGTGACCGGAGAAGAACAGAAACTAGAGTAGTTTTAAGGGAAGCCTACACTAGATGGTCCCACATAAAACATGTCCACGGCTTCGAACACACGCGGAAAAGGCGACTTTCCTCCTGGATCGGTTAGCTAAGTCACTTGCTAACTTTAGCTGTCAGTTAAACTGCTCTAAAATACATTCCTCACTGGACACAGTTCAGGCTGGTCACTGGGCGTATCGGCAGCGAACCAGGCAACCCAACAGCTGGAATTATTTTTCTGTTGTTGTAGCTACAACTTAGACCCACTAGATGTCGCTATAGTGTTCATTTTCCACATTCAACCTTTAATACATGTAACACTGAGCATGTGTGAAAATATGCTGAAAAGAAAGAAAGTAATTCCAACTAGGGTGGATCCAGAAATCATGTAGGAATGGATAAATTTTCAATATTTACCAAGTAAAAAAAAAAAAAATCTAAAGTTTTTTTAATGAGACGCCAGAGACTGAAGGCTGGCTACATGAGCAGATGACCTGACTAATTAAACCGTTAGAATCAACTTATTTGCTTTTGGTGTTATTATTTAATGATCAGACCTGAACATACTTTTAGATGGTTTGGTTATTGGTCTTATTTTCTATTTTAATTAGATGTTAGACTATCCAAGTTACAATAAATAGACAGTTGAAATATATCACTATGTGTGTAACAACTTTATATTTTTACTTTTTGCATTAAATACTAAAAAAAACTATTGTCTTGATGATATTGTCACTTACTGATATGCACCTGTAAAACAGACTTGCTGTATGAAATAAACACTACGATATACTGTATTTTCTTTTTTGTTTGAATTGTTTGAACTTACTGACATTCATGTTTTTGTAGTCAGATTAGAAAATGTCCATCATTGCATCCAACAGTGACCACCGTTTATATGAATGAGTTCACAGTGCAGCAAATCTGGCACAAACCCCCATCCTGTTGTTCTGAAGCCTGTGTGTCTTGGAGTGAGAAGCCTGCTCCATGCAGATAACCAAGTGCTGCTGTTCTCCATGCATCACAGAGGATGCTGACTGATGCTGCTGGAGCTAAAATCTGGCCCTCACGGTACACCCAAAAACAAAAGTGGCAATGCTGAACTATAAGGAGCATCAGAGACATGGGTTCACTTCAAGTTCTGTACAGTTTGTGCCTTGGGCAAAAATAAGCACTCACTTCAGTTCAGTATTTGGGCATGAGGGATTAATTATGACAAAATAAAAATATGTATTCAAATACTAGACTAAATGAAACAGAAAAAAAATTATATCTTGTTGGTTTTCCCCAAGGCAAGATTTTCTCTTCTGGACAACATACCAGTCTTTAACTCTTTATGGATATTTGTTAAAGGAGGGGTGGCATGTAAAATCCACTTTTTAAAGCTTTTCATCACATTCTTATGCAATTCCCTCCTTAAAAACATGCCTAAAGTGTTTCTTAGGTTAATTTATGTATGCTTGAGTAATATCTATAAACTCTCACGGCCGCCATGTTGAGCACTGAATGCCAGGGTCCTCCTAGGAACGTCCTAACCTCCCAGCAACGCCCCTAAATTTTTATTAGCGCCCACGTCTCTCCACAGCCCTACCTCCCCCGCTCCCAGAGCACTAAAGCAGAGCGTCGTCAGCAGCAATCAGGTAGCACCCATACTACATATTTGTATTTTTAAAAAACTTAAAATGTAGACTGATTTTATTACAAAAATGGAATTGCATTCGGATGGCTTCATGTTTAAAAGGAGTTTTGTTTCTACAGATATTAATAACTTGGGCATAAAAGTAACAATTTCGATTTTTTTTGTGAATGAAACATCAATATTTTACCAAGCAGAAACGTCTTGAACGAGCCGCTGAACGCGCTCCGGTTCACGGGATCAAATGCATATGCTTGTACCATGTCCTGCGTGGCCATAGTAAACCGAAAGATATGCCTGTCTTCCAAAAGTCAGGTGCACCGATGTTACAGTACTGTAAGGCTTCGTCCCCATGCGACTGGAGAATGTTGTGATGACGTTGATGGCAACGTGTTGAAGGGGGCATGTCCGAGACTCTTAAAGAGACATGCAGCTAATTTCAAGGCGTTCAGTGCGGACATGCTGTGAGTGCAAAATTTCAAATAGGTAGTATTAATCATTTATTGAACTTACAGATCTATTTCAGGTAAAATTATTGATGTACTGGACCTCAGAATTGCTCTTTCGGCATGAGAAGAATGTGCCACCGCTCCTTTAAAACAACATGTTGTTTTCCTAGCTTTGTTCTATACATTTAAGCACAAAATCATGTACATGTATTTTTCCATCATTCCATCCACAGTGAACGATTAATTGTATCTTCCCATCAGCTAAGGTCTTCTTCCTGTCCTATGTATTTAGCTCAATCTACTTTTTACCAACTCAGGCCATGGCCCTCTCCCTGTTGTAAAAATCCCCACAGCATGATGCTGCCAACATTGTGTTTCTCCAATAGGATTTTTTTAAGGTGATGTACAATGTTAGTTTTCAGTCACATATAGTGTTTTTAGATCTAGGCCCAAAACTTCTAATAAAAATACATTTTTTGCTGATCAGTTCACTGTTTCCCATACAGAGCTTGTGGGTAAATAAAACAAAACTTGTTCTGGCTTTCTCTATAGGTCACTGCAGCTCCTCCAGACTGCTTCTCAAATTCTGTGGTTTTCAATCTTGGTTCCCACACCCAATTGTCCTTCATTGTCCAGTTGTATTACAGTACATTCTACTATTTCCACTGTTAACTTTGTGTCCTCTCAGGGTTTTTCTCTCCATAGAAGATACACCTGGTCTGGTATCCTGCTTGGCTGGAATGCCCTGTTGGACGGGGGGCATCGACTGGGATGGTGCTCCCAGTAACTGAACATCCACTGTGTCCTGTTATCAACTTTTTACTTTCTGTTACATAGAAAGTTCTCTTATATCAGATCTTCCTTTCCTTCTGTGTCTCTGCTCTGTCTTCTCAAACCCCCAGACGGTCATGGCAGATGGCCGCTCCTACTGAGATTGGTTCTGTTGGAGGTTTCTTCCAGGTAAATGGGAGTTTTTCCTCTCAACCATTGCTACATGCTTGCTCAGTATGAGGGATTGCTGAAGGATTGCTGTGGTTGGAAAGTCTGCCCAACCTCACGCCAATGACTGACGCAATCTGCTGGGATTCCTTAAATAGGAAACTTTTTAACTGATTGGAATGTTTGTATAAATGTATTGAAATGACTTCTTGTTAAGTGCCTTGAGATGACATCTGTTGTGAATAGGCGCTATATAAATAAACTGAATTGAATTGAAATATAACAGATTGTCTCTACTTCAGCACATCTAAATCAAATTATTGCAATTCATCCTCAGCATGCCGTGAAGTGGTGAGGAAACCTGTTAATCACCCATTTACCCAAGTCAGGGAAACACCTAAAACATGTAGGACAGTGGGTCCTGTGGGGCAGGATTGACAACCTCTGCTCCAATTAATTCATGTCTGGCTTGTAGGCTTTACCTGGACAGTTATTTCTGGTTAGGCTTGCAGGCTCACAAGTTGGATTGAACAGTGCTCTATGCCTTGCTTGAAGCTGGGAATATTGTTTTATAATCCAGCTCTGCTTTACACTTCTCCATAACTTCCACCCTGAGCTTCCTGTTGTGTTCCTTGGCCTTTATGATGCTGCTTGTTTAGTAATGTTCATAGATAACTTCTAAGGCCTTCACAGGATAGCAATGATTACTGAGAATACACTACAATTAAAAACAGATCAGATTACACACAGGTGGACCATTATTACTAAAATGCCTATTTCTAAAGGAAATTGTTGCTCTGGATTTTATTTAGGGGTTTTGAGTAAAGACTGAAAGAAATTATGACCAAATTTACCAGATTTTATTTGTTAAAAAATAAGAAGATTGCAAATTAAACACTTTAAAAGACAGCGTTATTATAATTATGTTAATATACAAAAAATAACTGTATAATAACTACAGAATTAAAAGAGAGTGTTATTTTGATCATCTTCATTCCTGTATATGAATGCTTGTTTGGTTGCGCAAAAAATCTTTCCCAAAATCTGTTGCCTTACATAGCTCTCTGTCCAGGTTTCTGTCCTAAAATTTGCATGGTTACCATGAGTTCCTGACATGTTTTTTTGTTTGTTTTTTACATCTGCAGTAGATGCATAATTTATGTTTATTCCACAACCATACAATTTATATCCTGAGCTCACAAGAAATTTTGCAAGTAACTGGAAGAAAGAAAATACCTTTAATAAAATAATGATAGTTTATAATAAGAATTAAATAAATTGATTTTTAAGTCCACCTCTGTAAAGCATCTGCTGTTTTAAGCCTTTTCAAAAACACTCCAAATCCTATAGAGAAACAAGGTGTTTTCAGACTGGAGGAAACAAATCTGTAAGCGCCAAGGTTAGAGCAGCAGATGCAGAAAGCTGAAGGATGTTGCCCCCCATCCCTGAAAAAGCATAATGGAGGATTAGGGGAAACAAATAGGCTTTTATTAGGGGCTGCAGTTGCAGTTGGAAGCACTGTTGCCTTGCAGCAAGAAGGTCCGAGTTCAAATCCCAGCCTGGGGTCTTTCTGCATGCAGTTACATGTTCTCCCTGTGCATGTCACCTTATGCGCATGCGTAGGCGTCCTTCTGCAGAGAGACTTGCCAAACTTCGGCTCCCTAACAAACACGGTTTTAACTGGTTTTAAATCGTTTTGATGACTGGTTTTAACCGATTTTAACACCACTGACTTTTAGCAACTTGTTTTTATCGGGGGCGTTTTTTATCCGAGCACGGACTACTTTTTATTTCGTCATGCCTTCACTCACCTGCACCCCCGGATGTGATGGCTGTTTTAAATTAACACAAAAAGTTCTGGAGCTGGAGCAGAGGATCTCCACGCTCCATCAAATCCAGGACCACGAGCGCGACATGGACATCATCTTCGGCCGGACTTTCGCCGCCGCCAACAGTGCTCAGCTGGCGGACACAATTCCCTGCCAGCCCGGTGAAGCTGCGGAGGGAGAATCCATCGCTGGACTCTGACTGCTGAACGCCGGAGGAGCAACAACAACTGCAGAGGAGGACGGCTGGTTCCATCTGGGGGCTAAGCCAAAAGCCCCCATCAGCTCAACACCGGTGCTTCAGGGTGCCTGGTCCATGGTCGGGCCCGGCCGCGGTGGGGGGGCCCAGAGCAGCCGCCACCGCTCTCCTTCACCCGGCCTCCCATTGTCAAACCGCTTCGGTGCCCTGGAGCACGACTTTCCTCCTCTGACTGTCCCTCCGGCCGCCCTGAAACACCGCAGCTCCGCAGGACTGCCGCCCATCCCCTCCTAGCAGCCGGAGCAGCAGCCGGGCTCCCGCAGCCCTCCACGTCGCGCTAAACCCAGGACTCGCCAAGGAGTGCTCCACTACATCCCGAACCCACGGAACGAGCCCTCGGCGCCGACTACACATCGCTGCAGTCCTGGGGAAGCTAATCCGCCCAACATCCAGAAGGTCCTGGACGGTGAAAGATCCTCTGCCCAGCATCAACTTGTTGACCAGCCGCCCACCACGCTCATCATTGGAGACTCTATTATCAGGAATGTAAGGATGAGAGGAGCGGTCACACTGTGTTTACCTGGAGCCACCGTAAAGGATATTGCTGAACAGATCCTGGACCATATCCAACATCACCCATCTGTGAGCAGAGTTATTATTCACACTGGAACCAACGACATTTGTAAACAGCAATCTGAGCTCCTGAAGCTGGATTTTATTCATTTGTTTAATCTTTTAAAATACACACATGTGTCTGTTTTTATTTCTGGCCCCACCCCCACTGTTGGCAGAGGTATTGGTCGTTTTAGCAGACTTTTATCTCTTAACACCTGGCTTTCCTCTGCCACCGTGATGCACAATATTGGTTTTATGGACAGTTTTAACATTTTCTGGGGCAGGAGTCAATTGTTTGGTCCAGATGGAATACATCTTAATAGACAGGGTGCCCGCATGCTGTCAATGAGCCTGGCATGCTCTCGCCCCCCCCTGTCTACCACACCAGCCCCAGCTGCACCTGCCCTCCATGCCCCTTCTGCCACATCCTGATGTGTAGCTGGTCCCTGTTCCTATGAACTCAGTTCTGATTTTAACAGTAATTCACATATCGGACTTGGACCTTGCCCTAAATCATCTATACCCGTTATTATCAGCAGAGAGCGGACAAATAATAAAAATCGTAGCAAATGCAACTCTAATAATCTCAAACAGTTACCAAAAGTCCTACCCCCAGTAAATCATACAGTCACTCCATCTCCAACCACTATTAATATGGCACTTTTAAATGTCCGCTCTATGCTGAATAAAACTTTTATAATAAATGACCTAATTTTAGATCATAATATACATTGTTTATTTTTAACAGAAACATGGCTGAGTACAGATGCCCCTGTTGTTCTTACAGAGGCCTCCCCACCAAATTTTAACTTCACTTATTCCACGAGGAGTTGCAAAAGGGGAGGCGGAACTGCTTTTATTAGTTCATCAACGCTTTCTGCCAAACCTGTTTTATTTGATAATTTTAGTACTTTTGAATATAATGCAACTGTTTTTAGCACTCCTCAGATTTTATGTGTCACAGTTTACAGGCCTCCTAAAAAGAGTGCACTTTTTATTCAAGAATTTTCAGAGTTTTTATCAATTTTGTACAACTCCTTTGAAAGGATCATTTTAACTGGTGATTTTAATCTACACATGAATAACCTTTTAGACCCTTTATCAACAGAATTTTTAAATATTTTGAATTATATGGATTTTAGTCAGCATGTCATGCAGCCAACTCACAACAGAGGACACACCCTGGACTTGGTCATCACGCAATGTCTGTCCACCCGTGTGTCCTCTGTTGTTGACTTGGCTGTCTCTGACCATTACTGCGTGTTTTTTAACATCACCAGTTTTATCCAGCAGGAGACCTCTGTGAGAACTGTCAGGAAGCGCCATCTAACCCCTGAAGTGGCTGCAGGTTTTCTAGAAGTTTTCCAAAAGTTTCCTCCTACTCTCTTACCTGCCCCCTGGGATTTTATCGCCAGTGATTTTAACAGAAGACTTCAGTCCGCTCTTGACCTGCTAGCTCCACTTAGAGTGAAACGCTCACATTCAAAACTTGCAGCGCCATGGAGAAATAAGAATCTTAAAAGACTAAAGAGGGACTGCAGGGCGGCAGAGAGAAAATGGAGAAAAAATAAAACCACGATAAACCATCAATTATACACAGAACTTCTCAAATCCTATAATAATGCTGTAGGAAATTCAAGAAATGCTTACTTTGCAAAAATCATATCAGACAATAAAAATAATCCTAAAATTCTTTTTTCCACTATTGATAAAATTTTTTTACTGTACTACTAATGTATTTCAGAAAACCCCCTCAAACAATCTTTGTGAGGAGTTCACAGACCACTTCAGAGGGAAGGTAGACACCATCAGATGTAATATTTTATCTTCTCAGTGTAACATGGTTTTAGACAAATCTGAATGTGTGTCTCTACCAGAGGAAACGCTGGACAGTTTTGTCCTGGTAGAAGCTGGGACTCTTGATAAAGTTTTCTCCTCAGTGAGGCCCACCACATGTGTTTTGGACCCGATTCCCACTTCATTTTTTAAGCCATTTTATGAATCTTTTAGGGATGAGATTTTTACCATGTTGAATTGCTCCCTTCAGACGGGGGTCTTTCGTGCCGCCTTTAAAGGGGCGGAAGTGAAGCCCCTGCTGAAGAAGAGCAATTTAGATTTTAATGATTTTAATAATAATTTTAGACCAGTATCTAACTTACCATTTTTAAGCAAGGTTTTAGAAAAGCTTGTTTTAATTCAACTTAATGATTTTATTAATGAGCACAAGGTCCTGGAGAAATTTCAGTCTGGTTTTAGGGTGAACCACAGCACAGAGACGGCCCTTCTGAAGATTTTAAATGATTTTAGAATAAATGATGACGCTCAGAAGGTGACAGTGTTGGTTCTACTGGATCTAAGCGCTGCCTTCGATACAGTAGACAACACTATTCTTTTAACCCGTTTGAAACAGATCGGCCTCTCTGGTGATGTTCACAAATGGTTTACATCCTATCTCACAGACAGGACTTTTATGGTAAGTTTAGATACCTGCTCTTCTAGGGTCCACAGGATTACATGTGGTGTGCCCCAGGGTTCAATTTTAGGCCCAGTGCTTTTTAACCTTTATATGCTCCCTCTTGGCAGCGTCATCGGGAGACATGGAGTTAACTTTCACAGATATGCTGATGATACACAGTTATACATCTCCATGTCTCCCGATGACACACGGCCAATGGATGCACTTTTTAACTCAATTTTAGACATTAAATCCTGGATGGCAGAAAACTTTCTCCAGCTCAACCAGGACAAAACCGAAGTTTTAGTCATCGGTCCTGAGGCTCAGAGAGAGAAACTTTTACCAAAACTACAATCACTGTCTTTTAATCCCTCTTTACAAGTGAAGAACCTGGGCGTGATTTTTGACACTGAGCTGACTTTTATTCCTCACATAAAAAATATCACTACAAATAGGTTTTTATCAACTAAAGAACATCGCCAGAGTCCGCCCCATTCTCTCTCGGGCCAATACGGAGACACTGATGCATGCTTTTATCTCTAGTAGAATTGATTACTGTAATGTCCTGCTTTCTGGTCTTCCCAAAAAGAGTATATCAGGTTTACAACTACTACAAAATTCAGCAGCACGTGTCCTGACGAAGACCAGGAGGCGGGAGCACATTACACCGGTCTTAAAATCATTGCATTGGCTCCCCGTACATTTCAGGATCGACTTTAATGTTCTTTTAATGGTTTTTAAGTGTTTTAATGGTCTTGGGCCTTCTTATCTCTCTGAACTGCTTTTACTATATAAACCTTCGCGGTCTCTGCGCTCCTCTGGCAGCCGTCTCCTTGTCACCCCAAAAGTCAGGACACACACGCATGGCGAGGCGTCTTTCCAGTTTTATGGCCCTCATTTTTAAGAGCAGGCTCAAGACTCACCTTTTTAGCTTAGCTTTTAACTGATTATTATTTATCACTGTTTACTTGCTCTGGATGTTTTATATGATTATATTTTTATCAGTTTTACTTTTCAATCTTATCACATTAATTTACTGTTTTTTTTTATACTTTAATTTATCTTAATCCCCGTTCCAGTGTTTCCTCTGTGGGAGCCCTCTGCCCCGGGAGCGGTGGTCGGCTGTAGCTGCCTGGGTGCTCTCCAGGTGGAGCTTGGGTGGAGGTGGGGGTCTTGGCCTTGCCTCCACTGGGTGCCCTGTGTCGGTGCCTCGGCTGCTGCTGTTAATCTACTGCTGCCGGGGCAGATGGCTCCTCTGATGGCGTTTCCTTGCATGGTTCATCTACACTCAGCCCAATGTCCTTTTAACTTTTTCTTTTAACTGTGTGTGTGCATGGGAGATGGGTTGGGGGGAGGGGGGTATAACTGTGACCATGCTTTTAAATCTGTGGGGGAGGGAAGGGAAGGTGGTTTTATGTGGGGTCATTTTAATCTGTAAAGTACTTTGTGATGCAACTTCTTGTATGAAAAGCGCTTTATAAATAAAGTTTGATTTGATTTGACTTTGATTTGATGTGTGGGTTCCCTCCATGTATTCTGGCTTCCTCCCACAGGCTAATTGGTCTCTCTAAATTGCCTTTAGGTATGAGTGTTTGTGCTCATGGTTGTTTTCCTGTGTGTCTCTGTGTTGGCCTGCGATGAACTGGCGACCTGTCCAGTGTGTACCCCGTTTCTCGTCCAGTAAATGCTGGAGACACCAGCCCCTGCAACCCTGCAGTGGATGGACAGGTATTGATAATGGATAGATGGATGCTTTTACTAGGCTCACAGTTCACCGTTTAATCCAATGATCTAAATCCAACACTGCATCAGGCAAAGCATCCAAACTGCTGTTGCTACATGCCCACCCCAATCTTAATGCATCTTCTATTTTCTTTGCTACAGAACTAATACTGTATTGATTTCCCATTTCTTTGCCTTCTTCAAACAGCCATTTTGGATCAGTATTATTCTCAATATTCAAACTTAATTACTACACAATGCGTGTCACAGACAGTGTGAGTAAAATGCTCTGTGTTGGCCTGAGGACGCTTGGCAGTGGGAGAAGTAGTAAAGAAAGGATGGTAAATCAAGAAAGAGATAAATGAAGACAGCCAGAGGGAATGAAGACAATGAGAAATTGAAGGAAAATGATGGGAGACTAAAGACATGAGGATGAACAGGCAAGAAAGCATAAATAAATCAGGCATGCTGGTTCTTTCTTTTTGCCTGCATCACACTGGGTTTACAGTCCAAAAGATTTGCCCTACACTTTCAGTGCTTTTATATAAGGAGATGCTTTCCATACAATTGTTTCTGGCAACCCCCCAAACTGTGAATATTACTGCCTGCAATATTTCACAGGCTTGTTCCCTTTCAGCTCAAGAATATGCTCACATCAGCATGTTCTTTGAAATCATCATTCTTTGAGAGTTAATTCATTTCATTTTTTTACTTTATGCACATAATTATCTTCTCTCAATTAAAGAGATGGATAGAATTGAATATAGAGAACGCATATAAGAGCAAACGTTTTGAAGCTACAAAGCAAATCACCAACATTGGGGGGAAGATACATCAGATTTACCCAGAAAAGTTTTTACATAAATTTTCATTGCTAAAATAGAGCTAATATGTGTTGCCTCTTTTTGGCTCCAAGTGCTTTACAGATTGTGCAACATAGGATCATATTCACTGAGAGGACGAAATGTTGCCTTAAGATGAACATTTTAATAAATGAAAAACAAAAGGCAAAAAACCAAACATTTATGATCCAGATTGGTGTTGGTTTTGTTGTTATTTTTGTTTACATTCAACCATCTTTTTTTTCTAAAAACAAATATAAATGTATTGAATCAAACAATACATCAAACCGGACAGACCTGGAAGGCCCAAACGTGTTGTGAGGGTCTGCTGGGAACGTCTGGCAGAGTCTCCTGTCAGAAGGAGCTTTAACTCACACCTCCGGCACAAGTTTGAACACGTCCCGGGGGAGGCGGGGGACAGTGAGTCCGAGTGGACCATGTTCCGCGCCTCCATTGCAGAGGCGGCTGACCGAAGCTGTGGCTGCAAGGTGGTCGGTGCCTGTCGCGGCGGCAACCCCCGAACCAGCTGGTGGATACCGGCGGTAAGGGATGCTGTCAGGCTGAAGAAGGAGTCCTACCGGGTCTTTTTGGCTTGTGGGACCCCTGAAGCAGCTGATAGGTACCGACAGGCCAAGCGGGATGCGGCTCGGATGGTTGCTGAGGCAAAAACTCGGGCGTGGGAGGAGTTTGGAGAGGCCATGGAAAACGACTTCCGTACGGCTTCGAAGCGATTCTGGTCCACCATCCGGCGTCTCAGGGGGGGAAAGCGGTCTGCCACCAACACTGTTTACAGTGGGGATGGTGTGCTGCTGACCTCGACGCGGGACGTTTTGGGTTGGTGGATGGAATACTTTGAAGACCTCTTCAATCCCACCAGCACGCCTTCCAATCTGGAAGCAGGGTTTGGGGACTTGGGGTCGGTCTCCCCAATCTCTGGTGCTGAGGTCACCGAGGTCGTTAAAAGCTCCTCGGTGGCAGGGCTCCGGGGGTGGATGAGATTCGACCGGAGTTCCTCAAGGCTCTGGATGTTGTGGGGCTGTGTTGGTTAACACGGCTCTGCAATATTGCGTGGACATCGGGGGCGGTTCCCTTGGATTGGCAGACCGGGGTGGTGGTACCCCTGTTTAAAAAGGGGGACCACAGGGTGTGTTCCAACTACAGGGGGATCACACTTCTGAGCCTCCCTGGTAAGATCTATTCAGGGGTTCTGGAGAGGAGGGTCCGATGGATAGTCGAACCTCGGATCCAGGAGGAACAATGCGGTTTTCGTCCTGGCCGTGGAACACTGGACCAGCTCTACACCCTCAGCAGGGTCCTGGAGGGTGCGTGGGAGTTCGCCCAACCGGTCTACATGGGTTTTGTGGACTTGGAGAAGGCGTTCGACCGTGTCCCTCCGGGGGCCCTGTGGGGGATGCTCCAGGAGTATGGGGTACCGGGCCCCTTGATACGGGCTGTTAGGTCCCTGTACGACCGGTGCCAGAGTTTGGTTCACATTACAGGCAGTAAGTCGGGCTTGTTTCCAGTGAGAGTTGGACTCCGCCAAGGTTGCCCTTTGTCACCGATCCTGTTCCTAACTTTTATGGACAGGATCTCTAGGCGCAGCCAAGGCGCTGAGGGGATCCGTTTTGGTGGCCTCTGGATCAGGTCTCTGATTTTTGCAGATGACGTGGTCCTGTTGGCATTATCGGAACGTGATCTACAGCTTTCGCTGGAGCGGTTCGCAGCCGAATGTGAAGCGGCCACAAATCCGAGGCCACAGTCTTGAGCCGGAAAAGGGTGGGGTGCCTTCTCCGGGTCGGGGATGGGGTCCTTCCCCAAGTGGAGGAGTTTAAGTATCTGGGGGTCTTGTTCACGAATGAGGGAAAAATGGAGCGGGAGATCGATAGACGGATTGGTGGGGCGTCTGCAGTTATGCGGGCGCTTTACCGGTCTGTCGTGGTGAAGAGAGAGCTGAGCCGAAAGGCGAAGCTCTCGATTTACCGGTCGATCTACGTTCCTACCCTCATCTATGGTCACGAACTCTGGGTGGTGACCGAAAGAACGAGATCACGGATACAAGCGGCTGAAATGAGTTTCCTCCGCAGAGTGTCTGGGCTCTCCCTTAGAGATAGGGTGAGAAGCTCAGTCATCCAGAGGGGGCTCAGAGTAGAGCCGCTGCTTCTCCACATCGAGAGGAGTCAGTTGAGGTGGCTCGGGCATCTGGTCAGGATGCCTCCTGGACGCCTCCCTGGTGAGGTGTTTCAGGCCCGTTTCACCGGGAGGAGGCCCAGGGGAAGGCCCAGGACACGCTGGAGGGACTATGTTTCTCGGCTGGCCTGGGAGCGCCTTGAGGTTCCTCCCGAGGAGCTGGAACAAGTGGCTGGGGAGAGGGAAGTCTGGGTCTCTTTGCTTAGGCTGCTGCCCTCGCGACCCGACCCCGGATAAGCGGAAGAAAATGGATGGATGGATGGATGAATCAAACATCGACAGATGAAAAAATTTATTTTTTCGTTGTTGTTTTTTGATCCGATTCCAAAAAAAGAAAAATACTTCATTGTTCAGACTCACAATCCCATGGAGGGGGAATTCAGGTGTAACAGCAGCAAAGTGACAAGCAGTCGAAGCATGTAGATTAGCACGAGATAATATAAAAAACTGAATTAAAAAGGCTTAGATCAAAAATAGGAAATTTTATTTAAATATTTATTTGCATTGGTTTATGTGGCCTGGAAACTTTGGTTGTGAAAGTGTTTTGCAATGTGGCACAATGGCAGCACTGGAACACCACATCGGTATAAAAAAATAGACTCATTCAACAGAATGGTTGATTAAAGTTCAATCATACAGGGGCTTATTTATACTGAAGTAAAGTCATGGTAATGAAATAATGATAATATTCTTTATCTTGAAATGTTGCAAATGCCAATTCCATCACTTCATAAATAGCATCCTTGATTATTCCTAGATAGTTTTATTGTTGTATGTAAGGTTTATCAAATAATCAGTGTGGCAGAAATCCCTGTGATTTCTATACTGGTCATTTTAAAATGCTGTCAACAGGGCTGTAAAATATCAGCAAAACATTTGATGGTAATACTTTTGCCCCTTATTGAGATGTTGATATCTATTGTGACCAACCCACATTTTTCTAAGTGTTTATTTCTTCATCATAAAGTCTCAACATGCTTTTTTGAGCTTTTGCACCTCCACCACTAAATAATACATCATGTGGCCATCAAGAGCAGTGAAAGTCTATTCAACATCCCGAATAAACTTTTGAGATGAAGAATTTGCATATCGTATACAACCAAATATTGTGTCCAACCTATCCTTTGCAATTGCGATATTCCACACAATGACATTGCAATGATGACTGTGAGTCAACAAATCATCCTGTTCTAGCTAAAATATAAACAAACCAATTGGACTCAGAAATTCTCTACATGCACCAACGGCTTGAAATTAATGTTAATGTACACGTCATGTAAACCCAATTAATAACATTTAAAATCAAATTATGTCCTGTGCTCGGTTTTTCAGGAAATTTGAGTTGTTTTCCATTTGTTTTTTTCTTATCTTTCTGAAAACTAATAATTAGTGTGGGACATCGACTGCAGTCACACAACCAGAAAAACTTACAATAAATAAAATTTAAAGCAACACTTTTACAGTGCAACTATAATTACAGCCCTTGTGGCGCAAATAAAAACGTCCACACTTCTGTGCACAGTGTCCCTGCACATTTTATGATATAGTCTTATTTGTGCTGACAAACAAAAGATCCTTGTTTGTTAATTTGATTTTTCCTCATAGAAATGGTTTGAAAGTTACTAATCTCTTTGTTGGCTGAAATCTGATAACTCTCCTGTCAAATATTGTTGCCCAATTGAATTTGAATCAGACAACTGTATTGCCCACTGCCCAGCATGTTTGCAGACAAGTGCCTGATGACTGTCCCTCCCCCTCCCCCTCCCCCCAAAAGACCCTGCAAAGGATAGATTGTATAGATAATGGATGGATGTTTGCAGACCAGGTTTTTTTTCCTAGTGCTGAAGGCCTATTTCTTAGAATTTACATAGTCATCAAGATAATGAGAACAGCAACAACACAGCCTGCTCGGGAGGTGTGCACAACTTTGCTACCATGCTGGGAAAGGCCAGTACAAAACTATTGTCTAAAAAATAACAAGTAAAAAGAATAACTTATATCTTGGAACAGTTAGGACATCACAGTCATGTGAAAAAAATGATCCTACCCTTCAACTCACTGTGCCTTTTTCAAACATATGGATATCCAATGTAAATTTTAACAAACATGAAATATGAAGGAAAGACGTTGATACACAGCTGCACATAAATAGAACAATATTACTCAGCATTTTGAGGGAGCTTTGCTCTTTTTAAACCTTGGACATGACTGTTGAAGTAAGAGAAAAGGCCATTGTGAGATCCAAAGAGCTCTCTTAGGCCTTCAAAAAGAAGATTGTAGTAGCTGATGAGTATGGTAAGGAAATTAAAGAGGCCTTGAAACAGTTTTAACCCAAAACTCCACTGTCAGCTATCAAGATGTCCAGGTTTGGCCATCAAAGCAAGTTTGCCCTGAGAGTAGTCAGCAATAATGCTAAAAGAAGTCTCCAAAACCCCTAAAATTTCATTAGGAAACCTACAGCAGGGTATAGTAACTATTAATATGAAAGCACATGTCTGTAAAATCAGAACTAGACAGCACAAGATTACTTAAATTAATTTCAGTTTATTTAAAGACCAGTTCACAACAAACGTCATCTCTTTACAAGACAAAAAAATCTAATGTACTTGCAGAAATATATAATCATATCAATCCAATCATGAAGACAAATCCAAACTTAGATATATACTGCACATAAAAATCTGATCCAAGTTATAATAAGATGCAGTCAATTTCAGGTTATCATGCCAATTTGTACCAAAAAAGAGTTTTCTATACAAGGAAACCCCGTTGATAGCATAAAGTTTGCAACAATCTCACATATAGGGCATGCATAGGGCCACAGTGGAAAGGGAACATTCCATTTTAAGAGCAATGATGTACTTACTGAACTAAAGAAAACATAAGCAGTTAAATACAGGAGTACCTATTTTATTGGCCTCATCTGGAAAAGAAACCTATCCAAACCAGTAAACCCGGCACCAGTAGTAAAATCTATAAGATGAAAAACAACTACATATAGTTTGTGGAAGCAGTAGCCCATTTAATGAATCTAATCTTTGAGCCCTTTTCCTGACTGATACCTTTATACAGTGGTAATGTTTTGATCCTTTCTAGCCCCAACACAAACGAAAATGTACTGACTGGGTTGATCAACTGAACATTAACAGGCTCATTAGAACAGATTTGACTGCAAAACTGAATTATTTTGTTAAAAACTAATGATGGACGAGAGGCCAGCTACAAAGCACAGAATAAAAATTAGTAAATCATGATCCATTTCCATAAAAACAGCATCAGTACAAGATATGTTCTACATAAAATGCAGTCACATTTCCAACTCATTTCTACTGAATTAACAAAGAGTTTCAATCAGACAGCAAATATGACTCGCTTCAACTCAGCATACATAGGGTTTTACTTTCAGAGATGAACCCAAAAGGCCAAAGAGCCTCTTGGCACCGCTAACAAAGGCATGCAGAGTTTTGATGCATCAACAGGTGGCAGGATGCCCTCTCCTTACCAGCTCTGTGCAGCTGAGCGGAGCAGCTTCAAAGCCTGACAGCTGTCTGTCTGTAGAACTCAGAGCAACAGGAGGTCCGAGCTCAGATGAGGTTTTCCTCCTGCGGCTCAGAGGCACCTCTGACAGGCAGCCAGCTCCAGAGCGGCTGCACTTTGACAGAGAAAACAAACGGCAAAGAAACATTTGTTTGCTGTGTGAGTATTCCTGTGTCGGAGAGGAAATGAGGGAGGCAGGAAGTTAGATACAGTGTTAATTCACATAAAGCCACACCTCATATGGTGTCTGGTCTCCTTCACCTTGCAGTTCTTTGTGATCTTTGTGTGGCGCTGTGATAATCCATCTATAGGATCCATGTGTGGGTGTGTTTCTAATGCTTTTCACAGTCTGAGTAATTCATCCATGTATGTGGGTGTGTTTGCACTTTTTGTGTAACATGGTCTGCGGACAATTCATCTACATTAGCAAGACATTAACCTGCTCACCTTACACATCCATCATGTGTATTCACACACACAGGACATACAGACACATATGCACTAAGATAGAAATGTACACAGCCTTAGGCAAGGGCAGCAGAGAATCATGCTCACATTTGCACAAAAATGGCAGCGGTGTCCCATGTATTTTTCAAAATAAAGGTAGATTTAGACTGATCCAATTATTATTAACCAGCTATTTTTAACCACACAGATATGTACAAAGATGGACGAGATTCTCTCATTGTGTCCAGAGATGTGCTTACATTATAATGTTAATCTAATTCTTAAAGACACTCATTCTTGAATGATGTATAGCAAGGTGATGCATCCACCTTCTAATTTTTAAAGGCATGATTGTGTGAATTTGATCCTTTGCTAAGTTAAATTCTGTGCTTTCATCTGTTGCTATGCTCATACTTTGATATCACTTGAATGTTGTATGCTTTTACTTTTTTGTCACACTTAAATCTTTCAAATTATCGAGCAACTCTTAATATCAGTCAAAGAAAACCTAATTAAATACAAAATACCGTTTTCAAATGATGATTACAGTACACATATTATGGGGGAAATAGCTATACCCTGGATCAAGGTAGAAAGAGTAATGGTTACCCAAACATAACCAATCTCTTTCAGATTTGCTTTAATTTAGCCACACTGTGACCTGGATGACTCCTTGATGTGCTTTTGTAGTAGTATTGGCAGACCAACCAATAATGGTGAGATTTCCATCTTTCCATGTTTTATCCAATTGCGCCCTTGTTTAGCCTACTTCATGTTCTCAGACAGGTTCTTTTAAGCGTTATTTTAACTTGACAGGTCACGCTGCAATCGGGCCTGGGTGTGGCTTGGGAAACTGAACCCAGAAATGTGGTTTATTCCAGTTAATTCATAATTTGTCCTCAAGGGCAATTATGTTTTCACTTAGAGCCAGGTTGGTTTGGATTGTTTAAGGTTATCATTTCTGATTGGTATGGTATTGATGTAATAAAAGATTTTAGTGTGACAAAATTGAAAAACATAGCAAATTTGTAAGGAGGCAAATGCTTTTTAACTGGTAAAACCTTTCATCTCAGTTAGTTAAGTTGCTGTTTTTCTGAAATAAATTCACAACAGAAAACCTCACAAATCATTTCCTGTTTTCTGTTGTTCATTTTATTAGGTCCGAGTAAATTTAGATACACTCTCTGTGCTGAAAGTTTTTTTTTCTGTTAATTTTGATTAATGCTTATAGCAAAAAGAACCCTAAAATTTTGTATAGCAGAAAAGTTTAATTTTGCATTGGACCAACAGCAAATTATATTGCAGAAATGTTATGGCCTAGACAATCCTGGGGAAGACTGCTGTCATGACTGTTGTTTAGCAAAACAGTCACTGACACACTTCACAAAGCAGGGTAAGCCAGAAAGGGTCACTGCTAAAGAAGCTGGGTGCTTACAGAGTCATCAATCCAAATACAGTATCTTAAAGTTGAGGTGAAGGAAACGATGCATAAGCAGCAGGGATATGTATAGACTTAAAATATGTTTTAAGTAAAGCCCATTCACAAGTTTTGGGGAGATTCACTAGATGGCACCTTTTGTTACGCTAACCCTGAACCAAAAACAATATCAGAAGTGTCTTAACTGGGCTAAGAAGAAAAGAAAAGACTAGATGATTACCTAGTTTTTCAAACTCATCTTTCTAACTGTAACTAAATGATGTATTTCAGTTAAAAATCTGGAGGTAGAGTGCAGAGGCACTGGATCCTACTTGCTTGAGGTGCATTGTCAAGTTGCCACAATGAAAGTCATGTCATCTACTGTTGTTGGTCAACTGCAATGTGCTTGATTGGCCAGCATATATTCCAGACCTTAATCCCACAGCGAATCTATGGAGTATTTTCAATAAATTGAGAGACACCAGAGCCGACAATGCAGATAAGCTAAAAGCTGCTATTAAAGAAACCTGTTCCTCCTTAACACTTCTGCAGATCAACAGGCCAACATTTCTGTATAAAAAAATTCAATCATCTAATTTTCTTAAACTGCATTTTTTTAAATCAGCTTTAAGCTATAACCTTCAAAAGTAGCAGAAATGTATATTTGAAGTAAATCACCCTGTGTGTAATAATTAGTTTCACTTTTTAATTTAGTTGATGAAATAAATAATTTTTTCTGGAATATTCTAATTTGTTATGGTAAATGGTAAATGGCCTGTACTTGTATAGCGCTTTATTTAGTCTTGAGGACCCGAAAGCGCTTCACACTAAATTCAGTCATTCACCCATTCACGCACACATTCACACACTGGTGATGGCAAGCTACATTGTAGCCACAGCTGCTCTGGGGCACACTGACAGAAGCGAGGCCACCGGGCGCCAGTGTTCGGCAGCCTTAGAATGAAACTGTACATAAACTATTATTTATGAAACTGTACATAAACTATTCTTCAGAAGGTCACAAAAGGTATCAGCAGCAATTAACAAATGATTTTAACAGGCACCCTTTAACAACCAATAATTTCCTCAACTAACAGCCATATCATTAAACAAGGGTAACGAGGTCCTCCATAGCCACTCAAACACTTGAAATATCCAAAGACTTTGTCAAACATATATTATCAAATTGGGTGTGGGGGTGAAAAACATATTTCCATTTTCATATAAAATCTAATGACTCATAGCCTCAAGTTCAAAGCCTGTTCCCCCCTTCTCAATCAACAAACAATCTCTTCCAGAAGTCCAGAACCTTTAAATTGTGTTCTGGACTTGGGCTGCACAATCTATCACAAATTTAACATTATCACACTAAGGACCTGATTTATCAAAGGTTTGTGCTAGTTAAAACGTGCGCAAATCCCACAGCGGGTGCAAAAACATGCAGCAGGTGATTCACTGAACAGCCACAGGGAGGACTGCGCTTGGTAAACCAAGATGCGCGCAATCTATTAGCACTTTTGCCCTTGATGAATATACAATGAAGGCGTTTCTGTCGGAAGGCGCAAAATATTGGGAGGAGAACATGCAAATAATTTACTCACAGCGTGATTGATCAAACTCAATGTGTCTGCACTTGCTGTCTCTGGAATATACTGCACGCATTAAGTTTATTAATGACAAACAAAAAAGAACATTCACAGACATCCCAGCCTGAAGCAGATGTGAGGAAACAGTTTAAGAGCCTAAATGCTAGAAAAGCTCCCGGCCCAGACGGTGTGTCTCCTGCCACTCTCAGACACTGCAAATGAGCTGGCCCCAGTGTTCTCTGGCATTTTCAACTCCTTACTGCAGGCATGTCATGTGCCTGCCTGCTTCAAGACCTCCACCATAGTCCCTGTCCCCAAGAGGCCAAGGATCACTGGACTTAATGACTACAGACCTGTGGCTCTGACATTGGTGGTCATGAAGTCATTTGAGCGCCTGGTTCTGTCCTATCTCAAGACCCTCACGGCCCCCATCCTGGACCCTCTGCCGTTTGCCTACAGAGCCAACAGGTCTGTAGATGATGCTATCAACATAGCTCTTCACTTCATCCTACAGAATCTGGACTTCCCGGGAACCTACGCCAGGATCCTGTTTGTGGACTTCAGCTCTGCCTTCAACACCATCCTCCCAGACCTTTCCCGAGGCAAGCTATCCCAGATGAACGTGCCTGATCCCATCTGCAGGTGGATCACTGACTTCCTGACGGACAGGAAGCAGCATGTGAGGCTGGGGAAGAATCTCTCGGACTCTCGGACCATCAGCAACGGCTCCCCTCAGGGCTGTGTTCTTTCTCCTCTGCTCTTCTCCCTGTACACCAACTGCTGCACCTCCAACCACCAGTCTTTCAAACTAATTAAGTTTGCAGATGACACCATCGTTATTGGACTCATCTCGGACGGGGATGAGTCTTCCTACAGGATGGAGGCTGAACGTCTGGTGTCCTGGTGCAGCCGCAACAACCTGGTGCTGAACCCCCAGAAGACAATGGAGATTATTGTGGATTTAAGGAAGCACACAGCCCCAACCCCCCCCCCCCCATTGTCCTGAATGACACCCCCATCACCACTGTGGAATCATTCCGCTTCCTGGGTACCACCATCACCCAGGACCTCAAGTGGGAGCCCACCATCACCTCCGTCATAAAGAAGGCCCAGCAGAGGATCTACTTCCTGAGGCAGCTGAAGAAATTCAACCTGCCAACACGGATGATGATGCAGCTCTACACTGCAATCATCGAGTCCATCCTCACCTCCTCCATCACCGTGTGGTATGCTGGAGCTACCATCAGGGACAAACAGAGACTGCAGCATGTTGTGCGCTCTGCTGAGAAGGTGGTTGGCTGCAGACTCCCATCTCTGCAGGACCTGTACACCTCCAGGACACTTGGGCCTGCAGGTCGGATCACAGTCGACCCTTCTCACCCTGGACACAAACTGTTTGACCTGCTCCCCTCAGGCAGGAGGCTCCGGTCCATTCGGACCAGAACCTCTCGCCATAAGAACAGTTTCTTCCCCTCTGCTGTTGGACTCATGAACAATAACCCTAAGACTGTTCCCACCACCCGCTCAGTTACATGACCCATATTGTGGTTTTTTGCACCTGTCTGATTTGCACCGATCGTTACCTGCATTCATGCATATAACAATCTGTTTAGCATATTATATTTTTATTTAAGTGTTTGTCTGTTTGTTCTTGTATGTTTGCACAAAGTACCGCAGCAATTTCCTAATGTTGTAAACCTACCCAACATTTACCAATAAAACCCTTTCTGATTCTGATTCTGATTCTGATTCTAATAGAACTTAACTCTCTAACAGCCATAGACTTGACAGGTATCTCGTTTTTTGCCAAAGACACTGCGCCTATTCCTTCTCTCTCTGGCTGTGGTACAGTGCATAGGCCAGAAATGCTGGCCACACAGCAGGGGACACAAAGTCCTCATTTGAATACTGCTCTTTGTGCCTGCTATGATTTGGCGCTAAGCCATTTAATGGATTATAAACTAGTAAAAGTATTTTGAAGTCTATTATCTGAGCTACAGGGAGCCAGTGTAAGGACTTTAGAACTGGGGTGAGGTGCTCTACTTTCCTGGTTCTAGTGAGGACGCGAGCAGCAGCGTTCTGGAACATCTGCAGCTGTCTAATTGACTTTTTAGGCAGACCTGTGAGAACGCTGTTGCCGTAATCCATCCAATTAAAGATAAACGCATGAATGAGTTTTTCGAGGTCCTGTTGCGACATCAGTCCTTTAATTCTAGAGATGTTCTTCAGATGATGAAACGCTGACCTTGTTATTGCCTTTATGTGACTCTGGAGGTTAAGGTCTGAGTCCCTTCCTACACCTAAATTTCGGGCCTGATTTGTATTTTCTAGCTGTATTAACTGAAGCTGTGTGCTGACTCTTGATTGTTCCTCTTTAGGTCCAAAAGTAATTACTTCTGTTCTGTTTCTGTTCAGTTGGAGAAAGTTAGGGCACATCCATCCAATGATTTGCTTGATGCATTTACTTAGGGTTTGGATGGGTTCAAAGTCACCTGGTGACATCTTAATGTAGAGCTGAGTATCATCTGCATAGTTATGCGAGCTAATATTATTGGTTGTTATAATCTGGGCATGTAGATATTAATTAAAAGGGGCCCCAGGATTGAGCCCTGGGGCACCCCACATGTGATTTCTGTTTGTTCTGATGAAAAGTTTCCTGTTGAAACAAAGAAGTCTCTGTTCTTTAGGTAAGACTCGAACCAGCCAGGTACAGTACCAGACAGTCCGACCCAGCTCTCCAGTCATTCCAATAGTACATCATGATCAACAGTGTCAAATGCTGCACTGAGGTCCAACCGAACCAGCACTGTGGTTCTTCTACAGTCTGTATTTATCCGGATTTCACTGAAAACTTTGATGAGGGCAGTCTCAGTGCTGTGGTGAGCACGGAAACCAGACGGAAAAACATCAAAACGGTTTGTCATTGTTATGAAGCTATTCAACTGCTGAAACACAGCTTTTTCAATAATTTTACCGATGAATGGAATATTAGAAATTGGCTTGTAGTTCTGCATTAACAAGTTGTCCAGATTATTCTTTTTTAGCAGTGGTTTAATAACTGCTGTTTTAAATGCCTGGTGGAAGAGACCTGACAGGAGGGATGAGTTAACTATTTTAATCAGATCAGACCCAATGACAGGGGAAACTTTCTTTAGGAAAGTTGTGGGTAGGATATCAAGACAGCATGAGGAGGAGCTTAATTTGTTAATGATTTCTTCAAGGTTTTTTTTTTGGTTTAATTAATGGAATTCTGACATTTTTTCTACATTGGTGTTAATTGGGTATAACATTGGTAGTCGGTTCGGTGCTGCTGTACAGACAGACCGTCTAATTGTTAGAATCTTTTCAGTGAAAAAGCTGGCAAATTCATTGCAGGACCTGGTAGAATTTAGTTCAGGGGCTACTGTCACTGGAGGATCAGTTAGTCTTTCCACTTTTGCAAACAGAGTCTGTGGAATATTAATGTTTCTGTTAACGATTTCCTTTTTTTTTCTTTCTTTTTTTAAACGTGTCCTGTTTGGCACTGTGTAGCTCAGAATTGGTGTCTGAGTACCAAGTAGAAACCCAACAGATTTACTTTCACAAGCCGAGAACTACAGCTTTTGCAATAGTACTCCACTCCACTGATGTTATGGACACGGAGACGGAAAATAAAGAGGAAGAAAGAAAGAAGATGAAGAAGAGAGGTAGGAAACAAAAAGTCATGAGAGAGGGTGAGTTGAGAATACAAGAGAGGAAAGAGAACAAAGAAAACACAGGAAACATTGAAGTCTTTCTCCATACCCACAGACGGCAGAGAGAGGAGAAAAACAAAACACGAAAAAGGAACATTGACAAAACAAACCTAACATCGTGAACTAAGAACTACACAACCACATCATACAATAATGGATATAAAAATACAACAACAATGTCACAGAAAAACTCATGGTACCGATTAATCAAGCTCTAGTAATGATAACCTCAGCCCAAGAATATATCTGTAAACACCAGAGACCCCACATCTATGTGTGTGTGTTAGCATGCTGGTCCATATAAGGTTTCTCCATAAGAGTGTTCGATAGCTGGTGTGAGAAGGCATCAATCCGTCTCCCAGGAATCAATGCAGACATGAAGGAGATCAGAGCCAAGACGTCCAAAGGACCCCCAGAGCCCCAGGCGGACCCGGGCGGGGCCGACCGCATCCCCCAAGAGAGGAGCAAAGGAGAACCCATGGGGAACCAGCCGCGCCAGGGTGGGCCGGTTCATGGACCCCACCCCCCAGCAGAGACCCGACAAGGGACCGCCCGACGAGGGGCCCCCGGCACCGCAGGGGCCGCGGCTGGCCGCCACGCGCCACCACCACCCTGGGCCAATCCCCACCGCCAACATCCCAGCGCCCCACCCCTGCCCCACGTCGGGGCACCCCACCGGTAGCCGCAGCGGATGGATAGCATCCCCAGGCCAAGCTCAGCCAGAAACTGGACACCAAGTTGTACCAGCTCCCAGCCAGGGCCGGTCCAACCTGCCACTGAACTGACCACGCACGGTGCGCACAGAACAGGTGATCGAACGAGCAGAGACGCTGGATCCGTGTCCCGCCGAGCCACCGAGCAGGCACCACCCAACAATCCCAAACCTGGCACCCTTAAAAGAGGTGCCCCATCCAACCAAAGGAAGATATCGGCTCAGCGCATCGGCCGACCGACACACCGCCCCCCCCAGGCCCGGCCAGGCACGCACCAGGTCCGAACCGGATTGACCACCGATGCACCAGTAGGCAGGGGCATCCGTCACCGGCGGGGAGTCATACGTTCCCTCTTAATCACATACACATTCTCACTAACTCACGAAGACACCCAAGAAATGACGCTGTACCCTCACTCATACACCCCATACACACTTCAGGCTCCCAGGTCCAGGTACCGATGCCCCAGTAGAGCCACCAGCCCCCGGACCCAGGAGATGGACCCCCTACCTTCTAGGACGGAGACAAGCAGACCGCCAAGGGCCCCACAGCGACGAGGCAGCCCGACAGCCCAGGACCCCAACCAGACCACCTGTTCCTCCTCCGGACCCCAACCCCTGATGGCTGGTAGCGAACAGGGGTGTAAGAAGACCCCTAGCCTCTATCCTCCCGCTCGAGTATGGTGTTGATGCGTGTTGTAATAATGTGCATTTAAAACAGAGGGGTGGGATGTGGGGAAGGCATCCACAAATTCCCCAACCCCACCACGAGCCCTGTTAATGATTTCAGAGAAGAAAGATTCCCTAGCATCTTTTTTTCCGCAATTTTCTCTCGACTTGTCAACACTCCCTTTTTTCACTACGTACTAGTGGATCCCTTGTCCATGGAGTCTTCTTTCTACTTGAGACTACTTTCACTTTAGTTGGAGCATTGGATTTTCGTGATGAAATTATCTACCAGCTTGTTTACTGAATTGGAGTTGGGAGATGAGGGGGATGTGGTGGAAGGGTAAATACTTTTAAAGGTTTCAGCTGAGCTGTCCCCTAGAAAATGCTTTTTTGCAGTTATCTCACTGTGGCTAGATAGTTTAGCAGAGATAGTACTTTTAAAGAAAACACAGAAATGGTCAGATAGCGCAATATCAATTACTGAGATTTCAGAGAAAGTTAAACCTTTGCAGATAATTAAGTCCAGAGTGTGTCCTCTATTGTGTGTTGGTTGTTTGACGTGCTGGGTCAGGCCGAAGTTGTGAAGAGTGTCACTTAATGTTTTTGCTAGTCTATCCTGGGGGTTGTCAGTATGGATGTTGAAGTCCCCCACAATGATTAATTGGTCAATACATATTATGAAAAAAAGGTCGCTGAAATCATTGAAGAAGTTAGTTAAGTTTTGGGGGGTTTATATAAACTTAGGGGCCCTTGGTGGTCTGCTTGTATCCGTCCTAGAAGGTAGGGGGTCCATCTCCTGGGTCCGGGGCTGGTTGCTCTACTGGGGCATCAGTACCTGGACCTGGGAGCATAAAGTGTGTATGGGGTGTGTGAGTGAGGCTACAGCATCCTTTCTTGGGTGTCTTGGTGTGTCGGTGAGAGTGTCTGTGTTTAAGAGGGAGGGAACGTATGTCTGTGTTGGGTCTTGGGCTGCCATCTCGCCTGGCGCACCTCAGGCCTTACATCTAATGGGGTCCCCTCCGTCACTCCCTGCCAGTGACTGATGCCCCTGCCCACTGGTGCGTCTGTGGTCAATCTGGTCCGGACCTGGTGCGTGCCTGGTCGGGCCTGGGTGGACCGGTGTGTCGGTCGACCGATATGCTGGGCTGATGTCTTCCTTTTGTTCGTTGGGGCACCTCGTTCGGGGGTGCCGGGTTTGGGATTGTGGGGTGGTGCCTGATCGGTGGCTCGGCGGGATACGGATCCAGCGTCTCTGCTTGTTCGATCACCTGTTCTGTGCGCATTGTGCGTGGTCGGTTCATTGGCGGGTTGGACTGGTCCTGGCCTTTGTTGGATGCCTGGTCTCAGCGCTCTGCATTGCGCGGGATCAGGACTCAGGAGCTGGTACAACTTGGTGTCCAGGTGCTGGCTGGGCTTGGCCTGGAGATGCCGTCCATCTGCTGCGGCTATCGGTGGGGTGCCCCGACGTGGGGCAAGGGTGGGTGGCTGGGATGTTGGCAGTGGGAATTGGCCTGGAGTGGCGGGCGCCCTTTGTCGGGTCCCTGCAGGGGGGTGGGATGGCCCTGGCCCCCGGCTCACCCGGTCCATGGACGGGCAGCAGGTTGCCAGCGGTTCCAATGGGCTCATCACTGCGGCCCCTCGGGCCCCTGCATCGTAGCCACTGGACGTTCCCCTGCTCTGCTCCTCTGTTGGGGGAAGCGGTCGGCCCCGCACTGGTCCGCCCGGGGCTCTGGGGGTCCTTTGGACGTCTTGGCTCCGATCTCCTTCATGTCTGCATCGATTCCTTGGAGACGGATTGATGGCTGCTCACAGCAGCTATCGAACACTCTTATGGCGAAACCTCATATGCACCAGCATGCTCACACACACACATAGGTGTGGGGTCTCTGGTGTTTACAGATATATTCTTGGGCTGAGGTTATTATTCTTGATTAATCGGTACCATGAGCTTTTCAGTGACATTGTTGTTGTATTTTTATATCAATTTTTGTGTGATGTGGTTATTAGTTCACAATGTTTGTTTTATTTTGTCGATGTTCCTTTTTCGGGGTTTTTGTTTTTTCCCCTCTCTCTGCCATCCTGTGTGTATGGAGGCATATCCACATGCATGTTTTCTTTGTTCCCCTTCCTCTCTTGTATTTTCAACTCACCCTCTCTCTTGACTTTTTGTTTTCTACCTCTCTTCTTCATCTTCTTTCTTTCTTCCTCTTTATTTTCCGTCTCCGTGTCCATAACATCAGTGGAGTGGAGTACTATTGCAAAAGCTGTAGTTCTCGGCTTGTGAAAGTAAATCTGTTGGGCTTCTACTTGGTACTCAGACACCAATTCTGAGCTCCACACTGCCAAACAGGACACATTTATAAAAAATAAAATAAAATAAAAACTTAGAAATAGAGCTTTTTTAGGCTCATTTATCTGGGCGGCTAGGTATTCAAAAGAGTCAAATGTGCCCAGGGATACCTTTTTAAAGTTTGAGTTATGAAAGATTGTGGCTACGCCTCCACCTCGTCTGTGTTTCCTGCTCTCACTTAAGAAATTGTAATGTGGAGGAGTAGATTCTATCAATACAGATGTTTCATTATTTATGTCTAGCCAGGTTTCTGAAAAAAAGGGCATGTATTTTATGTTCAGTGATGAATTCATTGATTAGGAGTGACTTTCCTGATAAAGACCTAATATTTAATAAAGCTAACTTAAGTGGTTTGATTATCGGTAGCTGAACCTTCTGACAGGTGATTAATTTGAGATTTTTTTAATATAAGAGCGTTTGGCTTTAGTTTTTTGTTTTCTCTTGCTTGTGATTACTTGAATGATTTTTTTCGGGGTGGCCAGACGACTTCTGGAAGACGGTGGAAGTAGAATTACTGTCCGGTTCCCTTCTATATCAGATGTCTGTTATTACCCGTGGGGACATATGCGGAATACATCCAGTGTTAGTCCCAGAGGCCTGATGTAGTCCAAGTTTTGGTGTTAGTTGTGACCCAATTCTAATTTGTGCTTTTAGTCTACCTGAGAAATCTCTAAACGGAGAGTCATTAGGTGTTGATGAGTCTGATGACATTGGAATACTTGAAGAACACTTTGCTGAGCAATGTACATCTTTGCTCGCACAGAAAATATTTGAGGTCAAGAGTCTCAGTCCAGCTCTGTTTAGATAACGTCCATTTATCTTGAACAAGTGCTTTGCACATCCAAATATTATTATTATTATTATTAATATTATTATTGTTATTATTATTATACGTTTTTTGTGTTTTTAAAATCTTTTAAATTTTTCCAACAAATTTTCTCTTCAGCCATTTATGGAGCATGCAAAGTCTATTGAACCTTTCATCATTTCCTTCAGGGACTGGTCCACTGAAAAAGATGTTTATATTAAGTCCACCAAGTCTCTGTAGCAGATCAGAGTAGTCTATATTGAGAATTTCTGATTGTTATTTGGCTACATCAGTTGCACCTGTGTGGATAACAAGCTTTTCCAGTTTAGGGTGTTGTTCTACACTTTCCTGTTTTTTTCCTGATATTTATCTCACCGTATTCTTGGGGCAGCTGATAACGCTGGTGTTCTGGCTACAAAAATCTTCGATACCATTAATTGATTAGTCAAGTATGATGGGGGGGGGGTTCTTGCTTTCTTATGTGTCTGCTTCATATGGATGGTTTCTCCTGATGGCCTAGACTGGTCTCAGGGGCTGCATAGTCTTTCGGGGAACTGAGGGCTGTGAAACTGTTTTTCAGCAATATTCCAGGGGGACTGATATTTCTTGTTTTGGGTTGCAGTTTATTTTGTTTTTTCTTCCTTGAAGCAGAGAAAACAGGTGTTGATTCAGTGCACTTTAAAGCCGGTCAGCATTCATCAAATTGGGAATGAGATGTTCTACCTGTTAAACGCCTTTTGGCTGGAGAAGTAGTGTTGTTCTATGGCTTCTGTGTGAGACTTTTGGACCGAGATAACACCAGGCTGCCAGGTTCTTCCTCCCTGCTTGTAGTCATCGGTAAAGTTGTCTAATTTCCATATCCAGTGTTTAGATCAAAATTAATCAGAAGATGGTGTAACTTCCTCTCGATTGTTTCAATTCTCTGGAGCAGTTTCTCAAAGTCCTCAGCTAAACACCATTTTGGTAATCCACAGTCCTTCAGAAAGTAATCCAAAAAAGAGATTCGGTATAATACAGTGACTCCAGAGGCTGGGTGTATAAATTAACTAAGAAAAAAGGTAAGAAAAGAAAATAAGAAGGAGAATAAGGCTAGAGATCAGGAGAGGTCAGGAAAGGCTGCTCCTCCTTCAGCAGCCAGCCAGCAAAAAAAAGCAGGATAGACAACCTCTTATTCAGGGTGTATGTTTGCTGTGAACTCAAAGCAAAAAGACAATAACACTTTTCAATTATTAGTTTATTTATCTCAAGTCATATCATTATTACAACATTCACCAATATTGCATAATGCTTTCCTAACATCAACATACTACTCTTGAGTTACTCTGGAGTTTAGCAAACCTTTTGACGGGGTAAGCCGTATTGCGTCATTTCCTGTTGTCACTGCTGTGCTCCGTGGAGCTGTTTTGGTGTTCAAACGCTCTTGAATTGATCTTATTTTCTCTGTGCTGAGGCTTTTCTAAGTTATTTTAACACACAATCACACTAAAACACACATTTTGTGGTGGTGTACTTTACGTTTTGGGAACTCCTCGTGTTTCACACAGTTTTTCTTTGGGTGGAAGGTCTCGCTAGCTCAGTTAGCTTAGCTTCATTGCGGCTATGGCTACTCTTCTCTCTCCTGTCTCTAACTCTTCTCTTCTCTCTTGCTCTCTCTGTCAGATGTTTAGTTACTTCCCTGCCTCCTTTAGTGATAATGGTAACTGTAATAAATGTAATATTTTTTTAGCTTTGGAGGCAAGGGTATCAGAATTAGAGGCACGGCTCCGCGCTGTTGAAAAACCAGCAGATAGCCGAAGCCCATTACCCAGCGCGGAGCCAACAAGGATAGAACCCCCTAGCTGTCCTCCGGTAGAGCCCGCGCAGCCGGGACCTAAAGGCGGCTGGGTGACTGTACGTAGGAAGCATAGTTCTAGGACCCAGCCCCCGGGCCACCACCAACCGGTCCGCGTTTCTAACAGATTTTCCCCGCTCAGCGACACACCCGCTGAGAAGCCAGCCCTGGTAATTGGCAGCTCCATAGTCAGAAACGTGGCATTAGAGACACCATTGACCATAGTCAAATGTTTGCCAGGGGCCAGAACGAGCGACATCAAATCCTACCTGAAACTGCTGGCTAAAGATAAGCGTAAATACAGTAAGATTGTTATTCACGCTGGCGGTAATGACACCCGGTTACGCCAATCGGAGGTCACTAAAATTAGTGTTGCTTCGGTGTGTAAGTTTGCCAAAACAATGTCAGACTCAGTAATCTTCTCTGGTCCCCTGGCTGATCGGACCAGTGACGACATGTTTAGCCGCATGCTGTCATTCCATCAATGGTTGTCTAGGTGGTGTCCTGCAAACGATGTGGGCTACATTGATAACTGGAGAACTTTTTTGGGAAAACCTGGTCTGATCCGGAGAGACGGCTTCCATCCCACTTTGGATGGAGCAGCTCTTCTTTCTAGGAATATGGCCGAATTTATTAATCCTCCAAAACACTGACAACCCAGGGTCCAGACCAGGAAGCAGAGTCGTAGTTTAACCCACCTCTCTGCTGCTTCTGTACTGTTACCTACCCATTACCCTATAGAAACAGTGTCTTGCCCACGACCAAAATTAAATGGATTAAAAGTTAAGCCAACAAAAGCAAATTATGGAAATCTCATAAAAATAAATACAACTTTGACTGAAAATAAATCTATTAAATGTGGTTTATTAAACATAAGATCTCTCTCCTCAAAGACTTTGTTAGTAAATGACTTGATTTGTGATAATCACATTGATTTCCTTTGTCTCACAGAAACCTGGTTGCAGCAGGAGGATTATGTCAGTATAAATGAGTCAACTCCTTCCAGTCATTTAAATTTTCACATTCCTAGAAATACTGGGCGAGGAGGAGGAGTTGCAACCATTTTCCGTTCTGATTTACTAATTAGTCCCAGACCAATTGATAGCTACAGTTCTTTTGAACATCTAACCCTTAATTTTCCTCATCCAAGTTGCAAAACATTAAGACCATTTTTGTTTGTGGTTTTGTATCGTCCACCAGGCCCTTACTCTCAATTCTTGGATCAGATCTCACATTTTTTATCTGATTTAGTATTAAATACTGATAGGGTTATTATAGTGGGGGACTTCAATATTCATGTGGATACTGAAAGTGATAGCCTAAATGCAGCCTTTAATGCTATTTTAGACTCAATTGGCTTTACTCAAAAAGTACAGGGATCGACCCACTCAGGTAAACCCACTTTGGACCTTGTACTGACATACGGTATTGAGTGTGAGGAAATAACAGTCCACCCACATAACCCGGTCCTGTCTGACCACTTCTTGATAACTTTTGAATTTACTTTAACTGACCATCTTAAATCTGAAAGAAAATTTCATTATAGTAGAAGTTTATCAGACAATGCTGTAACAATTTTTAAAGAATCTGTTCCATTCTTACTTTCCTCAGTGTCTCAGAGTAACACAGTGGATGGCAGCAATTCTATCTCTAACCCTTCAGAAATTGATGGTCTGGTTCACAGCGTTACGTCCTCATTGCGTTTGGCATTAGATAGTGTAGCCCCATTAAAAAAGAAAGTGGCTAGCCATAGGAGGCTGACTCCTTGGTTTAACGCAGAGTTGCGTACTTTAAAGCAGAATACTAGGAAGTTGGAGAGAAAATAGCGCTCCTCACATCTAGAGGATTCCTATTTAACCTGGAATAACAGTCTACAACTTTATAAAAAGACCCTTCGACAAGCTAGAACAGCATATTTTTCATCATTAATAGAGGCGAATAAAAACAATCCTAGGTTTCTTTTTAGTACAGTTGCCAAACTTACACAGAGTCATAGCTCTGTTGAGCAAACTATTCCCCCAGCTCTTAGCAGTGATGATTTTATGAGATTCTTCATAAATAAAATAAATTTTATTAAAAATAAAATCATTGGCACCCTCCCAAACATGATTACTTCTTCCTCAGTAAATGAGTCAGTATCGGAAAGAACTGTAGAACCTCAGTTGTGCTTAGGCTGTTTTGATTCAGTCGAGCTTTCAGAATTATCAAAAATATTAGCCTCATCTAAACCTTCAACTTGTATGTTGGACCCAATCCCAACCAAATTATTTAAAGAAGTGTTCCATTTGGTTCCTGGCCCCATTTTGGATATGATGAATCTATCCTTAGTAAACGGATGCGTACCACAGGAATTTAAAATAGCTGTAATTAAACCTTTACTCAAGAAACCTTCCCTTGATCAAGATGACTTAGTGAATTACAGACCTATATCTAACCTTCCTTTCTTATCCAAAGTCCTTGAGAAAATAGTTGCTAATCAAGTCTGTGAACATCTAAACAGTAACGAGCTGTTTGAAGAGTTTCAGTCAGGTTTTAGAGGTCATCATAGCACTGAAACAGCACTGGTGAAGGTTACTGATGATATTCTCATGGCCTCAGATAATGGACTGGTGTCTGTTCTGGTTTTGTTAGATCTCAGTGCTGCTTTTGACACAGTCGATCATAATATTCTCTTAGAAAGGCTTGAACATGTTGCAGGGATCAAAGGAACAGCACTAGGCTGGTTTAAATCATATTTGTCTGATAGATTCCAGTTTGTTCATCTAAATGATAAATCATCTTCACTCTCAAGGGTTACTTGTGGAGTCCCACAGGGTTCTGTCCTTGGACCAATTCTTTTCACCATATATATGCTTCCAATTGGTAGAATCATTAGACAGCATGGGATAAATTTCCACAGCTATGCCGATGATACACAACTATATTTATCCATAAATCCTGATGAACCCAGTCAGTTAGGTAGATTACAGGCATGTCTGAAAGACATAAAAGCATGGATGACCCTAAACTTTTTGCTTTTAAATTCTGACAAGACAGAAGTTGCTGTCTTTGGACCAGAAGTTCTTAAACAGAAACTGATTAGTCAATCACTTCATCTGGATGGCATTAAATTGGCCCCCAGTAATAACGTAAAGAACCTCGGCGTTATTTTTGACCAAGACTTGACATTTAAATCCCATATTAAACAGGTTTCTAGGATTTCTTTCTTTCACCTCCGGAATATTGCTAAAATTAGAAACATCCTGTCCAGGAGTGATGCTGAGAAACTAGTCCATGCATTTGTTACCTCAAGGCTGGACTACTGTAATTCTTTACTATCAGGAAGTCCACAAAATGTCATTAAAAGCCTTCAGTTGATCCAAAATGCGGCAGCAAGAGTTCTGATGAATATTAAAAAGAGAGATCACATTTCTCCTGTTTTAGCTTCCCTTCATTGGCTCCCTGTTAAATCCAGAATAGAATTTAAGATCCTTCTTCTTACATACAAAGCCCTTAATAATCAAGCTCCATCATACATCAGAGATCTAATTGTTTCATATGTTCCTAAAAGAGCACTTCGCTCTCAGACTGCAGGTTTACTTGTAGTTCCTAGGATCTCTAAAAGTAGAATGGGAGGCAGATCTTTTAGTTATCAGGCTCCTCTCCTGTGGAACCAGCTCCCAGCTTTAGTCCGTGAGGCAGACACTCTGTTTACTTTTAAGGCCAGGCTTAAAACTTTCCTTTTTGATAAAGCTTATAGTTAGAGTGGCTTAGGTCATCCTGAGCTATCTCTGTAGTTATGCTCCTATAGGCTTAGACTGCTGGAGGAGAGACTTACCAATTTTCTTCACTCTGCTACTTCCTTTTCTCCTACTACTCTCCAGTTGTATTACAGTACATTCTGTTATTTCGACTGTTAACTTTGTTTTCTCTCAGTGTTTTTCTCCCCATAGAAGATGGTATCCTGCTTGGCTGCATTGCCCTGTTGGACGGGGGGCATCGAGTGGGATGATCCTCTCAGTAACTGAACATCCACTGTGTCCTGTTATCAACTTTTTACTTTCTGTAACATAGAAATTACTCTTATACCAGATCTTCTGTTCCTTCTGTGTTCTGCTCTGTCTTCTCAAACCCCCAGACGGTCGTGGCAGATGGCCGCTCCTACCGAGCCTGGTTCTGTTGGAGGTTTCTTCCTGTTAAAGGGGAGTTTTTCCTCTCCACTGTCGCTACATGCTTGCTCAGTATGAGGGATTGCTGAAGGATTGCTGTGGTTGAAATCTGCCCAACCTCACGCCAATGACTGACGCAATCTGCTGGGATTCCTTAAATAGGAAACTTTTAACTGATTGGAATGTTTGTATAATTGTATTGAAATAACTTCTTGTTAAGTGCCTTGAGATGACATCTGTTGTGAATTGGCGCTATATAAATAAACTGAATTGAATTGAATTGAAAAAGAAAGAGACAAACATCAGACATCTGCACAGAATATTATCAGGAATTTTAGGGTATCAATCTGTGAGAACTTATTTAAACAATTTTATTAGAAAAAGGCATTAATTGTTCGCTTTTTCAAATTCTTCATTTATTTATTTGATCTCTTCACAAGACTTAATTAGAGCCCACTGAAAGGTAACCATTAAAGCACAACAATGACAAACACTAACAATAAAATATCTCAATCTATGTTTGGGTATACTGAAACCAAATTAACATGTTTATGCATATTATATAAGTAATAAAGATCTTGATTAAAGAGAGAACTAGTTGCCACAATGCCTTGAGATCACTTACAAAGACATTTTAATTAGATTGCAGAGTCCCTCTTCAGAGATGGCTCAGCAATAAAAGCACTGCGTGACTATCTGGCTGTGCAATCTTTGTTTCCTGTTGGTAATTATTTTCATACTGTAAGCAGAAGTGGCTGCAAACTAAAGGAAAGGTTGATATAATCATAATACGACATTGAAAAAGTTGGAAGTAAATACTCTCTTTGAGTTTTGGTCATTTAGTCACAGCTGAAGACCACATAGGGAAACAGAAATCCCTGAACATGATTAACCTCGTCTAGAGCCAGAAAGTCAGACACAGTCAAATGGTCTTGTGAAAAAAAATTAGGACACCCTATGACAGCCTGGCTGTTTTTTTCACATCAGGTAATAGGTGGTCAGAACATGGTTACTCAGCATTTTGAAGGATGTTTGCACAGTTTAAACTTCAAACATTAGGTTGGTGTGCTCCTGATTGCTAAGGGGTGAGTGAATTGAAAGAGCTGTCTGAAGCCTTCAGAAAGAAGATTCTACCAGCTTATAAGTCTGTTAAAATATCAGATTCCACTTAAAAGAAAATGATCTACAAGTGGAGAATATTGTACATGCCAAGGTCTAGTCATCCAGGCCGGCTCCCCCTGAAAGCAGACCAGAAGATTAAAAAAAATAAAATAAAATATCCAAAAACCCTAAACTTTCATCAGGTGTTACGTTCCTTGGGTGTTTGTGTTTTGTTGTCTGTAGTTCTATTCAGTAGGTTGTTAATGTTCTAATAGGTCTTGACAGATTTTCTGTCTGTTTGTCACTGTTTTGGGTTTGTTTACTCGTTTGTGTTATTTTATTTTTGTGTTTTGTTTCTTGTGCACTTGAATTGATGTCCTTAGATTTAGGTCAGGTTTTTCCTTTTAGGTTTCTAGAGTATTAAATGTTGTCTTAGGTTTTTCTGTGTTTATTATTCTCCTCCCTCAGTCTCTCTGCTCATCAGCTTCCTTTAGCCCACCTGTGCTTAATCTGAGTGTCTCAAGTCTTCCACATTCTGCATTAGTATTTGAACTCCTAATTTTTCCTTGTTTAGTGCCTAGTTCAACTGTTTTATGCCAAGAACTCTTCTCTCTGTTGTAATTTTTTTTCATGCCAAGATAGATGTGTAAGGGGCTGTTTACACGACATTGTTGCCATTTTTGTTTGAATACGCGGGTGAAAAAGTACTGCATTTACACGACAGGGCGCGCGATGGAAAACGATGTAGTACATATGCCCGGCCTTTAGATGGCAGTGTGCCCCGTGTATGCAATGTTCCAAGGCTTCCTCGTCACAACCTGGAAAATAAACATTTCACGGTCTTCTTGTAGTTCTCCGCTTAAATAAAGTTGTATTGATTATTTAACGCACGTACTGTATGCGTTTCCGTTGGTGATCGCATAGAAGCCTGATGATCTCTAAGTTTTGCTTACAGAGACCAAATTACTTCAGAAGCTGCATCAGTACTAACGGCATACCTGGATCCGCCATTGTTGTTTTTCTGTAGAAAGGCAGAGTGCGCAAGTGCAACACATCCGTAGGTGGCTGGCAGTGACGTCATCGTTTTCAAAACTCTCCGGCTTGTGTTTACATGACAACGTATCACTAAGCGTTTTCAGAATTCTCCACTCTGGAAGCCGTTTTCCCGTTGTCGTGTAAACGAGAGGCCGAATGGGAGAGAAAAACCTCTGTTTTGCTGAAAAACGTTGTCGTGTAAACAGCCCCTAAGTTTACTTGTATTTTTTGTTATTGCTGTCTGCATTTAGGTTCTGCCACATCCACTCACCTCATGACATCAGGGGAACTAAAGCAGGCTCTTGCAACTGTTGACATAAAAGTACATGCCTAGTGAAACTATTGCATGAGAGACAGACAAAGACTAAGGCCTCTAGAAAAATGTTCTTTGGATAGATGAGTGTAAAATTTAATTATTTGAACACCAGAATAGAGGATATATCTCATACCAAGAACTGTGATGCATAGTGGAAGTGTCCTGCTTTGGGAATCCATTTTTTGTTTTTATTCCATACTATATATATTTTGGCCATTGCGCTATTTTCGTTATGTGTAATGTTTTAAAGCCTTTTAAAATGTGCCCAAAACTTCAAATTTGGTATCCTCAGACCGTATTATATACTTCTACAATATTCTGGGAGATTTTGGTCAGGCCTAAATGTTTTATTTTAATAAAAGTGCATCCATCTTTCAATCCTACTGCATAGTCCAGTTATATTGAGAATATGGTAGATGTAAAACTGAACCAGTAGTGTCCAAACATCCCTGTGTTTTCTTCAGTGTTGTTGTAAGGGTCTTGGCAGCCTCTATTGTCAGTTAACCTCCTTTCTTTTTATCAGTTTTTGTAATGTCACTGTTGTTCCATATTTCCCCAAGTCACTGATTAACTGACTTTATGATGTCATTGTGCTCAATGTGCTAGATTTTTTAAAAACCTTTTCTAAACGTATACCTTTGTAAAATCAAATCGTATTGATTCTGTTACCTCTCTGAAAACTAACGGGACTTGACACAGTATATATGATTAAATTAGTTATTTAAAACTGTTCAAAAGTTACAGAAAACTATCCACTTGTGTAAAAGTGTGCACACATGCATCCAGGGTTTTGCTTTTTCACTTTTTAATGTTTTTTCTTACAAATTTGTGTTATTTGAATTGTAATTTCTAATTAGTGATGTAAAAAAAGTTTAATTTTCAGATTTTTTTTTTACAATAAACCCAGCATTTTAACTTTCATTTTATACTTCCTATTAAATGCATTAACAACACCTCTTTTTAATATAGGCACACTGTGTCAGTGCAGAGAAACTGCTTGTTCTGGATAGCTGTTTTGATGTAGATAATGAAAGATGAAGGTACGTGGGAGGAAGAAGGTGGGTTTGGTGGATAGTTAGAGCTGGAGGTAATCAACATAGCAATGAAAAAAAAAACAGAAATACTCTGATTTGCTTATTTTCACCAGCAATCAAGGAGAACCTTGTAAAAATATGAAGTGGCAGACTTCCTATTGTCTGCTCATGCATAAAAGCAGCAGCAAACTTATTTATGGCTTAACAGATTTTTTGATACGTTTCTTGTGCATCTCCTCTTTAATGCCACCCTGGGCAACCACCCATATGGTCCATATCCAAAACCCCCACATATGTGGCGATATTACAGACTCAGATTTTTTTTTGTTATGAGAAGAACATTTTTCTGCTTTATGCAACAGATATAGAAGTTTAACTTTGCTCCCTAATTGGCAGAGCTGCCTTTGGGTAGATGACAGATACGAAGGTACAAAAAGAAGGAAGGGAAGACAAAACAGAGCAAAAGGAAGAAAAAAGTAAAAGAAGGAGAGAAAGCCGGGAACAAATAAAGAAGAGTGCAATCTAGATTGTTAGGTGGGAAAAGAGGAGAGGCAGTCACAAAAAACGAGAGTAGAGTAAACAAACGAAGCAATGAGGGGAGTGAGAGGAGAAATGATCCAGAGAAGGAATGATGGCTGAGGGAGCGAGGGATGCAGGGAGTCGGGGAGTGTGAAGAGAGTGAGGGAAGGAGGAGAGAGGACAAGAGAGGCATTGTGCTGTGTGGCAGCCCCCAGTCGCTGTTTTCTTTGGTTGCCATCACAACGGGGAGAGAGAGGACTGATAAGTTAACCAGATGGTTAGAGACCCAGAGAAGGAGAAGAGCGTGTGTTTTTGTGTGTAGACGTGTTTGTGCGTGTCCATGCAGAGCTGCTCCAGTGGTGTTTCAGGCCTTTTCAGAGTCTCTGGTGACGACGGATCAAGACTGACAGTCGTTTCGACTCCTAATTCATATTTTAATTTCTTCATGGTGCTCCAGCAAAGCAAGAGAACATTTATTAGTTGCAAAAACAAATCATCTCACTCTCTTTTTCTTTTTGCTTTTGTTTCTTCTTTCTTGTTGTTTCAGTGGGCCTATCTTTGGTAACAATATTTCTGAATTCCACTTTACAGTCCTTATCTTCTGTTATTTTCTGACTTGCCATCTGCACACTCCCGTCCTACACAATCCTCTGAGCTTTCTGGGGTTGGCAATAGATCACTCTAAAGAATTCCTCTGCAAAACATTGAAATCCCAGTTCCAGAAACAGCATCTTCCCTTTTTTCCACTGTGCATATTTTTTTAACCTAAACATCATTTCCATTGCCATCTGATAAAAGCATGCATGTAAAACTGTGGATTATTGTTAAAACTGCTGGTATGGCACATTTAAATCCAAGTCTAAACTTCATAAAGAAATTAGGAGGAAGAGGGTTTATTGTCTAGCAAAATAAATGGGAGGGACGGGATTTACTGTAGAATCCGCCTTGTTAGCTTGAAGCAGAACCACATCAAGAGATCATGGAAAAAGCGCCTTACTTGGTCGAACACACCTTTTTTCTGGCAGTACAGTTTCTCACCTACATCCCTCGTGGCTTGAGAGATATTTGGACATACTGTAAATTAGTTTTCTCTGCTAAACATCACTCTAAGCCAGGTGGTACTGGTCTCCTCTGACACTGGGCTTTGGATGTCAAGAAGTTCCCATTTAGGATCAGATACGAAATCAGGCCACAACATTTGGCAAATATGCTCAAAGAAACGTATTCTGTGAAACTGAACAAATGTCCACATTGTGTGTGGAGGAAAAGCAAAAGTTGAACAAACAGTGAGACAAGGAAAAAAATAGTTGAACATGGCCAATGACGCAAACAAAAAACAGAATAAAACCGACTTTCAAAAGGGCTGAGGATTCCTCCTTTTCAATTTTTTTCTTGGTGAGTAAATGTAACCTATTATAACAATAAAATCTGCAAACTTGATGGCAAAACTAGTTGCTATGCCTTTTTTAAATCCATGCTACTCAGTCACACTCCAAGTTTACACTGGAGGTTACTTCTTTCCTCTCACCCGTTGTCTTCAGAGACCCCACTTTACATTAGCCTCTGTATTTAAGTAGATATCATCATTAATCCAACAGCACACAATGCTTATGATGTTGGTGATTGAGCATGGAAGAGCTGCTCAACAAAAATGAGGTTTATGCTGATAAATTATATTAAAAGACTATTATTGGTAAATCTGTAACCCTCAGCTGATACTTACATTCAAGATATGCAAATTTAAAAGTAATTTAAAGTCACTTTAAATTACTGCAAGAAACTATTTAGACTTTTATGCAAATGTAATTCAGTGAATAACGATGGTACTATTTGACAGAGTTTGAAAAACCAAAAATTAATCTTATGACTAGGAGAATTGCGCCTGTCCGCTTCTGTATTTATTTGTCAAAGCAAATGGATACAAGACCATAATTTTGAGCAACAATCCTTAATTTAGAACATTTTAACAGCTAAATAAAACAAAGTTTAATCACATGTATCAACACAAAAAAACATGGTGAGTCTTCTTTGAACTCAAAAATACGTAAATTGTGCTGTTTTCTTGTCATTTTTACATCTTATTGCTCCTACCCTGCTATAACGTGCAGGGTGGGAGGTCTGTCTGAGTCTGTGTTGGTATTGAGGCATCACATTTGAATGCATTGCCATGATTTTGTCTTGAGGAAGGCACTCTTTCTAAAAACACAGTGCGCAGAAGAGCATCTCTTTGTTTCCCAAAAATGTGGGTTAAACCCGCTGGAAAAAAATTGTGTCCTAAAAGGAACACACTTTGAAAGACTCTTGGCCTCAATAAATTTGAGCACTACAGAAGCTTTTGCACTCATGTGTCTCATGCACAATCCTCATGAATGGGTGGATTTCAATAGGCATTAAATTGATTTCTATTTAAGATTTAGGAGTAACGTAAATCAAACTCCGGTCAAGTTTTTTTTTCTAATTAAATTCAATACAGTTTATTTATATAGCGCCGATTCACAACAGATGTCATCTCAAGGCAGTTTACAAGAAAAGTCATTTCAATAAAATCATACAAACATTCCAATTAGTTTTAGTTTTAGTTAGTTTCCTATTCAAGGAATCACAGCAGATTGCATTGAGTCATTGACTTTTGTACCCTATGATCCGCTGTTTTGCATCCATGCACTGATACAGTGATGCTCCTCTAGCTATTTGGCTCCAAACACACAAAGTCATCTATTACATTTTCTGCTGTAGTGAAGGGAGAGCTGCATTCATCTTTTTTTCTAAACTTCTTTTCCTATTGCTTATTTATGTGAGGTGTGTGGTTATTGCTGCAGTGTGCGTATACCCAAGTGTGCAGGTCGTTGTCAAGGCCAACTAGAAAGAGAATTTTATCAGTTTAATTTAAAAGTGAGAGAAACTCTACATGGGCACCCCTGTGTGTGTCTTTGTGAAAAAGGAGCAGGGGAGATGAAAGAAGAAACTCTTTTTTTTCTTTTTATAAAGATTAAGTTTTACAACCTGAAGGCCTGAAGCAAATGAAAAAGGGAGAACAGAAAGAGTTGAAGTGGGGCTGGGTAAAGGAAGTGAGGAGCTAAGGATGCAGGAAGGGACAGGTGTGCAGATCAAAAAGTGATGGGGGAAAGAACACATGGAAGGTAAGGAATACGATTTTTTTTATCCATGGTTAGGCAAGGCTTGCTTAATTAAAGTTAAGCTACAACTACTCTGCATACCGAAGAGACCTGCTTGTATTTGTGAGCTATACCTTTGAAAAGAAGCCACAAAGCTTAAATAAAGAAACAAATCCCCAAAGATCACCAGTACGTGCAAACTATACAGAAGTTTGAAAAAGATCTGAACTGTGGGGTTGAACTTTTGTAGTGGCTGGTGGATATACACTCAATGACCACTATAGGGTACACCTGGTAAGTTTCATGTTAGTACAAATACTGGATCAGCCAGTCGAATGGCTCTCTGACCTTACCAGTCTTCTAAATATTTGCAGGGTAGTTTGAGCTTGGGAAACAATGTTGATCCACTTCAAAGAGGTTTGTAGGCATCTGTGGATCCAGGGCAAACTAGGCATCCCAACGTGTTGTGAAGATTTTGCCATGATGTGCAAATTGAGATCTAATTAATAGTTTCTGATTGGGGAGAAAATGAAAAAAATATTTCACTTTTTTTTTCATGGTTGTTTTTTAGGCGAAAATAAAATGTGAAGTAATATTTGTAAAACAGATTTTGTAAAGCAGGTCGTTATTCATTTCATACTAATTGCCAGGTAAAGTAAAGGTATACATACATGTATGTATATTTAACCTAATCTGTAGTGTTTCTCTGATCCTCTTTGTATTTTACCTAATTTTTTTTCAAAGGACCTTTGAAAGCAAGAAGCCTCATGCATGACCAACAGATTTGTTAAAGCACAATTTTTTTTGTGAAAATTGTTTGCTCTTGTGTAAACACAAAAAGTACATCTTAAAAGTTGTTGTATATACAAGCACTGAAAGGTTTAGATTATAAACCAATTACGTGGAACCACTGTAAAACACTGGAGAAATGCAATAAATTAAGGTTTTTTCTTTTTTGTTTTTTTTTACTGACTAGCCTGAACTAGTGAGTGGGATCATTCTAAAAGCCAGCAGGATAGGAGTTGCAACAAGAGGAGCAGTTAATGTAGACTGCAAAACAGCTAAATTTGGTCAGTCCTCACACCAACTTAGAGCTCCTCAGAGTTGAAACAGTTTACAGTTTAAAGTTTTTAATTCCCAGGTGAAACAGTCCCTGAAACACAAACAAGTCCATATTAGTATGTTTAAAAAGTCCAATCAAGGACTAGGTGTACAAATTAGCTTTTGACCTAAAAAGGTTTGTTCAGAACAAAAGCCCCCAGAAAGAAAGAAAGAAAGAAAGAAAGAAAGAAAGAAAGAAAGAAAGAAAGAAAGAAAGAAAGAAAGAAAGAAAGAAAGAAAGAATAATTATGTTCTAATGCTGTGTACCTGATGTGAAATGTCTGTGTGATTTCAGAACATTAAAAGCAGAAATAAATGTGGGGGGTGTCCTAATTTATTTCTCACCAGAAACTTTTTTTGTAATAACATTTAACAGAAGGGTTTAAACTGTATGTTCTTCATCTGTTATTGTTTATTCATAATTTAATTACATGAAGTTGTCATTATTTTTTAAAAACATTTATTTATTGGTTTTAACAAGCTTTACATAACAAGCTCTTCATAATACACCATGTATATAAGATAAAATACTGACAAAAGACATACAGTAATAGAAAAATAAAAAAAAAAAAGGGGGGGGGGGGGGGGCATGGCAGATACAAGTCAATTTAGCACTTCGAGCTGTCAAGTCAGCATTGAGTAGGCTGCAGTTCACCAGAAAGTTGTAGAATTTTTACCATATGGCCCAAAACTTGTCCAGTTTGTTTCTTGATACATAGGTTACCTTCTCCAGAGTTAGTATAGATGTCAGTCCGTTGAGCCACTGAGATAGTCCACACATGTTTTGTTCATTCCAACTCCTAGCAATACACCGCTTGGCTTCCAAAAAGACTAATGTTAACAGAGCTCTAATGTTTGCATCAGGTGCAAAATCTTTTGGGTACACACTTAAAATACATAATTTGGGATCAGGGGGAATCACAATACCAATAATTTGGCTTAACAAATCTATTACATTTCCCCAAAAGACTTTCCCATGTAGGCACTCCCAAAAACAATGAAACTGAGCGCTTGTCTACTCCACACTTGATGCAGGTGTTTGAGATGTTTGGGTTAAAATGGTGAAATTTTGAGGGGGTGATATACTGTCTTGTTAACCATTTATATTGAAGTAGTTTAGATTGTACATTGATTGTCTGACTGTGGGCCACAGAGCATGATTTATACCACTCATCATCAGATATATCCATCTGTAAATCATTCCTCCATGCCTCTAAAATAGTCTGTGTTGAGTCTTTGGAGTTATTCATAAACATTTTGTACAATGCAGAAACCTGGCCCCTCCCATTTAGATTATTTATAACTGTGTTCTCTAGAGAAGAAAGGGGGGGAAGTTTTAAGCTGTTACCTTGTCTGGTTAAAATAAAATTTCTTAATTGGAGAAACTTGAAAAAGTGTTTTAAGGGGATAGAGAAGGTACTTCTAAGTTGTTCAAAAGACATAAGAATATTATTTCTATATAGGTCAGACACTCTTCTAATACCCTGATTGAACCAAAATCTGAAGCCTGCATCTGCCCTACCAGGAGGAAAGTTGTTATTTCCAAAAACTGGAGTAAACCTAGACAGCTGTGTTGTTTCTCCCAAGTAGTTATGTGTATCGAACCAGATCATCATAGTATTTTTCAGAAAAGGATTCTTAGTTTGTTTAATTAATGTCTTCCTGACAGCTGAGTAAAGGTATAAATTAGGAGGGACTTTAATTTCTACAGACTCCATAGAAACCCACGCAGGGGTCTGCTCATTAACAAAATAGAACATTATCGCTCTGATTTGGGCAGCCCAAAAGTACCACAATAAATTTGGAAGTTGTAAACCCCCTCTTTCATATGGAAGGTAGAGTAAGGAGAGTCTGAGCCTCGGTCTTTTGTTATTCCAAATTAAATTCCTGAATAGTTTTTGTAGATTTGAAAAGAAGGATTTTGGTGGAGAGAGAGGAATCGATTGAAAAAGGTAAAGATATTTAGGTAAAATTGACATTTTTAGTGTGTTAATACGACCAATTAAAGATATAGGTAATTTCATCCACCTATTTAGAAGAAGAGTAACTGATGTTGTCAAATAATTATAGTTAGATGCAACAATATTCTCAATTGAGGGAGTTAATTTCACACCTAGATAAATAAACCCCTGCTCAGACGGCAAAAAGGGAGTGCCAATTGGGGGATTTTGTCGTTAAGCATCATTCAAAAATAATATTTCAGACTTAAAAAATACACTACGCCGGAAAATACACTGAATGTATTTATAAGATTTAATATGGATGGTATTGATTTGTTTAGGTTGGTGCAAAACAGGATCACGTCATCCGCATATAGGGCGATACGATGCTCCGTATTGCCTACTTCAATTCCCGATATGTTTTCATGATTACGAATTGCCATTTCAAGGGGCTCAATTGCCAAGGTGAACAAGAGAGGCGACAAAGGGCACCCTTGTCTTGTTCCACGATAGAGTCTGAATGGTGAGGAAAGAAAACCATTAGTTAATATTTCTGCTTGAGGATTGTAGTATATCAGTTGAATCCATTTTACAAAGTTGTTTCCTATACCAAATTTTTCCAGAACTTCAAATAGGTACGGCCATTCGATCCTGTCAAAGGCTTTCTCCGCGTCCATTGAAATTAACGCATTGTCTCTGCTCTCTTTTTTCTCATAAATGATATTCATCACCCTCCATATATTGTGGAACCCATGCCGCCCCTGGATAAAGCCATTCTGGTCTGAATGAATTATCTTGGGCAAGAGCATATCTAATCTCATAGCTAACAGTTTGCAAAGTATCTTGTAATCATAATTCAACAACGAGATTGGTCTATAAGAGCTACAGTGTGTTGCTGGCTTATTAGGTTTCAATAATAAGGTAATTACTGCAACATTAAGTAAAGGGGGGAGAGACCCAGATCCAAATGATTCTTGATACATATCCAATAAAGGATGAATCAGTTTATCTTTAAATATCCTGAATATTTCTATTGTTATTGCATCAGTTCCGGGGGTTTTACCCCCTTTCATGTTACTTATGGTGTTACCGATTTCTTCTACTGTTATGTTAAGCTCCAGTTCAGCCAATTTGTTTTCTGGTAGTTTGGGAAAATACAGTTGATCAAAAAAATCTTTCTGTTTTGAAGAAAATGAGATTAAATGTTCAGATTTGTATAGCTGTTTATAAAAAGTACAAAAAGAGTCATTAATATGTTTGGGATCAGCAGTGGTCTGTCCTTTATCTGTAAGTATAGAGTTTATTGTTCTTTCAGTCTGAACCTGTTTAATACGCCAAGCCAGGATTTTGCTTACTTTTTCACCCTGTTCATAGTATGACTGTTTCAGTCTTAGAAAGCTTTTAGTAGCTTTATTTACCGAAAAAATATTGTATTTTGCTCTTAATTTATTCAACTCTATAATTATAGCATTAGATTTAGATGTAAATATTTCCTCTTCAATTTCTTTTATCTTTTTCTCCAAATGCACCATTTCCATCCTAGATGTTTTATTTTTTTAAACTTGTAAAACTGATCATTTGCCCTTTCAAGAAGGCTTTAAAGGCCTCCCAAATATATACTAGCCGATGTTTGAGTTGTGTTATGAGCAAAATAATAGTCTATTTGTTTTCCCATGTGTTCCAAAAATTCTGGATCTTTCAGCCAGAAAGATTGCAATCGCCACCTAGTGGTAGATATTGGTAAATTGGGTAGAATTATTTGAAAGGAAATGGTGGAGTGATCTGATATAATACTATCGTACCAAGATTTAGTAACCATGGGTAACAAAGGTGCAGAGAGTAGGAAATAGTCAATTCTGGAGAAGGTGCTATGGGTATTGGAGTAGCAGGAGAAGGCTGTTTTGTCTGGGTGCATATTTCTCCAAACATCAACCAGGTTGAATTCAGTGATTGATTGTAATATTTCTTTTCTTGACTGCTTGTGAGCAGTATCAACTCCACTTGATTTATCAATACTTGGGTGAAGAGTACAACTGAAATCTCCCCCAATAATGAGATGCCCCGGAAGTGATGCAAGGGCCAAAAACAAATTTCAAAAAAATGATGGATTGTCATTATTGCATCCATATATATTAACAAAATTCAATCTATGTGAAGCTATCTCACATTGAACAATAAGATATCTGCCGGAACAATCACTGGTAGTGTTGACAAGATTAAATGATACTGAGTTGTGAAGAAGTGTAATTACACCTCTGGACAGAGAGCCATATGAAGCTTGAAAACTTGACCTGGCCATCGTCTCCTTACTCTGACAATGTCCTCAGCAGTTAGGTGAGTCTCTTGTAAAAATACAACTTGGGCTTTAATTTGTCTAATTCGATTCATAACTTGTTTCAGTTTAACCAATTTATTCAAGCCCCGAACATTCCAAGAGGTTATTTTGAGATCTGGTCCTGCAGGCATTTATAATGGGACATAACTAAAAAACTGCAAGTCTGCCCTAGAGATGGGAGGGGGGGGATACAATGGTGCTAAAGAAAACATGTAGAAATAGAGTGACATTGGAACACTAGAACAAAATGAACAAAGGTGCATTTGTGAACTCCCCTGGTATGCACCTAACCCATCCCAGTTTAAACAGACCAAGCTAATGGTCTCAGCTGATCCAATAACTGCCAAACCTTGCAGAGGAGCAGCCATACACCATTTAAGTTTAAAGTTTAAAAAAGTTTAAAAACTTCATTATCACCTCACAGGGACGTGCTGGTTTTGCTGTCGAATCTACATCACGAGGTCTCCCGACTCTGTGGGCTCTTTCAATTACTATGGGTCCTGGGCAGGATTGAGACCCAAGTACCTCTGGAATCCACTTAGTTAGGAATATGCACATGTCTTTCCCCTCTTTTCCTTTGGGTAGTCCCACCAATCGAATGTTATTTCTTCGGCTATGGTTTTCCAGCCCTTCGACCTTGCGTGTCAGTGTCTCCAGCTCTGTTTCCATAGCGGTGTTCGTAGCTTTAATAGCAGCAATGTCGTCCTCGTTTGTTCCGATTCTGTCCTCAGCCAACGCGACACGGGTTGCCATAAGTTTTATGTCACATCTTACTGCTTTGATTTCAGCAAGCATTGTGTCAAATCTTTTCCCAAAGTCTACTTGCATTGACTGAAGCGCAGATGTGGGGACAACTTCGCTAGCATTAGCATCCAAAGTTAGCTCGTCTAACACAGCTTCACCGGCTTGTTGTTCCAAATCTTGAACAGAGTTGGGCCTTTGCGGTTTCGGATGCCGATTTGCAGTTTTGGGCGGCATCGTGTTTCTTTGTTGTTTAGCACTTCCAGTGAAGTTGTAATTTGAGGGATTTTCGATTAAATTGATAGTTAAATCACTTAGAGTTAGGAGCGGCTCTGCCAGACGTCTGCTCAGCAGCGAACCGTAGCGGAAGTTGTCATTATTAATATACTTTATTTCAAATATCAGTATGTCCTAATATGTTAGAACAGGCTGTTGTAAAGTTCTGACATTTTCACATGACTGTAAAACAAAGTTAAGTAAATACTCCTCAAATGAAAGCATAAACCAGGGGGTGCTCATCAATTGATAGTGGAGAACTGTGAAAGACAACAGCCTCTAGAAAGAGAAAGAAAGGGATGGGGGAGAGAACAGAGACCAACAAATCAATGTGGGGTGCAGCTAAAATTAGAAGTGTTGGTGTTAAGAGACAGATATTTAAATTCCTTGGAAGAAAATTGATATTTGTCAGAAAGCAAAACTATCAAAGGTTGTTAGATGCAGACAGAGGTGTGATGGTGAGGAGGAAAGATAGATGGCAGCGAGAGATAAAGAAATAAGGAGGAAAATCAAATGAGTGTAGGAGTGATAGGAGAGTGAAAAAAAACGAGTGGGAGCTGCACAGACACAGAGAGAGTGTGTTAACAGTATGGCAGCAGTAGCAGCAGCATTCCTGGCTGAACAGATCAGCTGGCCAGAGGAGAAAGACAAACACAGGAGAGGAAACCATGTCTAGACCACTGCTAGACACACACTCTCACACACACAGAGAGTGAAACAAGAAAATACGCACATTCACAGACGCGCATCAACCTGCTAGTTAGACAAGGTGGGCGACTGCCAAGCACTGCCAAGAACCTGGTGGGGGGGAGAAAAGAGGCCGAGGGGATGGAAAAATTGGAGGAACAGAGATAGAAGGGTAAGGAAAGAAAAAGGCTGGAAGAGACATCAGGAGAGGTGGGAGAAATGGGCATGGGGTGTTATTGCCAGTGTGACACCAGTTTAGCATCAAGTTTCTCCAGGATACTGATGATGTGGAAAAGTACTGTGGGTGGTTAAACAATATCGTCTGCTGGAAACTGAGAAAGAGGATTTCTCAGTTCAGATCTGCTCAGTTATTTTAGGGACTCTTTTTGTTTCTCAGCCAGCAGATTAAGGAATTAACATGCACTGTTGTATCAAACTGCGGAGTGTGTGTCTGTTTCCTAGAGCAGATTTTAAAACAGATGTTACCTTTCAAATTTGACACTGGGCATGGGACGGTAGGAGATTCTCACAGTTTGAAAACATGAGTAAAGATACTTTGGTATTATAATACGGTCAATAAAGTAAAATATGTAAAATAAATTAAAAATGGCTCATATCTCAGAATAAAGGTACCTTTTGAAAATGAGAGGTATTTAACATGCTTTTCATCGGACCCACATTTCTGTATTAAAAAAAGTTTTTTTTTTATTGGTCTAATGTAGCCTAATATTCTAACCTTAAACGGCATCTTTTCATTGTCTTATTAGAAAATCATTATAATGAATAGAAAAAAGAACTTTAAAATAACAGTCTGTGGGTAATTAATTCATTTAGTGAACTGTGTTACTGGAATAAATGAACTTTTCAACAATACTCAAATTTCTTGACTATGACCGTTCTACAGTTTCGGTTTCGTAAGTTTTCCACACAGCTTCCGTACAGACTGACTGTGGTTCGTGTGCGGAACCTCGCTGGAAAGCACAGAGAAAAAAAAAAAAATGTTCAGCTATATTTTGCAACACATTGACAACATTTGACATATAATACTTAAAGATATACTTGTAAAAATAACGTGAACTATTATACACTGTTAACGGATATCCCTGGCATTAATAATAAAAGAAAAAGCAGGAAAAGAAATGCAACACAGGTTTTATCTTGAAATATACCAGATGCACCTCGCTGGCCCAACTTCCTGTCTTGCTCATGTAATTTCTTTAACTTCATGTTAATCCACATGTGGCGTCCAGTAAAAATAGACTTCATGCAAAAACCTTCCAGGGCTCAGCATCCGGATCTGCACCACAAAGCAGAAGGAGAGAATGCTCTGATTGGACTCAGTGTTTTCTCGTCTTTGTGGAAGCCATACAGAGTCAGGACCTCATCCATTCTGCACTCAGTATTAATTAGGCATGAAGCCATAAGTCCCAGATGAGTTGAAAAGGAGGCATCATGGATGTAGAGCAGAAGCAAAGAGGAGAGAGAGAAGGAGGAGATTCAAACTATTTCTTCCATCAATCATAAATGGGCAATGTGAGATCACTGGCTAACAAGTTGGATGAACTCCAAGCCCTAACAAGGACTCAGCCAGAGTATCAGGATTGCAGTAGCATGCAATGCAAATGTTTAATTGAGACAAGGCTGCAGCATCACATTCCCAACTGTAACGTCTATCTACTAGGCTTCCTGATTATACAAGTAGACAGAGATTTAAAGAGGAATGGGTAAAGAAAAGGAGGTGAATTAGCAGTGCTTGTCAACAAAAAATAATGTCATCCAGAACATGTTGCTGTGAAATGTCTCTGTAGCCCTGATATTGAACTCATAACATTAAAGTTCTGTCCATATGATTTATTATTATAGAGAGTTTACTAGTATTATTTTGACCACTGCTAACATCCCACCCTCACCTTTTGTCGACAACAGTGGCATCGCCTGGCCTGGGCATTCCCGGCTCTAGCCCCGAACATTTCTCCTCAAGCCCCAAATGTTTTTTTCACCACAGAAGGAATAAGTTTACATTAACTGAAACCCCCTATGACATTAGTGAAGAAAGTAGTTTTGTAATTTCTTGACTTCGGTGAATGCAACAGCGGCCTGACCGTATGAACGACCGATCAGAGAGGAGTTGTGAGGGGAATCTTGCGTGTCTTATTGGCTGACAGCCTGGTGTTTAATATAACCTCTAGAGCGCTCGTGACAGAAAATGCACATCAGATGATTTTTGACAGAAATAAGAGGGACAATTCTTTAGTTGCGACGACTGGCAGTGGGTGGCAAAACTCTGGACCAACACATGAACCAGGTAAACAAACAATGTATATACTTTATGTCTTGAAATTATATGAACATTAGGCAGATTCACAGCAGTGTTGGCAAACATATGTCAGTCAGACATTACCAATGCAAGTTAAAATTTTCTGGAGAGGCTTAAGTTCGTTGGACAATTTGGACCGACTTGCATTGGTCTGCGTCTCCCCTTTGATCTGTGTCTCACTATGACTCCTCATTGCCCCACAGTGCAGCTCATTGCAAGCTTTCTCCCGGTCTGTAACTGGCCGCTTGCTTTTAGCAGCACCAGAACTTTCTGCACAAAGCTCTAAAACAGAGACTTTTCTAATTTATAACAACATTTATTAATGTGGTCAGACCCGCTGTGTTTAACCCTATAAAGTGAGTCTAATTCAGTACGTCTTATTCAAAGTGATTATAGGTAATAATGCTTAAATAATAATGTTATATAATGTTTATATAAGCCTAAAAATACTTCATTAAGACTGGTGAGCAGGGGTGTATCTAGAAAGCTTTTAAAGAGGGCTAAATGGGAGCCAGTGATGATCTTGGGGTGACACACTAAAATAAAAGCAGGGCTGTAATACAAAGGGGGCGGGGCCTAAACTGAGTGACAGACAGACATCAGAATCACAACATGGGGGTTTAAAGATTGATGTAAATATAAATACTTAAAATTATCTACACAAGAAATGATAATGTAGCATCTTCATAAACGCAGAACAGAAGGAGCTGCTTCAGAAGGCTGGGCAGGATTAAAATCACTGACTAATCAATGACTGATTTAACATTTTGACCGATGATTGTCTGGGAGGAAACAAATCAGAGTGTACTACTAGAATAAACTAGACTACAGCACTGATTAAATCAACAGTTTTACTTTTGTTCTGAGTGCAAAGACTGCTGTCTTGTCTGGGACTGAGCTGCCTTGGTGGAGGTCTGCGCTCTCCGAGTGCTTTTCTAGTTAAAAGTATATAATTGAGCCAATTTTCCCCCAAAAATGACACTTGAATGCTAATCATGTTGCAAAGGTCAGTTCCTTTTATGATTACCTTTTGATAACATCTATTAAGATAAAAGAAATCTGATGTTATACTTGGTTAACAGATGACCTAGACAGGACAGAGAATGATGAAAGAAGCAGGAGACACAGGTCCACCATGCAACCTGACACAGAACTAACTTTTGTGCTACGTTTTGGCATTATCTCATTTTAAAAAAATAGTATTACTTCACATTTTACATTTTCACATTTGATTCATAATTTCATGATCTGTTGGGCTTTCAGTTTGCTTGATTACTTCAGTTATGTTGTCCATCTTGTGTTTCATTCTATCTCTGTGTCCTTGATCTTCTAGGGTCACTTTTACCTCAGTGCCTCCATTTCCTGCGCTTGTGCACCTGTTTTCCATCTGCTCATTTAGTCACCTGTGTTGGATATAGTAACCAAGTCCTCATTATACATATATATATATATATATATATATATATATATATATATATATATATATATATATATATATATATATATATATATATAGCATGATACATAATTAGTTTTAACCAGCGGCCCTCAAAGTGGGAGATTCATGAGAAAAGACTAAGGTGTGGTTTTGCGACCCTATTCAGCTTTGTTGTCATTTTGTTCTTGAAGGCGGAAAGCAGCAAAACTTCCATGCTTCCAAACACAGAAATCCACTATCACACTAACAGGCTCTAAAATAAGAAAAGCACAGGAGAAAATCAGAATAAATACAGTCAACTCAGAGGCATGGTGAACAATGGCTATTCATGGTTGCTTCATGACATTTACAACATGACATCTTTTATGTCCAAGCCACGAGAGAAGGCCAGAAATGTGTCTGATTGTTTTAAAATACCAAACTGACTTTATGCATGTAATGCTTTTTTTTCTGTCCACCTGCTACTTTAGAGGTCAGTGCAGAACTTCAAGCTCAATATTAACTTGTTTAACATATACATTTGTTGGGTGTATAAATGACTATCTGTAATGCCATAAATGTGCTGTGGAAGTAATAACATGGAACTCATGAAAAGATGTATGTATAGGGATGTATGAAAATATTGATACATCTATATATCACGATATTTTAGGTCAAGATATTGTTTCGATATTCAAAAGCAATGTATCGATTTTCATTTTATTTTACAGATTTTGAATGGAACTGTTAATGATGACAGTAATTTTTGTAGTACAATTAAAAGTATGACTGGTAGTTTGTGTCTGTTTTCACCTTCTTTGTTCCAGTGGATCAACTAGACTCGCAGGGGTGCCCAATTCCGGTCCTCAAGGGCCGGTCTCCTGCATGTTTTAGTTCTTTCCCTGGTTCAGCACACCTGAATCAAATGATGGCTCATTACCAGGCCTCTGCATAACTTTGACATGGTGAGGAGGTAGTTGGATGATTTGAATCAGCTGTGTTGGACCAAAGACGCATCTAAAACTGGCTGGAGACCGGCCCTTGAGGCCCGGAATTGGAGATCCATGAACTAGATGTTAGGAGTCTGTTGCTGTGTGCTGGTGGATGGATGGTGTGTTTCTCCATTACCTCTCTCCTTAGGGTGTGATTGGCAGGTGCTGCAACAGGTGCTGCTCATCATCCTCATCACAGTTCCAGTTTAAAAGGGGAGCAGCTCCTGGAGGCTGACGCCAGATGGTTCCACTGCCAAACGTGGTACAAGGCCTACTTAGTTGCTCTCACTAGCATTGTCTCTTGATGTTCCAAGGAAAACTTTAACTGTGTTTCTCTGCAGTTCCTCTCCTGAGATCCTCCCGAGATCTTTCTTCGTTCCCAAGATCCACCCAAGTACCGGATCCTCAGCTGGTTACCCCCAAGGTTGGTCTGGAACAAACTAAGTTCAAGATTCAAGTCAACTCACCAAGACCGAGCTCCTCCGGATCCCCTCCTGGTCAGCCTCCTTCGTTCCTCCTGCAACGCTCAACACACAGCACTAACCTTACTGCTCATCGCAGCCATCTGTCTGTCCACCCTCCAACAAAAACATCAGAACACCTGCAAAGAACGGATATACGAGTGGATTCATTATTTACAACCTACAAGACCGGAATCCACCACCTTCACCATTCATCCCCACCCAACTTCAGTGGACAGTCTCCTACTACCTTCCCCAAGTTACCTTCTCCTGACAACCAAGTAAGAACATCTCCTTTCATGTTCTGTCACCAGATCCAAACAGTTCAATAACCACTTACCTGCTCCTTTTCAGTTTTTTCCTGTTCTCCAAGTTCCTGTCTGGCCGTTCCAAAGCTCCAGTCTTTATTTACCAAATAATAAAATCCTTTCATAAACTGTTACCCTGCTGTCTGGAGTTGTGCCTGATTTTTAGAGTCATCCGAAAGGAAACGTGACACTAGATCTAGTAATAAAACTGGATGTGTTAAAGAATGACACAGGTTGGAGTATTTAGAATGCTGTGACAGTTTTTCTACAGTTAAATTAAGTTTTAAAAATCACAATATATTGTCTTGCTCATAGTATCGCAATATATTGTATCGGCCCCCCTGTATTGTGATACATATCCTATCACCAGATTCTTGCCAATACACATCCTTAGCATGCACATATTTCTTGGCAACTGCAGCTATACCAGTTGCTGTATCTTAGAAGAAGAAACCACTAAACAAAGAATCACTGAGGCAGGGGTACTTTCTGAAGGGAAAAGAAACACTACATGAAGGCAAACCGTTATTGGCAGCAATTGCTCCAGTAACTGCAATATCTAAGGAGAGACAGCAAAACAAAGAATCACTAAACTTGAAGTGTTTTCTATGTGAAAGTAAACAAAGAGTACAGGAAGCTAATTAAATATTTTTCAAAAATACTTTATTGATCCCAAAGGTAAATCAAGTGGTGTTGTAGCTCATACCAGTTAATTCTTTAAGGAGTTGTTGTAGATCCTGATGGCTGTGGGCAGGAAGGATTTCCTATTGAGGTCTGTGTTACAAAATTGCTTAATGTTGGTCTCTCTAAATTGCCCTTAGAAATGGGTGTGTGTGTGCATGTTTTTTTCGCATAGGTGTCATTTTAGCCAGGGACGCTGGGGAGATGTCCCCAGCAATATTTATGATTGACGGTTTTGTCCCCACCACTTGTATAAACCCGATGCGGAACTTCCTACCAACATTGATCTAACATCCACTTGTGCTCCCAGCGCAATTTCCACATAATCAGTATCTGAACTCCATTTCACTTTCTTATACAGTCATTGTTTCTTTCTGCGCAGATGCTGCAGCATTCTTCGTAGTGGATATGTCAAGGTTTTAAAAGACTCGTAGTCCGCTGCAGCTTCAGGGCAGAATCCTCGGTCTGGCAGACGTTTCTTTACTGCGGGTGAAAAAAGATTTATGTAATATTTTTGTTTGTTTAGGACTCCCAAAGAGAATGCTGTTGATACATTGTTTGTGGAAAGAGCATTCCAGAATATTCCTCCAACTTTGTACTGACAGCGCAAGGTTCGCGCTATCCTGGCATCCAACACAGCCAGAGAGAGATTTTTCTGCAGCTGGATTTACGATTCAGGAACGGAGAACACAGCCAGGTACTGTGGACAATATTTTGTTTCTGCACAGCAATCGCTACATCAAATGAATTTCAGCTGTGGAATATTTCAAAGACATAAGGGACATAATTCATTGTAATATAATTTACAATCAGACAGGGGTTGTGTTATTGTTTGTCTTTGATTGATAGGCTTTTAAAAACGAATGGAAAAATCTAAAGTCCGTCCTTCATTTTGAAAGTTTACAATTCTCACCACTGACCACTTGATACAGACATTTTCAACTTTACACACAGAGTTTAGGAAACTGAATCAATCAAAAAAGATTTCAATGAGAGCATCATCTCAAACCTGGATACCATACTCAACGCTATCCGGGAACTGACAGCACCTTGGAGATTTATGGAGGCTTCAGAGCGCTTAGCTGCAGCGGACACAGACCGGTGCATCTTATCCATCATATTTGTCTGACAGATTCCAGTTTGTTCATCTAAATGATCAATCTTCTTCACTCTCAAGGGTTACTTGTGGAGTTCCACAGGGTTCTGTGCTTGGACCAATTCTTTTCACCATATATGTGCTTCCAATTGGTAGAATCATTAGAAAGCATGGGACAAATTTCCACAGCTATACCGATGTTACACAACTATATTTATCCATAAATCCTGATGAACCCAGTCAGTTAGGTAGATTACAGGCATGTCTGGAAGACATAAAAACATGGATGACCCTAAACTTTTTGCTTTTAAATTCTGACAAGACAGAAGTTGCTGTCTTTGGACCAGAAGTTCTAAAAAAGAAACTGATTAGTCAATCACTTCATCTGGATGACATTAAATTGGCCCCCAGTAATAACTTAAAGAACCTCTGCGTTATTTTTGACCAAGACTTGACATTTAAATCCCATATTAAACAGGTTTCTAGGATTTCCTTCTTTCACCTCCGGAATATTGCTACAATTAGAAACATCCTGACCAGGAGTGATGCTGAGAAACTAGTCCATGCATTTGTTACCTCAAGGCTGGACTGCTGTAATTCTTTACTATCAAGTAGTCCACAAAATGCCATTAAAAGCCTTCAGTTGATCCAAAATGCAGCAGCAAGAGTTCTGATGAATATTAAAAAGAGAGATCACATTTCTCCTGTTTTAGCTTCCCTTCATTGGCTCCCTGTTAAATCCAGAATAGAATTTAAGACCCTTCTTCTTACATACAAAGCCCTTAATAATCAAGCTCCATCATACATCAGAGATCCAATTGTTTCATATGTTCCCAACAGAGCACTTCGCTCTCAGACTGCAGGTTTACTTGTAGTTCCTAGGATTTCTAAAAGTAGAATGGGAGGCAGATCTTTTAGTTATCAGGCTCCTCTTCTGTGGAACCAGCTCCCAGCTTTAGTCCGTGAGGCAGACACTCTGTTTACTTTTAAGGCCAGGCTTAAAAACGTTTTACTCACTGTAACATAAAGAGTACTCTTATATCGGATCTTCTGTTCCTTCTGTCTCTGTGCTGTCTTCTCAAACCCTCAGACGGTCGTGGCAGATGGCCGCTCCTACTGAGCCTGGTTCTGTTGGACGTTTCTTCCTGTTAAAGGGGAGTTTTTCCTCTCCACCGTCGCTACATGCTTGCTCAGTATGAGGGATTGCTGAAGGATTGCTGTGGTTGGAAAGTCTACCCAACCTCACGCCAATGACTGACGCAATCTGCTGGGATTCCTTAAATAGGAAACTTTTTAACTGATTGGAATGTTTGTATGAATGTATTGAAATGACTTCTTGTTAAGTGCCTTGAGATGACATCTGTTGTGAATTGGCACTATATAAATAAACTGAATTGAAATTGAATTGAATCCACTGATCCAGAAGGAGCGCATGCTGTGGATTTCCTCCTCTTGAAGCAATAAGGACAGTCCTCGTTGAGAAAGAAGTGGTGCTTGTTATTCCAGTCTGCAGTGTGACCAGAGCAGATTCAGCCTCCCTTACGCACAACCAGGTGCGCAATTCAAGTCCATAGACCATGAAAAAGTTGTGAGACTGTGCGTTAAAGCCACAGCGGGTAAAATGTTCATATTTAGTATATGTTTTCATCTGCTCCATGTGTGATGGCATGATGGAGATTCCTTGTTCAGCTTGTTTGGACTAAATATTAACTAGAATCAATGAAAAATTAAATAATACTGAATATGTTTCAGATTTTTTCATGAAAGTTTTTCAAAACACAGTCAAAGAGGGATTTAATGTAAATTATAGTGGAATTAATTATTTATATTTTATTGCTTTGGAATATTGCACAGCGGAAACTTATTGGGTGCAGAGATCACTGCAGAAACAAAATATTGTCCACAGTCCCTGGCTTTAGCTGTGTTCTCTGTTTTTGAATCGCAAATCCAGCTGCAGAAAAGTCTGTCTGGCATTGCTGGATGCCTAGATAGCAAGAATATTCCGCCATCAGGGAAACCTTGGGAAATTTTCTCTCATGCTCTCTCTACTAAAACAATATATCAACACGATCCTCTTTGGGAGTCTGAAACAAAATATAAAAACAATTGTATTTTCTTCCTGCTGGACCAGTGAAATTTAATTTATGTAGTTTTCCACCTGTGAAACAACTTTTGGTGGATCACCCGCAGGTACCCACCCCGTTGCAGGACTCTGGGTTGCAAAGGGAACATGTCTTATTGTTGTGCATATTCTTCTGGGAGTGTTTAGAGTGTTTAGGTTTTCAGTGCCGTTTGAAAAACAAAACACATAAGCTTATGGCTTTCAACTTTTATTGATCGAATAAAGATAAGATTTTCAACACCTGTTTATACACTGCAGTGCATATTGTAATGGAACGTGAAACGGATGAATACTTAATCATAATTCTCCCCAGAAATTTTCAAACCATGCTCAAGTTTATGGTTATTGTCCCCAGCAATTTTAAAAACAAACTGATTCCCTTGGTTGTTTCTCCTGTATGTCTCCATGGTGCCCTGCGATGTACACTCCCTTTCGCCCCATGACTGCTGGCCCCCAACCCTGCAAAGAATGGGAATGGATGGATGGATGGATGGATGGATGGATGGATGGATGGATGGATGGATGGATGGATGGATGGATGGATGGATGGATGGATGGATGGATGGATGGATGGATGGATGGATGGATGGATGGATGGAACAACAAAACTGCTTAATGTTGAAAAATAGCAATTTGTGTGGAAAGGATTGCATGATTTTTTATGTTGATTCAACAAACATTTATTTTACACAAAGAAAAATTGTAATTGACAACAATCTCTGTATCAATGGCTTTCTTCGGGAAAAACAGCAAATACAGAAAAAACAGCACAATACAAAGCCAGGAGTACTTTCTATGGGAAAGGAAATAAAAGGGATGAGTGATAGGTAAGGGGAGCACCATTGATTATTTAAACCAAGAAAAGGATATTGAAATATAGCAGCATGGAGCCTGCACTACTTTCCACGTCAATGAGACAATGAAGAGACTACACATAGCTTTTGGCAGCAGTCGCTCCATCAATTACTTTTTCCAGGAAAATGTACAGCTGAGTACATGGGTACAATGCTTAGAATACTTTCTATGAAGAAAATAAGTTGAAATTGGAATACCTTGGCAGATCAAGGTGTGTCCTGCTTCTTGTTCCATGTCACCAGGGGCAGACTCTTCAAATAGGCCTCTTCCTCCTCTTGACTTTGCTCACATTCTGTGATAACAAAGTCGAAACAAGTCTGTTCTACTCACAAAGAAGATAAGCAACTTGACGTTTCAACGAAAGTAGGACTGATCAGATTTTGGAGCTTTGCAATTCTAAAGCACAAACTGAACTGGCGTCCTTAAAAACCAAAAAGATAAAACAGATAATAGTTTATCTTCAGGGTTTCAGATATTTGCCAAATAGTTGAACCAATCTCTTAAATATATTTTATCATTAAAACAACTTTCACTAATCTGTGAACTAACACTAAGCGGATATTTGAGTTTGTGTTATGTCCAGGTGTTTCTGAAGTGGCAGGTCAACCTGGCTGTGTTAATTGGTAGAAAGTTCAGTCCAACATCAAGGTCTATAAGCTATGGTACTTGAAGTGGAAAATAGCCTTCCTTTGACACTTCAGCAGGTTTTAACCACACCGTGTCCCCTGAGCAGACCTGCTGCACTCTTCTTCCCCTTCCTTCACTTTCATGACCTATGTACACAATAATGTGATGCTGGAAAACAAGGGTTATTTACTAATTATTTAAAATGTAATTCTGGTAACAAGGTTATAAAATGGCTCCCAGCTGGAGGGAGAACATGTTTTCTTTAAGCGTTACTGACCTTTATGCCACTCTTTCGTTAATACTTGATTATATTTTAGATTAGTTTTTCAAGAAGGAAAAAATGGCAATGTATACAGTTGATAGCAGATATTACCATTCACTTAATTTTTTTTCTCACTGTCGGACGAGAAATTTGCCTGTTTCAGATCAGACAGGGCATAAAAAAAAATTTCCATTCATAAAATACAATATTAATGAGATAGCAAATTCTCTAACCGTTTTTTAAAATAAATTATAAGCAATATTTCTCTGAATTACTAAATTTGTATGCGCTAAGCTCACTATGCCTTTTAACATTTTGGGAAAACCAGAATGATGATTTTATTGCTTTGTAAGCTTCCGATTGATTATTTTACAACAATTCAGTTTTTTTGAGGTGCAACATAACACAAATACAGTACATGTTATGTAGTCTTAGAACACATCTGGAGAAATCAGCCAAGACATCAGGAAGAGAAAACAGGAAGCCGGTAAGAAAATGTCATTATCCACAGTAAAACGAGTCCTACAACAGCATAGGCTGGCAGACCACTCAGTGGTTATAAATCCATTACTCTAAAAGCAAGAATGAAATAACTAAAATATAATTTCCAAATGCACTTACTAAAAAGACTTTAATTTTTGGTGACATGTCCTGTGGTCGGATCAAACAAAAAGGAAAAAGGGTGAAGCTTACAAACGCCATCCCAAGTGGGAAGCGCAGAAGTGGTAGAACAATCAAATGCATTTACCTGCAGTTGAGAGCGGTGGATTTGACATCATAGATAGCATCATACAGAAATCTATTAGGTGGAAATATAGAAGTATGATATGAGCTAGGAAATTAAAGCCTCATCATAAATGGGTCTTTTAAATATTTAGTAAAGGTGGTTAAAAACAACTGGGTATATTTTTTGTAATGGCCATGAAAGCCTTGATGTCCGTCCTGTAAAAAAAACGTATATAAAGCTGAAAAGGTCTTAAAGAGTAATACAGACTACAAACCTGACTAAGTTCCACCAGTTCTTTCTGGAGGAATGGGCCTAAACTCCAGCGAACTATTGTAAGAAGATTGCGGAAGGATACACAAAATGTTGAAGCCAAGTCATATAGTGCCATGTACACACGCACGTTGCAGGTTTTTTTTAAACTGAATATCCTCACCACCTCGTTTTTAGAAAAACATCCATTCACAATTAATATTCATAGGCATGCTAATAAACCTGTAGGCAGCAGTAGTTCCCAAAATCCTATCCTATTAGAATAACTTTCTACATAGAGCAACAAATGAGCTTGTAAAGAAAAAGCCAAGAAAACACGCTTGGACAAATCGATAACGCCAAGACAGCTCTGAGGGCTTTCATACTGTTTATGATACAGGTCGCACATGTGATGTCAGAGCATATTTGACAAGGGCAGCGATATTGGGAAACATAAAACCATGGTTATTTATGTCCATAAGCAAACACTTACAAAGGAGAATTTACAAATATTCACTTTAATAGGAGGATTTTGAAAGGAGGGTTTTTGATGCCGTAAATCTAGGCTTTTGTGTGGAAATCAAATCATAGAAAAATATCTTCGTTTTGTGATACTCTGCTACGTGTGGACAAGGCCTCGAGGGCAATTCTTCCAAATGCTGAGAAAATTTTCATAAACTTCTGACTTTACACAAATATAAAAATACAAATCTCTCTCTTATTATTCTGACATTTGGCAAATAGAAATAATTGTGAGAACCCTAACAGACCTAAAACAGGAAAAGTTTAGTCTGATTAAAATCCGACTAAACTATCACAGTTTAGTTGGAGCTAGAGTTTCCAGGGTAACCAGTGTTTATCCTAGCTGTTGATAAACAGCCCTGATATAGCATCGTCTAAGCACAATAGTTCCTGACAAAGTGGCACTGTGTGATGCCTTGGGATTGAGGCAGTAGGCCCGGACTGCTAAAATAAATTTCAGTGATTCTACACAACCAATCTTGCACACAGCTGCAGTGTGTGTTAGCTTCCTGTCCATGACACCAACCAGCACTGCTCAAGCCAATGTTCTCAAATGCTTAACGTGAGTGTTGTCTCTCCAGACAGGCCCTCCCACCCACTCCCCTGACACCTGGCTGAGATATGAGGAGAGACAGAGGGCTGCAGAGGAAATATTAATGTGTTGACATGCTGAAACACACACACATCTTTCTCCCTTCCTTCCTTCCTCTCTCTCTCTCTCTCCACCATCTGCCCATCTTTCTGCTGCACACCTCTATCAAGAGAGACCTTTAACGGCATTGAAATGAGTAACATTTAATCTTTATCAGGAATAAAGTGTCAGGGGAGCTTGTTAGATTTCTCAGCAGGTTGGTGCAAATGATGAGGCTTTAAACACTATACTCAGTAGTCCTCCATCGGTACCTTTAAACCCACAAACCCCATAAGTTGAGTTAAACTTTGGATGACCTAATCAGGGAATATTCAGAAAACTGAGATCCTTCAGGTATAATTTTAGAAATTTAAACCTCGCTGTAAAATCTTTTTTTCAACAGTCTTCTTCTCAGGGTTTTGCATTTTCACTGGTGAGGTTTTTCGCCCTACCAATGTTGCTAGGCATTTGTGCAGAAAGCTGTCTGGCTCCTGATCATGGGAGCAGGAGGAGATGCTCCTGATATGAATCTCAGCATGAAAACCTAAAGAATTCCTGACTTGCATTTCTGCAGATGGTCAGACAGCAGGTTCTGAGACTGTTGTTGTTGAAAAAGTAAAAACTGCAGGCAGAAAATAAATGTAGGGAGCCTCATGGTGGGTGAGTGGCAGATTGAAAACATTTTCTTGAAGTATTGAAGAAATTGTGAATCATATAAAATTGGTATTAAAGTATTTTTCAATTAAAGCTGTTAAATAAAGGTAGTGGAGCATAAAGCTCAATATGTGCCTCAAAATGTGACTAGCAGTATAAAACAGATGTCCAAACATCTTCAACTTGTGGTCCCATGCAAAAACAATTGCCGCTATATCAGATCTGTTAAAACACGGCAGGATGGATTCCTTTTACATTAAAGTAAGTTCTGGTTGAACTGAACCTATTGCGGTTCGGTAAACCCCTTGAGAGCTGCAATAGTGGCTGAAGTTTCAGTATGAGAACACAAAAAGTAATTTCTCTCCAATCATGTTTGAGTGCTGAAGTTTGAGCTGTCCTCACATCTTCACCTACCTGTGGGGACTGCTAGGAAGAAGTTGTGTTTTCAAGAGTTTCTATTTGTTTGCCTCTATTGACCTGAGGCCTTACAGCATTTTCTTGACAAGGGACTTATCCTTGTAGCTGTCCAAAAAATAAAAAAACATGCAGCATGTCTGGCTGCTCTGTTCCTGAGTTGTGTAACTAAACTTGTTCACAGCTGAAAGCACGAATGATGATGTTACGGCTTTGTAAGCGTCTGATAGGTTAATTCAAAATATTTACATTTTGTGGAGCTCCACTAGTCTGGTTTATCCTTGGACACCACTTTCAGATTGCTGAAAATGCTATATTCATCATTTCCAACAATTTTATAGAAGTATAATCTCCACTGGAACTTCCACACATCATATCATTCAGGACAAAGACAGGTTCTGTCTCCCAGAGATTAGCATGTTTTGGTACAAAATCTGTGTATAAAGCCCAGAAGGAAACAAGACCTTGTGAAGATGCTTAAGACAGTGATGCATAAGACAGTGCCATTATCCACACTACAAAACAACTTTGGAACCAACACTGAAAGCCCACTTAAGCCAGAAAAACCAACATAAAGAACCAGCTTACAGTTTTCAAAAGCACTCCACTCCAGGACGGAGAGTTTTCAATTTCAGAGGCATGTCCTGTGGTCTGATGAAACAAAAATGTTATGTTTTTCCATCATGACAGTCACAACTTTTGGACAAAAAAGGGATAAGCTTGCAAGCGTGAGAAGACCATACAAGCTATGAAGTACAGGGTTGGCAGCATCATGCTGTGGGGGATGATTTGTTGCAGGGAGGACAGGTGGACAAATAAAATAGAGCGCATCATGAGGAAATACCATGTGGATATTTTGAAGCAACATCGATTCAGTTACACCAGATCTGTCAGTAGGAATGGGCCAACGTAATCTGTTGTATGAAGCTTGTGGAAGGATACCAAAAATGTCACACATTTTAAAGGGGAGATATTATGCTAATTTTTGCTTGTTGACATGGTTTTAGGATGCCTAATGTAATGTGGACAACAGGCTTCGCTCGAAAAACTCGAAGAATTGAGCAAGGCCGAGTTCTGCACACACTAGTTTTACAGCCCTGCTCAGAAGGGCTGGGAAAATGTTAGGATCATGAATCTAACTTATTATTATTCACAATATGCAAATGTATTGCCTCTGATTGGCTAATAGCAATGCGACTCTTATGCTGCCTTCAAACAAATAATTAATTTAACTTACTTTGCTGGCGGTGTAACAGACAAGTTCTAACAGTTTCTTCCTTAGCTCCTCTTTCTTTGGTAAAAAATGCAAAACTGATGTGCTATGTCCACAAATAAACCAAGCCTGACCCTGTTCTGTCATGCTGTGGAGTTGCTAACAGTTAGCTTCGGCTTCTAGCTTCTACTATCAGAGACTTGCCCTGTTCTCTCCAGGCTGCAAAATCAGCCTTCCTGTGGGCGGTTGCAAGACAAGGTAGGCAAGACCATGAATACTAATTTTCCCTGTGACGTAGAAGGGACTGGCTTTTTCTGACTCACTCGTTTTGCGACTGTTTTCTTTCTGTGGCTTATGGAGGCAATGGGGGTTGGAGAAAATGTTTACGTGCGGCATGCTTATGCAGCTCAGAGTGACCGATCGTATATCACAAAAAACATGTATTACACGGTTTCTCAATGAACGAGACCTTTAGGGGCAGTCCTAGCAAATACTAAGGAAACGTGTTAACTATGAATCTGAAGAACATTTAAGGAAATTATTAAGACATTCAGGAATTAAAAATAATTTTAGTAATCCTTTCTGACCAAAAACAAGAAAAGCTTAGTCTGATTTAATGGTTGTGTCCTTTCATAAAGTGTATAGAAATACTTCTAGTTGCCGAAAACAAGGACTGTCAAAGTCTTAAAAAACTATATACTGTATTATCTCTGGGGCAGAAGCAAGGATAGTTCTATAAAACGTTGGTTTGTTTACCCAGGGCTATAATACAGTGAGAATCTTGTACCAGTCGATGCCCACACCCACCTGTGATGGCTAACCATCTCTCTGTGTCAACCTATAGAACAGTGACGTGCTGTGACGTTCATGACTGGTGAGGCACTGACTGACTCCTCTAGAATCTGAGCTATAAACCCAAATTGAAAGCTTCTTTTTCAGTTTTTACCCAAATTTTTTAAAATAAAAACATGAAAATCATGTATGATCTTACCTTTGTATAGGAAGTGCATGCACCTATCCTGCTCCACAAATATCTCCATGTCTCTCATGTAAAATAATCTTTGTCTGCCTTCATTTCTAATAACATACCTACTTCACGGGAGATGATGCATAAGGAGGAGCTTTGTCCTGGATTGCTTCTATTCCGATGTATTTATTTTTTTCTGTTTACAGTCTTTCAGTGCGTACAAGAGAATGTTTCCCATTGTCCACATTGAGCTCAGAACTGGCTCCTATTAGTGAGGTACGGTATTTTCTGCCTTACACTCCGCATTTTGACTGCGCATTTAGGGCCAATCAGAAAGACTAAATATGTCAAACATATTTGTTAAATATATTAGACAGACAGTAGAATATCAGCATGTGTTGTACATGTATATTGACGATATAAAGAGAAACAGAAATGAGCATGCGCCAACTACCTGCTTTATTCACTGTGTGACACAGCGCCATCAGAGGTGAATTACAACACAGCACTGCCTCACCTTTCACCTCACCCCGCCTCCCTCTGCAGACAATGCATACATTTATTATTATGTTATATAAATTCATTGATTTTGACCATAGAAAGTTGAAATATTATAGAAAACAAATATACACAGTGGCTTGCAAAAGCATTCGGCCCCCTTGAACTTTTCCACATTTTGTCACATTACAGCCACAAACATGAATCAATTTTATTAGAATTCCACGTGAAAGACCAAAACAAAGTGATGTACACGTGAGAAGTGGAACGAAAATCATGCATGATTCCAAACATTTTTTACAAATAAATAACTGAAAAGTGGGGTGTGCGTAATTATTCAGCACCCTTTGGTCTCAGTGCAGTCAGTTGCCCATAGACATTGCCTGATGAGTGCTAATGACTAAATAGAGTGCACCTGTGTGTAATCTAATGTCAGTACAAATACAGCTGCCCTGTGACGGCTTCAGTGGTTGTCTAAGAGAATGTTGGGAGCAACAACACCATGAAGTCCAAAGAACACACCAGAGAAGTCAGGGATAAAGTTATTGAGAAATTTAAAGCAGGCTTAGGCTACAAAAAGATTTCCCAAGCCTTGAACATCCCACGGAGCGCTGTTCAAGCGATCATTCAGAAATGGAAGGAGTATGGCACAACTATAAACCTACCAAGACAAGGCCGTCCACCTAAACTCACAGGCTGAACAAGGAGAGCGCTGATCAGAAATGCAGCCAAGAGGCCCATGGTGACTCTGGACGAGCTGCAGAGATCTACAGCTCAGGTGGGGGAATCTGTCCATAGGACAACTATTAGTCGTGCACTGCACAAAGTTGGCCTTTATGGAAGAGTGGCAAGAAGAAAGCCATTGTTAAAGGAAAACCATGAGAAGTCCCGTTTGCAGTTTGCCACAAGCCATGAGGGGCACACAGCAAACATGTGGAAGAAGGTGCTCTGGTCAGATGAGACCAAAATGGAACTTTTTGGCCAAAATGCAAAACGCTATGTGTGGCGGAAAACTAACACTGCACATCACTCTGAACACACCATCCCCACTGTCAAATATGGTGGTGGCAGCATCATGCTCTGGGGGTGCTTCTCTTCAGCAGGGACAGGGAAGCTGGTCAGAGTTGATGGGAAGATGGATGGAGCCAAATACAGGGCAATCTTGGAAGAAAACCTCTTGGAGTCTGCAAAAGACTTGAGACTGGGGCGGAGGTTCACCTTCCAGCAGGACAACGACCCTAAACATAAAGCCAGGGCAACAATGGAATGGTTTAAAACAAAACATATCCATGTGTTAGAATGGCCCAGTCAAAGTCCAGATCTAAATCCAATCGAGAATCTGTGGCAATATCTGAAAACTGCTGTTCACAAACGCTGTCCATCTAATCTGACTGAGCTAGATCTGTTTTGCAAAGAAGAATGGGCAAGAATTTCAGTCTCTACATGTGCAAAGCTGGTAGAGACATACCCTAAAAGACTGGCAGCTGGAATGGCAGCAAAAGGTGGTTCTACAAAGTATTGACTCAGGGGGCTGAATAATTACGCACACCCCACTTTTCAGTTATTTATTTGTAAAAAAAAAATTGGAATCATGTATGATTTTCGTTCCACTTCTCACGTGTACACCACTTTGTTTTGGTCTTTCACGTGGAATTCCAATAAAATTGATTCATGTTTGTGGCTGTAATGTGACAAAATGTGGAAAAGTTCAAGGGGGCCGAATACTTTTGCAAGCCACTGTACAATAGATAAGCTGAAACATGGATTTTCTATCATCATTTTAGTGCCGATTTTATTTATGTGTCATTATGACAGGTGAGGCGCCTCACCTGCCACACCTGATCACACTTCTCTGCTTTAGAAGCAGTGTTCTAATGTGTTTGGTTGCTTGATGTGTTCTTCCTGTACAAATGGTTCACTTTGTTGTGACTCCCTGGATGATCAGCCTTACGGGGGTTGAGTTTGCAGTCTGTTACACCCTGCGATGCAGTTCAGAGTTGCAACACTTTCTGATTTTTGGTTTCTAAATTAATAGTTCTTTGGCTAAACAACTCCCCCAGAGAAGATGCTTAGACATTTCTGAGTTGGGCAGATTTTTTTTCTCCTAAAATAAAAACCTTGCAATCTATTGCAGCGCTCAGAATTGGATTTGGATTCAATTTTGCCCTGGTCAGAGATTCTTCTTCTAGAGGACATCTTTAAATGAAAGTTTATGACCACATTTTCAGAAGTCAAACATATTTAATTTATACTCTGACCTGGCACGGTGGAGAGTTGAATATTGACAACCCTGTGGTAGCTATTAGTCTTTTCAGTGTAAGGAAAAACAAATCAATGGTTTTGTGCTTTTTTTTACTGTAGTTCAAACCAAAACCAATGCTGTCTAGGTTAGATTAGGGTGCACGAGGTTACACCTGGGCCCTTATTGATTACTCCTGTGAGAGGAAGATCCTTTGCTTTATATGTGTTAAATGTTCTTGGAATATTCCTGAAAGGTCTTACCTAAACCTTTGCAGAAAAACATAAGTGTGTTCTTGTTTTAGCCCAATCTTCATCAAAGTATGCAAATTCTGGTTTTAAGAATTCAGCTCAGATTTTACTGTTTTCTATGGAGAATGTGCTTTAAAAAATACAAAGGCCAAAACAAATAGAGATTATTCTGGGAAACATTGATCTAAAAAAAAAACTTGGATATCATCAGGTAAATTACAATAAGAAAAAAAAACATGTTTTTATCTTTTTATCAACACCAATCTTGGTGTAAAAATGGACTTGTACCTCACTATCAAACCCTCATAAATAACCTCTACAAAATATTCCTCCATCCCTTCCTTACCATTGTTTCATTTCATTCCACTGTTAACCTCTCAGACACTAATAAGTTAGTCTATGACTGTCTCCTCCAAAATAGACTAGCCTACTTCTCATCAGTATCTCTAGCAAGGGTTTGGAACACATCCGATTCTCTGCAGTTAGGATCACGAGAAACTCAATAACGTGAACACATCACATTAATTCTTAAATTTCTTGCTTCCTGTCTCCTCAAGGATCCAATCCAAGGTCTCCTTCCTGATGACTTACCAGTGTTTATACATCAACCAGCTACTTTATTAGATACTCCTTAACAGACCGTGCTTGCATGTTGTTCACTCAAAATTCTGAATCTACCATCTGAATGTTGCAGCTGAAATAAAAACCAAAATGAAAAGGCAACATTTTTCAAATCTGATATTGTTTAATTTTGGTGAGCCTGTTCAAATTGAATCCCCAGTTCCATGTTCTTTACTGAGAGTAGTGGCAACCGGTGTGGTCTTCTGTTGCTGTAGCCCATCTGCTTCAAGAAAATCCCAGTAGATCAGCAGTTTATGAAGCACTCAAACTAGCCCATCTGACACCAACAACCATGTTACATTCAACAGTCTTTGAATACAATTTCTCCCACATTCTGATGCTTAGTTTGAACTTGTACAAGTTACCCTCACAATGGCTTGATGCCTGAATACTTTGACTTGCTGCCATTTGATTGTTTGATCTGCCACTTGTATTAACAAGCAGTTAAACTTGTGTAGAGAGTAATAAAAAAGTGGCAACCCTTATGTCATAACTAGATGGATGGCATGTGGTGCTAGGTGCATATTGTTAAATCTTATCATTTTAAATGCTGTAAAATAACCCTTTTGTTTTGGAGTCTCATGTCTGTTAGTGGCATTGCAGCAATTACTGTTTAGGCCCATTACTCACTGAATAAATGAGAATAACAAAAGAAAAAGACCCTACCCCATAATAGCTAATGTTTTCACTTTGCCTGTAAAAACTTCAGTGAGATGCTTTTTAGCCCAGCTACTGTCTTTGACATAGGTCTGAAAAAAGCTTGCCCCTATGCTCACTTTTAGGTGTGAGATGTTTGAGGGGTTTCTTGACCCCTCTCAAACTTGACTTAAGGGTTTCAAGTGACCCCACAAAATCTTGATCAGCACAACATCTGAGCTTTTCTAAATGTATCTTCATTTCTTAATTTGGAGCTAGTTCTTGATAGAAAGTCACTGTCACGTGAAACGGTCCACTTTTGCTTCAGCTTAAATTTTTTCACAGATAAGCTCACATTTTCGTCAAGCACCCTCTGATACAAGGTAGAAAACATGATGAATTACATGATGGTGAGCTGGCCAGGTCCTACTGTAGCAAAGCAACCCCAAGCCCGGACACTTCCAGCTCCATGCTTCACAGCTGAAATTAAGTTATCCTGAAATAATGTATCTGATTTATGTTCAACAGGTCCTCTGTTCTGATGTCCAGATAATGCAATTTTAAAATAATCTGTCCAGAGAACATTATTTCAGAAGTCCTGGTTTTTGTCTGCATACTCTTTGGCAAACTATACTGGCCTGAATGTTAGAGACCAGAGGTTTCTCCTAGCACCCCTAGCATAAAAGGTAAACTTATATAGCCTTTTTCGGATACAGACATGCAATTTCACATCAACACATCTTGCTTCCAAGGTGAACTTTCTTTAGACGATCAGACCTGGACATGTTGGCAGTTGCTTTAAATGTCCTTCACTTTTGGACTATTTGTCGTAGACTCGAAAAAGTTATATTGTGAACTTTTTAAATCTCTAACCAGACCCAAAGCCTGTTGCTATCTTTCTGAAGGCCTCCAACAGCTCTTTTAATCTCACCATATTGTTCAATCTCACTTCAACAGTTAGGAGCACGGCAAACTAAATGTCTGAGGTGTTAAAACGGCAAACCTCACCCAAAAAGTTGAGTAATGATGTTCTGATCGAGTGCACCTGATGCGATACGCCTGTTTTTGATTTTAGCCTGAATGCATAGGATTAAATTAATTTATTTTCCAAAATCTTTGTAAAGAGATATTCTTTTCAGGTTTCATTGTTTATTTACAGTATATAATGCAAATAAAAATCCATATGTCCAAATACCAAAGAAAAACATACAGGTTTGCATAGAGTGTCCAAAGTTTTTGCACAAAATTAGAGTTTGGGTTCCTTTTGTCTCTCACCAGGAATTCTGTCCCAATTTGTTTTTATGCTTTTAATCTTATGATTTTTTTATCTTAGCGATCCCTTATAATGGTTTTGTTTTTAATCTCTGGCACTTTGTGATTTATATAAAGTAAACCACATTATAAATCAAATGTATACTTATTTTTATAACATCGACACCCTTAGGTAGATGTTTTTTTTACTTTTCATCCACATTTTTACTTTGATTAGACTGAAGGCGATGGTATCTTTTGTCTTTTCAACAAAACTTCCAATCTGGAGGTTTATTAATATACTGTAACATTAATTGATGAGGTTGATTACATCAAAGACTAATACTGAAATAAAAGCTAATTGCTCTCTTTATTCCAGAATGATTACTATTATTTTAGAAAGCATGAAAGTGGACTGAGTTTAAGTCTCAAACTCAACATCCAGCGAGAACTAGACCATAATATTATATCTTTGCCTCTGAGAGCAGGCAACCATCTATGTATGGCACAACCTCAAGAGATTACTTGACACCGGAGTGTTAGCACGGGTCATTTAGAAAGTGTGAACAAACAGCCAGTGATGTACGGTAGTTTTATTTTCTGGAGAGTTCAGTTTCTTGTCCTGTGCAGCGACTCCGCATTCCTTATGTGTGTGCCTGTTTCGATTACCAACCTCAGATGAATGTTATTTCCCACTGTTAACCGAGTTTGAGCCGCCGTCTTTCTCATCTCCCGCTCCAACGCACTTCACCCGAGATCGTGTGACGAGCGTTTTCTGCGTGTGTGGCGTCGAGGACGACAGCAAATTCACACAAAGAGTTCGTATCTGATTTAGCCTCCTCAAAAGAAGAGGGAAGTGATTTGGTGACCGGGCAGATAACACTTTAAATCCCCACAGGCTGAATAAACTGTGGGAGTAGTGACTGAGAGGTAATCCACTCTCCTGAAGTGCTCCTCAGCAAAGCACTTCAAAAAAAAGAATGAAATGGAGGGGGGGAAATGAATGCAGGTTCACTGACTGCAGCTACATACAGCTTTAAAGGTGACTGTAACTGATACTGATGGGGATTCATTTAAGGCTGCAGGGTGTTTCACATGCTCTCCATATCTTAATTTCATGAATCTAACATAACTGCATGCAAACTGCAAATCTGCTTCGGTAACAATGATTTTAGTGTTATAGGGCATCTGTTTTTGGAATAATCACACATCAAAGTGGATGAACCGACAGAGGTTATGTGTGGAGAACTTGAGAGACGAACAGAAAGGGCCCCTCCATCTCTTTTGCCACAGGCTTCCTTGTGTTTGCAAATTTCTGGTTATTTGTGTGTGTGGCGGAAGGGGGGTTGGGGGGTACGTGTGTGAGCTAGAGAGAAAGAAAAAGCAAAGAGGAAAGGCAAGAGTGCCATCTAGTGTATGCACCAGTCCATTATGACAAAGCAGGAATCTCTGTGGTACATAGTGGATAAAGAGAAAGAGAGGAGGAATGTGAGTTGCACGCAAGCTGTAAAATTCTGAGGATATATAACATTTTTATTCTACTGATTTTGACTTTCTTTGACTTAAAAAAAAAACAAATATGCACTTCCTTGTGCAGTGCAGATGAATGTGCAGGTGCTTGAAACTTGCTTAAAATGGGTGATCCATCATGGCGACATTTAATCAGCCGTTGTTTTTTTTTATCAAAGTCATGATATATTTGCATGGTACTACAGCTGTGAGCAAAGACTGTTTATCATCTGCCCTCCTCAGTGCATTCAGGGATGCTGAGTAATGACGCTCATGCCTGGATGCCTAAAAGCATCCTTTTTAATGCGACAACATTTCCATTTTTCTGTGATTTCCCTACATGCCTTCTAAATGTTGTGATGAATCTGTGGCTCATGGACTCTCTGTAAATATCTTTTATATTAAATATGGGGGTGTTTAGGTATATTTAAAAAGTGCATCATAAAACCGCAGCACTGTGTAAAATTCTCAAGTCATCTTTCATTTCTTTGTACTTATCTTACAAGGAGTCAGACTTTGTTGCAATCTTTTAAATTGGCCTTAATCAACAGTTCTCCAGACTTTTTGGACTGCTTTTAAGACTTTTCTTTATCTCATTCTTTACCCATGTTCAGTCTAGTAATCTGAACATTTTAGATTAATGAGTTTATGTTTGTTGAGCTACTTAACTCTGACATATGAATCACTTGGGCATTCCCTGTGGAGATTGTGATTTTGAAGCTGGTTTGCAGTGTTAGTTTTCTGACACAGTGTTTTGCATGTTGGCCAAAACGTGAAGCTGTGCTGACTGGAGTTCCTTCTATGACATGTTTGCTGTGTCCCTTCCTGGAGCACTAAATGGCCCAGGGTAGGGGAATCAAACCCAAGGCAGCTGTGCTGAGACTGTAGCTTCTATATACGGTGCACCTGCTCTACCACTGATCCTCTTGACATACCTGGATATTTATTATATAACAGTCCACAACCACCTCTTCTGCTTCACTGAAAAAGTCTTCATCATGAAAGAAATTTTGATCCTTGGATTTGATAACGATAATGAAACATAATTTTGCTATTTGTTTTACAGATCAGTGTAGGTTCTTTGTGTAAATCCAAATCACAAAGTCATTCTGAAAACAACAAAAAATATGTTATCAAGCTGTACGACATAAAAGCCCCACTTTGGAGATGAAAACAAAATCATTTGCATGAAGAAGGAGAAGATGACCTTCTTCAGGTCAAGAATCCGCTTCTATATGTGGCCATGTGTGCTGCTGTTAATGATGAAAAGAGGAATTCATGGCCAGATTCGTTATATGATGCAAACCTAATGAAACAAAAATTGAGCCCCATCAATAAGAGGATCTTAGTAGAAAAAGAGCAACATCTGATTGCCCAAAGCATCAGCTTATGCATCAAACATCATAATGCTTCTGTTATTACTTGGTCATGAATGGCAGCCATTGGCACAAATATGGACTGAGTCAGGCAAATGGGTGTCAATGGATCCAAAACCTCAGGCTTCATCTTCTGCTATAATGATTTTTGTTTTATTTCATGAGCATCTATGCATAACATTTCTGTGCTGATGTAATTCAATTCAAACTGAAGACCAGGCTTGGCACTTTAAAGTCGATTCTATTTTTTATTTCAAAATGTGCAGAGCCCCCCGAGCCTGAAGACCTACAAATGGCTCAATCTGGACTGATATGTCAAAAATAATGGTGTGCTTGTGTATCATCATTCAGCTGAGAGCCAAGGAGATCAAACTGTCTGGCGTCGCATCAACGGGGAGCCTCTGTTATCACTAAAAGAAACGGGAGAAGTTTCCAAAGAGTGCAATGAAAGAAATGCAACAAAAAGATGGATTGGATATCATTAAACCTGAAATGAAGTTACTGAATTATCAACTTTGTTTTTGGGCACAGCGGAAGTATACATACCCCTGATAAAATAAGATTTTTTTTATGATGATGTGTACCCAGCCTGTCGTCCATTGACTACTGTAGACAGGCACCAACCCCTTTATGGGGAAGAAAGTATAAGCAGATATAGAAGATGGATGGACATGGGGCCATCTGTGAAAAACTAAAACTGAAGAAGAGCTGAACTCTGCAACATGACAATGGGCCAAAAATATATTTGTAAATCTACTAAGGGCTGGCTTAAAATTAAGAAATGGAAAGTCCTAGGCTGAGTCAAAGCTCAGATCATGATCTCATTGAGATGCTGTGGGGAGATTTGGAAAGGGCTTTACATGTAAGAAACCCTTCAAACATCCCACAACTGAAAGTGAGGAATGGGGCAAACTTTTCTCACACCAATGTCAGAGGCAAGAAGCTTCTTGCTTTTGTTATATCAAAAAATGGGGTATGACTAACTATTAGGAGGCCATGTGTCCCATTCAAATGACTTTCTGTTCCAAAGATAGACAAAAAAAGTTAGACACAAGCTCTCTTGACAGTGACAAAGAGAGCTCTAAAACCTGTTGAAAATTTAGTTTAAAAAATGTAAAAGATAGAAACAGTTACGTTTTTAACTCAGTCAGAAGTCTGAGGACATGCTTAAAATACTTGAAAATTCAGTTTTCATTTGAGACATTGTTTCTCCAAATCGACCTTAGCAGATAAGATCTTTACAAAGTCTAGAAAACAGCAGTGTATCTCCAGTAAATATTTAGTTAATATTGTTGAAGTGTGGTGTTTATCCTGTTTCTTGGGCATTTTTAAATGCTTTCAGTGGCTTCCAAATGGGAGCTGCCCAATTCAGTTCTGCTCTGTTAGCTACTGAACCAGTGGATCACTTGAAGGTCAAGTGCCTGGCCCAGAGGCACTTCAGCAGCAGCTGAGAGGGCAAAGACCTTAGTCACATTCTCTACAATATTTTACAAGAAAATCCACATGCTTCAGCCACTGAGGCCTTTCATTTCCCAGCTTGTGAGGCCGCTGAAGCCTGACTAACATGAAAATATTACATGCATCAGGATCATAATACAACCACAGGGCAACGATGGTCTTTAGGCTAGAAAAGCAGATTGGTTTTGGGTTCACTGTCTAACTTTTTTCAATGCTGAAATGCCCTTGAATGAGACCACTTAGCCCTCTACCAGCTGCTGTATTTGTAGCTGTGTCTGCTTTGTCTGTGTGTTTCTAATAGCTTTCTAAAACAGTCCATGCTCTTTTCTCATGAATAGGCTAAATTCGGAGGTCAAATTTCTGTTTGTACTAAACACATTTGCCAAAGGACTGAAAATTACCCAGCAAATTTCCCAAACATTTTAAACATTGCCCCTGTAACTCTTTTTATTCATTCTAAAATATATTTTATTATGTTTAGTCACTGAGCAGAGGCTTTCATTCAAGAGAGGGACAACAAAACACCCTATCAGAATCACTAACTATTAAATCTTTGAAATATACAGAGAATGAATGCGACAGATAAATATGAGTGAAGGAAATGGAAAGTAGATATTTTTCAGCATCCGAGATGTTAGAAAGGATGGTGTTCTGGGAAGAGATGAGCATTCAAGAAGCTTGAAAGAGGATACTTTCTCTTATTAATCTATCTGATTTTCATAGGGATTTTTTCCACACTGTTCCACCATCCTCAAAGCACAAATTAGTTTATTTTGGATTTAGACTAAGGGATACAAATACCAGACACAGCTGCTGACAGCGGAAAAATAAGCCACAAACAAACACCAGGGTGGAATGCATGTACAGATTTCAATCTTCTAATTTTGTTTACAGTGCATTGCAAAACATATTTATGGACCAAGTAGTGTTTCACTTCCACCAAGACAAACCTGAAACATACACCAAGAGCTACAAAAGAATGGTTTAGATAAGAGGATATTCATCTGTTATAATGATCTAATCAAAGTCCAGACATAAAACATGTAGGGCAAAACTTGAAAACTACAATTCACAGATGCGCTCCATTCAATATGACAGGGTTTGAGCGTTTTTATAAGAAAATTAGTCAAAAGACTACTCAGTATGTATGTAGCTTGTAGAGATACTCCAAAGGACATGCAGCTGTATATACATTAAGGTGTTCACAGCAAAATGTTCGCAGCTCGCGTTTTCACTAAAACTGGGACGGTAGAGCAAATCACCCGAGCGCTAAAGTCCTTACACTGGCTCCCTATAGGTCAGAGAATATTCACTCAAAACAATTAGTCATTGAATGAACTTAAAAAATTATGGAAAGTATTTCCACACAATTAAATTACTCATTTTCAGCAAATAGGAATTTTGTTGTTTCAATCCAATATAATTCATTCGGGTCAACTTAATTATTTGAGTTTGTTCAACTTAATTGTGTCTTTCTAGTTTGACTCTGTTGAATCAAGTCTGCTGAACTGATTTAATATCAGTTTGATTTACACTAATCCTTTAGGTTAATCCAACTACAATTGGATGGGTAAAATAAACTTGAGACAAATGTGCCATCTAAAGTCATTAAAACAAGTTTAAAACACTTATATAATTAGGATTACATTAAACATAGAAAATAAGCTTGATTAATCATAATGGATTTTTGTTAACCAAAACTAATGGTATTTAGTTTAAACTACTAAAATGCCTAATGTAGAAATCAAATAAATTAGATGTGTGGAAATGATTTCCACGATTTCCTCAAGTTCATTCAACAAAACAATGACAAATACAAGAATTTCAAATATGTGATGGCAAAAGTAGAAACAAGCAGTTTTACGTCTCAAACAAAATTTATTTGAGAAAAAGACTACAATTATGGCTGTCTTACAAAAAAATATAAATTACAAAGTTGTTTTCTTCCTCAGTTAAGTGAAAAGCAAAGTAAAGTGCGTAATTCAAAAAATTTTACAAACGACCTACAGTTGTGTATTCATAAAAAGACTAAATTAAACTTAAAATCTCAATTGTAAATGCAGAACAGTAGATTGGTCAGCCACTAAAATGTGGTGTTTTTTTTATTAATTAACATGCCAGAAATGTTTTAAGGGTTTGTACTTTGGGTGACAACCTGTTTCCTTCCATCTCCATGACAATCTTTTGCAAAGCTTCAAATGTATATGTCAAGTCAGGAGGGTAAGCAAGGTTCAGGGCATACACAAGTCCGAGACGCATTGCCATTGCGAATGGGATATCTCTCAAACCACTTAGCACCTTGACCCCCTCAAAAATGATTCCGACATCCTCAAGGTAGGATCAGGCACAGCACCCTCATGCCAAATCACATAGATCCCAAAGACAGTTTCTGCAATGTTTCTTTTAATGTCCAGATCATTGCTCTGGAAGAGAATTAAAAAAAAAAAAAAGTAAAAAACAATACACATTTTTTTACTATTTTCTTACATCACTCTTGCACAATCTAGCATTGACCCTACACTCAAATTTAATTGTTGAATATTTGACCCAAAAATCTGACTTTTAGATCAAATCAATTATTAAAATCAATTACTAATTCTACATAGTAATCTTTTGATAAAATGTCATATCAAAACAATGCCTTATCTCTTTGCCTACTTCATTTAATGTACCTTACCTGGAAGACAGTGGAGCAGGACTGTTTGAAGTTTATTTTGTAAAATGGATTATGCTCTCATGCACCTAATGAGCCCCAATATAAAGACTGATGATGGGGCAACCAATTCTGTGACAAAGTGAACTTGTGAAATGAAGTGGTTTTGAGGTGCTTCACTAAAAAATCACTTCATGTGAACATATTGGACTAATGTTTAATATACTGCTGGGTCTGAAAGACAATAGGAGGGAGGATGGAAATGTACATGAATGAACAGTGGTGCAATTCCTAAAATGTGACTGTAAAAATATGTGTCTGCACCCTGAAAACATTCCCATTTTACTATTGTGGACTCTAATAACCGGCATTGATAACTCACATTACAGAGCAAACACCCAGGCATTTTTCCGAGCATCACTGGTGATTTTATTCATGTCACAGTGGACTCCACTCTACATTTTTCTAAGATTTAATAATATTTATTTATTTATTTATTTATTTTTAGATCTGATAGCTCTTCAACATACCCTGTAGTCCTTCACTAATTTCTGTGGATCTTCATCCAAGTACACGTCCAGGCCTCAGAGGATGCATTCTCGTCGTACGTCAATGTTGTCAACCTGAAAATCAAATTCCCAAAGTTCAATTACACACACCAAAACATTTGGGCCAAAACCAACCAGAAGAGAAAATTTCTAAAAACTAATATAGATGTAGGAAGGCAGCTTTACATAGAGGCTTATAATCACTTCAGGAGATTTTAATGAGTAATGATTAAGGTCTTCTCTTTGTTTAGAAACCAATGATACTTAGTCGCGTCATTACGTTTGATGAACTTCTAGACATCAAAAACTAATTAATTGACCTCTTATCCTACCTGAGACATTGGGACCATCACCGACTTTATCCTTCTTCTGATGACTCCTCCTTCATTGATCAAAACCTTTATCAGGTTATCAGTGTGTGCATCAAGTTGCAAGAAGAACCTGGATTGCTGTTGAACTGTGGTTAATTAATGTCTTAATTTCTGCATTCACCTAATTGAACAGAAAAGTAATTAATAATGAAGGCCATGCATTTTAAGAAAACAGAAAAAGTGGTCACATTATATTTACTTACCTCCCTCACACTGAAGAGATCTATTTAGAAAATAGATTCAAGCAGGATATGATATTTTGTTGGATGACATAAGGCAAGGCAAGGCAATTTTATTTGTATAGCACACTTTCAACAGCAGGGCAATTCAAGGTGCTTTACATGATTTGGTGATTTAAAAAACAAAAAAACAATGGAAATTAAAAGTAAAAGAAACACACATTACACATGATACACAATAAAGCAAGAGAAAGATAAAAAAAAGCAACAGAGCATGAACACATTTCATACATATGACATCAATCATTTACTCAAAGGCAATTCTAAACAGATGGGTTTTTAGTCTCGATTTAAAGCAGTTCAGAGTTTCAGCAGCTCTACACTCGTCAGGAAGTCTGTTCCAGATAAGGGGAGCATAGAAACTGAAAGCTGCTTCTCCATGTTTAGTTCCTAGTCTAGGGATGTTTAGTAGGCTAGAGTTGGAGGACCTGAGTGGTCTTGGTGGTTGGTACCATGACAACAGGTCTTCAACATATTTTGGTGCTAAGCCATGTAATGATTTATAAACTAGTAGGAGTATTTTGAAGTCTATTCTCTGAGCTACAGGGAGCCAGTATAAGGACTTTAGAACTGGGGTGATGTGCTCTACTTTCCTGGTTCTAGTGAGGACGCGAGCGGCAGCGTTCTGGATCAGCTGCAGCTGTCTGATTGACTTTTTAGGCAGACCTGTGAAGATGCTGTTGCAGTAATTAATCCGACTAAAGATAAACGCATGGATGAGTTTTTCTAGGTCGTGTTGCAACATCAGTCGTTTAATACTAGAAATGTTCTTCAGGTGATAGAACACTGACCTTGTTATTGCCTTTATGTGATTCTGGAGGTTCAGGTCTGAGTCCATTACTACACCTAGGTTTCGAGCCTGATCAGTAGTTTCTAGCTGTATTAATTGAAGCTGTGTGCTGACTCTTGATCGTTTCTCCTTGGGTCCAAAAATAATCACTTCAGTTTTGTTTCTATTCAGCTGGAGAAAGTTATGGCACATCCATCCATTTATTTGTTCAATGCATTGATTTAGGGTTTGAATGGGTTCAGAGTCACCTGGTGACATTGTAATGTAGAGCTGAGTGTCATCCGCGTAGTTATGGTAGCTAATGTTATTGGTTGCTATAATCTTGCCTAGTGGGAAAATGTAGATATTAAATAAGAGGGGCCCCAGGATGGAGCCCTGGGGCACCCCACATGTGATTTCTGTTCGTTCTGATGAAAAGTTTCCTATTGAAACTTAGAAGTCCCTGTTCTTTAGGTAAGATTCGAACCAGCCAAGTAGTGTACCAGAGAGACCGACCCAGCTCTCCAGTCGTTCCAATAAAATATCCTGATCAACAGTGTCAAATGCTGCACTGAGGTCCAACAGAACCAGCGCTGTGGTTCTTCCACAGTCTGTATTTATGAGGATGTCATTGAATACTTTGACGAGGGCAGTCTCGGTGCTGTGGTGAGCACGGAAACCAGACTGAAAAACATCAAAACGGTTTGTCATTGTTATGAAGCTATTCAACTGCTGAAACACAGCTTTTTCAATAATCTTACTGATGAATGGAAGATTAGAGATCGGCCTGTACTTCTGCATTAACGTGTTGTCCAGATTTTTCTTCTTTAGCAGTGGTTTAATAACTGCTGTTTTTAAAGCCTGAGGGAAGACACCTGATAGCAGGGATGAGTTCACTGTTTGAACAAGATCAGACCCAATAACAAGAAGAACTTTCTTTAGAAAAGCTGTGGGTAGGATATCAAGACAGCAGGAGGAGGAGCTTAATTGGATAATGATTTTTTCAAGGTTGTTCTGGTTTAATTTGTGGAATTCAGACATTTTCTCTACATTGTTGTTGATTGGGGATGGCACTGGTTGTGGGTTCGATATTGAGGTACAGATTGACCGTCTAATTGTTAGAATCTTTTCAGTCAAAAAGCTGGCAAATTCCTTGCAGGCCCTAGTAGAGTTTAGTTCAGGGGCTACTGTCACTAAAGGATTAGTTAGTCTTTCCACTGTTGCAAATAGGGCCCATGCATTATTAATGTTTCTGTTGATGATTTCACAAAAGAACGATTCCCTAACATCTTTTATAGTTAGCTGATATCTATTCAGTCTCTCTTTGTAGATCTCACAGTGAACCTGGAGTCGAGTTTTACGCCATTTTCTCTCGCCGCGTCAACACTCTTTTTTCACTACGTACCAGTGGATTGCTTGCCCACGGAGACTTCTTTCTACCTGAGACTACATTTACTTTAGTTGGAGCAATGGAATCCATGATGTCTGAGATTTTCGCAAGGAAATTATCTACCAGCTTATTTGCTGAGTTTGAGTTGGGAGATGAGGGGGATGCAGTGGAAGGGTAAATACGTTTAAAAGTTTCAACTGAGCTGTCCCCTAGAAAATGCTTTTTTATAGTGGTCTTACTGTGGCTGGATAATTTAGCAGAGATGGTACTTTCAAAGAAAATACAGAAATGGTCAGATAACGCAATATTAATTACAGAGATGTTGGAAATATTTAAACCTTTACTGATAATTAAGTCCAGAGTGTGTCCTTTATTGTGTGTTGGTTGTTTGACATGCTGGGTCAGACCGAAGTTGTGGAGAGTATCATCTAATGTTTTTGCTTGTCTATCTTGGGGGTTGTCGGTATGGATGTTAAAATCCCCCACAATGACTAGTTGGTCATAGTCGATACATATTACAGAAAGAAGGTCATTGAAATCATTAAAGAAGTTAGAGTTAAGTTTTGGTGGTTTATATAAACTTAGAAATAAAGCTTTGTTAGTCTCATTTATCTGGGTGGCTAGGTATTCAAAAGAATCAAACGTGCCCAGAGTTACCTTTTTAAAGTTCATTGAGTTGTGAAAAATGGTGGCTAAACCTCCACCTCGTCTGTGCTTTCTGCTCTCGCTTAAGAAATTATAATTTGGAGGACTGGATTCTATTAATGCAGTTGTTTCGTTATTTTCATCTAGCCAAGTTTCTGATAAAAAAAGGGCGTGTAAATTATGCTCAGTTATGAAGTCATTGATAAGAAAAGACTTCCCGGATAGAGATCTAATGTTTAATAAAGCTAACTTAAGTATTGTGATGATGGGCAGCTGAACCTTCTGACAGGTTATCAATTTGAAATTTTGTTTAATATGAGAGCGTGTGGTTAACGATTTATGTTTCCTGCTGCTGATAATCACTGAAATCGTAGACTCGGGGGGTGAGGGCGAGTTCTGGGAGACGGTAGGGGTGGATTTATTGCCCAGTTCCCTCAAATATCAAATATCTGTAATAATCAGTGGGGGGAAGCTCCCAGATTTATTGACACTGGTCCCAGGCGTTTCTTTTGTTTTTTCTTCCTCGGAGAACAGGCTGGGGTTGATGATTCCATGCGTTTTAAAGCTGGCCAGTCTTTATTAGAGTGCGGAGTTCTGCCGCTCAGGCGCCTGTAGGGAGTCTCTGTGACACGGTTAGACCGATGTAACACCAGGCTGTTTGTATTCAAAGGTAAAGTTGTGTCGTTTCCATAATCAGCGTGGAGATCAAAATTAATTTCCAGACGACGTAGCTTCGTTTCATTCCCCTCAGTTCTGTGGAGCAGTTTTTCAAAATCCTCAGCTGAGCAAAAAGCCATGTTGATAAGTCCATAAAAAAGTAATCCAAGAAGAGATCCGGTCCAATACAGTAACTCCAGGGGCTGGGTAGATAAAGTAATTAAGAAAAGGTTAAGAAAGAAAACAAGAAAAGCAAACAGAAAAAAAAATAAAGTGAACGGATCTGGAGAGAGACAGAGAGCAGCTGCTCCTCCTTCAGCAGACCGTCATGTAATCATGTAATCACATAAGATTCTGTTTTAAATCCTCAAGGAGCTCCTCGTGTTTGTCTGTAGAGCATCATGCATGATCAATTCCTTTCTGTAGTTGTAAGGGCCAAAATATTGAGAGTGAGGAGTCACGTGCCAATTTGGGTTGATTTGGGCGGGGTCTGAGCCGGTTGACCGTCATGACTTTTTAGCTAACATTAATGGTTGGCCATTGAGCATTTTCGAAGAGGCAACAGTTTCTTAGATAGTTAGCTAGGTAGCAACTTCAGATGCACTTCAGGGTTTGCAACAACATTAGGTAACCTAAACTTCAAAGATTTAAGAGAAAACAATGTAAAGACATTTTTAGAGAACGTACATGAGTGAAAAGGCAGAGAACACACTCTCTGAGTGAGATTGAAAGTAAGGTCTTTTCTTCTTATTGCACTCAACCTGTCAGGTTCTGTGGATTTTTGTTTGCTTTCCTTCCACTTGATTTTCTTCCCCTCTGTGCCCCAAGCTGCTTTCTTGTTTTTTCCCTCCTGTTTGTATTTTGTTAGTTCTTTTCCTTATTTAGTTCTATCATCATGTTAAGTTATTCTTTGTCTTTATTAGTTATTTCTGGCACTTTCTTATTTCTGTATTTCTCTTTGTTCTTAGATGTTTTTCACCCTTTGCTTCTTTGTCCACCTTCTTATTTGTATTTCTCTTTAGATAGTTTCCTTATTTATTTCTCCCATCTGTTCTCCAGTGTTTCCTTGAAGATTCCTCCCCAGACATATTATCTTTGCTTTATAGTTTCTTTAGAGTTTTCTGTCTCCCTAGCCATTCTACCTTCTGTCCCAGTTGTTGATTATTTCCACCTGCTCTCTCCGTCTCACCTGCATCTGATTCCCCTAATTGGTCATTGGTCTCCTCTAACTTCCTCATTTCCTCCCCAGTATAAATTCTTCTCTCATTCAGTCAGCACTCGCTGGTCTGTCGTCATTCCTTCCCTGTCTGGTTCCTGATTCCTGCACAGTTCCTGTTTCCTGCCCAGTTCCTGTTTTCTTCCTCATCTCTGCATTTTTGTTCTCCTAGTTTTTGCTCCTTGTTTTTGTTAATTATTAAATCCTTTTTAAGTTTCATTGTTGCTGCCTTTGGGTCCTTTAAATACAACAAACATGACACAACCAAGCAATCTGGCGTCTCCTCGTCAGGTCAGATACTTGCTCTCCCTGATGCTGTGTCCATTTCGGTAACCTAAAAAACTGTATTCCATTATTCCTATGTTTTCCATATTTATCGTCTGAGGTACTGGAACAGTTTTCCAGGCATGGTTAAACCGTGCGGAATTGCGAGAACGTCCTCTACTACCGAGTTAAAAAAAACGTAAACAATCATATTTTGCCTCGGAATCCTGCAAACATGGTGGAAAGGGTGAGGATCTCGTGAGATCCCATGATATCGAGGGGAGAGGCTCTGTACCATGACAACTCTACATTCTCAATACTTGCTTTTAATCACGCCCACACATGTTTATCATGGCTGCCTTGCATTCGCAAGCTGCAATATGCGAGTAGGTAGCTGTAGGTACACGGGTCAAGGGCGGCAAAAGCAGTAGGAAAACAGTAGCAGTACATATGCTCTTACATGCCATCTACAACACTGCTGCCATCTTTTTTTCTACCATGATCTAAAAATTAACTAGCTAATGATCTGCCATGTTTGTTTTGTTCCTACCCTATAAATTCGGCGCTCTATCCAGTCTGAGTTCTGTACTCTGCTCCCTAGTGGAATTCTCCGGTACTAAGTGCAGTACACCCTGCTGCAAGCGTCAAAGCGAGGTTAAAAAGCAAGTATATTCTCGGCTTAGTATCCCGATAGCGTCCGAGATTTCCCACCAGCGTATTGGTTCAAATTAAGGGGCAAACTCCGCTGCTATGGACAAACAGGGCTTCATGCAGCCTTATCTTAGAGGCACATTTGTTAAAAAAATTACCTCTTTGTTTCCAACTAACTTCAGATATATTTCATATTTTGTTGTAGGAGATTTTTCTACTTTTGAAAAAATTACCAGCATTGTCAGGGCATTAACCATTTCTGATATGCTGTCAAATGTGATTTTGCCCACCTTCATTTTTGTACTTTTATACATACACCCTGTGTGGTCATTTGTTTACAACATGTTTGTCTTGTTGTAGTGAGTGGGTTCCCAACTAAGATTGATATTTTTCGCCTCGCGAGGCAGAAAATGCAACAAAAATTAGCCGCACAGAGCGAGCAATCTGCTGAGCAAACGGCCTCAAATGACTTTTGGCTCAGCAGATTGCTCTCGTGTGCGGCAGGATTTAGTTCATAAATTACTGAATGGCTTTAGCGCCAGAAAACATTGAGGATCTCTTGCTGTTGTTGTATCAACATTCCAGACCACTTAGGTCTTCTGGTTTAAGTCTACTCTGCATCCCTAGAGACAGAACCGAACATAGAGAAACAGCATTCAGTGTTTATTTCAGAAAATGCTGAAACACTGGGTTCCAAGGCTAAAAACCCATCTGTTTGCTGCTTTTGATCAATAATCACTGAAACATAGATTAATTCTAGTCTGGTTTGCAGCTTTTCATTACTTCTCTCTTTATTTTGCCACCATAATGTATGGTTTCGCTTTTTTGTTTGTTTATTGTGTTATGTTTTTATCATGTAAAGAACTTTGAACCACCATTTTGCTGAAATGTGCTATGCAAATAAACTTGGGTTGACTTCACAAAGGGGCTCAACAAAAATGTACAACACACTTTCAGATTTTTTATTTTCAAACTATTTGCAAAACACAAGAAACGAAGATTTCCTCCCAATTTATCAATAATGCACTGATTGGTGCTTATCTAACAAGTAAAATTTCAGTTAACTGACTAAAGTTTGTAGATTGATAATTGTCTGGAGTAAATCATCAGTATAACAAATAACAGCCATATGCGCATAAAATAAAATTGACTGAGTTGTTTTTTTAATATATATTTTACTTGACACTTTATTTTAGTTGATTGGTTTTTATCTAAGGCCTATTTCTCCAGGTCTGAATATGAAGAAGTCCATTTCTCTTACCCACTCTTCAAAATGAGAACATGCCATTCAAGAAAGGCTGATGTCCTTTGATCTTCAATAGTCAGGGTGGTGTACAGATAAACAGCTGTTTGTCCAATCTTGTTCATATAGAGAGTTGGGGCAATAACTAAGGGTGTATTCAGACCTGCTCTGTTTGGTCCACTTTATTTTTTTTATTTTTTTTTATTAATTTTTTTTTTTTTTTGTTAGGTCCACTTTAAACGAATCAGGGTTCGTTTCAAACGTTGGTCCGGACCTTTCATGCAAGTCTGAATACACACAAACAAATCCTGGTGCAGATCAGAGAAGCCGGACCAAGAACCAATTTTTTAGGTGGCCTCGGTCTGCTTCCAAATGGACTCTGGTGCGGTTTGCTTCAGGTGTGAATACAAACCAGTGTCAATCCGAAACAACTCCAGGATACATGTGCCTTTTTGGGCTTAACAAGTCACCGTATCAAAGTAAGTTCATACATGCTACTCCGTCTTCTGTTTAGCCACAGTGCTGCCAGCATGTTGTGGGTCGGGGTACATCGTCTCCTTCGGGTTACTGCACGCATTTGCCAACACTGTTCCAAAATCTGAAACAGAGCATTGCAAAGCCTGCATTGAATGGGCTGCTCTTGAGACTCAATATGATTTTGCAGCTCCAATAACAACACAAATATGCATAGCAGGAATACAGCACTTAGGACTTTCATGTTTTCCACCATTTCCGGGTCTGTGTTCTGTGTGCTGCCCTAGTCATTGCTGTCCAATGGCAGCACCGATTGTCACACACGTGGATGTGTTTACAAAATATTGTTCTCTTCCAAAAAGTACCGTGTGAATGCGAACCGCACCAGATGAAAAAAAATTACGTCTGCTTTTGGTCCGGACCAAACAAGCGGACCAAAGGACTTTTCTGGTATGAATACACCCTAAAACGGGTAAATGAACTGAAACTATGACAAACAAGGCTGCAGGAGGATCAAAGCTTATCTTTCTACTATGTACAGGGAGGGGGGTGGCAAGGGAGTAAAAAACTAAACACCCAAAGCTCACTTTAAAGAAATGCAAGCAAAGGGTACCATCTTAAGGTCACCAGTTCTCTATAGAAATTAATTGTTTAAGGGTTTTATTTTAAATCTTTACCAATAACAGAAGATGATGCTGTACTACTAACATATCCTCTGGCTATTTTCTACACTTATAGGACAAACCAATAAACAAAAGCATTAATTTTATTTTTGTAGTTGTTTTGTTGCTTCAGGACACCTCTTTAGGGGCTGTGTGTAGCTCTCTGAACTCATCTTATTCATGTAGATCAATTCCACTTTAAAAAAGGTGACGTTTCAGGCACTGCTGCCGTTGGTGTTTCTGAAATATCAGCTTATAAATATGCAGATAGCTTTTCCTCTTCAAAATGGAATTAAATCTTCTGCATGCATGCATGTGTGCGTGTGTGTATGTTTCTAAAATGAGAAAAGGGTCATTCGCTGTGCTTATGTTGGCCATCCTTCTCCCCACAGACTCCTAACAAATACACATCCGGTGACTCTCTCACACTCAAACACTCTGTGTCAGTGTGGCCTTTTCGCGCTCACCACACTGGGTGCAGACAGCAACGTGCCCCGGGCTGATAAACTTTATCAACTGACACACAGTGTGCCCACAATCGCACACGTGCGCTCAGATTCACACAGGCATGTTTCTCTCTTTGCTCTTTCCTGACAAGGTTGACACCTGCTTCTGGTGTGCATGCATGCGTATGTGTGTGCACACGTGTTAGTGTGGAAACCATATAAAAAGGGGCCGGAGGAGACAACAATACACTCTTGGCTTGAGTACACGACACACATCATTGAACATTCACCAGCACAGAATTGCAAACATTCAGGAAGCACATAAAGGTCTGAACACACATATGTGGGGCCTTCACACACACACACACACACACAGAGGGAAATTGAATGACATTTATACACCTCTTCATGGCTTGTTATTATCGCTGTGATTTTAAGAGCAAAAATATAGATGCAGGCGCTCACTTGATCTAGTCTTTAATCTAAGAGTGCCTGAATGTAGGTGTAAACCCTCAGCTCTGCTATAAGATCTCAGCTTTATTCTGGTGCCCAAAAGACTAAAGATTTTTGTTTAGAACAGGGATCTCCAAAGTGAGGCCTGTGAGTCATTTGTGGCCCTTGGAAGGATTCTGTACAGTCGCAATTTAAGAATGGAATAAATCTGGCACCCCAGATGCTTTTTAAACCTTTTAAAGGTGAGAATTGAGGCACTCCCTTTCAAAAAAGCTGTGGAAAAAATTAAATCTTATTAAAACAGAAAATCTAATGTATAACACAAAGCATGTGTCTTGAAACTGTTGGGTCCTTTAAATCAGGACATAAAACATTTTTGTTTACAGCTTTTATGGCTATGCTGTGTTATTGTTTTTTCTTCTCTTTGATGTAAAGCACTTTATTTCCCTCTGTATGAATGGCACTATGTAAATAAGTTATTACAACAAGCATACGGTGTGTTTAATTCAAAAACAGGCTTGGGAACAAATATCCAGTTGTTGTTGTTTTGCATAGACAAAATAAAATATAGATAATGAAAACTTTGTTTAACAATAATTGCCCCCCTATAGATTTGAGACATTTTATGCGATTTGTTTAACAAAGCCACATGCAAAATGCTTTTTATGTTTTGGATCTATAATGATTCAGGCCTAATATAAATTTCATACTTTCCAGGATGAAATTTCTAGCCTAGATCTAGACAATCTAGAAAAACCATAGTAGCAAAAGATTTTGCTTTGTTGACTGGTCTAGCCACTGTCCATTGTAGTTTTAGCATGTCTACCATTGGCTCGGTTAAATGTAGGCCGGTCCAATCACAGCACTCTCGATCCTTGTAGAGACTTACAGTGGGCTTAGCACCATTACAGCAGAGCTTTTTTTTTACCATTACAGCAGAGCTGTAACAGCGCAAAACAACAAAGATGGCGTTCGTTTGAAAGGGCTTTAGCATCAACTTTGGACGAATTAGGCTTTTCTTTGAGAGATGAGCAGATAGATGCACTTAAGTCCTTTGTTTCAACTTTCCCGTTGACTGATTTCCGTTGCTATGGATACGTCACGTTGTTTTTTTGCTCTGATTGGTACTAGCGATGTTCAATTATTTATTTTATTTATTTGCACAATGAATAGGTATACACTTTACAAAAAGAAAAATAGTTTAGCATACAGTGCAGGAAGAGGCAAAAAGCCAATTTGGCTTATCAAAAGCCTCTATCCATGAAGAATTTGAACATAAAATTCAACAAACAATAAAATTCACTTAAAAAAAGATTAACACATAAATAAAATAAAGTTAAAAAAAGAAAAAAAAACTAAATACAATAAATAAAAAAACTACAGATTGGAACTGGTAAATGAATACTCCAATTCAACCAGAAAAGGAAAAAAGAGAAAGAAGGAAAGAAAAAACTAATAGTGACCTCCGATAATTAGATGATTTTTAAGATGCTTTTTAAAGTTAGCCACAGTAGAACATAGACCTGCTAAATAAGAAAACCTATTCCATAGAACTGAGCCCCTAAAACGAATAGAGAATTGACCCATGCAAGAGAGATATTTTGGATGGAGATTCATGCACTGTCACATGTTATGAAAATGAATCGATGAATCTGCAGTAAAATAGGCGTTGAACTGAATAGATAATTTCTCTAGCGCTATAATGTTAATTCTGTTTTCTTTGTAACATTAGATCTTAAGGTTCTTTAAGGTTTATCTTTCTCAAATCAAGAACCTTAAAATCTAAGGTATTCTCCCTTCCGTAATAAAATCTTATAAATAATAACACATATCTGAAATATATTTACCTGATAAATAGACAAAATGTTTAACGTTTTAAATAACGGAGCAGTAGTAGGTTCTGATCTAGTTGCATATCTCACAAATCGCTTCTGAAGAAAAGTTTTTTTATGTAAGGTAGTGGAGAAGCTACTTCCGCAAAGCATGTTACAATAAGAAATATATAGATGTACAAGGCTAAAATATAAAGTGAGAAGACACGTGGTAGGTACAAGATGGCTGACTCTTCTTATTATGCCAATAGACTTATGAATTTTTGAACTAATAAAGCTATGTGTATGTCTATGTGTGTCAATAAAAAAAACCCAGAAATATGATCATTGATACCTGGGGTAAGTCAGTCAAATCCATTTTAATTTGTATAGTGTCTTTGTTATAGAATTTTTTTCCACTAAAAATAATAATGTTTGATTTTTTTGTGTTTAGAGCTAATTCATTCAATCTAAACCAATTACCATTAGATGCCACATCCGAATTGGCCAACTCAATCAACATATTGAGGTTTGCAAATGACGCAACACCACATTGTAAAGTAGCACTATCAGAAAGGCATCCATATTCAAATTCAATTCAAATTCAAATTCAAAATTACTTTATTAATCCCAAAGGGAAATTAAATGTTGTTGTAACTCATTATGCAAGTTCCTTCAAAGATTTGTTGTAGATGCTGATGGCTGTGGATAGGGATGATCTCTTGTAGCGCTCTGCAGATCTGAAGAAGCCTCTGACTGAAGACGCTCTGTAGTTGTATGACAGTCTGATGTAGAGGATGCTCTGGATCTATGGCGTCTTCTTTTCAACTGATTAGGGTTTTGTGGCTGCAGTTGAGGTCTTATTTGAGCTTTTGTGATGTTAATCAGCTGCTGCCAGTTGTAAACCACCTTGTTGCCATGGTTATGCATCATTACAAATGTCCAAAGATACAAAGTATCAGCAAAAATCCTTCCAGCTGCACAGCATTCAAAACCAGAGAGAACAGTTGTCCACAAAAACAATGTTTCTACCAAAAATGGAAGAATTAAAGTTTTAAAAAAGAAAAAAATATAAACCAAAGTAACAGAGCTACTCCAACATGCTGCCACCTTGAGCGGCGCAATTCCGGAATATATATATAATATATACATATATATGGAAACAAACTGGGTTTTTATTTGAAATATAATTATTTAACCGTTTGTAGACTGTATTTTTAAAGCCATATTCATTTAATTTAGCTAAAATTATTTTATGGTTTACAGTATCGAATGCTTTGGAAAAGTCTAAAAATATACTGCATGTAAATTTGTTATTTTCAAGAGTGTTTACGATTTTATTCGTCGGATGAAGTAAGGGCATATAAGTGAAATAATTTTAGTGAAACCCATATTGGCAATCATTAAGAACTGTATTATTGTCTTGATGAAGGATCATTCTTTTATGGACAAATTTTTCAAGTATCTTAGAAAAATATGGCAAAATCGAAATCTAAAATTTGAAAAACTTTGATTGTCAGCTTTAAATACAGGGATGACTTTTGCAGTTTTTAATTCCTTTGGTACCACTCCTGTTTTTAGAGACAATGATATAATATATATAAGTGGTTCCAAAATGAAATCTTTAACTTGCTTAACAATTGTTTACGTGATATTATCAAAGTCAGCTGCGGATGTTTTTAATTGGTCAATAATATCGCTAATTTCCTGACAATCAGGGGGCGTAAAAGATGACATTTCAGGAAAAGAACCATAGATGAAATCCAAATGATTATCTTCACAACTAGGAATTTTTTGGCTAGTTTTAAACCAATGCCCACAAAGAAATCATTGAAGTGTTCGGCTATCTGAAAAGGTTTATTTAAAATATTTTCTCCCTCTGTAAAAACTGGAGGTAAATCAGAAATAGCTTTGTCTTTTTGAAGCAAATGATTAATTAATCTCCAAGTAGATTTTATATTATTGGACCATTTAATAAATTCCTTGCTAAAAGAATTATTTTTTGCTGACCTAACGGAATTAGTGTATTTATTTCTCCATGATTTGTAAGTTGAGTAACTAAATGGAGTGGGATTTAGTATATACTTTTTCTTTAAAAAAAATAAAATTTCAGCAACTTTAGCAGGTCAGAAGTATACCATGATCTTTGGCTTGCTTGCTTGATTCTTTTTGTGGAACAAATCAAAGGAAAACACTTATTGTAACAATGAGCAATAACATCCAAAAACATTTGATATGCAAGGTCGGCACTATTTACGTTGTATAAATCTTCCCAGGACACATTCGCCAACATCTCCCTGAACCTATTAAGGTTTTGCTTACTCATATTCCTGTATGACAATACTTTCTTAGTATTTATGGATCTCTTTTCTTTCAGTTCAGTGAATTAAAATATTGGAAAATGATCAGACAATTCAGAAAACAGAATCCCTGATTTTATGTTTTCCGTCTAAGAATTAAATAGGATGTTATCAATGAGGGTTTCTGATTTTTCATTGACCCGAGTTGCTTTATGAATTAAAGGGAGTAGGGCTGGGTAATAAATCGATTTTATCGATTAATTCGAATTTTCCGTTTAAGAAGATTTCTTTTTGGGAAAATCGATATTTACCCCCCACTGCTCTCTTGGGCTTCCGTAGTTTGGAGCAAGGTCAGTCAGTCCATCTCTCGTAACCCGTAGATATCAAAATGCCAAGTAGCAAAGAGGAGCTTGTTCCCAAAAAACGGACAGTTTCTTCAATTATATAGAACTGGTTCGGTTTTGCAACTTCAGACTTTGAGCAACAAACAGCACGCTGCAAAATCTGTTTGAAGCCTGTTGCTACCAAAGGTGGGAATACGACGAATTTGTTTCAACACCTGAAACAGAGGCACTCCATCGAGTGGGAGAAGTGCTGCTCTCTACGAGATGCTCAAGCAAGCAGCAGCTCACAAAACAGCGCCAAAAGACAAGCCACCATAGGGGAATCATTTTCACACTGTGTCCCTTATGATAAGACGGGTGTCCAGTGGAAAGCAATCACGGATGTCATCACAATTTATATTGCCAAAGATATGGTGCCTGTTTATACAGTGGAAAAGCCCGGCTTTATTTATCTACTGAAAACTTTGGACCCCAGGTACATGCTACCAACTTTGAATTCAGGTAGACTCCCAAAGGAGATATTAAAATAAGAGTTTTTAAAAAATAGATTCTGTCATTTGTTATTCCTGTTTAAGAAAGAAAAGGAAGAAAGAAAAAGATCGATTAAAATCAGAAATCGGATTTGGTGTGAAAAAATCTGAGATTTTATTTTTAGGCCATATCGCCCAGCCCTAAGAAAAAGATAATCTGAGTGAAGAATGGGCCTATGGATCGTAGCCGACTATATATTTATATATATATAGGATGGCTTGCAAGGCTATGAAATTTCCACATTTTTGGAAAATCATAAATTTTACAATAAATTATTTCATTAACCCATGAAACAATAAAATAAAGCTTAAATCAAAAAATTCATTGCTTTTTAGGCATCTAGACTAATTTAGATTAGGCCTATATTTTAAAATCTATAACACATAGATTTGTCAAACCTAAGATGGATTATCTAAACAAACTTACTTTGAACCAAAGTCGATCAGTGATACTTTTATTTTGTTTGTAAAAAAGCGGTTTCAATTAACCACTTTTTTATCTAAAACCCAAATTGAATAGGACCTAAGGCTAAAAGAGCAGTAAAATGTTCCCTTTTTTATCTTAGGATATCACAGAAAAGCTGCAAAGTGGGTGCACTGCCAGAAGGCCTCCCATGATTGCCCTAAACCGTCAGACCCTGCTTGTGCTGGTGTTGGCAGCATTTGGACTGCAACCTGAACATGTGGAGGAATACTTTGCTCAAAAATAAATCCAGATTCTTCCAACAGCTGTTGGATCACTGGTAAAAACGATCTAAAAAAATGTTTTTGTAATGGGCAGCAACTTTTACATGAGTTTAATGACTGTACGTTGTAGACATCCAAGAAAGAACCCGGAGACAATTTTGGACAAATTCAGATGGGATAATGATATTTACTCAACCCAAGCCTCATGGTTGGGTCAGGCATATTCTAGCAAAAGGACTGGTGGAGAAGAAATGTCGATGGTGGTATAATGGTTTGGGCTCGTTTTCCTGGCGAGTCCTGAAGCTTTCTATTTCTTATGGACAAATATGTTCCAAATTTTATCAGTTGTTTGTGAATAAAAGTGCACACATCTCAAAGCAGCAAAACAACAAAACTAGTCTAGCACAGTTGTCTGAGCGAGGCTTTTGGTATTTTTGTTTTATGACATTTGTGTAAACAGTTTTGCAAATTGTGTACATTTAAATTACAGGACTGTTTTGAACATATTAAGCTCTCAATGTTCTCTTGTATTTAAATATACACCTTGCAAAAGTTTTGGTGAAAAGGAAAAAGGGAAAAATTACTCCACTGAGACTCGCTAACTTTTGTTTTAGTTCAAAACGTTGTGATGAAGAACGCCAGTCACTCAGCTTTTGTCACTCTGTCACCATTCCTGTCAGTCACTCTGTCAATGTCGGCCGGTTAGCTGGCTCTGCATGAAGGGAAACCCAGCATCAATCAGCTTCTGTCAGCAGGAGCTCAAGCCATTACTTTAAAGGATTATGATATCAGAAACCGGTGGCCTGTGGGCTAACAGACCGAGACACAAATCAATGTTGAATTTTTGAGAATGACCCCCATTAACATCTCATGGTGCTCATCCAGATGCATGAACAAATATTTTCCTTCATAAAAACTGTTTTTTTCTGGTTTTAAAGCACATGCATGCTTCAAGAACATCAGAGGGTCTTAAAGACATTTAAAAATATATATATACTTTTTCCAAGCCCACATTTTGAGAGTTGTGTGTCTTTTTTTAGAGTTATGGATGGATGGATGGATGGATGGATGGAACATTTAAATTGCATGAGGAATACAATCTGAAAAAACATATTTTTATCCAGATTTTCAGACTTTTCTGGACTGTATAGGAACTCTGTGATGGTTTCTAAACAGATCAAATGGAAATAAATATAAGTTACCTTGTTAGAATAAACACAGGGTAGTTACTAGCTGAATACAATTTGGTTGGTTTAGATTGTGTTTATTTCAGATTCAAACTAATAAGCCATCCCAATGCCAATTTGAAATCTATTATAGTCAACGAAGAAAACTGACAAAGACTCATGCATGTTTGCACACCTCGATGCATGTACCCCCCCACCCAACCTTCCTCCTTTAGCTGCAATGCCACAGTGACCCTGACTGGTGAATAGTCAGAAGTGCAACCCCAACAGCTGTGTGTGCCTGAATCCTCCTGCATGTGTGTGTGTGCTGTAATTACTCGAGAAGATAAATCTTATTAATGAAATTGACGGAAGGAAGAGAACTCCAGACAGGGGAAGGAGCAGGAAGGCGGAAGATGGGGGAGAATGAAGGAGGGGAGGTAGAGGAAAGCAGCACAGAAAACAAGAGTAAAAGAGGAGAGCATGAAAAAAAACGAAAAAGACAAACAAATTAAAGGAGGGACAGCTCTGAGGGGAATAAGATGAGGTGTAAAAAGTTGACAATCATGTTTCCCTTTTGCTGCACCACAAATCAGCACACACAAAGAGAGCGAAAGTGAGAGAATGAAGATGAGAAAGACAAGTTGAGAGAAAAATTGAAAGAGAATGAGCACAGACACTGAGGGGAAGAGAAGACAAATAGATAGAAAAACAAAACCTGGAGAAGTCACATTTTCTTCAGAAAATATGCCTGAGTGTGCCTGCCAAGTTTAAAGGGTAAGAGTGTACCTGCTCATGAATGTTAATGCCACTGAATGTTGGAGACAGCTATTGGAAGGACACTGAACGACTGCACAAAATATGCAAGACATGAAATGTAGGACAACCAGGGAGGAGCAGAAAAATGGCTGTGCAAGTGGCTTGGAGTTTGGAGAGTAAAGAGGTTACTCTTGTGATGGAATATTTCTTATGGAATTAGGATTTGATTACTTAAACTCTGTTTTAGTGAGTGGATGTTGGACATTAGGTCATATAGAAAAACCAAAGGCCTTTTGTGTGTAATGTTTTGATAAGTAATGTATCAGACGGGCAGGCAGACGTCAGAAGCAGCAGATATCAACAGTATGTTCGTACCTTGTCAGATGGGTGCCCCGTTTGATATTGGGCTATCGTCCCGTTGCTCTACTGTGTTGCTTGGTCTTCATGAAGCTGTTTGTTCACTAATGTTCTCCATCAAACCTCTAAAGTTGACTATTTACTAATTAGGTGACTTGTAATCAGAAAAAGTTTGAGGAGTGTGAATAATTTTGTAAGCCCATATTCACCTTTTCCTTATTTATACATACCACCTATATGATTCCTTTGGCTGTCAAAACAAGACCCGTCAAAGGGGTAAAAACACCAACAGGAACCGTTACTCATTAGCTTACAACCTATAAAGTAAGTGTCAGGAATGCGGTTTGCATATATTGCTTATAAGCCAATTAAACAAGGACACAATGAAACCAGCTCTCAAACGATAGATTTTAATCAAATTAATCACAGGGTAGCTGTGAATTAATAACGATTAATAAACATTCCTAAATATGACTGAAAAAAGTACAATTTTCGGTGTAAATAAAGGACAAAACTGGAAGCCGTCACTTTTTTTTAAGGAAATACAGGAGAGATTCATGGAACATTTGTTTTGAATTACACTATCACATTTACACAGGGCCCTTTTAACCCATTTATCTTTTAGCCAGTTGCTAAGGCAAACTAACTGGTTAATATTTTCTGAATGTAAAGCTGACTGTTTCTTATTAATTTGGACAACCCTGAGCATCCTCTTTATGGGGCTATCCTACAACAACAGGGTGTCTTCAGTCAGATGTACACTTCAGTTTTGCTGCATCACAGACTGCTGCAGGAGATCTTTCCTGCCCACAATCATCAGGATCTACAACAACTTCTTGAAGAAGTAAATAGTATGAGCTACAACAACACTTAATTTCTCTTTGGGATCAATAAAGTATTTTTGATTTGAATTTAATTTTTCTGAACAGTAGAGGAATTATTTGTTCAGCAACACCATGATGTGTGCGCAAATGGTGTGACACTGAACCTTAACTTTACTCACCGGTTCCTACTGCTATTATTTGCAGTTATCTTACAGCTGCACTGTTGGTTAGCTATGTTAGCTTGTATGTGAGCCAAGGCTTACATGATGTGAAGTGATCGCTGCAGATTGTTTCATTTTAATCATCTGCTCTGCTTCTTCTGATTGCTTGTTCCCAAAGATGTATTTTGTTTGCCTTGAAAGAAGCGAGTTGATGTGCATGCATGAAATTTTACCTTTCTATGTCTATTACTTAAGCTGTCATTGCTGGAAGCTATTATTCAAGTCACTACAATAATTATGTGCCTAAATAGCTGCTGATTTTGAAGCATCCAGCAGGTTTTCTGTCTGTATTGTGCAGCGTTTAGCTCCATCCATCTTCCATCCTTATATCAACTCTGACTAGTTTCACTGCTCTTGCACTGGTATTATGATCACTTATTTTTGATACTCCAAGTCTTTGAGGTTGGAAGGCCTCCTTGACATGACCCTAATCTTTAGCTTCCTTCACAGATTTTCTATCAGACTCACATTGAGGCCACTCAGAAATCTCAATCGCTTCCAGTCAGAGGAAACATCTTGGTCAAATAGAAAGATTACTTGAAATCTTTCAAATACAAGCATTTGTGATCGTCGTCAGGCTATATGATCAGTCTTCTTCAGTACTTTAAAAATGTGCACTGCACTTCAAAATAGATTAAAAAGAATTATGCAAAACCAGCTTTTGTCCTGAATTTCTAATCTAAATCACAGACATTAAGTCTTAAACATCATAGCCAAATCTTTTTTTAAACCATATAACTATTTTAAGTTCAAGCAGACAATGTCTGCCAATGTATGGCTTTAAACTTTGCATGTCTACATGCAAAATTTCTTAGATATTTGCTTTTATGTGCATTTTCAATTGCACTACCATGTAACAGCAGGCTACTGTGCAGGTATTTAGTCTTTCCTTCATATTTTCTTTCCAAGAGGTTGTCCTTCAATGTAACTTTTCAAAGTGAAACATTGGCCTGTTTTAGTTGAAATTTTCATGGGAATTTTATTGGGGCACAGAACATATAACATGGAGCATGTGGGATGTTCTTCTTGAGATAATATCTCAAGCAAATATTATTTCATTCATAGAGCTAATAACATGAAAAAAGCTTTCTTACCTCAAGATAAACAAAAAGGTAATCTCAATGAAAATCTGAATAAAATTACCATGTGAGGTCTTTCTCAGCTTCTGTACATTTAAAATGGACATAATAAAATGTTATTCTAGTTTTATTCTCAACTTGTCCAACATAGCTCACAGTTGGCTGAACAGGTGAAGAGAATCAATCAGACACGAAAGCAATAAAACATAAAAGATGTAGCAGAAAGCGTGTTATCCGATGGCAATTAACTGTCTACTACTGTAACACCAGTGTCTTTATCTCATCTGCAGTTGCCATGCGTAGGCATGCTATGATGTGGTTTTGAGGTTATTTTTTCACATAAACCTAAAGTCGGCATTAAAGAAAGCGATCCAAGATAAATCTACCTTCAAAGATAAAAATAAATAAGGGGAGAGAGATTTGAAGTTGACTAATCCAAGCCCACCACTATCTAAACAGTCATGCATATGTGTGCAGAGGGCATGCACACACCTAAAAAAGTACTTTCAGGAGTGTGAGTGCATCTATGTGTGTGTACGCAGGGGTAAAATTGAACTGTCATGGCCAGAATGGGCACTTTGATCATTTTAAGTTCACAGGAGAGAAGAGCAGAAGACTGTAGATGAGACAAGTGAAAAGAAAAGGAGATGAGAGAGCAGAGCAGAGCAACAAGAAAGGATAAAAAAGAAAAGCAAAAAAGGATGGTGAAAAGAAGGAGATGGAAAATAAAAGGAAACAAGAGAATATTGAAATACATCCCTAAAAGAGGGGAGAAAAGGGTTAGAAAGGAAATAAAGGAGGTGAGTTAGGCAGGAAAAGAAAAGTAAAGGACTTTTGACTTGTAAAGACAGTGCAGAAGGATAAAAAAAGAAATAAAAAGAAGGAAAGAAGAGGAGAACCAAAGTGGAAAAGTAGGGGAAATAAGCAAAGCACTTGAGAAGAGGAAGAGAACAATTATACAGAAAAAAGTAAAAAGAACAAAATGAAAAGAAAGACGAACTAAGTATAATTTAGAGTTTAGTACAGAGAAAGGCTTACTATGTCAAAACATAAAAGACGAAGGAAAGCAGGCTTAATGAAACAAAAAAAAACTAGAAATGGAAAAAGAAAAAGAGAAGACAAATCCAACAAAAGGAAGAAGGGGAAACTGAATACGAGGGAGGGAGGGAAGGAAGAAATGGGGAGAACCTGGAGCAGCATGGACAGAAATGATAGAGGGAACGGATAAGGGATGAAAGCCTTTCTCACTGAGTGATGAGGATGTGCTCACATCACACGCTACTTACCCAGGATTCATAGCGTAAGATGAGTTCCCAGCATCCCTTTCATCTCCACAACATGCAGTAGTGGTCCATCAGAAAAGAGCCTGGGGAGACGCTCAGCCATGGACAGTTACATGTCGACCCCCCCCCCCACACACACACACAAACCTGATTGAATTAAGACACACATACCATTTTTCTCTTTCTCCTTTACAACACACACTTTAACAAACTGCACAGACAGTTTTAACTTCAGATTATCCAAAAGCTAAATTAACCTGGTCACTATGCGGATACCAACACACACACACATATGCCAACAAGCACGATAAAGTGGTTGGCTGTCTAGATGTATCCGTGGTGATCATAGAAGCCACTCGTTGCCGTGGAGTTTGATCTGTCGGTTGCCATGGTTGTCAGAACAGTCTGTCAGAGTTGTGCAGCAGCGGAAGAGGACAAAAGTGCAAGAGTTTGTGGAAATTCTTTCAAATGTTGGTGCGATTTTATAATAACAGTTTTGCGAAATGCCTTCAACCCAAGGGGCAAACTCCGCCACTCAGACTTGAAGCCATCCCTGAAGTAACAAAAATTGCAGTTCACTCCTCATCCGCTTTGGGCTGGCTCCAGAAAGGAGCAATTTTTCATTATTAAAAAGGCCCACTTCACAGCAGAAATAAACATGTTTTACACGCTGGTTCAAAAAAACATTTTAGGTTTAATATGTCAGGTTTACAGTAATGACAACTCTGAGGGGTGTGAATTTTAACTCATCTGAAATAATTTAATCTTGAAATTATGAATAATTAGGGGCGTGTCCTTTTGATTGACAGGTCTCGGAAGAGCCGTCAGTGCTAGCGGTGGTGGCTAACAATGGCTAGCAGGTTGCCACCTTAGACTGCTTACTGCCCTGCTTGCTCCGGGGAAAGCCTTCAGTCTGGGACTCACGTTAAGACTTTGGCCATTTCCTTTCTTTGAACTTGAACATCAGTTGCATCCCCAAACTTTATAAGTGTTTAGATATAAATCGTGCACTTATTGGACAAAGATGGCTTGCTGTGGTACTGATTGCACTAACAGACTGTCCAAGAAGTCTCTGCTCCATTTTTTTCAGTAAGTAAAATAATATTTCTGTACATTAATTTGCAGGTGAAGCTCCTGCTAGCTGAGTTTCTTAATTACCAAAATAGCTAGTTAACCACAATGGGAAACTAAAAACTGAACGGGTTAAAATGTTGTGCATTTAAGATAAGGCTGCTTGGTCAAAAATGGGTTAAAATTATCACATTTCTTATTTACTTTACACGCTGATTTATTCCAAATTCATATAGTTTTAGTAAAAGCTTTGGACAAACGGGGCTTCATGATTTTATTTGACAAAATTATTTCATTGTGCTCATTTCACTGTCAAAATAACGTGTTGATCGCTAAGACATAAATATATATATATATATATATATACATATATATATATATATATATATATATATATATATATATATATATATATGTGTGTGTGTGTGTGTGTGTGTGTGTGTGTGTGTGTGTGTGTGTGTGTACCAACATGTTATTTTGTAAAGTGATGTAAAGTGGATAAGAAATGTGATCATTTCAACCCATTGTCGACCACACAGCCTTATCTTAGGGGCATTTGTCAAAAAAATTCCCTCTATTTTCCAACTAACTCCAGCTATATTTCAGATTTTGTTGTAGGGGATTTTTTTTCTTTTTAAAAATTTACCAGAGTTGTCAGTTGAGGCATTAACCATTTCTGATATAGAATAGAATTCAACTTTATTGTCATTGCACATGTCACCGATGGTTTCTTCAGCTCTCTCAGAACTGTGTAGTGTCGGAAATGAATGGTCGGACAAAGCTGTCTCCAATGATCCAAATGGCAATGGAGAAAAAAACTGGCACAATGAATGGCAGTTCCACTGCTGTGGCCTATTGGATGAAAGTAAAATCCTACTACTATTTTTCATGAAGTGATGGAGACAGGTACTTACATTTTCTGCTTTGTTTGGCTGTTGTGGAGGACAGGCATGCAGCCATTGTGACCTGGTAAACAAAATCTTTAAAAAGAAACACAAGTGTCTTACTAAAAGTGCATCTTATCCCTTCACAGACCTCAATAAATGATTAGTAAAATTCATACATCGTAGAATTTACTAGGATCAAAATTATTCATATTACCTGTTGCTATACAATACACATACTCTACAATAACTGTGGGAACCGTTTTTTAAGTGGGAGATCCTACATGGTAGTACAATCAGTAACAATTAGGGTAAAAACAAAAAAGTATTAATATAAATATGTGAACTATCGTAAGTAACTCAGCTTGACCATAGACTAAATAGATCTCATACACTATTAATACATAAGTTAAAAATATTGTTGACAACTTACATTAAGTTAATGATAATTTCATTTAAATAAATTATTTAAATTTAAATATTAACTTATCGATTTAATATTGTATTTACAGCCTGGATGGAAGAGGGTAGCAGAGTTGCTCTACCGCGGCTTTCAGGCTAAAGGCGCCCGCTAACCTCCGTTAGCTCCACTTAGCTCCAGGACTAGCTCCTGTCTACATCGGCTCAGAGTGTCAATCATCCGCCCCCGCCCTCACAGCGCCATTCTCAGCTCCACCCCTTTGCCCATTTTTGTATGTTCTGGGAGTGACGAGATGCATGACATGGCCAAGATGGCGACGGTGGGAACCACCCATTTGGCTTCATTTTTGCTCTTCAGAAACCTATGGGTGACGTCACGGAAGCTTCGTCCATCTTTATATATAGTCCATGCTTCAACCTGAAAAAAAAACTAACATTTTACTTAATTAACTGAGGTTCTGTGATATTTATTGTTTGTAAAAGTTTTCCTACGGTGGATGTTAAAATGCCAGCTTTTTACACATAATGTGCTGCCTTTTCTGTACAAATCAAGGGAAAAGGAAACATTTTATAATAATTAAACAATCACAAACTAATACTTCGTTGAAACATCTCCTGACTCAGTTTCAGCATTTAGTCTTGTTCAGTGTAAACCATCATTTACAGTGAATAAACATGACATAAAGCTCATACTGTCTTCATAGAAATGTATTGATATTTGTTCATTTGTTTATGTTTAGCCAAAGCCATAAATTAAGAAGCAAAACACAGGATCAATGTGATCCCACTGAACAAAGGTTTCCGTAAGGAGAAGGATACAGAAAATATTTGATAGCATTAAATTTACCCCTCAGTGGCACAGTGAAGGTATAGTCACCATAATTTGGAAAAAATATGGGACAACAAGCAGATTACATGAGATTTCTTCAAAACTGATGAAAAGACTATATAGGAACTGGTCATGAAAGGCTTCTAAGAGACAGCAACAGTGAAAAAGCTGCAGACATTTTTATCAAGTAGACTACTGCTTGTGTTCTAGCCTACATGTGACCATGTTCTCCTTATGTCTGGACTAAAGGGATAGGTTTGCATGACATAATATTTTCTTCCATACTATTAAGTTTCTCGTGATTTTTATTGAGAAATTAAAAATTTCCAGACGGTTTTTACTCCACGTGCATGCATGTCTCTGTAAATTTGTGTGGAGATATTGAGAAATGCCAATTTATGTATCCCCTAGCAAGGGAATATCAGGTCTGTCTTTATTTCCTCTGTGCTATCTCTATCCATTTGTCTCTTTGGTTCTCCATCAAGCTTTCCATTCCCAAATCAACCTTCCAACATCCAGCGAGTCTATATCCAAACAGATATATGTGTCTTAGTCAACATAATAGAAACAGCTATATGTGGAGGGAAAAACAGAAAGTAGAAAAATAAGGTGATATATGGAACAAGTTAAATGGTAAAAGAGTAACAAGACCAAAATACTGAGAATGTACAAATGAAAGTGTGAGTGAAATGGAGAAGAAGTGAGAAGAAACAATAAGATTCTCCCTCACACACAGACAACAGCTGGCCGCCAGCGTTCTGTGAAAGTGCTAAAGTCAAGTGAGTGATTGCTGAGCAAAGCTGAGTCTCTAAATCACTTAAAGCAGCATCCCGGAAAAATACAAAGGGAGAAATCTCAGGGGGATTGGAGGAAAATGTACGTGGGTTTCTTTTTTGAATCTTTGAAAGCAGCACATAAATCTTAAGTCAACAAACCTCAAAACAACTTTTTTTTTCAAAGGCAATGCAAAAGATGAGGTGAGTAAAAATATGAAGGAGAATCCTCTTTGGTGGGTCTTGCTTCTGCATCTTTTATTCGTGACAGATTCTTCATTGATGATCAGATACATAGCTTCACTCTGTTTGGAAACTGAAAATAAAGAGAGCCGCCTTTATACAGTATTTCAGTCAAATGTAAACATTTTGACTATTCTCCTTAAGCTTAATTATTTATTTTTACAGATGAGAAGAAGGGTGAGCGACAGGCTGGATGTGTCTCATTTTATATGTTACAGAGGTTTCCAGTGAAGTTTTAAGTCAAGTCCAGAAAGTCACAAAAAAAGAAAAAAGAACTACAGTGAAGAGAGGGACACTTGGAGAGGAACGCTTAAAGACCCACTCCAATGAAAATCGTGTTTTTCGTGTTGTTAGCATGTTCTTGTGGCATTTTTCTGATGCCAGAGGATATGTCTTAAGAAAATTAAGCTCAAAATTGCATTTCTGAGTATTTCTGCTTTCAAATCGCTGTGATTAAGTAGCAGACGCTAAAAGGCCGTCTAAAACAGCCTGCGTTTGTGATGTAGCAACCGCACAGGGCGGGCTACAAGCTCCTGCTCCGCTCTGCCCCGCCCACTCAGGTTCTGAGGAGAAGAGAAGACGATGGCGTATCAACACCTGTGTGCTGCAGCGGGTTGCAATGCTAAGAAGAATGATATTATTAGCTTTCATACTTTACCAAAACCATCTGCAGTGAGAGAGAAATGGATTAAGTTTCTTGGTCACAGCATGATTAAAAACAGCACATCGGTTTGCAGTCAACACTGTTTCACCAACTGACAGGAAAAAAATGGGCTTCGCTAGTAAACTACTTTTGAAGCCGGGTGCCTTCTATCAAGACACCATCAAGTGGACAGCCTGTATCTTTACCGGTAAGTTTATCTTTTTCTGTCTGGAGCTAATTCAACCATCCGCTTGTTTGCTAGCATTACGTCTATTTATGGGTCAACAGCCAGTGCTGTATTCTGCTGTGTTAAAGCGATGTAATTATAATGTAAAGTATTGCGTTTTACAGGGTCCTTTTTTAATCTTTTTATTTTTGTTTAATTTTATACAAAATGGGGGGGAGGGGTCCTCCATGCCAACGGTTCCGCGCACAACTCAGAGGCAAATTGCTAATGAGCCACTGCCGCTCTTCTGAAACTATGTCCTAGAAAACGGCACAGGTTTTGTGATTTTGGCTAAAAACAGCATTTTCATAATTTAAAGACCACCAAGAACACTTTAAAATAGCTCAAAAAGATGATCGGAGTGGGTCTTTAAGCTACATGTAGAACAAGTTGTAACTGTCCATGACTGAGGTTAACACACTTACTAGTTGCTTCATTTAGACCAGTGGTTTCCAGCCCTGTTCCTCAAGATCTACTGTCCTGCAGGTTTTAGATGCATCCCAGCTCCAATACAGCTGAGTGAAATGAATGGCTCATTACCAGGCCAAACCTGATGTGAAAGCGAAAGAGGTAATTCAATCATGTAATCAGCTGTTTTGAAGCAGGGATGCAGGACAGTAGATCTTGAGGACCAGTGTTGGAAAACCCTGATTTAGGCTAATATAATCAATTTATTTATAATTTTCAGTTTCTTTAATAACCTCTAACTCAAAGTTAAACCTACCTACACATACAAGGGGGTCTAGTGGATTCTTCTTACAGGAATCAAGTCACTCCTTCTGCACACCCACATATCCAAACAGACCATTCTGAAAGAAGAACTGAAACTTTTTACTGTGTAGCATATCATTAACTTTAAGAACTAAAAAAGAAGGATTTCTTTGACAAATATTGTTTAGTCAAGATTTGACTGGCCTACACATTTTGTAGTTTTACAACTTGAATTAGAAAAGCACTCAGAGTGCGCCTTGGTTATGATTAGTGGTTACTTGTGCTACTTTTGCCTTTCTATCATATGCTACCAGTCTACCCCTTGACCTCTGACTTCCAACATCTACAAGGAATATCCATCCACATAAATGATACTTGCTGGTTATTTCCTCTTTTTCAGACCATTTACTATAAACCTGAGAGATGTTTGCATGAATATCCCAACAGATAATCTGTTTCTGAAATACTCAGCCCAGCCTGCTTGGCACTAACAACCATGCCATATTCATTCAATTTGCATTTTCTCCCCTTTCTGTTGCTCAGTTTGAATTTAAGAAAATCACCATCTCCACGCCCAGATGCCTAACTTCATTTAGTTGCTCCCACATAATTGGCTGATTTCCCCTTTTATTAACAAGCAATTGAAAATCTATACCCAATACAGTGGCTGGTAAGTGTATGTTTTCAAACAAAAATAATCACCATGAAAGACAACATTGTTAACCTTGTTAATAAAGCAGAATACAATAACTGCCTGACACTTTGAAGATCTTCTGCCGTGTCTTGAGGTGACTTTGGTGAGAGTGTGTGCAGTGCTCTTGGACCTCCACTGGGATGGATAGCTGACAAGTGAAATGAGGCTGTGTCTGTCTCCCCACTGGTCTACTCTGTTTTCTATTTCCCTTTTTCCCCTCTCGCTCTCAGCCTGTTCTCTCAGCTGTGTGACAGATAATTGACACATTATCAGACAATAACCTTGGGTCGCAGGCAAGCTCCCGTCAATTAAAACCTGTGCCATTTCATTGACAACGCTCTGTAATGGAAATTCATGCATTCCACTGTGTAAATGAGCATGCCATGAAACCACACACATCGTGCAAACGTGCATAAAGGCACCTGCTCAAGAGGAATTCATGCGAAAATAAACATTTACCATAAATCAAGCAGTGCATGTCAAGTCTTTAAGAACAGATGAAAGATTTTAGATGGAGAGGTCAGTTTACGTGCATCTGTCATTAACCTTGGACAGCAGTAGAAGGATATCTAACTAACTTCCCAAGTCGTTCAATCACAAAGAGATAGACCGAGGAGTCGTTGAAGATGGGGAGTGAGATAGATGTGGAGTGACAGAGACAGAAGATGGCACACAGAGACAGATTGAAACAGGGTTAAAATTCAGATTGATGGTGAGAGAAGAGGGCAGAGTGGAGGAGATGGAAAAAATTAAACAGAGAGCAGGGGAACAGTGGGTGAGTGGGAGTTTTAGCAAATGATATAACAATTTTCTGAGTTTGTGTTGCTTAGCTACTGGGAAAGTATTCATGAGTAAAAAGATTGAGGAAATGGAAGAAGAGAGATGACTTAGAGGATAAGGAGGAGGAAAAGAGGGTATCCCCTTTTCAATTTAAGGAAAGGAGCAAAGAAGAAACATAAATAGGTTGTTTTAAAAGGGTAGCCATCAATCTATCAATCTAGGTACAGATGAAATAAAGGCCAAGTTTCCCTCTGTACTGCCAGGTTTTCCAACTCCCTGTAGGGGATTAGAAGGCACTCAGAGGCCTGATGCGATGCATAATCTGTCCTCCATTTCTGGGTCTTAGCCTGAGGTTTAGCCTTAAGGTCTACAACAAGTGGGACATCTCTGGAAAACTTGCGAACAAACCTATTTTGAAACGATTGGATGAGATGACAGTTACAACCTGACCTGACACTTAAAGAGTAACTCACCCCCAAATCAACTTTTTTTGCTGATAAACTGTATAAATTAATATCTAATCGTGCTATATACATGTCTGGTCATTATTTTTGGTATTTTAGTACATTTTAGTAAAAATATTAATTTTGTACCAAAAGCCATCAGTGTGGTGCCCTCTTCAGGTTAAAACTCTACACTGCACTTGAATTTGAATCAGCCATTGCTATTCACTCTGCGGTGATTGCTGTCTTCAGACAGTGAACGTCAGCCATCCTGCCGCCATGGGGTATAAAACAAGCAGAGTCTCAGCCACGCCTCCGTAGCGAGTTGGAGTTGCAATAGCAAGCAAGTGTTGACCTCAAACCAGCCCTCTCCCCCCGCCGTCCCTCAGTCCGCAGGCAACACCACCTTTTGGTGCATTTTTAAACAAGAAATGTGGGTGGAGTTAGACTCTGGTAAGGGCGTAGGTTCCAAACACTTCTCCAGAACAATAGCTGAGAACCCTAGCATGCACCCGACAGCCATATCATATAGAGGAATGGCAGGTAATGTGAGATGTATCAAGCATCTTGTGAAAATTGTGACTGACTTTCTCAGGATCCTTTGGTCAAAGAAAAGGCTTGCTGAACAACAACAGTTTCCACTAAAACTGACAAGAACAGTCCAACTGCTGCTGGTTAATACCTTCTATTGCCATTTCCCACTCTTGCTCTGTTGGTCGTTTCATACACTCAATTTGTACTTGTCACAGGAATGTTTTATACCTGCTCTGAAAATCTGTAATTTAAAGTACCGAGTAATAAAGTATTTGCCCTCTAAGAGATTTCTTCTGTTTTTGCTTTTTTGTAACATTGAAATGTTTCAGACAAACAACTAGATTTTAAATGTCTCATTCACTGAGAAACTGCTACTTATTTTTTGTGAAATATCGGTAGAAGATTGGTCACTCTGAGCTGCATATGTGTGATCCATGTGAACATTTTCTCCAACCCTCAATGCCTCCATTAGCCACAGAAAGCAAACAGATGGCCAAACGACTGAGTCAGGAAAAGCCAGTCGCTTCTACGTCACACGAAAAAATAGTATTCATGGTCTTTCATACCTTGCCTTGAAACCACCCACTGGAAGGCTGATTTTGCAGCCTGGAGAGAACAGAGCAGGTTTCTGCTGATAGAAGCTAAAAGCCGAAGCTAACTGTTAGCAACTCCATAACATGGCAGAACAGGGTCGTGCTTCGTTTATTTGTGGACATAGCATACCAGCATTACATTTTTTACCAAAAAAAGATGAGCTGAGGAAGAAACTGTTGGAATTTGTCTTGGAACACCACCAGCAAAGTAAGTTAAGTTAATTATTTATTTTTAAGGCAGCATAAGAGTCGCATTGCTGTTAGCCAATCAGAGGCGAGACATTTGCATATTAAGAATAATAATGATGAGTTAGACTTGTGATCTTGACGTGTTCTCCCACCCCCTCCTCCGACAAACTGCATCCTTCTGAAACAGGAGCACCAGAGCATTTATTTTTCGTAAAACGGCTGACAAGGCATTCCTTCATACTGGAAACCACTGCAAATTTATTGAAAACACGGGTGAATATCAGACAAACATAGCCTGAGCAAATACAAGGCGCAGTTTCATATAATGATAAGGGATGTACCAAACTTGGCAGCAACAATGGCAATCAAATATTTGTGATAACTGACGATGAGTGTTTTACATCTTCGTGGAGGAAATTTGGCCCACTCTCCTTTGCTGAATTGTTTTAATTGAGTCCCATTGGAGAGTTTTAGAGCACAAACAGTCTGTTTAATGTTATACCACAGCATCTCAATTGGCTTTAAATCAAAACTTTCACAATGCCCCTTTAAAGTCTATATTTTGGTTTCATTTTTAAAAATGCATTTAAGGAAGTTGTTAATTTTCATTAAAAACCTCAAATTTTTGTGAACCCAATTGTCTTTGTTCTCAACATCTAGTGAAATGTACCAGTACAACCCTAGTCATAATGTTATGATTGCATTGTCCATCCCAGCTGCTTCTTACCTGTCAAAGTGCACTACTCAGAGACAATCCAACTATCCATCCTTACATACAAATTTACCATCACCTATGAACAAGAAGCGAGCATCCTGTAACCTGTTTACTTTGGGTGACAACTCACTCTCAAACAGAAGGGAGCAAAGCAATCCTTCAGACAGATGATGTCGGACTCTTGGGCAGAGATTTCGAAGTGCTGACTCTCATCCCAGCAACTGCTTTATACTTAACTGCAAACCCCTCCTGATGCATTTTGTAAGTCAAGGTCTGACAGCTTTGAAAAAAAAGGGATGCAGAGCACACAATCTTCCTCTTGAATGCATCAAAGAAATCATCTCAGTGAAGGCCACAGACTTGTAGCCAGAAATACCCTCAGTGAGATAGACAGTAGCTATAGATTTTTATTTACTACTTATCAAATCAAAAATTTAAGCACCATTTACAGAGCCTTGCAAAACTATTGATATCCCTTAGGTTGCTTCTACACTAACGTGGCTAAGGGAATATACAGTCGTGGCCAAAGTTTTGAGAATTACATAAATATTGGAAATTGGAAAAGTTGCTGCTTAAGTTTTTATAATAGCAATTTGCATATACTCCAGAATGTTATGAACAGTGATCAGATGAATTGCATAGTCCTTCTTTGCCATGAAAATTCCACAGCATTTCATTGCTGTCATTAAAGGACCTGCTGAGATCATTTCAGTAATCATCAAGAAAGTCCAGCAAGCGCCAGGATCGTCTCCTAAAGAGGATTCAGCTGCGGGATCGGAGTGCCACCAGTGCAGAGCTTGCTCAGGAATGGCAGCAGGCAGGTGTGAGCGCATCTGCATGCACTGTGAGGCGAAGACTTTTGGAAGATGGCCTGGTGTCAAGAAGGGCAGCAAAGAAGCCAATTCTCTCCAAAAAAAACATCAGGGACAGATTGATCTTCTGCAGAAAGTATGGTGAATGGACTGTTGAGGACTGGGGCAAAGTCATATTCTCCGATGAAGCCTCTTTCTGATTGTTTGGGGCATCTGGAAAAAGGCTTGTCCGGAGAAGAAAAGGTGAGCGCTACCATCAGTCCTGTGTCATGCCAGCAGTAAAGCATCCTGAGACCATTCATGTGGAGTGGGCTCACTTACAATTTTGCCCAAAAACACAGCCATGAATAAAGAATGGTACCAAAACACCCTCCAACAGCAACTTCTTCCAACAATCCAACAACAGTTTGGTGAAGAACAATGCATTTTCCAGAACGATGGAGCACCGTGCCATAAGGCAAAAGTGATAACTAAGTGGCTCGGGGACCAAAACGATGAAATTTTGGGTCCATGGCCTGGAAACTCCCCAGATCTTAATCCCATTGAGAACTTGTGGTCAGTCCTCAAGAGGCAGGTGGACAAACAAAAACCCACTAATTCTGACAAACTCCAAGAAGTGATTATGAAAGAATGGGTTGCTATCAATCAGGATTTGGCCCAGAAGTTGATTGAGAGCATGCCCAGTCGTATTGCAGAGGTCCTGAAAAAGAAGGGCCAACACTGCAAATACTGACTCTTTGCATAAATGTAATGTAATTGTCCATAAAAGCCTTTAAAACGTATAAAGTGCTTGTAATTATATTTCAGTACATCACAGAAACATCTGAAACAAAGATCTATAAGGAGTTTTTCAGAAAACTTTGTGAAAACTAATATTTGTGTCATTCTCAAAACTTTTGGCCACAACTGTACTGTAAAGTATATCCCACCTAACCTTATACCTGTCCACACACACACAAAGCATTGTTTACGACCCCCTCCTCTCCTCTGCCCTGGCGCAACCCCGACCTAGTAAGCATGCGTGAAAAAAAGGCAGACCCACGTATATGACGTCACAGTCACCTTTGACCTGGAAGTACATCCTCCCTACAGTTACCCAGCAGATGTAAACATTGAAGAAGAAGCAAGAAGTAAATTTTTGAATTGCGAAAATTGTTGGGCAAAGTCACTGAAAATGGCTGTTAACAAGAAGAGAGATTTCTTTGTTTACCTCTGAGTGGTCACCGGTTGTTATTAACCTGGCTGTGGCGTGTGTTTTCTGACGTCACTTCCTTACCGAACTCGCTTCTTAAATGCCTAACGAATCCACACCAATCCACACAAATCCAAGAGCCAAAGATTTAAGAAATAGACGGCCTACTTACCCGTGTAAAAAAATGTCCGGAGAGGGGAATCTTAAACGATGGGCTAGTGTGGCCGAGACGGGGTATTGACTAAATATTTATTCGTTTAAGCACTTAAATAATGTAGACAGGGCCTTCAAATGTTTCACTTTTCTACCCCACACTTCTACATCGTTTATTGGTAATTTAGGTCATGGTCATTTTAGGTTTAGATCCCTTCGACTCTAATATGTTTAAATAAATTCCAGTTCAAACCTTTGCTTTCCCAAATGATCAAGCAGGCAAATAGTGTGTGTTATTTAATCTCAGGATAAATCCAGCTGTCTTGTGAAGGCCTCAGAAGTTAGTTAGAGAACATTAGTGAGCAAACAGCATCACGAAAACCAAAGAACACATGGGGCAGGAAAATGTTGAAGAAATGGTTAAAACAGGGTCAAGTTATAAGAAATTATTCCAAGATTAGAACATCCCACAGAACAAGCATAATCTATTATCTGAAACTAGAAAGCACATGGTACAGCCGCAAACCAAGATATGGCTGTTCACTTAAACTGAAAGGGTTTTGGCAAGGAAAGCATTATTAAGAGAAGCAGCCAAGAGGTTGATGATTACTTTGTAGGAGGAGTAGAGATCGACTGCTCAGGTGGGAGAATCGGTTGGCAGGAAACCTCTTATTTATGCACTCCAAATATCTAACCTTTGTGGGGGTCTGGTATAAAGAGAACCATGGTTTGACAAAAACTAAAACACAATAGGTTTGCCAAAGGTAATTTAGGGGACACAGCCAACAAGGATGAAGGAGCTCTGATCAGAATTAAAATTTTTGCCTCACAGGCAAAATGACGTGTGGTGACACTGCACATCACCCTGCATACTGATAGAGCTGTAACCTAAAACATTTGCAACGAAAGACGGTTCCACAAAGTACTGATAACACTTCAAATTTCCATTCATCAAAGATTTTGTAGACATTTCTTTCCATCTCACTAATATGTTCAACTTTGTGTTGATCTAACTCAATATCCCAATAAGATACCTTGATGTCTACCGTCATAACAAGATAAAATGTGGAAATTACAAGTGGAAAAAATACTTTTCCAAGGTACTATATGATTTGAAAGTATACAAATATAGAAAAGTGTGGGAGGTGTCACTAATGTTTGTGACAGAGAAGATATGACACAGAAAAGAAGCATTTGTAATGATTTTCAGTCTCAGCAGTAGTGCGGATCATTGGTTCCTGTGTATTTATGCAGTACTGCTGGGCCACAAAAGATGCATGAAGAAATAAAAGATTTTTATGGCGAATCGTTGCTGGAAAACTGTCTTTGTGGCTGATCTATGAGCTCTTGCATAATATATGCCACACTCTGCAAACCTGTTGCCATTGTGCTGAATCTTCTGCTGAAGACAAATTAGCATTTAAATGAGGCAAGTTATTTTCCTTTTACGCCTGCTCTAAATTTTGAACGCAATAGCTTTGATTGAGATGAGAGGAGGCCGACTGGTGTTTTTTATTTTTATTTTATTGTTATTGACCCAGAAAAGGTTGAGTGAACAAGCTGGGTCTTTTCAAGCAAAAACCTCTGCATCAAACTTTCTGAGTTACACTCATTCAAAGATGAGATATGCAGCTCAGTAGCCTACAACCAGAACAACCAATGTTTGGCATCAAGCAGCTTGACTGATGCAAGCTGTCTTGCCTAAAGGACCACTCCAGTGATTTTAAACCTTATCTCTACAGTGTGCGTGTCAAAGAGAGATACGTTAATGCACCTTTTTCTTGGCAGGACCACTGTATCTTGCAGGAAGGCTCTGTTCATCTCTCCACACCCAGCACAGGATGACACGGGATGATAGGAAGGAAAGCATCATTCTTCTTTCATTTTACTTTCATCCTGTGAAACAAGATGTCAATATATAACTCTTACAATTAAGATAGGACTTTAAAACTTTAGAGAAGGGATTAGGCAGTTCTTCAAAGCATTATTTGAGGTTTCAACATTAAAAGGACATTGCTGTCATTTCTGTAACCTGTAAACGAGAAAACCTGTTCCTGCAATTATTCATGCAGTTGTCATGATGCAGCACTGACCTCAAAGGCTTGTCTGAGTGAAGAAAAAGGAAACACACAAACCTATATATTGACACAGTACTATTTTTGGGCTCTACAGTCATGCTGCTCTTTAAGAAATGATTAAACTGGAAAGATAAAATTTCCAAAATAATACTCTCTTCAAGATGCTGAAATATCACTGGTTGTTGTAGATTACTTTTACCCAACAAGCAATACAATTGATTTTAATATTATCATTACATAACATAGTCCTCATTCACATGGGTTATTTATGCGAAAGCCCAAACCAGCTTAATTTGATGAATAAATTAATTTCATCCTTTTTTAGTTGTGAAATTGCAGGAAAATCTGCAGAAAAACATACAGTATTTTGGTGTATTTGAGAGCTAGAAATGAAGAAAATCTATCAATACTAGTAAATATGATGGCATATTTGCATATTTTTCTGTACTGGAAAATGGAAGCAACTAGCAACCTAAAGAGATGACAATTAAATCATGAGTGGTATAAAGAGTCCTGGACTTGTGTATTATTAATTGATTCTCAAGTGTCTGGTGTTTAGCTTGTGTGTCCGTCTGCTGTGTTGTTTAATGGGAAGTGCTGAGTCTGAGCCCAGCTTACTGAATATTGTTTTATGCTTGTCAGTATTGGCTAAATCTAATATTTATTTAGAGTTCTAAAACATGTGTAAAAAAATATTTAACACAGGAAAGAGACTCTAATTGCATACCAGTTTAAGTCGGACCACCTAGCGTCCATAGGCTGTATGGTGGTAAAGTTGTTAGCACTGTTACTTGTGACAAAAAAGGTCTTGAGTTAGAAGTGAGTGTGTGCTTTTGCATGGTTGTTTGTCCTACATGTCTCTGTGTTGCCCTGTGATGGACTGGCAAACTATCCAGAGTGTTCCCTGCCTCTTCCCCAATGATTGCTGAAAACAGGCACCAGTACCCCTGTGACCCTGCAAGGATAATTGGATATAGACAATGGATAGATGATATGGACAATTCATACATTGTTTAGTATTTTCAACAAAGAAAATCCCATTGAGTACATAGAAAACTCAGTAGGAATTTTCCATTGCATTAAGCACAAGCAGCTCTCGTCTTTCCATCCATCAATCCATGCATTGTCTTCCGCCTATCAGAGATTGGGTTGCTGGGGTCACAGGTCACTGCAGGGAAACCCATAAATCCGTCTCCCTTGTGGCACTCTCCAGCGCTTTCTGGAGGATCCCAAGGTCAGAGGGATGTATAGACCCACATGATATATAGACCCGGAGTTCTCCTTCTAATGGAAAGTGCCTGGAAACCTTCCAAAAGGAGATGTCCAGGAGGCATCTTAATTATATGCCTGAACCACCTTTCAATCCAGAGGCCCAGTAGATTTTTTCTCACATCAAAAATGCGTAAAAGTAAACACTTTTAGCACATTTAGCTCACCCCCAAATGGTAAGTTCCTCAGCACTGACACTGGCCACCCTAAAAAGGACTCTTTTTTTCCAACTCTTTGCATCTGGAGTGTTATCCTTTTGGTGATGATCCTTAACACAACAGACCAGAATAGCATGCAACCATCACTCGTAGGCAGGACATCAAGGTACTTGAACTCTTTAACTTGAGAACTATGGCCTCAGAGGTGCTGATTCTCATTCCAGCTGCCTCAAACTCAGCTTCGAACTGCTTCAGTGCACACTTTTGGTTATGGTTTGATTATGCCAACAGAATCACATCATCTGCAACAAACAGAGATCGGATCCAGATGTCTTTCAAACCAGGCACTCTCCTTTCCACAACTTCAACTTGAGATCCTGTCCCTGAACACCACAAAAAAGATGAGGAGGGGCTATATAAAGCTCAAATTTGTGTCAAGTTTGTGTACAGAGCTTATGCTTTGGGTATATAACAACTGGATGGAAAAGCAAGCCAAGTACTTGAAACTCTCACAGCACCTCTTGCTAAATACCTCAAGGGACACAGCCATAAGCCTTCTCCAGATCCACAAAACACTTATTGACCACACAACCAAGCTCCCATGACTTTCTTTGCAGTAAAGATCTGATTTACTGTTCCACATCCAGAACAAAATAAATTACAGTTTAGTTAGACCCACACGCCGTGGAGAATGTTTGTGACATTGATTCATGATAGACTAACCTTTCTTGCAATCGTAATTAACCCTCTGATGTTCTTTTTTCTTTCATTTTTGTTGAAATTATTTGAAAATGTACTCTAATTAAAAACTAAACTAATGTTGCTGCACTTTCAATATTTTAGACACGCTTTAACTTGGAGAAAACTCATTAACGTGGAGGGATTTAGATCATCATAAACAGTCTGATCAATGACCCATTGCTGGTTTGGCCAAACAATGTAAACGGCCTTAGTGAGACATAAAACATCTATGTGGTAGGTTAAGATGTCCGTAAATGAAAAATGACTGCAACATACATTTTTGACATCAGATTCTCACTACAGAGCTTTAATATGTCTCTGCAGTTCTGTATTTGGATAAAGTGAGCTTGTTTAAGTAGGAGGAGCAGCTTGACTGCACAGAAAAAGTGTCATTGTTAATACTCCAAGGCTTGGGACTGAGAATGTGCGGACAGGGATACATTATCTCCATTTGGGAGGTCATTTAGAAAAAGAGTGCCGCGTAACCTTCTTTCTGCCCATGACTGAAAGGCTGTCTTTTTCTCTCTCAAGATATCTTTGCTGTGCACCCCGACTGTGAAACTCCATAAAGAGTGATGGATGTTGATGGAGACACACAGAGAGGTGATTATAGATCATGGAGTATTGAGGAAGGACACAGACAGACAGATGGAAACTGAGAAAGAGTCTCAGGATTGTAATAGAATAAAATCATTTTGTCATTGTATATAGAGCAGTTATGCCACAGTGTGGTGAAAAGTGGAAGTACAACTACTAAGAGTGATTTAAACATGTAGGACACAAGTAAATTTTGAATAGAAAACATTAGTTATAAGCTGGACATATTTAATGAATGTTACACCTAAAGTGGCACAAAAGAGGCAATTTCAAACAGGAACAACTTGACAGTTTGTACCTCTGATTGTAACGACATTGGTCAGACTCAGCAGTTTGTGATTTAAACTGTAATCGATTAGAGAAAATAAACAATATAAAAAAGTACAGTAAGAATGGACATTAGCTTAAAGAGCATTGCAGGTTAAACCCCACCTTAAACCACTGTTTAGAGAAATATATTAGGAACTGGTTCTAAGTAAAACATTACTCGTAAATAAATCATTTAGACTTCTGGAGTTGGTTTTGTGAGAAAATTTAACCTCCGCCAGACCAGAACTGGCGGAGGCGAAAGGAGACTCGTCAGCTACATCAATCAAGGGCATAGAATTAGCATGGATGGAAGGGACATGTCCCCACCAATATCCAGCGATTATTGAATTGTCCCCACCAATAATTTGATCTCCTCAAGAAAAGAAAAAGAAACCTGATAGAAAGCAAAAAAGAGAGAAAAATACCGGTCTCATTCACCTAGAGGTGCAGAAAGAGTTAAATTACGTTCTCTGCTGGAGTCCTACCTCCCGTAACATATATGGCCAATGTGATTGGCTGTGCCTTTCCCTGCTGTCAGGTGAGACTCTGCAGCTATGTTTGCTTGTTAGCAGTGCCAAAACTACAAGGTGAACTTTCCAGTCCACGAGAGGACTCAGGTGCAACGTGGGTGACACATGAGTGTCAAAAGGATGGCAGCAAAAAAGAAGAATTTGGACATGAGGAACTATTTTTCAAAGAAACATGTAAGTCACTTAAAGTCAAGTTCACTAATGAAATGTGTCCATCATAATAACGCTTTGGCGCACATTATACAGTCTAAAATTGTATGTAACTAGAATTACTTGGTTTGGAAACTAACTGCACAACAAGCTGCCCACTGTTTGTTATCTTACACCATGCATCTAAGGATTGCACAGGTCTGTGCGCACTTCCCCCAGGGAGCAAGGTGCGCATTCACTGTGTGATTTCTGTCATATTTTTTAGCCCATTTCCCAGTCATGCAACAATTTTTGCGATCGGTTCATCTTCAAAGCTGTATAAAAAATAAGTATTGTTTCCCCAAGAATTTCTGCTTGCATATCTAATTTCCCTCACATATGTTTTAAATACAAAATAATTGCAGTAAAAGTATACATTTTATTGTATCATTGTTGCAGAGTCCTGCACTGGTCCAATTTTACCAACCCCCATAAATTAAGATGATTTTTTAAGCCAACCCTTTACCAACAGTTATCTCCAGATTAAATCTCGACCCAACCAGCCCGTTGATTTAAAACCACCATCGGTCTGTGTCCGCTGCAGCTATGTACTCCAATCCCTCCTTAACTCTCCATTGTGCTGTCAGCTGAGCTCTCAGATAGTGATGCTTTGAATACGTGTCCAGGTCTGAGATGATAATCAGTCAGATGCTCTCACAGGAATCTTTTTTTGATTGATTCAGCTACATGAACTCTGTGCGTAAAGTTGAAAATGTCTGCGCATCTGCGACAAGTGGTCAGGGATGTGAATTGTAAACTGCTTGTGTTTAAAAAAAAATATGAAAAAAAACTGAAAATAACGTGATCCCGTATTGCAATAAATTATTTCTCTTTTTATTTCTCTGGAATGTTGCACAGCCGATTCTTATTTTATGCAGCCAACATTGTTCTTTGTGCTACGATGTGGATAAACATGATCTTTCCTAGACAACAATCTAATGATGGTTTTCAGCATCATTTGATAAAAATTTAAAAAATGCAACGAGCTTTCAATTTTTAAACCTGTTATTACACCACAGTGTATATTATAATAAAACGTCAGAAGGATAAATACCTATATATGAATGATTATTTATTGTCCCCACCAATCTTCAAACCACACTCATGTTTATGGTTATTGTCCCCGGCAATTTTAAAACCAATCCTACACCCTTGCCATCAATGGAAACCAATGGATTTTAATGCTGGATCCGACACTGAAGAAACCTTTAAATGTTTACATTTACACATATGATATGTTGGAGCACAACCATACAGCTATGAGCCTGCTGCACGCCCCAGAGAGCAGAGAGAGACCAAGGGAAAGATTAATGATCAAAGAAGAGAGATAAAGCTATGGTGTCAGGACAATCAGTGGAGAGTGAGGCCAATGTTATAGCATAAACTCGTGTCCTAACGTCACAATTTCGTACAGATTACTATCATGTACCAGAAAATAAAAAACACTAATAGGCCTATTTGTCAGCTAATATAGTATTGATCCTTGCCAATAATAAACAATGATGAGCTTTTCTAAGCTGTCTCAAACTCGTTAATATCCGTTCACGTAATGTGGTATAGCACTTGAGAGAGAGGCTGCGTACACATTTTCCTGATACCTCTTTTGTAATGCTTATTTTAGAACCCACATATCACGTCGCATCTAATTTTTGATATTGTTCTGTCAACAAAGTTCGTCATTAGCACCGTAGACAACAAGACGTAGGCTACATTGCCGAGATCCCGTCTGCGTAGAGCTGAGCCTCTGATAGATCCGTGACTGCGTCTCTCGCCTGCTGCAGCCCCAGAAGCAGCCGCTGACAGTGGTGCCGATAAAGTTGTGTGCACTGAAGGAACTGCGCCTTATGTCAGTCACACATGATTTTGCATCCCATGTTGAACTCCATCCCATCGGTGGGATGGTTATCCTCCGGTCTGAAGTGAGCGTATTTTTCATAGCCAAAACAGAAGTGAAATTTGGTCTTTTCAGGTGCACAAAACGCACCCAGGAACGGAACATGGCTCTGTTTTTGTTTTAATTATGGACATTTGTGGGCTCGATGTCCTGACAGCCTGCTGTTTGTACAGCACTCCACAAACACAATAATTTACCATTTTTAAGACTAATGCACCCAATACAAAACTAGTGAACACACTGACTCTCGATAACATCACCACTCTACAGTCGTGGCCAAAAGTTTTGAGAATTACATAAATATTGGAAATTGGAAAAGTTGCTGCTTAAGTTTTTATAATAGCAATTTGCATATCCTCAAGAATGTTATGAACAGTGATCAGATGAATTGCATAGTCCTTCTTTGCCATGAAAATTCCACTGCTTTTCATTCCTGTCATTCCTGCTGAGATCATTTCAGTAATCGTCTTGTTAACTCAGGTGAGAATGTTGACGAGCACAACGCTGGAGATCATTATGTCAGGCTGATTGGGTTAGAATGGCAGACTTGACATGTTAAAAGGAGGGTGATGCTTGAAATCATTGTTCTTCCATTGTTAACCATGGTGACCTGCAAATAAACGCGTGCAGCCATCATTGCGTTGCATAAAAATGGCTTCACAGGCAAGGATATTGTGGCTACAAAAATTGCACCTAAATCAACAATTTATAGGATTATCAAGAACTTCAATTCTTGTTAAGAAGGCTTCAGGACGTCCAAGAAAGCCCAGCAAGCGCCAGGATTGTCTCCTAAAGAGGATTCAGCTGCGGGATCGGAGTGCCACCAGTGCAGAGCTTGCTCAGGAATGGCAGCAGGCAGGTGTGAGCGCATCTGCACGCACAGTGAGGCGAAGACTTTTGGAAGATGGCCTGGTGTCAAGAAGGGCAGCAAAGAAGCCAATTCTCTCCCAAAAAAACATCAGGGACAGATTGATCTTCTGCAGAAAGTATGATGAATGGACTGTTGAGGACTGGGGCAAAGTCATATTTTCCGATGAAGCCTCTTTCCGATTGTTTGAGGCATCTGGAAAAAGGCTTGTCCGGAGAAGAAAAGGTGAGCACTACCATCAGTCCTGTGTCATGCCAACAGTAAAGCATCCTGAGACCATTCATGTGTGGGGTTTCTTCTCATCCAAGGGAGTGGGCTCACTTACAATTTTGCCCAAAAACAAAGCCATGAATAAAGAATGGTACCAAAACACCCTCCAACAGCAACTTCTTCCAACAATCCAACAACAGTTTGGTGAAGAACAATGCATTTTCCAGAACGATGGAGCACCGTGCCATAAGTGATAACTAAGTGGCTCGGGGACCAAAACGTTGACATTCTGGGTCCATGGCCTGGAAACTCCCCAGATCTTAATCCCATTGAGAACTTGAGGTCAGTCCTCAAGAGGCGGGTGGACAAACAAAAACCCACTAATTCTGACAAACTCCAAGAAGTGATTATGAAAGAATGGGTTGCTATCAGTCAGGATTTGGCCCAGAAGTTGACTTAGAGCATGCCCAGTCGAATTGTAGAGGTCCTGAAAAAGAAGGGCCAACACTGCAAATACTGACTCTTTGCATAAATGTCATGTAATTGTGAATAAAACCCTTTGAAATGTATAAAGTGCTTGTAATTATATTTCAGTAAAACACAGAAACAACTGAAACAAAGATCTAAAAGTAGTTTTGCAGCAAACTTTGTGAAAACTAATATTTGTGTCATTCTCAAAACCTTTGGCCACAACTGTAGATAAGTATCTGCTTACTACACTGAGCTGAGGAAGCGCATAGCATATGTTACCTTCGCTTACGTCTCACATCCAGATTATGAAACTTTTTTATTAAAATTTGTGGTGTTATGTACTGTAAAAACAAAAAATATCCTCAATGAAAGTTTTAAATAATAATTTTGGACATTTTATATGCATTTTAGAAAATATTTAATCTGCAATATGCTCTTTATAGAAAAAACAAAAAAAAGTTTTACTGTATCTGACATGTTAAATTAAATTTAAATCCCTGAGAGAAAATTCCTCTTCCTAACCTTTTGTCCTGAACTAAGACTGAGGAAGATTTAAAGGAATCTGCCTAGGGATTACTGTCTCTTCTCCATTTACAAGGGACAAGAATTGCAGCACTTTAGCTAATATATGTAACTCAGATTTCCTTAGGGAAGAGAACCGTTAAATCACAGGTATTTGGTTGGTTCAAATCTTTAATTATATCTGACAGGTAAATGGGCAGAGAATACATTTGGAGAAGGTTTCACCCTTTTCTATGTGATATATCTTGACAGGGGACACTTTTCTTTGCATTTCAAATGTCTCTACTCCTGGGGTAAAGTTTCAAAAGTTCACTAACAAATACAGTTTATTCTTTTAACTCAGTTTTGCAGAGCCTGGTAGTGATGCAAATGCTCTTTTTTATGACTTCTTGTTCTCAGTCATGTCAACAGGTCAAAATTGTTAACCTTTTTTTGAATAAGCACCTTGCTATCAGCACAGTTATCTGCTTTATTATTCCAACTTCCTGCTCACAGACTATGGGTGGAAAGTATACTTACTTACACGGACAGACAGGTGATAAATAGACAAACAGGTGATAGATAGATAGATAGACAGACAGACAAATGATAGACAGACAGACAGGTGATAGACAGGTGATAGACAGACAGAGACAAATGATAGAGACAGACAGGTGATAGATAGACAGACAAATGATAGACAGACAGACAAATGATAGATAGACAGACAGGTGATAGACAGACAGAGACAAATGATAGAGAGACAGACAGGTGATAGATAGACAGACAGGTGATAGACAGACAGAGACAAATGATAGACAGACAGACAGACAGACAGGTGATAGACAGACAGACAGAGACAAATGATAGACAGACAGACAGGTAATAGATAGACAGACAGGTGATAGATAGACAGGTGATAGACAGACAGAGACAAATGATAGAGACAGACAGGTGATAGATAGACAGACAAATGATAGACAGACAGACAAATGATAGACAGACAGACAGGTGATAGATAGACAGACAGGTGATAGATAGACAGACAGAGACAAATGATAGACAGACAGACAGGTGATAGATAGACAGACAGAGACAAATGATAGACAGACAGACAGGTGATAGAACAGACAGGTGATAGACAGACAGAGACAAATGATAGACAGACAGGTGATAGACAGACAGAGACAAATGATAGACAGACAGGTGATTGATAGACAGACAGGTGATAGATAGACAGACAGGTGATAGATAGACAGACAGGTGATAGACAGACAGAGACAAATGATAGACAGACAGGTGATAGATAGACAGACAGGTGATAGACAGACAGGTGATAGATAGACAGAGACAAATGACAGACAGACAGGTGATAGACAGACAGACAGAGACAAATGATAGACAGACAGGTGATAGACAGACAGAGACAAATGATAGACAGACAGACAGGTGATGGGCTGTGTACAGTTTTCCAACATTTCTCATGTACTTGGTGTGTTCCATTTATTTTGTTTATTGACATTGTTTTTATTCAAGTGAAAAAGAATTTAATTGTTAAAAATATGTCAACAATAAATGCCTGTTTAATTCACAATTCTCAGACTAATTCTTATTTTATTGAATTATATTGTTTTTTGTAAATGTTCTCATATTGAATATGGTAAACCTAAACTTACAGTAATACACCACAATATTAATGTTATGCTGTAAAACACAATTACAGTATTATACCATAAACCACACTTGCAGTAGTACAGTGATACTGTAAAACTCACAGACGGTAAGTCTTTCTAACCGTAAACCACATTTACAGTAAAGCTGTTTACTGTAAATGTGGTTTACGGTACAAGTGGTTTTACCGTGAAACATCACAACAGTAAAGGTACTGTAGACCAGTAATTACAGTAACTTACTGGCAATAGTGTTGCCAGTAAGTTACTGTAAAAATACAATAAAATGTCTAACAGTGTAGTAATATACAGTGCTGGAGCTCTGCCCACACGCTTCACACGCTATGACCAGTCTTGCAAAAACATCAATCTATTAGCAACCTCCTTATCCTCTAACACAACAGTGTCATGCTAACTTAGTACCCCACTTTCTATTAGAGCACTAAGAACTTTTATTGCCTTACTTACTAGCACCATGTTAACTTTTAGTACCCCAGTAGCTTTTAACACCATCTCGACTTTAGCACCCTGCTAACAGACACCTATAAGATTTTATTTCAACACTAACTATTTGTATCCTGCTTGTTTTTAAGACCTTCCACTAACCTTTTCCAGGTAAATGTTGGAAAGAGAGATTAGAGATTAGGACAATTAATAGTCCCATTTGGTGGAATCACCCAATTGTTGACCTTAAAAGTGGAACATTTAACTTACTCTTACTAAATTTCAAACAAAAACTAATAATCAAGGCCCCTTTAAATTCTTACTCTAGGAGAAAAGTTGCAAAAAGGTAATAATTTCCAGACATTTTTTTCCAGTTGACATTGTGTGACGTCGCACAAGGGGTCAGTCCTGTTGCCACAGATAAAGCACATCTCTATTCGAATCATGTTTTTCTGGGTGGAGTTTTAAGATGTAAGATTCTTTTTGGTGTTCTTCCTCCCACATGAATATGTTAGGGTAATTCGCTATTTTAAATTTTTAATGCAGTATTGTGTTTTTAAACTGTATCTTCAATTACCTTTATAGCTTACAAAAGGTATTTAAAACCAAAGAAAGTTCTTATTTTTGTAAGGGATTGCATTTAATCTAAAGCCAAGATTATTTAAAATCCTGTCTTTAACTGCAGTATTTAGAATACCTTTGGTGAATTATGACCTTTTTATAGGCATTTTTGAAACCTCAAGACAGCCACTTAATTTTCAAAGGCAAACATTTTGACAGACAGTGAAAGATGCTGCCTGTAGTATACAGAGAGCTGAGTTAGAGAGTTGGGGTCACACGGGTTTAGAGAAAATTCATGATTTGCAGCTGTGGATTTATGAAGTGATGTTCAGATGGGAAATTTGCCCACAGAGCACTTTCAGGATGATGATACTCAAGTCTACTGTAAACCCCATGTACAATATCGTGATGGCTGTGTCACTGAGGTTTTATTGAGTTCTCAGAGAAATTATAGGCCCAAATTGACACAGAAGACACTTCAGTTTAGTGGCAAACTGCAGGATATCAAGGAGTGAGGCTACACAATATTTGTAGGTGAAAAACGAGGAGAGATTCAAAGACGTTCGTAAGACTGAGGTTAAGATGCCACTTGTTTATACAAGTGTGTGTTTCAAAGTACACATTATGACCTTCTGTTTTATTCTCAGATTGTTATCTGCCCTAAAATACCAAAAATGATTGCCCCTCTGTAAATTTCAATGCAATATGAAACATTCTCCCTTTTGTTTTTAGCCAGAGAAAGAAGGCCTGTGGATCTAATTTTTGTACAATGTCTGACAGAATGTCTTGTGGCATATTTTGACCTCACCTTATGACCTGTAACTTTCATTCTGAGATTCCCACATGTGGCAAGGAGAGTATGTTTCTGAATTTGTCCTAACTTTCAAGATCAGTTCCTTAATCTGTGCAAAGTTTAAAATCAATAAATGTAAATGCCAGAAAGGCCACTTTACTTACTGTGTCTTTATTTTGAAGAGTTCCATTCGAAACATACCATAGCACTTCCTGTTAATGTACTTCTTGTTAATGTTGCTACACTTCCCGTCCGTTCTCGATGAAACGACACGGCCAAGTTGCTTCAGAGTTGGCATGTCATTTGTTTGTGGCATGGAAAGATTGGCAAAAAGACGTGCATGGAGGAAGCTGCTAGCATGTTCTGCGAGATTAGCACCCTTGGAAGAAGAAAGAGGTTGGTGTAATGATTGCAAACGTTTGTTTTATTTTATTTAGGATACAGAAACTTGTCTTTATTTTCATTTTTTATTAAATGTTGTAACAAATTGTTTAAAGATGCTGATTTTGTGTCAATATCACAATTTGAGTTAATCAAAACGATTTTCTATGAAGTAAAATGTGAACACGATGTCTGCATTGTCTACCGAAATGTGATATAATGGCATTTGTTTTTGGCATTTGGGTCCTGGAGGGTGCGTGGGAGTTCGCCCAACCGGTCTACATGTGTTTTGTGGACTTGGAGAAGGCGTTCGACCGTGTCCCTCGGGGGGCCCTGTGGGGGGTGCTCCGGGAGTATGGGGTACCGGGCCCCTTGATACGGGCTGTTAGGTCCCTGTACGACCGGTGCCAGAGTTTGGTTCGCATTGCCGGCAGTAAGTCGGGCTTGTTTCCGGTGAGAGTTGGACTCCGCCAAGGTTGCCCTTTGTCACCGATCCTGTTCCTAACTTTTATGGACAGGATTTCTAGGCGCAGCCAAGGCGTTGCGGGGATCCGTTTTGGTGGCCTCAGGATCGGGTCTCTGCTTTTTGCAGATGATGTGGTCCTGTTGGCTTCATCGGAGCGTGATCTACAGCTTTCGCTGGAGCTGTTCGCAGCCGAGTGTGAAGCGGCTGGGATGAGATTCAGCACCTCCAAATCCGATGCCATGCTCTTGAGCCGGAAAAGGGTGGGGTGCCTCCTCCGGGTCAGGGATGGGGTCCTTCCCCAAGTGGAGGAGTTTAAGTATCTGGGGGTCTTGTTCACGAATGAGGGAAAAATGGAGCGGGAGATCGATAGACGGATTGGTGGGGCATCTGCAGTTATGCGGGCGCTCTACCGGTCTGTCGTGGTGAAGAGAGAGCTGAGCCAAAAGGCGAAGCTCTCGATTTACCGGTCGATCTACGTTCCTACCCTCATCTATGGTCACGAACTCTGGGTGGTGACCGAAAGAACGAGATCACGGATACAAGCGGCTGAAATGAGTTTCCTTCGCAGAGTGTCTGGGCTCTCCCTTAGAGATAGGGTGAGAAGCTCAGTCATCCGGAGGGGGCTCAGAGTAGAGCCGCTGCTTCTCCACATCGAGAGGAGTCAGTTGAGGTGGCTCGGGCATCTGGTCAGGATGCCTCCCGGACGCCTCCCTGGTGAGGTGTTTCAGGCACGTCCCACCGGGAGGAGGCCCAGGGGAAGGCCCAGGACACGCTGGAGGGACTATGTTTCTCGGCTGGCCTGGGAGCGCCTTGGGGTTCCTCCCGAGGAGCTGGAACAAGTGGCTGGGGAGAGGGAAGTCTGGGTCTCTTTGCTTAGGCTGCTGCCCCCGCGACCCGACCCCGGATAAGCGGAAGAAAATGGATGGATGGATGGATGGATGGATGGCATTTGTTTTTGTGCATCTTTAAAGTTTTCACTGTGCCATATTGTCAGTGGTAGAAAAGAGGAGAGAATAAAGTTGGATCAGTCGAAGCTCTCTGCCTCTTGAGTGGTAACTCCAAGTGGGCAGCTACAGTGAAAACTCCTTTGACCTGCCATCCCTGCAGAGAACCTGATGCTATTTCATTAGAGGTCCGGCTACCAACTTGTTAACAGCCAGCAGATTCCACTCTCTTCCACAAACCGCTCTTGCAAGGTTAGAAAGAACAGCACACTAAAGCACACAACCCCGGACACTGAAAGAGACATTGGGTACCAAGGAGCGTCATGGAACTACTTACACACGTACAAGCTCAATGCGTAACTGGAAAACCTTTAAATAATATTACAAGGCCAAAATAATTTGTGAACATCCAACGTATAGCAATATTGAATCTGGTTAATATTTCTAGGTGATCGACGCATGTGTTTGGTGGAATATTTCAGGACATGTCTGTTTATGAAAAGGGTTAAAAGGTGAAACATTAGCTATTGCCTACAGAGCTAATTTATGAAAAATTGTTGTTGCTGTTTTATGCTAAACATCCCTTTGAATGTCCATAATCTGTAAATGCTAGACACAGCGTTACTCTGTGGTAAAGGTTAACTACAGCTTAAAAGTATAGAGCATGGCAATAAAACAATCAAAGCTACAGTCCACTTAAAACAGCTACAGAAACAAAATGTCACTATCAGAAGAGCAAATAGACAAGCACAGCACGCGAATCCAGCTCACCAAATGAGGAAACAAACAACCCCACGAACACCCCACACAAATCCAGCTCACGTGAGAGAAATTTAACAGAGAAAGGCCTAGAGATGCTAAACCAAGATATCAAAAAAGTGAAAAATCATTCAATAAAACTTATGACTCTTGGAAGCTAGTAACAAAGGAAACTAGAACAAAACTAAAAATCCCCCTCCTCAGTAGAAGACCTCAATAATCTGCAGCAAAATATGGAAGCAAAGCACGACACTGTAAATTCACAGTATGAACCTATCCTATGTAACAGTAACACCACATCTGACATTGTCAACAAAATGGACGCCTGTGTTACCCTAACAAACGAGGTATGTAACCTTATAAGTAACCGTCTAAAGACTGTTGATAAGGAATATAATAACCAACTTGATAAAGATGAATATTGTTCTGTCTTTGTCATTAAGTATGAATCGCTTGCCAGTCGCTTTACAGATTACCGATTGGAAAATGTCATTTATGACTGATTGATCAAAAAACCCTTCCACCAAGCGAGAAGATGTTTTATCTCAAAAGTTATCTTGCAGGAGAAGCACGCAAAGCTGTTGATAGTTTCTTTTATCGAGATACAGGAGACGCATACAAAGGAGCATGGAAGCTCTTACAAGACAGATATGGGAACCCATTCATTATGCAGAAAGTGTTTCGCGATAAACTCATGAGATGGCCACAAACGACCCACTAGCGCTACGAGAGTTTGCAGATTTCCTCAGAGGATGCTCTGAAGCAATCCCTCATGTCAAAGGACTAGATGTCCTAAACGATTGTGAGGAAAATAACAAATAGCTTCCCTCCCATGGAAGAACCTGCAATCCAGGTAACACACAAGGTCATGTCCCATACATCAACACAACGCGTTTCTGCTACCTTGAGCATTGTACCAGTCTTTCTGTCTTCTGTACAAGAGCCACACAGAGAAATACTAATGATAAATACTAACCTATGCATTACTAGACAGACACACAAAGTGACTCAACATTTATCTTGGTGGACGTACTTGATAAGCCTAATGTGGTTGTCCAACCAGTAAAACTGAAACTCAGCACCATGACGGCCATTGACACAGTCATCACGAGTAAGAGCGTTCATGGTTTACAATTTTGAGGTATCCACTCTGAGAGTTGTATCCAACTACATCAGGCTTATAGCCTCAACTTTATCCCAGTGGACAAGTCTTACATCCCAACAAGGAAACGTCATTACTGTGGCCTCATCTCAGAAGCTTGGGCAGATAAGTTGCCACCTCTCCAAGATTGTGATATATGGCTCTTGATTGGATATGACTATCCATCAGCACTAGCTCCTCTCGAAGTCATCATAGGTGACAAGCATGAACCTTTCGCACAAAGGTCAGAACTACGATGGAGTATAACCTGGATACCTTGGGATCAGATTTTGCTGAAGGAACTTATGAGAACAAATATGTGTCCCATTTCATACAGTTCCTCAGTAACCAGATCACACAAAGAGAAGACTGACATTACGAAATGCCTCTCCGTTTCACAGGTAACAGCCCACCCAACCTACCAAACAACAAGAGGTTGGCTGCAGTCCGTCAGCACGTCTCAAGAAAAAACTAGAGGCCAACAAACAACACTACGATCAGTACAAAATATTCATGGAGGAAACTATTAACAAGGGTGATGCAGAGCCTGCTCTTACAACATCTCGGGGGCAAAGCGAGTGGTACCTGCCACATCATGGAATCTATCACCTCAGAAAGCCAGACAAGCTAAGAGTTGTTTTTGACTGTTTGGCCAAAACCCATAGTATCTCCCTAAACGATACCCTATTAACAGGACCTGATCTCATCAATCCTCTGGTAGGAGTGCTTTGCATATTTAGGAGGGAAGCCTTTGCCGTAATCTGCGACATCGAAAGAATGTTCTATCAATGCCCTGTCACCCCTGAATCCAGAAACTATCTGAAATTTCTCTGGTGGAAAGATGGTGATTTGGAGAAGGAACCTCAAGAGTACAGAATGGTGGTTGATCTCTTTGGAGCAGCATCATCTCCAGGATGAGTCAATTTTGGTGTAAAGTATCTTGCACGACAACACCAAGCCGACTATCCTCTAGCGTCAACCTTTGAGGAGGAAAACTTCTACGTTGATGATAGATTAGTCAGCGTTCCATCAATCAAGGAAGCCAAGGAACTGATCACTCAGTCACAAGAGTTGTGTAGAAAGGGAGGCCTACGCCTTCTTGAATTCAACTTGAATGAAGAAGCTGCTCTCTCCACCTTGGACCCTTCCAAAGAGCAGCAACCATTGAACCTCTTGGGTTTGATCCAACCCCGTCAGAACACGCTTTTGCCATTCAGTGGTCAATAAAGGATGACACCTTCAGTTTCAACATCAGCCTGAAGGACTGGTCTTTGACCGGCTGTGGTTGTTTGTCTGTCATTGCCTCGCTCTACGATCCAAGGGGATTTATCGGTCCATTCAGTCTAAGTGGAAAACGTCTCCTCCAAGAGCTTTGTCACAGAGGCATCAGATGGGATGACCCACTCCGAGAAGATGTGAAGCCACGGTGGGAAAAATAGATAAATGGTCTTCTCAAGTTGAAGCAGGTCTCAATTCCAAGATGTTACCACCCACATAACTTTCAAAACATTGTCGGAGTAGAGCTACACCATTTTTCGGATGCTGGCTGCGTAGGATATGATGTGTGTTCTTACCTCAGTTACAAAAATTACAAAAACGAAATTCATTGCAGTCTTGTGATGGGAAAGGCAAGGGTCGCACCCTCAAAGAACACAAGTATCCCGAGGCTTGAACTTGTAGCGGCAGTGGTTTCTGCAAAAGTAAGCGTCCTGTTAAAGGCTGAGCTTGACATTAAAATCGATGAAAAGTTCTTCTGGACTGATTCTCAAGTTGTACTTAGTTACATCAACAACGATGCTCACAGGTTTCACATATTTGTTGCAAATCATGTTCAACTTATCAGAGACAACAGTAATCCCAATCAATGGTATTATGTGGACACCTCAGAAAACCCAGTGGATCATGCATCACGAGGGCTTCATGCTTCAGACATCCACTCAACAAACTGGCTGCGAGGACCAAAGTGTTTCTGGGATTGTGAGTTACATCTAACACCCAGCACTCCAGCTGAGTTACTCGTCGGTGATCCCGAAGTCACAACAATTCAGGTGCTCGCAACTGAAGTCAATACCTTCAATAACATTCTCAGTTTTCTGAATCAGTTTTCCTACTGGACGAAATTCGTAAAGGTAGTCGCAAGAATCAAAAGACTGACGTCTCAACGGCAACATACTGAACATGTGAATGTCGAGAAGCGTGAGAAGGCTGCCGATGCAGTGATAAAGATCGTACAGCAGCAAGCCTTCCATTATGAAATAAAGAGGCTTCAAGGTAAAAAGGACCTTCCAAACTCAAGCGCTCTCTTCAGTCTTGATCCCATCTGATCTGAAGGACTCCTGTGTGTTGGTGGGAGATTAAAGCGGCCGTCTCTCTGCCACAAAGTGAAGCACCCACTCATCTTACCAAACAACAGTCATATCACCAAGCTGATTGTGTCCCACTACCATGCTAAGACATGTCATTAAGGTCGAAGCCAGACACAAATGGAGCTTAGAATAAATGGATTCTCATGGCTAAACTGTTACACGCCTGTGTGCTTTGCGGGAAACTTTGACGGCCTACAGAGAGCCAGCGGATCGCTGAACTCCCTAAAGAACATCTTGAACGTCTTTTAAATCTCTTTTAAAAACTCATCTTTTTGTGCTGTCTTTCTACTGCAACTGAGCAATTAAATTTTATTTTATTCTATTCTTTATCTCCTTCTTCCCTTCTATTTTTTTTAAGAATTGTTATGATTGATTATTTTATGTTATGTACAGCACTTTGGGGCAACCTTGGTTGCTAAAAGTGTGCTTTATAAATAAACTTGACCTTGACTTTCAACTTGACCTTGAAGCCTCAGCACCTTTCACATTTAGTGGCATGGACTGTTTTGGCCCGTTCATTGTAAAGACAGCCCACATAGAAGACAAGAGATATGGTCTGATTTTCACGTGTCTGAACTCAAAGACTGTCCATATTAAGATGCTTGAAGATTTGTCAAGGGACTCCTTCATTAATGAGTTGAGATGTTTCATCAGCCTTAGAGGAGCTGTCCAACAATTACACTGTGACCAAGGTTTGAACTTCGTTGGTGCCAGGAACGAATTCAAGGAAGCGCTTAAGCAATGCGACACTAAACAATTGGATATCTTCCTATCAGCCATGAAGGAGACGTTTGGGAAAGGCAAATAAGAACGGCCTGGAACGTGTTGAATGCCACCTTCCCGCAGTGCCCAGGTCGACTTGATGATGCCTCTCTCAAAACATTGCTATATGAGGCCATGGCTATCGTTAACAGTCGACCACTATCAGTTGGTGGAGTCAATGACCCTCATGCACAGGAACCTTTAACGCTGAATCCCCTCATCATGGTGAAGACAAAGGTTCCATCCCCTGGGGTGTTCGGGAAGGAAGATTTGTACGCTACAAAAAGATGGAAAAGAGGTCAATAGTTATGTGTATACGCTACTTTATTGCATGAAGTACACTCTCTTGTATTCCTCTGATAGTTCGATACAAAGTCATGCACTTATGAGTAAAGAAATCCTGTACAATTTACTTGCTTTGTGTATTTGTTCATTCATTGTATCAAGATTTGGTGGGAGTGTAAATTCCAGAAAGGCCACAGACTGGCAAAAAGACGTGCATGGAGGAAGCTGCTAGCAGGTTCAGCGAGATTAGCACCCTTGGAAGAAGAAAGAGGTTGGTGTAATGATTGCAAACGATTGTTTTATTTTATTTAGGATACGGAAACTTGTCTTTATTTTCATTTTTTATTAAATGTTGTAACAAATTGTTTAAAGATGCTGATTTTATGTCAATATCACAATTTGAAATTCCCAAAAAGATGGAGACACACAGGTACACTGTGCAGATAAAGCTGACAGCAAAAGCCTGTCGCCTGATGCAGCAAGCATAAATTAAGTGAACCCCTTGACCTCACCGTGATAGAAAGTACAAAAGACGGCATCTACTTTATTTTGAAGTGTCAGCAATATTAACCCACAGAAACAGCTTCTAAAATGTCGGTATCACACCTGCAATCATGTCAAGGTGTTTTAAAAAATCCCTGTACAGATTTAGCCAAAAGTTTTTAGATTGGCAAAAAAAATTTTTTACAAACATACTTCTTCAGCTTTGTTACGAGCTTTTTGTCAGATTGTTCTATTGCATTGTAAGGCTCACTTATAGGAGAGCAGTGGGAGCCCTACAAGTATCTCATCCCTGCACGCCCAGTCATACTCTTGGAGGATGTTCTGACACCTTTATTCTTTTCTCCAGGCAACAGTTTTCTTGAACAGTCTAAAAGGGACTTCATCTTAGAAGATTGTTTCTCACACCAGTCCTCTGCTGTCCAATTCTGGTATTTCCTGCAAAACATCCCACTGTCTGACATTATGTTCTTTGAAAAGAGTGCCTTTTTTGTTGCCCTCCTTAATACTGAGGTCAGCATCCAAGGCATCTGCCTCATAGTGTATGAAGAAACACACACACACACCTTCCTGCTGCCATTCAGCAGTTTGATCCCTCAGATGAATAATGGAACTTGCTGGACTCCCTAAAGTTAAAGTTATAATTGTTTATAAAGTTACAAAAATTTATTCTTCATCTGATCATCCTTTATAGCAGCCTAGATTTATTGAAGCTCTAAAATAGATGTTGATTTCAACAGAAGCTTTTTTTAAATCGTCAAAAAAGACAGGGTGGAACTAGTCATTAATATTTTAATATCTAATATTTAATATCTTAAATTCTTCTGTACAGGTTTGACTTTATCTATCTATCTATCTATCTATCTATCTATCTATCTATCTATCTATCTATCTATCTATCTATCTATCTATCTACTGTAATATTTGTCTGATTTCTCAGACAAGCTAAAAAAAAAGGAACACTGCTAACTTTAACCGACTATTTTCATTGCAATTGACATTCAGAGCCAGACAAAACAAATATCTCTCTGCATGCTGCCTACTGTAATATCGTTGAGACTGTATTGTGCCTACTGTGATATCCTTGAGACTGTATTGTGACCTAGAACGTGACGGATCTATCCGTGATCGCATAGTGGTTAGTACCCAGCGTTATGGCCGCAGCAGCCCCGGTTCGAATCCTAATCACGTCGTCTTTTATTTTGGACTTATTCAACTGTGACAGTAGCGCAGATGTAATAATTAGGAACAATAATCATATTCATGACCACATGCTTTTTTCTCTACATATTTAAAGTGTTTAGGAAATAAATACCTCATTATTTTTAATTGCTCGGTTTCTAAGAAATTATTTATAACACTTATTTAATGGATATAGCTGGCTGCGATCCAATTGATGACAATGCTCTGCATTGTAGCCGCAGCAAACATGGTTCGAAATTCGGCATCCCTTCCAAATTCGTGTATTTATATTTAAATGTATATTCCGGGCAAGGTGAACCCCATCTACTTCACAAGAAAGATTAGTTGCTAAAAAAATACAATACATGAAGAGATAACAAAACAAATAAAACGTTGGGATTAAAAAAGGAAGAGGGAGCGGTCAGACATATACTGAGACGAAGTATAATTTGCCGTTTAGATATTCCGTGTTACCTTAAATAAGGCAAGTAAAGAAAATTTGGGACACGTCAGAGATACCTTTTTTGTCTGCCCCTCTTCCATAGACTCACCGCGCTTGTGCGTCAAGTCTCGCGTTATTACAAACCAACCAGGAAGCGAATGGCGGAAATGTACATCTATCTCACGCTTTAAGTCAGGGTTTCGGGGTATTCTGCGTGTTGTAAGGAGTGAACCGCGAAGCAGGCAGCTGATACCTTCAGTAACAACCAGAAGAAGGCTTCAGAGACACGATGCGATCGCTGTGATCCGTCCGATCAGTGAATGGACCAATGGAGAGTCAGTGATCTAGCTGAGACTGAGTGTCCTGACGTTAAATTTGACACCGGTAATGTTATTTACTGTGTTTTGCTTTCATTTTGAAGCTTGTGCATGTGAAGAAAAACAATGTTTTATTATTTCTCCTCGTGTGCTCTCTTTAAAGTACTGATTATGTGTTGATTATAAGTAATTAAACATTACACATCAAAACATATGGACATCTCCCAGTCGTGTGTTCAATAATTTGACTGGGATCGAAACCTTAAGAGTGCCTTATTATGATGATAAGCTTTACTGTGGTTAGTAACAGCTAAAATGGGTCAGTCGGTGTAATCTGAGGCATTTAATGGTGTCGTTCGTAAATTTACCAGCTCCACCATCAAACCACCAAACTGGAAAAGCAAGCTGTGGCAGGTCAGAGTTACTTTCGAAAAATAAATCAGAAAGTATCTCTTTTGACAAGTTTTAAACTCCCATTTTCTCAGTAATTAACTTGCAAGTGCTTCTGAATAAATTACAATATGATTGAAAAGTTACATATATTTCTGTTATTCAAATAGAAGAGAATGGAATAATCCTTTATTGTCCCACAAAGGGGAAATTTGGCTGTAACAGCAGCAAATTGACAGATAACAGAAGCATTCACGGGCACACGAGAATGGTAGAAAAAGTATGAAAACAGAATTAAGAATCATATTCAAGCAGTGTCATATCTCTATACACAGAGTTTTATATTTTTATATTAATTTATATATATATATATATATATATATATATATATATGGCATTTATTTCTGGCAACTCTTATTATGGCTTTCGTAAAATGAATTAGCATATTTCATTAGACCAATTACCAAAGTAGGATTTTTACTGAAAAGTATGTCCATGCACAATACTGTATGGTTGGAGCTCCTTTTTACTTGCAACAAAGCAGTTGTTTGTAGTTTTTTTAACAGTGTGGGCAAGTGCCAAGTCCTGGTGGAAAATGAAATCAGCATCTTCATTAAGTTTGTTAACAGAAGAAAGCATGAAGTGCTCTAAAATTCACTGATAGACGGCTCTGCTGACTTTGGACTTGATAAAATACATTGGACCAACTCATCAAAAACCGTGGATACTTTACAATACCCCTCAAGCAATCTCAATTCTGTGCCTCTCAACTGTTCTTCCAGACCCTGGGACCGAATGACATGCAAAACCTACTTTAAGAGGACAAGTGGGAAACACTTTTCCCCTTTACTCCTTAACCCAGATAAAGCATTTCTAATGTTGTTTCTGGTTCAGAAGTAATTGATGCAAGCAATGAGATAGTTGCAGCCCATGTTCTGGATGTTTGTGTCTTGAAGCTTTGACCCCAGCTTCGCTCCGTGTCTTGTGAATCTTCTGTAAACTCTTGAATATGCTTTGCTTCACATTTCCTGAAGTCTGTGGTGAAACCCCATTGCTTTTTCACCTTTTTCTACCACACATTTTCCTTCCACTTAACTTCCCATTAATATGCTTGGAACAGGCACTCTGAACAGCCACCTTCTTTAGGAATTAGCTTTTGTGACTTACCCTCCAGATCATACTGTGTAAGTCACAGCATCCTAAATGTGCTTTATGGTCCAGTTTTAGGGAATCTGTGTGAATTGTGACCTCCATTTCCTGTTCTTAGCTGACAGGAGTGCGACCCGGTGTGGTCTTGGATTGTTGTGGCCCATCTGCTTCAAGGTTCGACATGTCTTTAGAGATTATATTCTTTATACCTTGATTGTAACAAGTGGGTATTAAGTACTGGTGCCTTTAAATAATTTCAAATTAGCCCATTCTCCTCTAAACTCCGACAAATACCTGCGTTTCCTTCCTCACAATGGCAAGTCACTGGATATTATCTCTTTTTTGTGGTGGTCTCTGTAAACTAAAGAGATGGTTGTGAGTGAAAATCCCAGAGTCTCTTAAACCCACTTTTTTCTGCATCCTGACACTCAGTTTGATCCTCAGCACATACCCACCTAAATACCTAATTGTAATGAGTTGCTACCATGTGATTGGCTGATTCGCTGTTGGTGTTAAGAAATCGAAGAGGTGTACCTTTATAAATGAATGAGTTCCCCTTTTTGATAAGAACAACTAAAAAAAGGCCTCTTCAATGATATATCTATATTTATTGAGATGTACTAGTAAGTGCTAAGGCTAAATTTACTTTAAAAAAATGTAACTCTCAGAATCCTCCACGTTGTAACCAAATCTTCCATTCGTAACTCCTCGTTTGCAGACGTATGGCCCTGCTGCTCAGCTAGCTGAGGAAGACAGCGATCATGTTTCTGAAAACTTCCTTCACCACGCTGATTGTGGGAGTGTTCGTGGTGTATGTGCTCCACACCTGCTGGGTGATGTATGGGATAGTGTACACCAAACCCTGTGACAGCCCCAGAGGAGACAATTGTATCACGCCCTTTCTGGGCGAAAACCCAAAACTACAGGTCAGCTGCAGTTTATGATTGAAACTTGCTCCCTTAGTTGGTTTAAATGATGTGTAACATCTCTTTCTGCTTGTTAGTTGAGTATCTACACCTCTGTGAAGCCAAACGCAGATGGAGGCCATACTCTGATTCACAGTGAGGAGAACTTTGATGTCAACAGCAAGTTTGAGAGGTAAGTCTGCTTTTATCAAAAACAACATCTGTCCATGTTTATGATTTGGATGTAACTGAATAATTCATTTCTTTTATGCATTTCCATGTAGGATCGTCAACGTCTCACTCCCCAAGAAAACACGTAATAATGGAACATTGTATGCATTAATATTCGTCCATCAAGCTGGTCTCAGTCCATGGCAGGACCCACGACAGGTCCACTTAGTGGCTCAGCTCACCACCTATATGGTCCCCAAGCCTCCTGAGATCTCTCTGATATCTGGGGAAGATCAAACACAGGTACATCATTTTCTGCTGTCCCTTCTTCTTCTGTGGGATTGCTCATGGTGTCGCTTAGGCTAAAATAAAGCATAAATGAAAATGACCTAGTAAAATACGTATTGAGGACTTATGGGAAAGCTCCAGTAAACCATAACGTGGGTAAAAATTTATGTCGGACACATGTACTCAGTAACTGGTAGAGACTGTGGTCATCTTGTGACACAAAATATAAAGCTGCATGTCATCAGCATAGGTTTAGTAGAAGAGGTCTTAATACTCTATTCTCTGGGTTTTGGGGAGCATGTAAATTTTAAAATAAACATGGCCCAAGAACTTAGCCTTGAGGAACTTCACATGTGATTAATACATTTTTTTCCACTGATTTTTAAGATTGCCAAATTTCATTTTTTAGACCCGCCCAGTATGAGTGGAACCAAATTAGCATAGTACCAGAAAGTCCCACCCATTTACCCAGTCTATCCATCCACATGTTATGATCGACCATGTCAACTGAAGCACTGAGATCTAGTAATGTCAAAACCTGAGATCTAGTAATGTCAAAACAAAGGTTTTAACAAATTTCTCGTAGGATACATGCCATTTGAACCTTTTTTTTACGAGACAGCATTAAATAGATTGTTTTCTATCTAAAAAGCAAGAACTGTATCAGCAAACTCCCTCTGTCTTTGACCAACAGGATCAAAAACAGGAAGAGCAGAAGAGGAAAAAGCGTGAGAGTAAGCCAGCAGCAGGATCTGGAGGTAAAGGTGGAGCCACTGCTTCATCGGATCACCCGGTCTCTCACTGGCGCTCCCGCCTAACTGTCAACATTGTCGGTGACAACTTCCTGTTTGACAGAGAATACCTGCCAAGCGACGTCCACAGATACCTCAGAGTGTAAGAGAGAGACCGGTCCCACACACAACAGCAACAGCTAAGCATAGGGTGTCAAGATATAGAGCCACCACTGTTTGAAGATGTTCAGTCTGTTGTTTTCTTTTATTGCGGAATAAATGACCGATATAAAAGCTAATATTTTCTTACATCTAAACATTCATGCTTTGTTAAACAACAAAAATGAAATTATGGTGTTTTATTCAATTACCTTTTTTTTAGCTCAGTAGAAGAAAATAATCTAATCACTTAAATTTGTTAGTAAAATAAATAAATAATCATAATTAACATCACAATTAGTACTTTAGTGTATGTCCTCTGGTTTTAATGACAGAACAATAATGTTCAATGCATGTGCCTCAACAATGAGAAACAATACTCTTCATCACTCCAGCATTGTACAGCAGATTAGTTTCTCCATGGCTGAGCCTAATTTATTCCTCTTTTTGCTGAATTCACTGTTGGGTTCAGATCTTGACCACTTGCTGATCAATGAAAACCTTTTGGATGCTTTCTTCTTTGTGAAAGCTAGTCAGTCATGATAAATTACTTCCAAAAATCAATCTGCACATTTGCTGTTGAGATATTTACTTGCTCTGTTATCACTCAACACAGGAACTACTAAAAATGGCCATGACTTGAGGAATATAATATGTCAATAAATGTGTACACATTTAATCAAAACTGGAACCAAATACATACTTAATAAACTATATTTCAAGTAGAGCTGCACAATGTATTGAGTCACAGCTGTCATCACAGTCTCAATGCATGTATGCAATTTTGCTATCGCAAAGGGTTTCTTGGGTGCAATACTTAGTAGGCTACAACATTTCAAGTGCAATGCATTCAATTTCTGCTTTCCGATAATATTTTCGGCCACATGGATGGATATTTTTCTGTCTTTTTCACCTGAAACTGAAGAAAACTTTACAGACCAAGACCAGAAAGCTTTAAGGAGAGTGATAACATTGTAATGATGAGAAAGAACAAGAGTAGTGAAAAAACTATGGATTAATTGAAACCGATATGGTCCTTGAAATATTGAATAATAAAATCTCAATTTCATATTTTTATAATATCCTGCAGCCTATAAATAAATAAAGGTAATGTTTATATTTATCTTATAAGTGACATTCTCTGTCACTCTTCGGGTTAATTTTAGCTTCTTAAATGAGTTTTGCAACTTTAATCGTTTAATCGTAAACTGACAGCAATCTCTTTTTGGGGTCATGTTTTCCTGTCAATCGGCCAGCTAAGGTGGCTTGTTAAGGTCTGCAAGCACTCTCCTTGGACTGCAGACATGATTTGCAGAGTTTTACTTGTTGTCGAAATTCAATTTAAGAAATCGTTTTAATACTGTTCTCCTTACTTGATCTGAAATTAACAGGCCATTAATAACGCTGCGAAGATATATTTGGGCAAATTTTTCAGCTGTTAATTCAAAAAAGCTTGACGTCATCTCTATAGTTTTTTTTTGCCACAAATTAAAACAACTGATTGGACCTACTCTAAGAGTAATATTGTTTATTATTTTGTCAGGTTTCGTAACAAGACTCTGTTAATGGTTTTATTTGCTGTCGTTTTAGATTCCAGAACGGTAAGAAGATGGTGTATCTACCTCTACTGTTTGTCGACGAGCTCAGCAACAGGGTCAAAGACCTTGTGGTGGGTTTTAACCTTTGAATAAACATAATGTAAGACACTGCTGCTGTAATAGTAAGAGGGGGGAAAAAATACACTTTTCATTTTGTAATACATTTCCCACCTGAATCTTTTACTCTTAAATGATCAGTTCTTGTAATTTTCCAAACAGAAATTTTTTACTTTTGAGGGGAGAATTTATTAAAATCATTTCCATGTTTGAAAACTCAGGAGATCAACAGCACCTCCACGGAGCTCCGTCTGACAGTCTCCTACGACTCCATCTCTCTGGGGAGGCTTCGGTTCTGGATCCACATGCAGGATGCTGTTTACTCTCTGCAGCAGTTCGGTAGGCCATTTTTTCTGTGACTCGCTCACACAGACACGCACGTCCGTAATATCCAGCTAACATGTCTCTGTTTTTCTTCTTTTTTTGTAGGTTTCACAGAAAAGGATGCTGATGAGATTAAAGGGATCTTTGTGGACACCAACCTGTACTTCCTGGCTCTCACCTTTTTCGTCGCAGCCTTCCATGTGAGCTTAAAAAAAAGAAGATAGGTTAAAATATACTTCGTACAGAACAATGAGCTTTTTCACATATTGCCTTGTTACAACCACAAACTTCAACGTATTCTATTAGATCCCCTGCACACCTATTGAGACATGAGCGTCCACCTAAACTAACAGGTTAGCCAAGGAAAATATTGATCAGAGAGGCAGACATGAGGTCCATGGTCACTCTGAAGGAGCTGCAGAGGTCCGTTGACTTCACAAATCTGGGCTTGATTGGAAAGTGAGCCACTGATTGATTTGCACTTTGCTACAAGTCATGGAGTTGCAGGGGACACAGCAAACCTGCGGAGGAAGGTGCTCCAACACCAAACTTTGTGGCTGAAATGCAACAGGCTGTTTGTGGTAGCAACCAATGCTCCATATCATCATGAACAAGTCATCCCTATTGTTAAACAGGGTGGTGGCAGCATCATGCAGTGGAGATGTAGACAGGGACTGGGAACCTGGTCTGAGTTAATAAGATGATAGATGGAGCTAAATACAGGAGAATCCTGCAGAGGCCTCAAAAGACTTGAGACCAATGCAGAAATATATTCCCGATCAAATGCTTTGACTGTCTTGCTTGATATGTGAAAAAAGGGATATAAATACTTCTAAAAGCCTATTTTATTGCTGTGCTTCAAGCTGTAGTTTTTCACCTTCTCTGTCACTCTTTGTTACAGCTACTCTTTGACTTCCTAGCCTTCAAAAATGACATCAGCTTTTGGAAGGAGAAGAAAAGCATGGTGGGAATGTCAAGCAAAGCAGGTAGGAGACTTCACAGCCCTCACCTTTCCTCACATCATTACACCACCAGAGAACTCGGCACAAAGAACGGCTGGAAATGTCTTAATCCACCACACGCTACAGGATGTTCTTCTCTTTTTGTCATAAACCTGACACACATTGAGAATAATTCAACTTCTTTTTTTATAGGGGACAGAAATCACAAAAATCCTCTTAGTCTTGTGGATAATGTCTAGATTTATTTACTACAAATCTGAACTGTATGATTGGTTGCAGTCATTGACAAAACCGTTTCTTCACCACCTGATGTTTTTAATGTCCTTTATTTCAGTGCTGTGGAGATGTTTCAGCACCATAGTGATTTTCCTCTATTTGTTTGACGAGCAAACGAGCCTTCTTGTACTTGTTCCTGCTGGCATCGGCTCAATAATTGAAGTAAGAGGACACTTACACACACAGACATTAGGCTACTATAAGCACGGATGGCTAGAAAGTAGAAGGGGAAAAAATAGTTTAAGCCCAGAAGGAAATATTTTGCCTTCAATTGAAAACACAAATAAACAAAAACAAAAAATCTGTGAGATGATTAAAAAATGAACATCCCTCATAACTTTAAGAGCGTGTTTTTCATTTCTTTGTAAAAATCTATTTATTGTCATTTCTGCAGGTGTGGAAAGTGAAGAAGGCCTTTAAAATCCAGATTTTCTGGAAAGGGGGCAAGCCAACATTCCTGGTAGGTGTGAATGCAACTCCTGCCCCCTTTCCACACAAATGCATTCCTGATATTTTGAAAACCATCTATATGTTTTCTGCAGTGGCTGCTGTCCAATAAACCTCACAATTGTGTTAGACCTGGGCTCACAAGCTAATAAATCAGTTTGAGGAAATTTAGGGAGAATTTCTCTATACAGGCGCTTCGTCATATATCAGAAAATCATCTAACAATTTATTTCAGCAATTCAATTAAAAATGTGGATTTGTATAGATTCATGACATACAAAGTGAGATATATCAGGTGTTTCATTATATTAATTTTGATCATTGTGAGTTTTATCACACTTTCTTTCCATGAAACTTTCCATTATTGTGCTTGAATACAGCACCCTGAACACCCTATTTAACATGCAGTCTTAACCATGATCGCATAGAACATGAACATCACCTAACATTTTTTTCTGGATTGATAATCCTTGATCTTTTGCAATATTAGAATTTTGTGTTTTCATTAGCCATTAGTCATAATCATCTAAATTAACTGAAGTAAACACTAGAATTATATGACTCTTTATGTAATGAATCTTTAATGTGTGAGTGCCTATGTTGTGGGAACTCCACAAACCCTATAGAAATGTCTGGTCTGTTGGGTAAATGTTAAACTGGGTTTATTGTATTGAAAATTTAGCAATCTTACTGTTTTACATATGTTCCCCTTGCAGTCTTAACTGCTTTTCCACTCATTATCTTTTGAGTAACAGACAGTGTTTTCAAGAATGTTCACAGTAGGTTGCCAAAGGGCCTTCCTCTATCTTATTCAATCATGGGTAACCGGGGTTGACTGCTACACCTAACAAGCAAATGTAAAGCGGGATTTATGACACCTCGTTCCCAGCAGCATAATCACAAAGACAAGATGCTTTTTTTAGGCCTGACACTTCATTTGTTGTTAATTGAAGCGACATGAAATAATCATGAGGACGTTTTGGTTCTTCTCAGCAAAGCATATTATAGATGGTTGGAAATTTAAAATTCTTGCTCGATACTTTGTCAGTAAAAAAAAAACATATTTATTACTTACAAGTCAATTTAAGGTGAACACATCTGATCAATAGATTTAAATTATAATTTTGAAATGTTTTTTTATTATTATTTTGGTTAAACTCACAAGGAAAAAATATTTATAATATGTCTACTTACTTGAGTTTCTTTTCCTTGACACAGTTTGGGAAACTAGATGAATCAGAGCGGAGAACAGAGGAATATGATACTCTGGTAAGAAGCAGCAGATCTGCGTTTAGGTGGAAAAATCCAATCTAATAGCATAAGCGCTTTAGCAAACTGATTTGTTTTATATTTTTCTTCAGGCCATGAAGTATCTCTCATACCTCCTCTATCCTCTGTGCATCGGAGGGGCAGTGTACGCACTCATATTCCTGCGGTACAAGAGGTACAAGTGTACAAATAAAAGAATCAAACATGGTTTCTTTGTAGAAGTCATTTGATGTGGAATAATCTGTCTTGATTGCACGTTGTTCTCTTTTAGTTGGTACTCATGGGTAATCAACAGCTTGGTGAATGGTAAGATACTTTATAATACAATTTATTTTTTTTAATACCACAGATTAAACAATTACTTTGGTTTAATGGCAATATCGTAATTCATTAAAATTATATTCTTAAAATTGTTTCATTTTACTCTGAAAATTTCAGGTGTGTATGCCTTTGGTTTCCTGTTCATGCTTCCTCAGCTCTTTGTCAACTATAAGGTCAGTACTCTCAGCTGAGTTCAGATAACTTATATAATCATCAATTACTCCAAGGTACTTTACAGGACTTATTCCCGATCATGTAGACTCCATCTGGGTCCCAATTCAGTTGAGATACATAAAATGTATATAATTTTTTCCCCACTACAATCCAATCAACACAGAAGCCATGAACACTTTCTTGAGAAAGAAAAATGTATGAAAACAACGGCTCTGCCCAGAGAAGAGACGCAGCTAAACACAGAAATACAGAACTAAGTTTGATCGGAAAGAAAAAGAAAGGGAGCACAAATAGAGAAAGGCAGCAATAGCTCCACACCAGTGGCTCCTCTATCTTACACGATATTGCTAAATAGAGAAGTGGAAAGTACACAGCAGAGAGTTCTCATCCTCCACAGCTACCTCCATGGCTTGATCTAGGAAAAAAACAGCTAAACAGAGAAGCATTGAGCAAAGAACCCTTTTTATGTGAAAGGAGAAAAAGAGAGGATACACAAGTAATGGCAGCAAAGGTTATGTCAATGACTGCTTTCATTAAAGGTCACCTAGCCCAGTGCAGAAGCACTGAGCCAGCAATACTTTCTATAGAAAAAAAAAGTAAGAAGCACAGAGTTCATGGCAACAAAACCTCAGTCGATGGCTTTGACAAGAAAAGAGACGCAGCTAAACACAGAAACCCTTGGCCAAGTTTACATTCTGTGTAAAAGAACAAGAGAGAGCTTACACATAGGTAAAGGCAGCGACATCATAATCAACACCTTTGTCCAGGAAAGGGAAACAGATAAACAAAGCAGCACTGAGTACCTTCTATGTTGGTACGTAAGAAAAAAACATTGAGAAAATGGCAGCAGCTATTGCAAACAATGCATACATGGGATATAGCAGGATAAAATAGATGAGTAATAAAAAGTCTTTAGTATGTACTTCAGCTGTCCTAGCCTCTAGCAGCATAGGAACAGAGAGAGCTCAGGACAACCTGACGTCTCTCTTTGGATTTTTTTGGACAAGCAGGGTTTTTTGATCAAGATTGCCTGATCTAGATCAATAAATGGTTAAACATTTCTTACAGGTTTGGTTTTCTGCTCTTACTTTGTAAATGTTTCGCTGAAACAGAATTTATTCATTTACTCAACAGCTGAAGTCTGTGGCACACCTCCCTTGGAAGGCCTTCATGTATAAGGTAAGATCCATTTCTGATTAATATCTAAAAACCATCTATTTGTAATGTAGGCTACGTCAGTTTTCCTCCGGGTTCTGTAGTTTTCCCCCACAGTCCAAACTCATGTATGTTGGCTTAATTGGTGACACTAAAGGTCGAGGGCTGGGCGTGGTCTGCGCCATGATTGACATGTTGACAGCAGTCCTGCTTCAGTGACACAGACAGCGAGAAAGATGGAGAGCATCGTAAGCTCCTTTGTTTCAGAGTGATGTTTTGAGGTGAAGGATTTTTCTCCATCCTCTTTACCAAAGGTAAGGGAGGGAGGTTCTGTGGATGAGGCGTGGGCGGAGACTCGGCTTCTTTTATACCCCACAGCGGCAGGGTGGCTAACATCAGCCCTCACCTCAGAGTGAATAGCAATGCCCGATTCAAATTCAAGTGCAGTATGTAGTTTTAACCTGAAGAGGGCGCCACAATGACTGTTATTGGCAGAAAATTTATATTTTTCCTAAGCTGCCCAAAAATACCAAAATAATAACCAGACATGTAGACAGCACTATTAAACTGTCATTTATACAGTTTATCTGCCAAAACAAAGTTGATTTGGGGTGAGTTGCTCTTTAAAGGGCTTGTTCACTGAGAAACAGTGTAATACATGTTCTTTGTGAAATACAGTCGGTCACTTTGAGCTGTATATGCAAGGCAAGGCAAGGCAATTTTATTTGTATAGCACACTTTCAACAGCAGGGTAATTCAAGGTGCTTTACATGATTTGGTGATTTAAAAGAAACACATAAAAGAAACACACATTACACATGATACACAATGCATGCCTCACATGAAAATTTTCTCCAACCCATTTTGCCTGCTTTAGCCACAGAAAGAAAACAGATGGCAAAATGAGCGAGTCAGAAAACGCCACTCCCTTTTACATCACAGGGGAAATTATTATTCATGATCTTGCCTACTTTGGCTTGTGACTGCCTAGAGGAAGGCTGATTTTGTAGCATCGAGAGAACAGAGCACGTCGCTTGACGTGGCGCGAGCTTCAAGCCAAAGCTGACTGTTAGCAACTCCACAGCATGGCAGAACACGGTCAGGCTTGGTTTATTTGTGGACATAGCACATCAGCATTGCATTTTTTTTTACCAAAGAAAGAGGAGCTGAGGAAGAAATTGTTAGAATGTGTTGAAACACAGCCAGCAAAGTAAGTTAAGTTAATTATTTGATCAAAGGTAGCATAAGAGTCGCATTGCTGTTAGCATTCAGAGATGAGACGTTTGCATATTCTGGATAATAAAAAGTTAGACTCGTGATCCTGACATTTTCCCACACCCACTTCTCCGACAAACTGCAACCTCCTGAAACAGGAGCGAGAAAGCATTTATGTCACATAAAATCACAAGGCATATAATTTGGTTAGACACCACATGAAATTCATTGAAAATACGAGTCAATGAGACCTCTTTAAATATATATGCGGTAAAATATGTTATTGTTTTTTTAAGAATCATATTTGACTTTGATTGTTCCCAGGCATTCAACACCTTCATTGATGATGTGTTTGCCTTCATCATCACCATGCCAACATCCCATAGACTGGCCTGTTTCAGGGACGATGTGGTTTTCCTAATTTACCTTTACCAGAGATGGTAAACACACACTTTATACTTGAAGCCACACAAATCCCTAATCTGCTAACAATACCTTTTTAATATATTTTAAATGTAACTCTGTTTCCCCAGGCTCTACCCAGTTGACAAAACAAGAGTAAATGAATATGGCATTTCATACGATGAGAAGCCCAAAGGGAAGACTCACAAGGACTAGAATAAAAATGTCTTCGCAGACTTCTACAAGCCGGTACCTTTGGATGTCAACTTTTCATCCCTCATAGCCACTGAAATTTTGACAAAGTTTGAAGGTTTAATCACTTGCACATCATTCCTCATTAACAGCGACTGCTAAAAACTTGAACATCGGTAGAGGACCGGTATATAGCCAGTGTTTGGTTTGTCCATTCTGGGCTACTGTAGGAACATGCCAGGGCGTCATGGTGGACTTGGTGGAATGAAAACCATGTCAACAGTTGATAGAAATGTTGAGATAAAAAATGCCATGTTTTATTTTAAGTAACACATCGATCAACATTAATTTGAACTTCCTTCAGTTGAACACCCTGAGTTACAGAGACTTGAACTCGTGCTAACCTCAAATGAGCGGAGTCTAATGTGCCAGTCTGTTGTAAATGGACCAGAACCATTATTGTTCTGGCGGTTTTCTGAATTGTGTGTGATATTACATGAAAACTAAATATGTTGGGCTAGAATCAAAGCAGATTCATAAACCTTGTTTATGATTGGAGCATGGACAGCATCTCCTCAAACGCTGTGCTATGACCCATTACACTAACATGCAAAAACTTTACTATCAAATCACTATACTGGCTTATATTCCACTGCAAAGTTGTATAATTCAAAGTATCAAACTGATTATTTTTATTATTTCGACTGGTTTAGCATTTAGAAATTTCTTTGAACTTACCCTGGAAGCCTGTTTGACAGATTACCTCATGCAGCACACCCAGCAGAAGCAGATCTTGAGCCACTCATTTGAAAGGTATCTTTCATCAAAAGTAAATAACTGTACTGTTTCATCTAGTACTTCTAGTAATTATGGGCAATAAAGGGAAGAAGGTAACTTTCAGAAGTTAAATGTTTCAGTGCAGAGATTTCATCTTTGCATTGAATTATGTCAAACCTGAGACAAATGTAAGGAAAGGCCTTTTTTAAAATCAACTCTTTAGTCCGAGATTTTAAAAAAAATCCAATAAAACCTGGAATCATGACCAAAAATCTTTTTTAAATGAGTTGTAAAATAATTTTTAAAAAATCCATGGTAGTTGGTGTATTGTGAAAGAATCTCGAGCTTCTTTACAAGCTGATTGCAAGGTAAAGATTTGATGCCACGGAAAATGTAGGATTTCTGAATATTTAAGGGATAGTTTAGTTTTTCTTTGAAGTGGGATTCTTGTAAAAGGCAGAAAACTCTCTTGGCATCTTAGCTTAACCTATGTCCATATTAGCTGGTCCTGAGTCTGAAGCTAGCTGCTAGTCCATGAGAGGGCAGGACCAAATTGAACTTCTAACATCCTAAAACCGCTACAATCTCTTAAAAACGTGACAGTGATTTATGCAAATAACGTTTCATGAATCTTCAAACAATCATCAGGTTTCCATTGGCCGGTTATTTACACATAAACCAGTGTTTACACAGGAAATGGCTGTTGGAGGCAGTGCGCCATTAATCATCGTCCTGGGTGAAACATATGCTGACAACGGTACATGTAAAGCTTTTCTAGTTTATATTAGCTGTCTAACATAAGCAGAAACGTGTTAAAAACCTCAAATATTATCGTGGTTTTAAATAAAAGCTGCTTTCTGTCAGTTACTCTGACTGTAAACCCTGAACATCTCCGTACTTCATAGGTGAAGATGACCCGTCTACCTCCATTTCCTATTTAGTGTAATGCAAACATGATGCCAGTTTACAGGTTTATGAAATGGCATTCGCATATACTGCTGTGATGTTTTAAGAGTTATTTTGGTTTAATATGGTAGAAGTTCACTTTGGTCTTGGCTTTCCTCTGACTAGCGACCAGCTTCAGCCTCTAAGGTCAACTGATGTACTCTAAATAAAACTACCAAGCGGGTTATCTGCTGCTGGTAAGAGAACTGCTTATAGCCTTTTAACAGAAGCTCACTTCAACAATACTGAGCTGTCCCTTTAAGATTGAAAGGTTCAGCAATGTGTGAAGCTTTTTGTTTTTCTTGTCCGATGGGTATGTTATGTTTTATTTTGGTGTAACACATGAGGGTACCCTCACATTCAAACATCTTTCACCATCATTTAATTTACTTCTTTTTGTAAACTTTAGGGCCAAGAAAATATTTGTGCCAAATGTACGAGTGATTTTTCAACTGTTTGTTGGCATTGAATGTCCCATGCAAATTTTTTAATGGACAAGGACGTTTTGGAGGTAAAACATTGGTGTTAAAGCTCAAGGAAAGTATTATAACATCTGGACCTAAAACATCAGGATATAACTTCTTTACTATGTTATGCTTATTGTAAATGTTAATTTAAAGTATAAAGAATATCCTAGGAATCAATTTGTTCATTGTTCAGACATGAGATTTGTACAGGAGGAAGGTGAAAGCAACTGTTTCAAGCTAAATGCAGTCAGAACAGCTTTTCAGGAATTTCGCCTTGAAATTGTTTGAAATTATTGTAATTTTTCTGTTTTTTCATGGAAATGTAATAAAGGCTGAAATCGTTTATTTACAGTCTGCATTTTTCTTACATATATCCTAAAGTAGTTTCACTTTAAAGGAAAGAAGAAGCTAAATCAAATACATTGCAAATTCTACGGTTTAGTGATGTATTTTGGTTCATGCAGCTGACTTTTCATTGTACTAGGTGTCAAAACATTCAAAAATCAGTTTTTATTCAGATATTAAGAGGCAGTAACCATTATAAATATACAGCCCTGTTCGGACATTTTAAAGATTTCCTAATTACATTTTTTTTAAGCTGATGGATTTTACTTTTTTTTTTCAGTACTGTGCATGAGTAGTACTGCAGAGTTTTTGGTGGTGTATCAAGGTTTTTTTCTTTAGATTTTTGCTACTTCGCTCGTTTCCTGATCAGTCAATTTACATGACTGTGGAAGTGTTTTGTGCAGGAATACAATAGAACAATCAAACCTGAAAGGAAAAACAAAAACAAACTTGTTTCCCTGGGGATCCCCTGTTTGTATGAACATAGATTGAATATGCAGAGTATTTCAAGTGCTTTTTCTGGTGCTGCACCACATTTAATCCTGCCTTGTGAAAAAGGGGATTTTCCTGCATTTTAATTGGTTTGGGGGTGGCAAAAGAAGGGACTTTCTAAGTTCATACAAGAACCACCACTAAGTTCACCACCTCAATGTCAAATGCAAGCATTATGATTGATGGAAAAGCCTAAACAATGTCCTCCAAACCAAATCCATGATGGGGGTTTTTTTTCAAATAAAAACATTTTCATTAGTCATTTTCTTTTCATTCTGGTCCACCATCCGGCGTCTCAGGGGGGGGAAAGCGGTCTGCCACCAACACTGTTTACAGTGGGGATGGTGTGCTGCTGACCTCGACGCGGGACGTTTTGGGTCGGTGGATGGAATACTTCGAAGACCTCCTCAATCCCACCAGCACGCCTTCCAATCTGGAAGCAGGGTTTGGGGACTTGGGGTCGGGCTCTCCAATCTCTGGTGCTGAGGTCACCGAGGTCGTTAAAAAGCTCCTCGGTGGCAAGGCTCCGGGGGTGGATGAGATTCGACCGGAGTTCCTCAAGGCTCTGGATGTTGTGGGGCTGTGTTGGTTAACGCGGCTCTGCAATATTGCGTGGACATCGGGGGCAGTTCCCTTGGATTGGCAGACCGGGGTGGTGGTCCCCCTGTTTAAAAAGGGGGACCACAGGGTGTGTTCCAACTACAGGGGGATCACACTTCTGATCCTCCCTGGTAAGGTCTATTCAGGGGTTCTGGAGAGGAGGGTCTGACGGATAGTCGAACCTCGGATCCAGGAGGAACAATGCGGTTTTCGTCCTGGCTGTGGAACACTGGACCAGCTCTACACCCTCAGCAGGGTCCTGGAGGGTGCGTGGGAGTTCGCACAACCGGTCTACATGTGTTTTGTGGACTTGGAGAAGGCGTTCGACCGTGTCCCTCGGGGGGCGCTCCGGGAGTATGGGGTACCAGGCCCCTTGATACGGGCTGTTAGGTCCCTGTACGACCGGTGCCAGAGTTTGGTTCGCATTGCCGGCAGTAAGTCGGGCTTGTTGCCAGTGAGAGTTGGACTCCGCCAAGGTTGCCCTTTGTCACCGATCCTGTTCCTAACTTTTATGGACAGGATCTCTAGGCGCAGCCAAGGTGTTGAGGGGATCCGTTTTGGTGGCCTCAGAATTGGGTCTCTGCTTTTTGCAGATGATGTGGTCCTGTTGGCTTCATCGGAGCGTGATCTACAGCTTTCGCTGGAGCTGTTCGCAGCCGAGTGTGAAGCGGCTGGGATTTGAATCAGCACCTCCAAATCCGAGGCCATGGTCTTGAGCCGAAAAAGGGTGGGGTGCCTCCTCCGGGTCGGGGATGGGGTCCTTCCCCAAGTGGAGGAGTTTAAGTATCTGGGGGCCTTGTTCACGAATGAGGGAAAAATGGAGCGGGAGATCGATAGACGGATTGGTGGGGCATCTGCAGTTATGCGGGCGCTTTACCGGTCTGTCGTGGTGAAGAGAGAGCTGAGCCAAAAGGCGAAGCTCTCGATTTACCGGTCGATCTACGTTCCTACCCTCATCTATGGTCACGAACTCTGGGTGGTGACCGAAAGAACGAGATCACGGATACTGCTTCTCCACATTGAGAGGAGTCAGTTGAGGTGGCTCGGGCATCTGGTCAGGATGCCTCCTGGACGCCTCCCTGGTGAGGTGTTTCAGGCACATCTCACCGGGAGGAGGCCCAGGGGAAGGCCCAGGACACGCTGGAGGGACTATGTTTCTCGGCTGGCCTGGGAGCGCCTTGGGGTTCCTCCCGAGGAGCTGGAACAAGTGGCTGGGGAGAGGGAAGTCTGGGTCTCTTTGCTTAGGCTGCTGCCCCCGCGACCCGACCCCGGATAAGCGGAAGAAAATGGATGGATGGATTTTCTTTTCATTTGATAAGCAAAAAAATAAACATGCAAAATTTTGATTAAAGAAAGTGGAAAATAAATTATTGTGGTGCCAAAAAAAGCATCTCAGATGTTTGTCTTTTTTTTTAAAGAAAAATAAAGTTTCCTAACTTTTTGGGTCAAATATTTATTTTTTGTGTCTTTTCGCAGGAACAAAAATTGGAGTTTTATTTTCAAAAATTCTTACTGTATTTAGCCAAGTTTAATGAATGAATGCACAAGTCTTATTAGCAATGTTTTTACTTTTAACTCAAAATAGAGAGAAAAATACATGGTGTTGTACCTAACTATTTCAAATTAACCAGTAAAAATATATGTAGAATAAATTACAAATATTTTTTTATGAACAGATGCAGACAGTAAAAATGTAAAAAGTAGAAAATCATAAGTTAGAAAGGAAAACCAATTTACGTTCTGTGCGTGATTGCGTCATGGGCACGCAAATCTGACGCATGGTAAATATATTGAAATCCCGCCCTCTCGCTTTCCTTTTCCGCTGTAGGAACGTAAACGTGCCTAAGGTGCTCTGTTCTTCATCCGAAGCTAAGGCCCACAATCCGGCGACTAGCACCGTCAAACTTAGGCATCCGAACCCACTACTATAAAATCCATCATTTACAATGGCCTCCGTGTCTGAGCTCGCCTGCATTTACTCCGCTCTGATCCTCCACGACGATGAAGTCACCGTCACCGTAAGTCTCTCCGGAGAGGCTAGTCCTGACAACTGGGGACTCTTTCTGCTTGTAGCCTATTAGAAACCGCGTGTTGGGTGGGGTTATATCATGATTATTAAATGTAATTTAAGTCAGTTTAGACCTTAACAGTTGTTAAATGTGATAAATATATTAACGTAGAGCTATATGTGTGTTAACCGCCTCTTGTGCCGGCCAATATGGCGGCATGCTTGTAACTATCATCAGGCCTTCTTCGCATCACAACATTGTTTTAATGGCTACTGCGGTCAGTTTTTATGTATTGCTTGAAGTTGAGAGAATCCTCCAAAGGTATCACTCGGATAATAATGTTGACGTTAAGTATGGGTGAAGACAGACAAATAGGTGGTGAATTTGTTACTATTTTAAAATGCTAATACGTGCTGAGTTTCTCCTTTGTTTTTATTTTTAACCAAAAACATTTTATGAATAGCTGCTGTCATCACAACGTTATAGCTGTAGGATAGGATAGGCTGTAACTACACGTGGATGCTGGTGCTGAACAGACATGTGGTTCGAATGGTACCCAGCACTATTTTTCACTAGAGATCAATCTTTAATACAGTTTTTTTGTTGACAATTAATGTTATTGATTTAAGTAATTAATAATAAAGAATAAGTAAAAGCCCAGGCTAGCCTAGGTTTGGGATTAAAAACGACAACTGAGAACATTCTGCCTTGAAGTAAATAGACACTCTAGTTTGTTTTTACAATCATTCTACATGTACTGTAAATTAGCTTTAAATCATTTTCATTTTGTGCTCATAGACAAGACTGCTCACACATCAGATACGATAAGGTTTGCATTAACAGATTTTTAGATTGATTAATGGTAGTAAAGAAAATACTCCCAAGTAAATTGAACATGGGTTTTGTTGAACTGAAAGTTCAGCAGTGTCCTCTGGGACGGATGAAGCAAGGAAAGGAAGTCAAGTTATCTTCTGTTTTTAAACTTGGGACTAAATTAAGCCCAAGGTCTTAAAGCGGTTTCTTTCTGTTTAATGTGTACAACCCAATGTAAAGCCTAATTAGGCATCAGTTTAAAAAGTTTTCTGTGTTTTTAGGAGGACAAGTTGAATGCCCTGATCAAGGCTGCTGGAGTCAGTGTGGAGCCATTTTGGCCAAGTCTGTTTGCCAAGGTAAGAACACAGTACATTAAAATGCACGATCAGCTCTTCTAGTATAGATGTAGAGGATTCCAATTTAAAGCAACTTTAAATGACATTTGAATTGATGTAAGTTCATATTTGTAGGGTAAAACTTGCAGTATTTAAAAAGTAGAAGCCTTGGGTCAGTTTCCTTAGAAATCTGTGAAAAATTGTCGCCCAACATCACAGTAAAGAGTCTAAATTCCAAGGGTTTTATGCATTCCTATATATATATATATGCACGAAACTTTCAGCTAACTGTTGGATGGTTTATTACATCCCCCATGAGGTAATGTTTTTGTGCCCGTCTTTCAGTCTGTTAGCAACATAACTCAAAAGGTTATGGATGGATTTTCAGGAATTATCTGCAATGGGACCAGGAACAGTGATTATATTTTGGGGGTGGTCCGGTATCCACCCACCGACTCTCCGTGTCAGGGAGCTCACAAGCGGCTTCCCTCTCTGCTGGAAGAGCACAGCCTTGCATCTCATTGACAGACATTTTATTGGAAAAGTACCAAAAGTTAGAATTAGTGGCCCTGATGGAGGTCTCAGTGCTTTTCTTGGTTTTAATTTAAGACATGCTTCTTCTTTTTTACGCTGCCTGAAAATCGTCCGTACAGCACTGACACGACAGTAACATGCCTGGTTAGAAAATAAAACTTACTTTCACCTTTCAGAGAAGGCATTGGTTATCTTAATCTTTCTCTCCGCACTAAAGCCACTGAAGTTGTCTTCTTCAGTGTCTTTATGTCCTCTAAAAGCTTTTGTCATCTTTTTACACTGAGTCAGTTCTTCCTGCTGCCTCCGTTTCACCATCGATTCATGGATGTCAAGCTTACGTGCAGTAGCTGTATTTCTTTCTTTGACGTGCAGCTCAATTGCCTTTAACTTAAATGCTGCATTTCTTCGCGTGCTTTCCATCATGAGGGTGTTTGCATGAAAACTACCGGTAGTGTGTTCTTCGACGCGTGGTTATATAGGCTTATGGTCCGAAAATTACGATACAAACTGCATACATATGTCCATTAAAGCCAAGTCATCTCTATATATTTCAGGCTGGGACATCTAAGCAAAACTGCATAGTTTAATAAAAGCAAATTGTTTGACTGTTTCAGAGGAGAGACTGCAGGAACATTATAGTGAACTAATTGCTTCAGGCACACTGCAGTAGAACAACTAAATATACTAACTACTAAATAGACGTCAATAAATATGGTTGATTGGGAAAGGAGGCAATATCTTTCATTTACTGTAAAATACACCCAGTCTTAAAACTTTTTTGGGGCCCGTTTGATGCTGTGTAGCAGCTCTGATTGTATTCATAAGCCTGAGATTGTTTGTGCAAACAGGCATTGTCAGCTATAAACTTGGCCCATTGTAAAGCTCTCACAAACTTCAAATTGTTATTTTTGAAGGGAAATAGAATAAGTCATTAACCTGTCAGAATTTAATCTGAAAAATTTAGAAATGAATATACTGACTATTTAAAAATAGGCAGGGGTGATATTTATTTTTAGGATAAATTACAGAGACTTCTCTAAAGCAGTTGATGTTTTAGAGACGAAGAGCTGGAGAAATGAAGTAACTTTGAGTTATATCGTTGTAGGCTTTGTCCAGTATCGACATCGGCAGTCTGATCTGCAACGTTGGAGCCGGAGGAGGCGCCCCTGCTGGTGCTCCTGCCGCTGGAGCTGCACCAGCTAGTAGTGACGCCCCAGGTAACTGACCTCATCATTTAGTTAATAAAATGTCTCATTTATTATGCATGTGGGCTTTGGGTGTACTTTTCTATACAAGTGCCGTTAGTTTCTTAAATGGCGTCTTCACAAGTGTGATATAACCTTTTAGTTTTTTCATGTGATCCAAAGGTCTGTTTTAGTGATGGCTTTTACTCGGTAATTCTCTGTCAAATTTCTGTCTAAACTTTTAATTTTTGCTCATCTCTGCAGCTAAAGAGGAGGAGAAGAAAGAAGAGAAAAAGGAAGAGTCCGAGGAGTCAGACGACGACATGGGCTTTGGTCTCTTTGATTAAAACAGCTGTTTTTCTAAGAAACCACAATAAAAGTATAAAAAAACAAGCTTGCTCTGTCAGTGTCAGTTTTTTTTTCTTTGCATAGTGGGTTGATAATTTCGTGCATTTGAGGTGAAACTTTAATATACAGCTTAGTAACATTACTTTAGTGGTCATAAGTAAAATGAATTAAAGTAAATTGGTTTTCAGTAAGATATAATGGAGGTGAGGTGGAGAAACTTGATAAAATATTCCTGATGCTGAGTTTGTTTGGTTTTCAGGGTAATTGTACAGCATATACAGGTGAAAATCAAAATATGCACTGGCTCGTGTTTCAGTAATTCAACTTAGAATGTGAAACTAATATATTGTAAAGACTACTTGTAAACTAAGAATTCAAGCCTTAATTTGTTATAATTGATTGACTTGCCAATTGTAGAAAAAAATCAAAATCTCAGAAAATTAGGATTGGATGAAGTCGATGAAACCAGGATTGTAAGTGTTGGACCTCTGAAACGTATAATCATATGTACTCAGTACTTGGTTTGTGGGCCTTTTGCATCAATTACTGCCTCAGTGCAGCGTGACATGGATGCTGTCAGTCTGTGGCACCGAGGTGCAATGGAAGACCAGGATGCTTCAATAGCGACCTTCAGCTCTTCTGCATTGTTCGGTCTCATGTCTCTCATCTTTCTCTTGGCAATGCCCCTTAGATTCTCTATGGGGTTCAGGTCAGGCGAGTTTCCCGGCCAAACAAGCCCAGTAATCCCACGGTCATTGAAGCAGGTTTTGGTACTTTTGACAGCATGAGCAGATGCCATGTCCTGCTGGAAAATGAAGTCAGCATCTCTTTAAAGCTCATCTGTGGAAGGAAGCATGAAGTGCTCCAAAATGTTTGGTTGATGGCTGCGTTGACTCTAGACTTAATAAAGCTCAGACCAACACCAGCAGATGACATGGCTCCCCAAATCAGCACAGACTGAAAACTTCACACTGGACTTCAAGCATTTTGGATTGTGTGCCTCTCCATTCAGACTCTGGGACCTTGGTTTCTAAATGAGATGCAAAATTTGCGTTTCATTTTTTTTTGCCCAGGTAAGACGCTTCTGGAACATCCAACTTCTTTTACAATTACCTTTTGAGGCTTTCCCTCCTTATAGAGGAGTCAGTGATGGTTTTCTGCACAACTATCAGGTCAGCAGTCTTCCCCATGATTGTGATTCCTACTGTCCCAGACTGAGAGACCATTTAAAGGCTCAGGAACCCTCTGCAGGTGTTTTGGATTAATTAGCTGATTAGAGTGTGAAACTGTGCCAAAAATATTGAACCTTTTCACAATATTCTAATTTTCTGAGATTCTGAATTTGGTGTTTTGATAAGCCGTAAGCCATAATCATCAAAATTATAACTAAGGCTTGAAATATCTCACTTTGCATAGTGTATATCATATGTTAGTTTCACCTTTTAAATTGAATTACTGAAATAAATGGGAACTTTGGACTATATTATAATTTTTCGAGTTTCACCTTTATATGGGAATTGTTTTAGAAGGATCTATAACTCTCATTTACGTCACTAACATCCACAAATATGATAGCACATCTTTAGTATTGGGTGAAGGATTTAACCCAGGCCTGAACCCCAATTGCTTTTTATTTCTAATGGTTTCGCTTAGTGCCACAGACAGTGAAGGAGCCACAGCCTTAAAAGTTGTGTGTAAATAAAAATCTGTAGAAAAATGTAGACTTAAGAAAAGCTCAATTTCGTTTTGGAACGTGCTTCCAGTTCTTGGTTAAAATTAAGAGACTGTTGTAATTGTAGTCTGCCACAATATGCCACTCTTAATTAGACCGAAGGCCCAAAACTGGGGTTTGGGTACAAATACAGTCTAAACTGTTGACGAGGCTTTCACGCGTGTTGTACAAATATAAACGCGTAGTCACACTAGAATGTTTATTTGTTATGTGAATAATTAAGTACAGACCGATTACCAACACCTATGACTTAATGTAAAGCGAAATTGGTCGCAACCTTTGCTGGAAAAGTCCACGTAATGAAGACAATTAATGATGTACAGCATCCCCCCAAATTTTGCTGGCGGCCAAAAAGTGTATTACAGCCGTAAGGATAAGAACTACCATAGCAAATAAATGGGAAAAGTAAAGAGAATAAAGCTTAGGAGTTCCTTGTTCAAAATCGATCAAAACAATAAATACTCCTGGATCATACAACTTTCTTTGTTCAGGGATAGTTGTCGTAGCATCTGCATCTTGACATCAGTTTCCGTAGTGTAGTGGTTATCACGTTCGCCTCACACGCGAAAGGTCCCCGGTTCGAAACCGGGCGGAAACAACTTTTGGTTGTTCTTTACGTCAGTATCTGTTTCAAGAGATAACAATGATAAACAGACAAAATTATTATCTTTTCCATTTTAAATCTACATTTCTATCACAGTCATGTAGCTGAATTTTAGCTAGTTAGTGTTTATATCGAGAATCACAAATTATTTTTCGCTAATCCCCTCTGAGGCGACTGTGAAGGATTGGATTACACGACTCCAAAAAGCACATCTAGCAGGTAAAAGTCACTCATTGCCATTTTGGTTTGATTAGGGCCTTAAAATATGTTATTTCATGAGACCCAGCTCATGCACACAGGAATCAGAAGGACAATCATGCTAAATAGGGTGTCATGGAAAGTTTTTAGGTAATGATCTACAATCAAATGTAATCATATATGCAGGCCCGGCCCTAACCAATTTGGTGCCCTAGGCAAGATTTTAAGTGGCGCCCCCTTGCATCGCAGTACAGTACTTGCACTGCTAGAGTACATATACTCACAAGAAACTTAATAGCTTTGTTTTAGACATTCTTTTATTTAAATAAAACAATTGCACATTCAAAGCCAGTCAGGTGGGTCTATTGGAGCAACAGAAGGTCCGCTTGATGCTGCTGCATACCTGCTAGGTTGTCGTGCTGAAGTGGAGGCGACGGGAGGAGCGCTTGATGCTGCTGCATACCTGCTGGTTTGTGCTGCTGAGGTGGAGGCGACAGAGGGATTAGCAAGGGTGGGACTGAGAAACCTCAGCAGCGCATCTGAAGACAGAAGAGGAGTATGTGACACCAGTCTAATAATAAACACATGATTTAAAAAAAACAAAATTAAATAATATAAATGAGAAACCTAGAGATAAATAAATGATGTAGACCATAGTGTATAATATACATTGTATTTTTTCAGATACAAATTATATTAGTAATTCATATTAGTAATAATTAAACTTTTATTATCATTACAATGAAATTCTAATTAGCAGAATGAAAAGAATCAGTAAACTGCAGTATAATATTGCATGTGGGAATGCTAAGTTATGCTCTAACATTAATGATGTAAACTTTAACACAGGTGTAAAGTTTAACATGATAAACACACTTTATAGACAATATGAGCTGTAACACAGTTAACAGCTGGCATTACAACTATGGAATTATTATTATGATTATTAATGGTATTTTGATTGATTATTACAAGCTGGGAAAACGTGAGATAATGATGCCAATGATATTAACATTAATACATCTGCTGATTAGATCTAATATTTACACATTTGTCCGAGGAAGGCACTCATATTACTATTTTCCACAATAACAGCGCTAGGCTTATCTGTTAGAACCATTGACTGTTAATATTTTGGTTAGAAATAGCAGATAGCGCTGGCTATTTATAGATTAGCTAACCATACATGCTAATGGCTAATGGCATTATTGATCATTGTTCTGTAACATCAAAATAATATCATTAACATCATCTTTACTGTAACAACAAAAGCAAATTATGGAAATCTCATAAAGATAAATATGACTTTGACTGAACAGAAAAATAAATCTATTAAATGTGGTTTATTAAACATAAGATCTCTCTACTCAAAGACTTTGTTAGTAAATGACTTGATTGGTGATAATCACATTGATTTACTTTGTCTCACAGAAACCTGGTTGCAGCAGGAGGATTATGTCAGTATAAATGAGTCAACTCCTTCCAGTCATTTAAATTTTCACATTCCTAGAAATACTGGGCGAGGAGGAGGAGTTGCAACCATTTTTCGTTCTGATTCACTAATCAGTCCCAGACCAATTGATAGCTACAGTTCTTTTGAACATCTAACTCTTAATTTTCCTCATCCAAGTTGCAAAACATTAAGACCATTTTTGTTTGTGGTTTTGTATCATCCACCAGGCCCTTACTCTCAATTCTTGGATCAGATCTCACATTTTTTATCTGATTTAGTATTAAATACTGATAGGGTCATTATAGTGGGGTACTTCCATATTCATGTGGATACTGAAAGTGATAGCCTAAATGCAGCCTTTAGTGCTATTTTAGACTCAATTGGCTTTACTCAAAAAGTACAGGGATCGACCCACTCAGGTAAACACACTTTGGACCTTGTACTGACATACAGTATTGAGTGTGAGGAAATAACAGTCCACCCACATAACCCGGTCCTGTCTGACCACTTCTTAATAACTTTTGAATTTACTTTAACTGACCATCTTAAATCTTAAAGAAAATTTCATTATAGTAGAGCTTTATCAGACAATGCTGTAACAATTTTTAAAGAATCTGTTCCATTCTTACTTTCCTCAGTGTCTCAGGGTAACACAGTGGATGGCAGCAATTCTATCTCTAACCCTTCAGAAATTGATGGTCTGGTTCACAGCGTTACTTCCTCATTGGGTTTGGCATTAGATAGTGTAGCCCCCTTAAAAAAGAAAGTGGCTAACCATAGGAGCCTGACTCCTTGGTTTAAGATAAGATAAGATAAGATAAGATAAGATAAGATAAGATAAGATAAGATAAGATAAGATAAGATAAGATAAGATAAGATAAGATAAGATAAGATAAGATAAGATAAGATAAGATAAGATAAGATAAGATAAGATAAGATAAGATAAGAGATACTTTAATAATCCCCATGGGGAAGTTAAGTTTCGGTACAAACGCAGAGTTGCATACTTTAAAGCAGAATACTAGGAAGTTGGAGAGAAAATGGCACTCTACACATCTAGAGGATTCCTATTTAACCTGGAATAACAGTCTACTGCTGTATAAAAAGACCCTTCGACAAGCTAAAACAGCATATTTTTCATCATTAATAGAGGCGAATAAAAACAATCCTAGGTTTCTTTTTAGTACAGTTGCCAAACTTACACAGAGTCATAGCTCTGTTGAGCCAACTATTCCCCCAGCTCTTAGCAGTGATGATTTTATGGGATTCTTCATAAATAAAATTTATTCTATTAAAAATAAAATTGGCATCCTCCCAAACATGATTACTTCTTCCTCAGTAAATGAGGCAGCATCGGAAAGAACTGTAGAACCTCATTTGTGCTTAGGCTGTTTTAATTCAGTCGAGCTTTCGGAATTATCAAAAATATTAGCATCATCTAAACCTTCAACTTGTATGTTGGACCCAATCCCAACCAAATTATTTAAAGAAGTGTTCCATTTGGTTCCTGGCCCCATTTTGGATATGATGAATCTATCCTTAGTAAACGGATACGTACCACAGGAATTTAAAATAGCTGTGATTAAACCTTTACTCAAGAAACCTTCCCTTGATCAAGATTACTTAGTGAATTGCAGACCTATATCTAACCTTCCTTTCTTATCCAAAATCCTTGAGAAAATTGTTGCTAATCAAGTCTGTGAGCATCTAAACAGTAACGAGCTGTTTGAAGAGTTTCAGTCAGGTTTTAGAGCTCATCATAGCACTGAAACAGCACTGGTGAAGGTTACTAATGATATTCTCATGGCCTCAGATAATGGACTTGTGTCTGTTCTGGTTTTGTTAGTTCTCAGTGCTGCTTTTGACACAGTCGATCATAATATTCTCCTAGAAAGGCTTGAACATGTTGCAGGGATCAAAGGAACAGCACTAGGCTGGTTTAAATCATATTTGTCTGACAGATTCCAGTTTGTTCATCTAAATGATAAATCTTCTTCACTCTCAAGGGTTACTTGTGGAATTCCACAGGGTTCTGTCCTTGGACCAATTCTTTTCACCATATATATGCTTCCAATTGGTAGAATCATTAGACAGCATGGGATAAATTTCACAGCTATGCCGATGACACACAATTATATTTATCCATAAATCCTGATGAACCCAGTCAGTTAGGTAGATTACAGGCATGTCTGGAAGACATAAAAACATGGATGAATCTAAACTTTTTGCTTTTAAATTCTGACAAGAGAGAAGTTGCTGTCTTTGGACCAGAAGTTCTTAAACAGAAACTGATTAGTCAATCCCTTCATCTGGATGGCATTAAATTGGCCCCCAGTAATAACGTAAAGAACCTCGGCGTTATTTTTGACCAAGACTTGACATTTAAATCCCATATTAAACAGGTTTCTAGGATTCCCTTCTTTCATCTCCGGAATATTGCTAAAATTAGAAACATCCTGTCCAGGAGTGATGCTGAGAAACTAGTCCATGCATTTGTTACCTCAAGGCTGGACTACTGTAATTCAGGTACTCCACAAAATGCCATTAAAAGCCTTCAGCTGATCCAAAATGCGGCAGAAAGAGTTCTGATGAATATTAAAAAGAGAGATCACATTTCTCCTGTTTTAGCTTCCCTTCATTGGCTCCCTGTTAAATCCAGAATAGAATTTAAGATCCTTCTTCTTACATACAAAGCCCTTAATAATCAAGCTCCATCATACATCAGAGATCTAATTGTTCCATATGTTCCTAACAGAGCACTTCGCTCTCAGACTGCAGGTTTACTTGTAGTTCCTAGGATTTCTAAAAGTAGAATGGGAGGCAGATCTTTTAGTTATCAGGCTCCTCTCCTGTGGAACCAGCTTCCAGTTTTAGTCCGTGAGGCAGACACTCTGTTTACTTTTAAGGCCAGGCTTAAAACTTTCCTTTTTGATTAGTATTACAGTACATTCTGTTATTTTGACTGTTAACTTTGTTTTCTCTCAGTGTTTTTCTCTCCATAGTAGATATACCTGGTCTGGTATCCTGCTTGGCTGCAATGCCCTGTTGGTCGGGGGGCATTGACTGGGATGATGCTCCCAGTAACTGAACATCCACCGTGTCCTGTTATCAACTTTTTACTTTCTGTAACATAGAAAGTTCTCTTATATCAGATCTTCTGTTCCTTCTGTGTTTCTGCTCTGTCTTCTCAAACCCCCAGACGGTCGTGGCAGATGGCCGCTCCTACTGAGCCTGGTTCTGTTGGAGGTTTCTTCCTGTTAAAGGGGAGTTTTTCCTCTCCACCGTCGCTACATGCTTGCTCAGTATGAGGGATTGCTGAAGGATTGCTGTGGTTGGAAAGTCTGCCCAACCTCACGCCAATGACTGACGCAATCTGCTGGGATTCCTTAAATAGGAAACTCTTTAACTGATTGGAATGTTTGTATAAATGTATTGAAATGACTTCTTGTTAAGTGCCTTGAGATGACATCTGTTGTGAATTGGCGCTATATAAATAAACTGAATTGAATTGAATTGAACATTACCTTTGTCTCTGTCGCGTTTTTCCTCCTCTTCTTTTCTTTTTTTCCTCCCCTGGGCACCAGATAATTTGGGACGCTTTGAGATATTAACTTTTTTTGAACGAAAACCGAATGGCGGGTAAAAGAAGTCTGATTGGTGGAGGTGGTTTCCCATCCTGCTTTGCGGCGCCTCATGTTGTGTTCTGCACCGTGAGCTAAGTGTATGTGTGATCCCTTCAAGTCTCCCCTGGTCGGGATATAATTTTTAACATATCAGAGTGTCATCATCATTTAAATATTATAATGCACCTCCTGTCACAGTGTCAATGAAGCGTCTCTGGTGCCCCCAGGGTATATGGGGCCCTCAGCATTTGCCCATACTGCTAATGACACGGGCTGGCCCTGCATATATGGGACTTAAATGGGACATATCATGAAAAATCCATAATTTTCACCTTTAAATGCTTTTTGTTGCGTATTTGGAGACCTTAGGAGTGGAGAAAAGTTGAAATTAGTCTCTTCAGATGCTGAAAAGATATCTTTAGTTTCTATTTTTTTCCAGTCTGCTCGGATTTTTCTTCTGCTTATTACGTTTTTTTTTGCCTATTACGTCACAGTCTTTGCAGCGGCACAGCCAAATGTGGTGAATCGCGAGTTTGTCGTCCAAGTCAAGAGTCGAACCTCAGGGATGCCGAAAGCTCCAGCAGATAAACAAAGATGTTCAGTGGTTGGGTGTAATAATCCCCACCCTTCTGTACACCGTCTCCCAGGATCAGAAAGTCTTAGAAGTACCTGGTTGACTTTTATTTTCCACAGAAATTTACCGACAGTGGTTGGTAAAGTAATTCTTGTATGTGCAAAAAACACTTTAGCAACCTAGGCCAGCATCGCGAAGGATTTGCTGAAATACTGCGTCTGATCGAGGGATCTTTTCCTGCCATCTATGGAAACGACGGACACAGCACTTCGGTAGGCTGAAACTCTAAAATGTGTGTGATTGTAAAGACCTCCTGGTCATTGTTTTGTTAGCGTTGATGTTAGCTGGTGCACCTTTCTTCACATGTTCTTTCTTCAGTGTTCTTGGTCATGATATAGAGGATGTGCGTGTCTTCAGTTTGACACACCTACGTTTTGGCCTTTTTTGTCTTGGAAAAGACTTGATGCAAATGCTTTATGTGACGTTAGCTTGGTGCTGGTGTTAGCTCGCTCGCTAACGAGGTCGAAACTCTTGTTTGCAATAATTATTATTACTGACGTAGTAACCAGCCGCGGCGTTGTGGGTGGGCCTACTGGGCCCGGGCCCACCCTGAGTAACTGCCAGCTACACGAAGGTTGCAGGAAAGCTCTTTGATGTCAACTTCACAGAGCCAGAGCTTTCTGTGTTTCTGCTGCACACAAAGCGAAAAACAGAAAGAGGAGAAACTTTTAAAACTCTCGTTGATGTGTTGGATATGTGCAGTGAAGAGTTTCAATTGCCTCATTTGCATTTAAAGAGACGCTCCCAGACCTCAGAACAGGGGTATAAGGCAGCCTGTGGAGTTTAAATAATGAGGAATTCAGACCCAAGCATTCTAGTTCCACAATGTAAGGACCAAAACTGCATAGTTTAACTGTAAAAAGGAAATATTTAAAAGCACATGTCCTCTTTTAAGTGTTTTATTTCCATTTCTCTCAATTTATGACAAATCTGATGTGATATACAATAGGTTGACTATATAGTAGCTTGCATATAAGTAAAGAATGTTTTAGGTGTTAGCTTAAAAAGGGGTATGAATTGGCGAAGAGGCCAATTAAACCAAAGCTGACTTGGACACTTTGTAGTTATTGAGTCTACCATGAACGCTTCTCTGCACTAAAGTATTTTAGAAACAGGTAAAGCTCGGCCCAAACGGAGTCACGACCAAGTACAGCATCAAATTAGCAACATAACGATTGATTAAAGTGTTCTAATGGCCCAGTCAAAGCCCAGACCTAAACTTGATGGAAATGCTTTCACAGGTCTTTTAAAGGAGAGCTCTGCAGAAACCACTGTTTGTGAAAATGTATATGTAATGAAGCAAAGTTGTGAATAAGAGTAGCCTATGATTCCTTAACGACGATGTAAGAGAACAAACTCATACTAAAAGTGGTTTTAAATTATGTCCCATTAAGTAAACAAATAGTGCCCTGATGTTTGTGCTTAAAAAAACACACAATAAAAACAACTGATATTGCCTCTTAATAATAATAATAATAATAAGTGTTTTATTTGCTTGGTTTAGCATCTGTACAGGTGTCTCCTTTCTGAGAAAACTGCTCACCACAGGGGAGAGGGAAGGAGTGAGGAAAGAGGAATTAAAGGACTGGATAGTTAACAGAGAAGATGCCAAATAAGTGAAAAAGAAAGAAGAAGAAAAAACTCAACTCCTGTGTGGAGATGGAGAAAAACAGGACAACCATGAGGGGATTTAGTTTTTACAGCTGCATCCTTTAGTTAAGATCTCTGGCCAGTTATAACAATAAAAATAATAATGATTCATGTTGCATAAAAAAAGTTCCGTCCAAAACTGAAAATATTTGTTACACAAGAAAAGAAGGTAATTCATTGATATACCTATACATGTCTCACGTTGGTGGAGAACTGTAGATTATTTTAGTTTACCTGAATTTATTAACATCATCAAGGCTCTTAAAACGATATCGCTCTAATCAGTCAAATATAAACATCTGGCTCAGGAAGTCCTAAAATCTCTTATCTTTCCGTCCCCTCCACTCCCCCCGCCCCATCAGTCTTTTCTCTCCAAGTTTCCTGACAGTTCATAACTCAGATTTGTGTTAAATATAGACCTTCTTTGTATATTAATGTCTGTTAACTTAAAAGGTGTAATGCAGCAGTTTTAGATTTTTTTTTCCTGTTCAAAAACAGTTGCTATAAAAACTTGATCAGCTGTTATGCCACCAGAGATAAAGCGATCTTTGGAGGGGGGGAAATGAGATGATATGACTTTAGTGGGCAGCTCTATTGTAAATAATTACTCTAATAATGTTCAAAAGGAAGACTGTAGATCTCACAGACCTACTGCAATAATCAAGGCAGACAATAATAATAATATTATAGTTACAAAAGCACATTTAAAATAATACAAAACATCTTCATTGACCTTTTCAGCATGGCTTCAGTTCCACTTTTTGTGTTGTCCTTCAAATCCTTTGTTTCATTTGCTTGTTCAGATTTCTAATCATTGATAGTGTTTCTCTGGATACATGAGCAAACAATGGTGAAAATACAAAAGTGGACCAAAACGTGAGTGTTTCCAGAGAGAAAGGAAGCTGTGGATCTTTTTTCAAAAGAGAAAACGGGGTGGCTGATTGTTTCAGTCATGTCTGCTGTCCATTCATCCGTCCCTTGTTTTCATCTGTCCGTCGCAGATGTCCAACTAAGTGTCCGTGTACAGATCCCCCTGTCTGCATCCTGGGCTACTGTGGACGGATCTGGCTGATCATCTTGAGTCGCGATTGATCGATGACGTCCAGCAGGTTCTTGGCGTCGACGGCCAGAGCGTGAGCTGCCATTAGCATCTGTTTCTTGTAGTCCTTCTGTAAACTGTCCAGAAGAAAGACAATTTATAATCCGACTCTACATAATAATAATAAAAACATCTTGGACGAGTAAAACATTTGAACCAAGGTTGCCCTCACCTTGTCATGACGTATTGTTGTGCCAGCTTCATCTTTGATATTAACTCAGCCAAGTCAGAATTCAGCAGCTTCTGGGCCATTTCAATCTGTTAAGAGCACAAAGTGTAAAGATGTAAGGAAAAAAAAGAGGCAGGAGCAAGAAATTAATCACCAGTCTGCTCAAACAGAGCCTTAAAATACTAATTTAAGCTTTTAAACATTTTGTCACATTACAACCAGAAACCTCAACATATTTTAATGGGATTTTCAGTGAAAGTCCTAATGGAAGAGGAACCTTCATCCAAGTCTCTTGCAGCTTCACACAGGTTTTCTTCAAATATCACACAGTAGTTTAGCTCTATCCAACCCCCCCTATTCACCTGACCACCTTCCTCTTCCCTGCTAAAGAATGGCTTCCCACAATATAGTGCTAACACCACCATGTTTAACCTTGAAGACGTGAAGAGTGTTCAGAGTGATGGGCAGAGTTAGTTTTCTGACACTTGTACTGTTATACTCTTTCAAGGGTTGGGACATTGTTTTCTTACTTAACCCTGCTCTAAACGTCTCCACAGCTTGACCTCTCGCTGACCTGCCTGCTGTGTTTGGTCACTAACGTTTATTAACAAACCTCTGATGCACTCATGGAACAGCTGGAATTATAACGAGATTGAAATATTCATTTACTCATTAACTGGATTTCGTTTAGGCCTGTCAGAGTAAATGGGGTTAAAGACATATGTACTCCACACTTTTCATTGTTTTGATTTGTGAAACATTTTTAAATCCATGAATCATTTTCCTTCCACTTTACAACTGTGCACTGCTTTGTTTTGGTTTATCCCATAAAATCCATGTAAAATACCTTGAAGTTTGTGGTTCAATTGTGACAAAATGTAGAAAAAGCTCAAGTGGTACAAAAATCTTTAAGAGACTGTACTTCTTGTTAAGTTCAATTGTGAATGCTCCATATGATTGAAGGTGCTAATCGTATTTTTTTGCTTCGTGTTTATACCTCTCTGTGTGTGCTGGCTGGAAGCACAGGAATTGTTTCATCCACTGTTGCCAGTAGAGTCCGCAGAGCCAGACCAACATCCTGCCAAAACAAACATCCACATTTTATTCATTTGGATTTCAAATGTGTTTTATTGACACGCTAATTGGACCATATCGATGACCGGCTCTTACCTTGACCATGGGGACGTACTCCTCTGGCGCAGCAGGCTGGATCCTGTTGGACATTTCAATCACAGCTTTAACCAGCCCCGTCACATTCTCATACACTTTGTCGTTTGAGCGATCCAAGTTGGCTGTGGGAGGTGGGCTGATCTCCTGTGGCTGTAACTGTTCCAGTTGATCACATGGTGAGCAGGAATTCAACACCAAATTTTCCAGTAAATTAAGTTAGTTTGTTCTTACAAACACACATTTCTGAAATTAGATGATCTAAGAAGAAGGAACTAAATGTTAAAGACACCTGCTGCTTTCTTCTGCTATGTTCAGAATACATGACTGCAGTATAAGAGACTCAACACTGGGTGGCAGTACGTGCAAATACATAAAAAAGGTTTTTAATAGGTTAACATGCTCTAATTGTTATGACTACATGACATTTCTACAGAAAGCAAAAACTATGGGGTGTTAATGCAGACCAGTTGAGATGAAACAACCTTCAGTTAAGTGATTTTTACACTTAGATTCTTAATATTATATTATAGAGACACAAAATCAGCAAATCTCAAAAGTATGAAACACCAGTAAATCCCAATCACCCATTTTTCTGGTTTTCAATGCAGAAAAGAGATTTTGGTGCACCGCTTCTTAAAAATGGAAACCCTACTTTCATAGATGGATGATGACATTGCTTGTATAAACAGCTACATGTTATTATTAACAGAAAAAATATTATTTTGCCAAAAAAAGAAAAATTATTTTTAACATAAATAAAGCAATTCAATGTGTGTTTGCTAATTAGCAGCACTGAAAAAGAATGGATTTAGCTTTTTTTCTCTCCGAAAAAACCCTTTCAGGCAAAAAGACAAATTTATGAAAGTGAACAGGTGAAAAATGTGGATTCCTTTCTACCTACAAAAACAACAAATAAAATAATCTCTCCTTTGGAAACAGTTTTGCCACAGAAATAAGAAACAATTTAAATCTTGGCTCGAAGGAAACAAACAGTTGCATGCTTACGGTTAATGGCACAACACAGCTCATGCCACTGCAACAACTGATGCCTTGAGCAGGGAGTCGGCAACAAGATATCAAGGTGTTGTTTGTGAGCATAAAGTTTCTGAGGTAAGAAAAGTTTTTTTAGTTTTTTTTGTTTAATTGTACCACATATTTAGAAGCAGATGATTAGCATCTCAGCAGTAAATTTAACAAAAAAAATTGTTTCTGTCTTGTTCTTTTAATTTGTTTCTGGTGTAGAAATCACTATCAGTCATACAAAGAATTAAGATGGAGGTGATTGTTACTATTAACTAACACTATGATGGTAACAGACACACACAGATCTGCTTACCCTCCACGGCTGTGGGGAGTTATGAAGGTGTGTTTGAGTGCAAGAAGGTTGAAGTGGATTCAAGAGTGCATGGTACAAAAAAAACAAACAAAAGAAGCCAGCAGTTGTGTGATTTAATGAGTGAATGGATGCAGAGGAACAGGTGAGAAGAAAAGAAGGGAATGAAGAAGAAAAAGGTTTGAAGTGAAAGAAAGAGTTTAGAAGGAGGAAAGAGAAAGGAAAACACATTAGGGCCAAAGCCAACAATAATATAAGCATGACAAGGCTCAGCACACATCCCATAAGCATAAGCATGTGAAGTATTTACACAAAATGTTTCAATAAGTTAATACTTTCGGATGAAATAAAATATAATCATTTCTTTTTTCTAAACTACCTATTACTTTGAAGCTGATATTGACGTCTGTGTTCACACATACCTTGACTCCGTCGTTGTAGCTGTCCACAGGGCTGAGACTGGCCAGGTTGGTGAGGTGACCTGGAGCTCCAGGACGGGGCGGCTTCTTGGGGGGGGCTATAGGCTCTGCAAAAAAACACAGGCTCAGTGATGCTTATTGGACTTATATATTTCAAACTATCACACGGTTTAAATTGCCGATATCTACACAGAAAGCTGCATATTGGGCACCACCTTTATTTATTTGTAAAGAAATGTTTTCTTTAACTTTGTTGTTTTTAAATCTCTGCATGTAAGTAAGAAAGTCTTGTGTGGTGCATATTAACCATTAGGGGTGTGCCGATTCACCATAAATCGATTTAATTGCAATGTAAAATGTGCAAAATCAATAGCAATTCAAAAGTGTTCAAAAACTTATTATTTTTCATAATAATTAAATGAGAAAAAAAAAGTCTGACATGACGCACAGACATTTTTAAGGGACGGACCGGGGAACATATGGCTGGAGCAAGTGTTTTAGCCATGCAGCACGAAATTGACAAAATACAGCAAATATTTTGCACTTTAGTTGTGAAAGGAGCGTCTTTGTTGTGTATCATGTTAGCAGCAACATCTCCTTCTCCCCGGACGTGTACGCTTTATCGGTGCTGTCCGGGGCGTCCTCCCCTAGCTGCAGACGTCAGCCCAAGTGTTGCTTTAAGTATGAAATGCGAAGGAAATTTCCTTCATTCCATCCCTGTCACAAATAATGTGTGGCGGAGAGCAGCGTACTCATAGCTGGCAGATTAGTTTCTGTGTATAACAGGTGGCAAACATCTCATTGGTCAAACTGATGGAAACTATGGAAACACTGTGCAAAGTTAGAGTTCTATATTAAATCGACAGCGGGGAAAAACAGACTGGAGTATACACTATAGGTGTGTTTGGGAGAATGCTGCTTTTTATTTTCTATTACTTTGAATAGAAAAATTATACTTATTTTCTCAGAATATAATTTCAGATTTTTGTGTGATTTTTGGCCTATATGACTTAAAAAGGGAGCTATCATTGTTAAATGTTTATTTTCTAATATAGAAGAGTAATTATTTCTATTTAGCTTTTAAAGTCATTTCTGTAATGTTGACTTGTTTGGATACTTCAATTAAGGGAAACTGAATGAGGGTAGAAAATGGCCTTGGAAGGAATGAAGAAAAAACCCGAAATGGGAAAAAAATGCAAAAAAATAATCGTTTTATAATCGAATCATAATTAAATCGAAATTGTGAGGCACCTAAGATGTAACAGCCCTACTAACCATCTTCAGGATTTTACAAGCATCAAGCCTGTAAATCTGCACTATAAAGATATGGTTGGTATTCTGATGTTACTACTAAGAACAGTCAGGCTAAATGGCATTTAACTGTTTAATGAAACTATGCATATCTTGATTTATTAAACAGATTTCAAACTTTTGTACATATTTGTATTTTATCTGTTGCTATCCTCGTTTTGTGATGTAGCTTGTATATGTGATTTTCATGCGTTATGCACCAGATGGAGGAACAGGGGCTTCTAATTTCTTTCTAAGGATTCGCTTCGGTGACAGTTACGAAATCTGAATCTATTCATTCATGGATCTATTCATGTGTGCATCGATTTATTATTATTATTTTTTTGATTTCATCATTCATGCAGTCCTTCAATTTTGCGCGGATTAATTTTTCCATGAATGCATGTAGCAATCCTTTTTTTAAAGTCTTAATACATACAGTAATTCCAGCATTCCTTGATTTATCCATGGATTCATTAATTTTTCATTATTCCATGCATATATTCAATGGTTAATTCATTTATTCATTCTTCATGCACCCACCCATTAAAATCTTCTTGCACTGATGCATGGGCAGATTAATTCATCCACACGTTTCTTGAGTTAATGTGGTATAATGTCAGGGAAATCATAATTCTCTCTCTCTCTGTATGTATATATATATATGTAAAAATATATACTTTTTTGATTTTACACTAAATGCGGTGCAGAACCATAACATTATACTTCAGACTGGATTTACTCATTTGTTTGTACCTGGTTTCCCGACTGGCTGATAGATATGTTGACTTCCACCCTGTTCAGACAAAGACACACAAACAAAGCCCAATGTTAGGAAAAAGTTTTAAGACCAGTCATGCTTCTAACAGAGCAGGTTTTAATTAAGGCAGCTTGACACTTTTCTTTTTATGAGTAAAACAAGATATTCTGAGAACAGATCAGGCAGAAGCTGAGATCAGCGTTGTCTTAAATACGCTGTTCTTCTCAGTTTAACGTTCCCATGGGTGCTCTGTGGTTAGCTGGCTGGTATGTAGGCAGTGCCTTTCGTAGCACACAGACAAAAATACTTTCTCTGCTGCCTTAGTGTCTGTGTTTTCTCTGTTTCTCATGAATGAAATCTTTCCCTCTGGTCTTTCTCCTGCAAATCCACATCACATATTACCTGACCTGTTCATCTATTAATAACAGCGCATTCTCGTAACGTTTTTTATGCAGATAAAAGAAAATGTTTGGAAAATGTTCAACTGTGAATAAACTGACCGGTGCCTGTAGAGTGCCGTCTTCTCTGTCGATGCTGCCTCTGCTGTTCCTGGACTCTGCTTTCTGCAGGAAGAAACATTAAAACTAAGCATGCACTTGCAGAAAATTTTACTAAACAACCAATAATGTACCGTTTTATGAATTTCGGCAATAAAAAAACCAAGAGCTTTGCTTTTAATACCATTTCTTTAAAAGCTGCACACATTCAGACATTCTGATCAGCAGTCTTGAAACAAGAAACAATGCAAACCAAGCAGCAGTAATCAACTTATTACATTAAATAAACAGAACTCGACAGGTAACTACCACCTGAGTACAATGTCAGCATTATAAGATCCCTAACAAAGACAGCTCAAGCATCTGTTAGTTCCAAAATAAAATCTGTGATCCTTAAACAACGTTCAGCTCCTCTCTCCTTGCCTCAGTACCGTTTTGGTGAAGCAAGCCTTGAAGAGATGCATCCTGAAAGAAGACGGTGTGAAGAAGACGGGAGACCGAACAAAGAGGCCATCGAAAGAAGAGTCCGGACAGGGACAAAAAGTGTTGGAGAAAGAAAGATGAAGAAAAAAAAAAAAACGTAAAACACAAGATGGGTTGGAAGAAAGAGAAAATAAATGATGAGAGGAAGAAAAACTGAGTCAGAGGGGAAAGAACAGATGGAGTGTTTTTTTTTCCAGAGAATGAAAAGTTCCACTTAAACACAGAGACAAAATCCTGGAAAAGAAATGATTCAGCTGCATCACTCTCCTTTTCTCTCCTTTAGCTGTTCCTCCCTCCCACTGTTTCCATCCCCCTGAATCTCCCTCATTCCTCCCCTTCCTGCTGCTCCTGCCAATCCCACTTCCTTTCTCCCTCCCTCTGTCCTCCCCTAACACTTTATGCGTCTTTTTGCTTTTGTCCTTTTCAGTCTTTCTACGTCTTGTGCCACCTATCCTTTATTGGAGATCCAACTATTGCCAAAATTATGTTAACATTAGCCGTAATAAGACTAAAAGGAAATCAATATACACTCGATTTCATGGTAAAACCGCTTCAATTTGCATTTCTGAAAAGCGGAGATTATTAAAAGTCAATAATTCTGCCCTAATGCATTTATATCAGACATCTTTATTCCTTAAAATCAAAAATCCACAGCCAGCATTCCAATCCACATAATTAAGCATAACACAATTGCTCTGCACACCTATAGGCGACCTATAAAAGCCCTAAAATAAACATTTTCCAGATTTTTCAAAAAATTCAACCTTTAATTTAAGTTTAATTATTCAGCGAGGGGAAACTATCCTACATTAAGTAATAATTTTTCAACATGAATTCCTAGAAAATAAATGTTACTTGAAGGACTTATAATAAGTCCTAATGATAACTAATTTATACTTTACTTTTTATTCATCTTTAAGTTGATTGGATTTATTTAGCAATCTTGCCTCCCTGTTTAACTATGCTAGAAATATGAGGTAATACAGATGTGTACTCCATTAGCCACTGTTCAAAATGGGGAAAACAAGAAAACATGCCATTTAAATAAGGCAGCACTTCCCTAAACATGCTCTGATCTATAATCAGGGCAAAAATGAAAAGAAAGGACACAATGAAGGGATGTAGGACAGAAGAGAAGATGGAGACAAGGAACAGAGACACACTGAGAGCATTATGTAATGTTTTTATTTATTTGTGTTACTTAAAGCATTCTTAGCATGAATTACAGCTATTGGAAAGTCAGTCCCATATCTTTCTGAATAAATCATTTAGGTGCACATGGAAGAAACTCCAAATTTCAGACGGTCAGCCCTGTGAAATGAAATCCCAAATGAATGCCTGTTAAAAATAATCTGCTCCCACTTTCTGCTTTGTGGTTTAGAGTGGGTTAGTGATCAGTGATTGTATCATAAGTGTTCGATACATAAAGGGATGAGACAAGTCTAAGACTGAAGACAACTCTTTCTTCCAATATGTAAAGCCACAGATAGATTAAATACCTACGTTTTGTCTGCTCTGAGATGCTTGTTAAATTCAATCGAAACATGGAGGACAGGTCAAATACATTTGAAGTTATGGAGAAAATGGAAGATGAAGGGAAAGGACATGAGCCCTCATCGCCTGTGTTTTCAGTCATTTAGGTCCACCTACATCTGGCTAAGAACCAGGAAGACAGCCACTCAAACCCACAGAAGGAACAATCTGAGTTGAGGGGAGTAGAAAAACAGACCTATTAAAAGCTATTTTTTGGCTGCTTTTCCCAATGCTTTTAGTGTCTGATGAGATAAATCCAACCTGCACAGCAGAGCCAGGTTAAAGATCTGAAAAATATATTTTGGAGCTCTTCTGGCAAAAACAATCGGCACAAAAATATCTGCAGATGAAGTGGATCCTTAATTTTTTGTTTTGTTTTTGAATCTTGCTGATCCATTCTTTTGCCAATAAATACCACACTTTGTGACGACAACAAACTTGTGTTTTGTAGGGATTTTATGCAATAGACCAACACAATATTGATTTTAAAGTGGAAGGGGAATCAAACATGGTTTCTTAAACCTTTAACAAATTAAAACCTGAAGCAGATTTGTTGGAGCAGGGATGCATACAGAAGTTATACAGGACAGTGGGATTCGAGGCCTGGAGTTGCAGACCCCAGATTTAGAGACTGAAATTATTTCTTGCTCTTCTTTGCAAAATTGCTCAAACTCAGTCGGTTGGATGGAATCTGTGGGTCTTTTCATAGATGTTAAGGTCAGGACTTTCTATCATTAATATTCTTTGTTATAAACCATTCAATCGAAGCTCTGGCTGTTTGTTTTTTGGTTGCTGTCCTGCATCAGCATGATGCTGCCACCACCATGTTTGACTACAGGGATGGTGTTTTCAAGATGACACACAGTGCTTCACATGTAGGTCAAAAAGTTCAGACCAGAGCACCTTCATCTAGTTACTTGCTGTTCATATGGACCGCATATAGTTTTCTTTTTACGTTGTGGCCCCTTCACAAAGGCCAGATTGTTGGAGTGCACAGGTAACGGTGATCATATCAACTGATATTCCCGCTTGAGCTGTTGATCTCAACAGCTTCTCCAGTGCAAACATAGGCCTCTAATGTCGTCCTTGCCCGGCCTGATGGTTTAGGTGGACGGCCATGTTTTGGTAGGTTTGCACTCTATCCATTTTCAGATACTGGATTAAACAGATCTCTGCTTTAAACTTCCCCACAACTTTCTCCCTCACCTGTCTGCTGTGTTCCTTGGTCTTCACGATGCTGTGTGTTCACCAGTTGGATTCATACTGAAGTTAAATACCAGGAAGGAGGACGCTGTTTACTAATTAGTTGACTTACAGAGACAATCGGTCAAGCTGGATTTTATTTTGTGGGATATGTCCGATTTTTATTTGTATTATTTTCAGTTTGTTTTATAATTATGAGATACTGAGTGTTGAGTCGTTCACATAAAACACAATACATTTTGTAGATGTGATTTGATGAAATGTGAAAAAGCAAGGGGTATGATTACTTTTCCAAGGCACTATATAATATTTTTTAGCTGATTTTTTGCCACTTTCTTTGTCCACAGTGGTGGATTTATTGCATTTAATTCTGGTTATGAAGGACAAACGCTGATGCGAGAAGTGTATTTTTAATGAACACTGCACCATGAAGTTTCTTAGATTGTATTATTTTTTATCTTCCCATCTTTCAAATCCCATCCGGTGTGTGAAAAACAAATCCCATATCAACAACTTCTTTACCGATGCTCTTCCAGTTTCTATTAAATATACCAGGTGTAAAGTTTTGTATTCTTGCTATTAGGTAGTGAAAATAAACAGCACTGGTTGCATACTTTCACCTCGACTCTCGCTTGGGTTGAGATAAACGCTGCTTTTTGTGTGTGTTTAATTACCATGAGGCTCTCCTCCTGCTCCAGCCACCGCCGGTCTTCCTCCATCTGCTGCTGCTGCTTCATCAGCGTCTCCTCCATCAGAGCCTGGCTTACACACACTCTGTCCTGGAGAAAAACAAAGCCAGATACGGGCTCAGCTTTTAGCTCACAGGTGAAAAGTGAAGGAGGCTGAAACACAGTCAAAACCAACAAGAGACGGCCCAAAACGATCAGACATATTCCTGACTGCTGCTATCCTGATAGATTTATTTAAAATCCAAAACCAATTAAACGAGATAAAATTATGTTAGATGATTCAAGCAACTTTTATAAGTATCAAATAATATGTAAATTTTTATATTATCCTTCTTGCTGAAAGCAATACTATATTGTGGCATTTGGAATTGGGTTGAACTAAGAAATCTGAAAATGGTTGCTGTCGCTACTGGTAGGGGAAATAAGAAGCACATTTATTTCTTTGTACCTCCACATTGGAGCTCCACAGTGCTGTATGCTCGGGTCTGAGCTGATTCCATGAATCAGTCGGAGGATAGCTTCCTACTCCTCCAACCCCACCATGTGCCGACGGCTGGGGAGAGGAAAACACAGGAAATGTTTAATTTCATCTTGTGAAAATTCCTCGCTGTTTGGGCACACAGAAAAAACAGCAATCATCAGTCTACGACTTGCTCAGGAGGACTAGTTGATGGTGGGCTTCCTCACTCGAATAACTTTCGACTAATAATGTATCAGAAACTGAATTTGACTCAATTTTCTATTACAAGGATAGGATTAGATTACATATTTCTATGTAATTAAACAGGAACTGGACGTGCTTTTGTTTTAAAGTGCTTTAAAATGACATCTGAACTGAAATGTTATTATATACATTAAAAAATTTAAATAGAGTACCCTATAGAATTATTCCTAAAGTTAAAAATATACACAGATTCTTTATAAAACTGAGATTGAGAGTTGTTGTTTTACCATAGGAGCGAATTGGTGGTTGTGATTTGTGTCTGCGTGGACATGTGTGAGCGGCTTTTAGCACAACAGGAAATGCCTTCTGTCTGCTCAGTTCACGAGGAGAAGATTGAGAACAATCCTTCTCTCTTCTGTCTCTCTTTGCTTGGATCCATGCAACAGTCTGTCTGACACACTGATCTGTGTCAGTCTAGGGTTAACAGCCCTCAACCAGCACACCTTCACACCCTGAACAGTTTTTACTGCGTATGATTTATTTCAAGTTGGAGCATAACAACAATTCCTTTTTTTAAGTTCCATCCGTCTAAGTGCCAGGAAAAACAGAAGGAGAAAAACAAATGTCTTTGCCCATGCAACAGATTGCAACCATAAGCAATACCACCCTCAACATTTCCCAACATCCCTCAGAAAGAAAGTAAGAAAGCAAAGAATTGTAAAAGTCGTAAAATACATTCATCTGAAAGTTTTTAATACATTTTTTTTATTCCATCTGCATATTTCCACACTGAACAAAAATCAACCTTTGAGTTAATTTATTGATTTGGTTAAAAATAAAAAATTACAAAATCAGCAGTGCCAAAATTATTAGTACTTCTAAAAATAATTAAAATAAATCTTTACTTTTTTTAAGTTTAGTTTATCAGAGAGTATTTTAACTTTTATTGAGCTATCCAAGATTGCCAATTCCCCTGTGGAATAATATGACATAATATAGAGACCCATTTATCTTGTTGTGTGTTGATCCTTAAATGTCAGGAAAGGACTACAAGATAATGGCGAACTACAGATAGGTTTAAAACAACTGGACTTTGTCAAACGAAATGAAGACTTAAATTTATCTTGTTAGGATGGCAAGGGGGATAAAAAAATAAATCCTCAAAGCTCACTATTATTAAACTGCAGCAAAAAGTGGCTTCTTATGGTCTTACGGTCACCATTTTTGAGGCACATCTTAGGTTCCTAATACAACCAAGAATGCGTTGATCATCACTGATTTCAAATTACAGCCAAATAATCACCACGGCTGTGTAAAAAAGTAATTTATATACTGTTTTATATATAACAGTAACCTTTTTTGCGTGATTGTGGTTTGGTTTACCTGGAAGTGGTTGTGTTGTGGGCTGGAAAAGAAGCCCTCACTGGAGCGAGGACTGGGGTAACCTGGTCGACTGGGCTATAAACAGAGAGATATCAGTATGTTGGAGTTTGTTAAGTGCCTCAGAAAAACAGGAAGTAATATTAGGAGAGAGGAAAAAAAGCTAAATGTGTTTGTGAGGTCTTACTTTAGGTGGAGCTTCGTCTGAACCTCCGGAGTCCCAGGAAACGGTGACCTGCCTCCTCATCTCCATTCTCAGCCTCTCCTCTTGCTGAAGCTTCTCCTCCTCGAGTATAGTGCTGCAGAAACCACCGCATAAAAACAACACTTTTATTGTCTACCTACAGTGGAACTCATTTAAGGCTGTTTAAGTGTTTTATTAATGAATGGCACAACACATGCAGATTACTGCAAGAGTGATGCCAGCCAAATGACTGAACTGAAAAGATGAAATCAAAAATCTAATTTCTAGATCTTTGAAGACACAAAAACCGTCCTCATCTCTAGTAAGGACAATCCATTTCCTGCATGACTCTGACGTTTGCAACACTACATTTTTGTAGGTGTTAAAAATGTAACTTATCCTGTATTAAAATTGAAATCTGGAGTCCTGCTTTCAGAATCATGGATATGGCCTGGGTGCAGGCAACTGCAGCAAAAGCCCATATTAAGACAAATGCTTAAAAACCAAAGGTTGAAATTAATGAACAATAAATTAATCATACCCATACATTTTAGTACAGGAAGTTGTTTACAATCTGGATATTGAGTTCATGTAATAAGTAAAAGAATACCCATCTGTTGAGAGATGAGTGATCCCAGATCATTAATGAAATGGGTGTAAATGGTGCAAGAACTCCGTCTGAACACGACCGCTAAGACAAGAGGTTTCTTGAAAAAGAATCAGATCTAATTTAGCACCACATATTAGAGAGGCCTCTAAGTCTGATTTAAAGAAAATCAGATTTTTACTCTTTAGACTGTCAAAAAAAACTCCCCAAAAAACAGGCATAGGTCACTTTTGGGCGAAAAGATCAAACTTTGTTCTAAGGCAGATGAATATGTCAGACTATGACAGCTCAGGCCACAATGAGGCGCCATTTCTCCATCTAGACTAAAACTCTCCAACTAAAATTAGAGAAGGTCCACTCCTCTAATTTAACTCTGATTACATTTTATTAAAGTATAAATGTCATTCATGTAATAGCTTTGAATAAAATTTGACTAAAAATAAAAGAAGGTAACTCAAAATAAATTGTTTGCATTGGAGCATTTTACAAGTGTTTTTTAAATTCTTTTTGACAATTAGTCATAAGATATAAAGCTACTGCAGCCGCGCACACTTCAAACTTCCCTGAGTTTGTAGGGAACTTTATTTTATGTTAACTTCCCAGCATGTTTTTCTATCATTTTGAAGACTATCAGGAGGATTCTGATGGATCTCCCCAAGGAGATGTGAATATTCAATTCAAAAATGCTTTATTAGTCTTAGATGGAAATTTTATGCAGCTGTGACTCATTTTATAAAATTTTCTTTGAAGAGTTGTTGTAGAACCTGTTGCTCATGGGCAGGAAAGATCTCCTGTAGCCGTCTGTATTAAATGTAATACAGACTGCTACAATTACATTTATTATAAATGTAATTGTAATAAACCTCTGACTGAAGTCACTATTGTTGTTTCATAGTCTCATAAAGAGGATGCTCAGGGTTGTCAATAAGTTTGTTGATTTTATGAAGAAACCTTCTTTGTATCATCATTTCCAGAGGTTCCACAGTTGTTCCCAGAACAGAACCAGCCTTCCTTATTAATTTGTTGAGCCTTTTAAAGTCCGTGGCTCTGATCCTGCTACCCCAACAGATGGCGGCTGAAGAGATTACACTCTCCACAACAGACTTGTAGAAAATCTGCGCATCTTGCTGCAAACCTTGAAGGACCTAAGCTTCCTCAAGAAGTACAGTCTGCTTCACTGTTACGCCTCCAGTCCAGTCTGTTGTCAAGGTGAACTCTGAGGTATTAATACTCCTCAACCACCTCAACTTCTTCTTCCATGATGGAAACAGTGTTTGACTTGTTTAATACTATTTTCTTCAAACCTTATTCAGGTTTTAGAGGGTTTGATTACTCATGTAACGTTACAAAGGTTCATCAGCAGAAATAAGAGATCAACATGGAAGAAGCAGGGATGATTTCCGCCTTTCTGTTTGCTGTTGTTATAAACTGCTTTGCCAGCAACTCTTCTTATTTCACAAAGCCAGTTGCTGGGCCGGCCCAGTGTAGCGCAGACACTCGTATACAGTGAAGTTCCAGTAGTGGAAACACGCCTAATGACTTAATTTTGGTCTACTGTCTCTTGATTTGAAGGTGTCAATCGCTTAGCATCATATTGACAGTGACAATATAGAACTGTGGCTCCAGAGTCACCAGAAAACTACACTTCCTTGGTCCAGTTAAAGCTGCTATATTGGAAAGCACCTTCATTGCCTGTAAGTTTCACTAAGGGTTGTGTTGACCAAAAATGAACAAGGAGTTAAAGTTACACACACTAAAACCTGTTACCTGAGTTGCGTTTTGAGTTCTGTGAACCGTGGCCTCTTGCTGGGGTCGTACGACCAACATTTGGTCATCAGGCTGTAGAAGGTGGGCGGACACTGAGGGGGCATAGCCAGCCGCTCCCCGTTCTCTATCCTGCCTATCACGTCGTTGTTCTTCACTCCCTGGAAGGGCTTGATGCCGTACATTAAAATCTCCCACATACAAACTCCTGCAGGGGAATGCACAGAAAGGGGGAAGCAGTTTAGGACATAAAATGTTGCTACAATAACATCAGCTACACACAGTTATAGTTTTGGTGTGAGCCGATTAACTATTTAATCGACTAATTGTAATGTGAAACGTACCAATTTGATAGCGATTCATAAGTGTTCAAAATTATTTTTCATATTAATTAAATGACAATCACATAAAAGTCTGTGTGCCGCCAGGACATTTTAGGGTATGGATGGAAACATGATGGCGGCAGCGAGTGATTCAGCCATGCAGGGTGAAATGTACTGATTGGGTTTGAAGGCAAGCGCTTGGATTGGATTCTACACTCCTGCATTCACGGAAATGTTGCATGGCTGAAACACTAGCTGCCGCTATCATGTTTCTGCTATCATCTTAAGGCCTTATCGTGCAGAATAAAAGAAGAAGTGCGACAAAAATGGCCTCCCTTCAGTTGTTAGTATATAACCTTATCTTAAATCATCATGTATCAACACAGCAGTAATTCAACTGTATCCCGAGCTCCTTAAAAAAACAATAAGGGAGATGAATAAAAAGAACAAAGGAAGAGAGGCAGGAAAAATGGAAGAAGGGAAAATCTTTTCCAGGCAGCGAATGAACTCTGAGAAACATCAGACAAACTCACCAAACATCCACACGTCACTAGCAGAGGTGAATCTCCTGAAGTTGATCGATTCAGGGGCCATCCATTTAATCGGAAGTTTACCTTTAGAAGCTGAGACAAACACGGGATCACTAAATATACTCAGTACTACACCAGTTTCAGAACATCACCTACACTAAATTCAAATAATTAGGTTGATCCTAGAGATGACATGTTGTGAATCAGCGCTATATAAATGAACTGAATTGAATTGAATGAGTGGCTGCAGTTTCCAACTGTCACCAGCAGATGGAAGTAAAGTAGAGGGAAAATAAAAGTTACTCCAGCTAGCAGTACAGACTAATTTCATGTATTCTGTGTTTACATTTCTGTGTAAAGCCTTTGAGAAGTTTGATCAGTTTACTCAACATGCACGGGGTTAAATGTGCCATTAACCTTTGTAGTATGAGCTGTCCTCCATGTATCGAGACAGACCAAAGTCTCCAAGCATCACGCAGTCCACAGAGGAGACCAACACATTGCGTGCTGCAATGTCTCTGTAACACATACAACATCTGCACTTAGCCTCGATTATACAAATCAATATTACACCCCCTAATACAAAGTTTCAGTTAAATTTAAGACATAGAAACACAAATACCCAGTGACTTTTATTTAAAAGTAAACTTTGTTGAACATAAATCAACAATCCCAAATCCAGTTCTTATTGCTGAGAATAGGCATTTTTATTTTATTTTTCCAGTCAAACAAAGGAATTTACAAAATAGTTGCCAGTCTTTAAATGACGCATAGGTGCAAAACCCTTTTTTAAATGTTGGATCTTCAACGAATTACACATCCTTTTCCTACAAAAATATGACTTTGCTTTCTTAGTTTAATGTTAAGAAAGTTTAAAAAAAAGTAATTTTATATGACTTTAGTTTCTTAATACGTGATATTTTCTGGCCTGTGAATTGCCTTAGATGTTTTCTTTATCATGGTGCAGAAGCTGCTAGTTATACCTGTGCACAAAGCGTTTGCTCTCCAGATAGGCCAGCGCTGTACTGAGCTGATAGGCAAACAGAATGAGAGTGGCCAGGTCCAGGCTGTACTTCTTCACCTGAAGGAACGACCGCAGCTACACAAACAAACAAACGGTAACCCACATCTCAGTTTTAACAGATGAAGGAGAATAAAACGTGACACACTTCCGTCTGTTAGTGATGCCTTGGTTCTTTAAGGTAACAAAAAACCAAAGCGCTCTGAAACACAGTCTGAATCGTACCTCTCCAAGAGTGCAGAGCTCCATGATGATCCACACCGGGTTCTCTGTGATCACGCCGATCAGTTTGACAATGTGAGGGTGGTCGAACTGACGCATCGTTACTGCAAAATAAAAAGGTTGAGTCAGCCATTCTGAAATGAAACAGTAAGGAAATACAGCAAGACACAGCGTGAGGTCTTACAGGCTTCTTGAAGAAACTTCTCCCTGACGCTGTCTGTGGTGCAGTTTTTGCAGGTTTTGATGGCAACAGGTAAAGGTGGTTTGTCCTGAGGAGCACACAGTACACAATGTAGCATATTGAAATATATCAGCTTAATTTAACATAAAAATGTTGCACTCGAGCAGGCATGAAATACAATGCCTGACTATTTGGGGTTGTAGGAAATACTTTATATTTGAAAAAAAGAGGAGATACACTACACAAGGATTGCAAAGAGCGCAGGAATCTGCTTGGAAAGTGAGAAGGGAGAAATTAAGCAGTTTTTTTTTTTTTTCACATCAGAACAAAGCTGACTTTTTTGGCATTTAATCACACAGAATGGCAAAGCCTTTCTGCAGTTTTATACTTTAATAAAGTACAGATCGAGCAATTTATCTTTTGTGAAAGAGATAGATTATACCAATAAAAGGTTGACATACACCCCTTTCTGCCACGGATATCATACAACTTTACTGCTTTATCGAACCATTCATTTCTTTCAGAGTGCAATGAATGCGAAACAAGCAGCTTTAATAATTTGATCCTCAAGTTTGAATTTATTGGGTATTTTTTAATCCATGCAGCATTCAAAGAAAAATACAAGCTCAGATATATACATACTGAACAATATCAGAAAATCATGTGATGGGTATATTATAGGTAAATATTACAATGGTGTTAAATCCATATTTTCCTCCCTCTTCCCTTCTCATCTGTGCTACCAGCGCTTTCTGTGACCTCCAGGAGCTTGGAAACTGTAATCTGTCAGGTGTGGTTATCTACTGCTGTGAGACTTTATTTAACAGTCTGAAAATATTATTGGCATGCCAAGTGTGAGCCCACCACACTGGGATATATTAGCCAACTATTGTTGCATTACAGTCATTTGTGATATTGATAATCCCCATACTGACATTGCGGCAAGGATATTTTTGTCCCTTACCAAGTTGCAGAGAAGCTGAACACTTTGTAGCCATCAACAAGGTCCTGGAATAACTAAGAAAATAACAGAACCATTGTCCTGTTGGAAAGCTAAAGTGGGTTACAGTGAAAGCATCACCTCGACTCTTTTTAAATGTACTTTTTGTCATTATGACCAACTAGTTGGCCCATAATTTTTTCTCCAGATGACATCTGACTTCTCAATGTGGGTGGCAACGAGTTTTGGTCAAGCTTTCATTGGTCGACGTTTTCTAAATCTAAGATTATTATTATTATTACGATATATTATTATATTATTATTATTATGATTATTGAGAAGGTTAAAGTCAGACTCAAATGGGTGTTCCAACAGAAAAATGAGACCAAAAACCAAATCCAAACTAGTTTTCAAATCCTTCTTAAAAACATATCATTTTTCCCTGGCTTTCAACTCCTACCTGTCTCCTCACCTCTACTGAAAATTTCATTTGTTTTAATTCTTATTATTCTTTTTGCTCTCTTAACTGTCTCCCTATTATTTATATTTTTTGTACTTGTATTTTATTTGTTTTATCTCTGTTTTTACTGTTTAAAGCACTTTGGTTGGCTGTACCCCTGTCTATGAAGTGCTATATAAATAAAGAGGTACGGGTTAAAGCAAACATTAAGCTTCTACAATTCAATAACTCCCATTCCAGATTCCCTATGTGGATGAATAAACTATTGTACGTTCAGTTTAAACAGAGAGCAACATATTTTTAAAGTAATTAGTGTTTAATCAACACATTTCCTTTTGTGTTTGTACATTTCAACATACCGGGCAGTTGTAGACTCCTTGGTGAACGTCGCCAAACTGACCCTCTCCGATGCAGCGACCCAACTCTATCCTGTCTCTCTGGATCTCATAGTCCCGTGCTGAGAGGGGAAGATGAGAAGAGAGGAAAGAAAACAAGAGGAAGACGTGAGACCCGCCCATCCACCTGTTGTTTTCATACCAACGAAAGGCAATCACATTCAAAATGATTCTTTTAGGCAAGATGGATGAAAACTTTCTGCTGCCTTATCCACTGCTAATAATGAACAAAAATGTTCTTAGGTTTGATAATCTACTGGCAGGTCTCCCGACTCTTAACATAAATGCAAACTTTGTATGCATCACGGGCCGAGGAAATCTCAAACAAATGTTCTAAAGCATGCAAACCAGCTTTATCACCATTAGCAATTGTTCATGCAGAGTAAATAGTAACCTGGAGTGCTCAGAAATGAAAGCATTCTGAAAACAATCCCAAGTGTAATTTTCCTCTGAGTGATAAACAGATGTGCTGTATTTGGTCTGGGCTCTGCCTGCACGCACCGTTTTTACAGTCATTGAGAATACCCACAAGAATTAAAAGGGAACTACTTAGTTTTGCAACTAAAATCCAAATTCCTTGACATTGAAACTAAAGTTGACCTTTAGGTTCTGCTTCTGAAAAGGTCAAGAGTTTAACTTGAGGATAGCAGAAAACCTAACAATCAAAATGTTGTGAGGTAAATATTTAAGAATGTACTGGGTCAAAAAGTGTTGATTCTGTAACTTTAAAGACAAAAACACAGCTTAGGCAGTGAGCAAAAGACATTCCTTCTCAAAAGATTTACAGCAATTAATCCATACTGCCATGAGAAATGAGCATTGCTTCAAACATGAAAGAAGCCACAGAGAACTGACACAACCATGATCGTAAATAAAGATATTTGACCAAAGGATGGAGCAATGAGAACCAAACCGCCAAACAACTCAAACAACAATGCAGTTATTTAGCTTCTGAAGTTTAAAGCAATCCAATGTTCTCAAAATGTGATTTTGAAGCAGGAGCTGTTTTATTTTTGTGGACTGGCTCTCATTGTGAAGTCTAATGAATAAATTCACTCGGATTGCCTCCAAAAACACAAGCAGCTACAAGAAATAAACTCAATAAAAACGGCTTCGGTTCAATTCGCTCCTTCGCCAATTCACACTCCCCATGTTACCCAAAAAAGTCCACTTTGTATCCATACATAAACCATTTTTCATACCCATGTACTGACACTTAGTGTGTCTGTATATTTGTCTTGATATTTTGATGAATTATGGAGATAATCTGCTGGAGTCAATCTTAATTGACTGACTAAAGCTAGCTATTTTAACCATCTAAGTTTTTTCAAATGAAATCGCAAGAAACATAGATGTAGCAAGTTGTTTATAAGGAAATTCTGTTTTTCACAAGATGCTGAGACATGTCTGCAATCCGTACAGGCTATGAGAGAGCAAGATTTAAAGCAGGTAATAGGAAGGCTGAGCAAAGTACAGCAAGGTAGCCTTTTGAGTGTTCAACTTCTCCCAGTCATGGAACATGGCACCCATCAGAAAAACCCAAAATTAGGGGAAGCATCTAATTTCTCTAAAGAATACACATGCTAACAGCTTTCTTATAGCGTTAATCACACTAACCAATAGGTTACCACTTGAGTACAATGTTTTACCTCTGAATCTACTTGAATAGTCGGGTGTTATTATCGGAAGGTTTAACAAATTATTAAACTGCTTAAACTGGCCTCCAGTTTTGTGTGGTATAGGGTTGCTGCTTTTTGGCATCTGGACCAACTTATGCCTCATTTCCACTGAGGAGTACAGGATTGGGTTAGTGATGTTTGGTATGATATTTAATGGTCCGGCGTATTCATCAGAGCATTTCCACCGCCAGTTTGACGCTCGCATGGCAAATGAGGTTAAACCCAAATGCCTAACGTGGTGTCATACTAGTTCAACGATAAACATGGCACAGTAGTATGTCTCGTTCTTGTCCCAACGAGGCATTAGATCCACTCCATTTCAAAATCTATAACTCTTTAGCCTGTTTCAAAAGACAAACCGTGCCGGCATATCATGGTAATGCCGCCGCCTCGGTGTGTCCTTTGAAGGAGACGTGGGTGAGGGGAGAATATTGTGCCGTTTGTGCCGCCAAGCTTGACAGTAATATTACAGCAGTGCCGGACTCGGCCAATTATGAAAGACCAAAGGCTCCCTGATGCCACCTCCACTTTGTTGCAAAGTGGCGTCATTGTTTTTTGAAACAGGCTTTTGAATCGTAAAATAAGGAATGGGATATCCTAGATCAGGGGTGCCCAAGTCGAGTTCTGGAGTTCTACCTTCCTGCAACTTTAATATGCATCCCTGCTCCAACACACCTGAGTCAAATAGCTGAATTTCCTCATCAGCAGTCATTCAGCTCTGCAGAGGCCTGGTAATGAGCAGGATGCATCTAAAGTTGAATCAGTCACAAAGGTTAAATCGATGAAACGCCCTAAATATTCAGAAAAATGCACAAATCTCTCAATTAACTGAATTTATTTGCCGCTTATTTTCCTAGTATTTTAAATTACGATCTGTTGTTGACCCTGTTCTAAACCCATTAGGGCCAGTTGATTCGTATAAAATATAACAAATCAGAACCCTTGATCAAACCAAAATATTTCTGAGCAACCTACTACTGGTTGACATTATCATAGTCAGAAGACCTGATTTACTCACAGCAGAATGTGAAAAAAATTTCAAGAAATTATTTTAAACAATCAATTGTCAAAGCAGGTCTGAAATGTCCCCAAAATGGTTATGAACTGACACATGGTTGGTACAAATCCCAGGTGGGAAACCTGCAAAACACAAAATGGCGAAGGGCCGAAATGACCAGCACCCATATAAAACATACTAAGAATTTTTTTCCAGGCACCAACCGTGGAAAAAGAAATGTTGAAAGTGATTCCCAGACATATGTGCATATCAATTTAAGCAACTTTAAATTTTAGTGGCTTTTTGAGAAATGTGAAATTCTGAAAAAGAACAGCACTTCAACACTCATGTGGTTTAACTATACAATGAAGTAGGTAGTGCCTGGAAAAAGAAAACACTACAAACGCATTTCATTGGGATATTATGAGAGGCAAGTAGTTTTACCTTCAACTACTCCATAGCTGACTGTGTTGGCGGTGGGAAAAAAAAAGAGGAAAAGGCAGATGAAGAGACCAGGGGGAGAGCCAGACTGCTACATTAAGGTTAAAAAAAGCTCAGAAAACACACACGTCTTATGTCTGACATTTGGTTAATAAACAAATAAAATACAGCTGCAAACCGGTTAGAAAAAGCTGGACTGCTTTAGACATATAATTGTAATTTTAGCCAAACGGCCGACAGTTTGACATGAAGATGTTTACAAACTCAGGAACAGAGTCAGAAAATATGCTAAAGGTCTGAAGAAATGCTGATTAGAGGAAGTAACCAAAAAAAGAAACTAAAGAAAAAAACAAAGGAAGATATATATATATATATATATATATATATATATATATATATATATATATATATATATATATATATATATATATATATATATATATATATATATATATATATATATATAGCAAGAAAGAAGAACATAGTCTACTTTTAAAGTTAGCCATGCAATTAAATACATAAGTACTTGTACCGGCCAAAACATCCACTTTAAAAGATATTTGAGCCTAGAGCTACAGCAGTGGTTACAAACAGAAGTACAGCCAAACACACCAGCGTATTCAGGGTTTTTATGGACATCTGAATGGATCTGTCACATGTCTCTGTGAACCACATCTATACTCTATGATTTGTAACCACTAACTAATGTCTTTGCTGTTAATAGAAAATGAAATAACCGGCCTAAATTCGATAGCTGCGCTCTGACCAAATGTGGTTTATTGCAACTTAATATGTTGTTGTGAGCGTGCTTCATGGAAACGACTCACACCACACTCAGATTATTAGGCTGCAGAATGAAATGGAAGGATCTGACAGATGTACAACAGTAACAGCAGCTTGAAGCCTGATTCTTTAGTAAACATTTCTTCAGCTGATAGACATCAATTAAGGAAGATAGAAAATCACTTACTGGAGGGCATGGTGTACGTGTCCTCTTCATCAACTATCTCTGCATAGTCATCAGTCTCTGCAGGGTTAGAAATAAAACAATATAAAAATACGACAACTGGCACACATTACAACTCACAAAATCAAAGACAAAGCTTAAAAGTGAAGCAAGTCCAGTTGAAAGCAACACCCTCCTTGCTCCTCACTGTCCCTAATGCCCTCCCTTTTTCTCTCACACATACAAACACTTGGCGGATCGCGTCAGCTGAGCATGTGTTGTGAATATCCGTCTGTGTAAGAGCAGCTGGATCCCAGGGAGTTACTGAGGTGGAGCAAGAGGAGGAGTGGCACAAAAGCAAAACAAAGGAAAGAAAGAAATGAGGGAAAAACTGGAACAAGAGCTAAAACAGCTGGAAAAAGGTGAATTAGGATAAAATCAGTGAAGAGTGAGACAGATAAAACAAGACAGAAAGGAGGAGGAGCGGAGAGCAGAGCCAGCAGGGAAAAGATGAGCCGACTCAAGTCTAACCAGATGGTGGTGTTTAAAATAAAATCAGCATGCAGACTCAGCTGTTGGAAACTAGAGTCGAACATCTGCTGTCCTAAATGTTCTCACAGCTTTGCTAGGAATTTATCAGGCTCGGTGGGAGTCGGACAAATTTATGTGAAATAAGCCTGTGGCTGATTTTTCTCTTGATGAGTCTCAAAAGAGCAACATGTGAAATAACCACTAGTGGTCTGTACAATGAGTTAAAAAACACAGGCGAGGCAGAACAAGTAACGGTTAAGAATGGTTAGTATATAAGCTACAGAAAACTTCAGTAGACGTGTTTTTAAGCTACAGCTGTTGCACTTTAGATCAAGTTTACATTTACGGTAGACAGACTTAGAGGCACTCCTGGTAAAATGTGTCAAAAGCCTTTGATTTGGGTACATTTATTCAGTGGGTAAAAAATAAAGCCTAGGTTAAAAAAATGTTTTTAACACCAGCAGCCAAATTAGTGGCACCCCTAACAACCCTTTTGAAATAAAGCTGAATGGAGCAGCTGTTAAATTTAGAGTTTCTACAAATGTCTAATTATTAATCTATCAATTTCTGTTTCCATGGGTTATAAGTATAAGGCCCATCTTTTCAGCCGCTGGTCAAAATGTTAGACAAGGACCTTCACTTGTTGCCACTGCAACGAGGACAGTAAAGGAGGTTTAAAAAAAAATCCCCCAAGCAACCATTTACAAACTGTTTACTTAGATGCTGAACGCTACACTCGGAACTATGTGCTTTTAATCCAAGATTAAGATTGAGCTTTTCTGCATCTAACACTCTGGCGTGAAACTGCCAAGTAGGGTGGAGGATCTGTCATGCTGTGGGAATGTTTCTCATCCAAAACCCCCCTCTGAAAATTCTTAGAGTGCATCGCATTTACTCTGAAAAATCTGCATTTTGAATAAAAATCTGGTGGCCTCCAACAATAAACTGAGAATGGATCATTATTGGAACATTCAGCAAGATAATGATGAAGAACATGTGGCCAAATTAACACAGTAATGGTCAATTAGACAATCAACCTTCTTTCATGGTCATCTCAGTCCCCAGATATAAATCCTATAGAGAAGAGGCGGAAGGAGCTTATTTATCTAAGATCACTATGCATAACATACGTGAACACTGATGGAACTTAAATTAAAGCGACTGACTTGTAAAAAGACATATTAACAACATTAGACCACATTTTAGCAACAAAAATACTGTGTTTACTTACTTGAGTTTTTGTAACAATTCTTTTCAGTTAATGTTAATCCACATGTTTTTTTCTTTATTGCAGATTATAAATTATACTATAAACTAGTTTTTAAAGCTAAATAGGTTTGTTTTTACTGATCTGATCTCTGTTTAGTCCCTCATAGTTAGGGATGCATGCTAAACATGAGATGAACATTTCTCTTCTGTCTGTTTCAGCTTGCAAGAGGGCGAATTAACATGTTTCTGTGCCTGTGTGTGATGTAGCCGACTCCTTATAGCCAGGAATGCACCAACGTTGGAATCCAGCAAACCTCTCTCCGCTCTGGTCTGTATGTGTGCGCGAGTGTAAAAGCACAAGAGTACACGTGTTGCCTTGTGTGTAGTTCTTTGTTTGTTGAGAGAGAAAGGGAAACGTTAGAGAAATTGCTGGTTTACGAATTCTGCTTTTTTTGTGGTCTTTTTTTTGGTATAAAGCAGACATGTTTATACTTTGTGGTAACGAATTTTGAAAATATTTTTTTAAAGTAGCCAGACATAGACAGATATTAAAGCTGATTATGCTGCTATACACAGTAAGAAAGTTTGACTGTGCAGTAGTTGATTACTTAACCTTGAATGTTATTGGGGTTTTTTGTTGCTTACTTTGCTTAGAACCACAGTGCATTTACATAAAAGAGCACACAGCTATTGTTAAAGATGTAGGAATGTAAGCATCATTTCGGGCCGCACACCAAAATACACATGCTACCCTATCCCTGGAGGGTGAAGCCAGTGTGCAGCCGGGGCAGGACAACAAAGAAAGAACAATACAGAGATTGATAAACAGCAGTATAACTTTACCGTCCCCGCTAAGGTCCTCTGCGAGGTCCAGGAGAGCATGCAGGAAATGGGACAGCAGAGGAGAGATGGCAGCAGGACGGGAGAGAGAGAGGCCGAGGGCAGAGCAAAGAGAAGAGGACAAAAAAAAATGAAACAGAGAGGTTAGAGCATGACAAGTCAAAGACTGTGAAAGCTGTTAGTTAGAACTTTTTTCTAGAAAACGAGTTGACTTTCATTGATACACTGCAGACATACGGTGCGGTCAGTAAGAAAAAATCTCTCCAAAGCAGAATGAAGGTCGAGTGAAACCCAGACAAATCAGATTTCATTTAATGCAAGCCATTTCATTACAATATGTACCTTATAATTTGAGCTACTTACCAAACATATTCATCATAAATATGCAGTCATGGGCTTTCAGTAGAGACCCTCTGGTTTAGATGAGCACATTCAAATCCCAACAGAAGGACCCACTATTATCAGTGCTTGGAGTTTGAAAAAGGTTCTTAATGTGATAATATCTGGGAAGCTGCCAAATCATGGACCCAAAATTTAATTGCTCACTCTAAGAACCTAGGCCTTGTGGAAGGGTGGCAAGAAGAAAGCCAAGGGGATGTCCTGTATGCAGCTTGCCACAAGCCATGTGGGAGAGACAGTGAATATGTGGCAGAGACGAGTCCAACATTGAATTTTATGGCCTAAACTCAGGATGCTATCTGAGACTGAGCATGAACACCATTCCCACACTGAAACATGGTGTTGCCACCATCATAGTGTTGAGATGTTTTTCCTCAGCAGGGCTGAGAACTGATGGATGGAGCTAAGTATAGTTATCCTGGAAGAAAACTTGTTAGATGTTGCAAAAGACTTGAGACTGGGGAGGAGGTTCACCTTCCAGCGGGACAACAAACGTAAGGATACAGCCAGAGCTATAATGGTTTAGATGCATAATGTTCAGTACGATGCATGCCATACTTTTCAGATATTGTAAACAATTTTGAGAACATTGATCGTTTTCCTTCCACCACCCAGCTATGCACTACTTTGCGATCATCTACCACCTAACGGCAAAATAAAATACTCTTGAGGTTTGTGGCTTTAAAGCAGCAAAATGGGAAACGTTCAATGGGTATTAATGCAGACATTTGCAGATATAGTAAAAATTAAATAAAAAGTCACAGCCAAAAATACATTTTATCCTGCCCGTGTATACAGGTCCTTCTCAAAAAATTAGCATATTGTGATAAAGTTCATTCTTTTCGATAATGTAATGATAAAAATTTAACTTTCATTTATTTTTGATTCATTGCACACCAACTGAAATATTTCAGGTCTTTTATTGTTTTAAAACTGATGATTTTGGCATACAGCTCATGAAAACCCAAAATTCCTATCTCAAAAAATTAGCATATCATGAAAAGGTTCTCTAAACGAGCTATTAACCTAATCATCTGAATCAACTAATTAACTCTAAACACCTGCAAAAGATTCCTGAGGCTTTTAAAAACTCCCAGCCTGGTTCATTACTCAAAACCGGAATCATGGGTAAGACTGCCGACCTGACTGCTGCCCAGAAGGCCATCATTGACACCCTCAAGCAAGAGGGTAAGACACAGAAAGAAGCTTCTGAACAAATAGGCTGTTCCCAGAGTGCTGTATCAAGGCACCTCAGTGGGAAGTCTGTGGGAAGGAAAAAGTGTGGCAGAAAACGCTGCACAACGAGAAGAGGTGACCGGACCCTGAGGAAGATTGTGGAGAAGGACCGATTCCAGACCTTGGGGGACCTGCGGAAGCAGTGGACTGAGTCTGGAGTAGAAACATCCAGAACAACCGTGCACAGGCGTGTGTAGGAAATGGGCTACAGGTGCCGCATTCCCCAGGTCAAGCCACTTTTGAACCAGAAACAGCGGTAGAAGTGCCTGACCTGGGCTACAGAGAAGCAGCACTGGACTGTTGCTCAGTGGTCCAAAGTACTTTTTTCGGATGAAAGCAAAATTTTGCATGTCATTTGGAAATCAAGGTGTCAGAGTCTGGAGGAAGACTGGGGAGAAGGAAATGCCAAAATGCCTGAAGTCCAGTGTCAAGTACCCACAGTCAGTGATGGTCTGGGGTGCCATGTCAGCTGCTGGTGTTGGTCCACTGTGTTTTATCAAGGGCAGGGTCAATGCAGCTAGCTATCAGGAGATTTCAGAGCACTTCATGCTTCCATCTGCTGAAAAGCTTTATGGAGATGAAGATTTCATTTTTCAGCACGACCTGGCACCTGCTCACAGTGCCAAAACCACTGGTAAATGGTTTACTGACCATGGTATTACTGTGCTCAATTGGCCTGCCAACTCTCCTGACCTGAACCCCATAGAGAATCTGTGGGATATTGTGAAGAGGAAGTTGAGAGACGCATGACCCAACACTCTGGATGAGCTTCAGGCCGCTATCGAAGCATCCTGGGCCTCCATAACACCTCAGCAGTGCCACAGGCTGATTGCCTCCATGCCACGCCGCATTGAAGCAGTCATTTCTGCAAAAGGATTCATGACCAAGTATTGAGTGCATAACTGAACATAATTATTTGAAGGTTGACTTTTTTGTATTAAAAACACTTTTCTTTTATTGGTCGGATGAAATATGCTAATTTTTTAAGATAGGATTTTTGGGTTTTCATGAGCTGTATGCCAAAATCATCAGTTGTAAAACAATAAAAGACCTGAAATATTTCAGTTGGTGTGCAATGAATCTAAAATATATGAAAGTTTAATTTTTATCATTACATTATGGAAAAGAATTAACTTTATCACAATATGCTAATTTTTTGAGAAGGACCTGTACCATTCAGAAAAGGGTTTGACAAAGACACAGCTGCTGTCCAGATTCACTGAGCTGTCCTGAAGAAAACAGCTAAAGCCACAGATGGAGACACAGTCACATGCTGTCAGGATGTCACCCAACCAATCCGTAAATACATCGAATGGAGACAATTACCGTATGCTTTAAGAACAGCATCTAAATACAAAACATTTTAACAAACATAAATAATTCCAGAGTAACTTTGTGAAGCTGGAGTTAAGATCTCTAAGCAGGTTAGGCAAGATGGAGAACATTTTAATGGATGTAAAAAACACATGACACGATGAATGAGCGAAGAAGAAACTTTGAGGAAAAAGTTAATACTTTAACAAAGCTTGTTTGTCTAAACAAAAAATTTAAACTAAATTACTTAGCTCCAACGCAAGGGGTGAAATAAATGCTGAGATGCACAAAGAAATCGTCTGGTGACCAAAATCCGACGATATTATTTTCGACCAGAAACATAAAAATCCAGTAATTTTCCCCAATATTCTACCAGATCATGGTGACCACAACACTCTTCGGTGTTTGTAACTGAAGGAGCCTCAAAGTGAACTGATTCCAGTTTTAGATGTTTAAAATCACCGTGGGGAGCAGAGCTTTCAGTCGCTCTGCTCCTCGGAACTGGAACTCACTTCCCCCTGTCATCAGAAATATTGACTATCTTCCTTTATTTAAGTCACAGCTGAAAACACATGTGTTCGAATGGGCTTCTTTCCTTTTTTTTTCTAAGGTGACCTTGGGCTTTAGAAAGGCGTCCTCAAATAAAATGTATTATTATTATTAAAAATGAAGTCAAAGGAAGCACAGGGATGTAAGACATTGAGCTGCATACTATATCAAATCAGAATTATCATAGCCGTATTAATGTGTCCAATTATTGCAATTGCAAAGATCTTCTTGGATGAACTCTTTGGTAGGATTTATTTCAAATGCCATGCATGTAAATTATGAGAGCCTGTAACATATTAGACCTGCTGGGATAGCCTTTCATTGCCTTCTAAATCCACATTCTATTTATATTTTAGTTGCCGAGATGCTAAAACTCATAGAATATGTACCTTAATTATGATCAATATAGTCATTGAAACATTCAGCAATAGTATTACAACTACATGTTTTGCTGATATTGTGTGGATCCCGTAAAAACATGTTTAAAAGGAAAACTATTTTTTACAGTTTCTAACTAATGTCTACAGGTTGTTCAGACTGCATTTCTCTAGAGAAATTATTATGAGTCAAAAAAACAATCATCAAGGCTATTTTTTAATGTGCTGACATTTCTTTGTGAGTAATGCAATAGCTTTATGCAATAATGTCAACAGGTTACATTGATTAAATTCTTAAGACTTATTATGGCAGAGCAAGCAGGCAAAGAAAAACACAGCTTTGTACTGAAGAGTTTTTAAAAGTTGGTCAATTGGGATGTAGCGGCTCAAACTGTTTAATCGTAAACCGTTTCAACATTAAATCAAAGAGACAGAAAGTCAAAATATTCCTGCCAAAAAACATTTCAACTGCAGTCTCTTTCTGGAGTAGTAAAGGACTATAAAATAGACAAGAAAGCTTAGATTTTATGTATTTTCCATTAGCAATGAGGGTTTCTTTCTTTATAGGCTCTCAGTGCCTATTTTGTTTCTTTTGAAAGAACCATGATGGTAGGGTCAGAATATTCACTCCGCCACATCACAATTTTATGCACATGCTGGTCTACAAACTGTCCAATAAGAGCCGGTGATACCATTGGGCGGCGAGTCTGAACAGAAGACAAAGGGGAGGAGGAAACGTCGTGCCTTGGTTGGCTTGGGGGACGTCGATGTCGCTAGATCTTTAGCCAATCGGGCGGGGGAAGAGGACGATAGAGTGAGAGGAAAAGACAAGAGTGAATGGACGTGAGGAAAACAAGTACGGTAGACGGAAACAAAAGGCAGCGGGAAAGGAGAGGGCAGGAAAACAGAGAGGGACAGGAAGTCTCTACAACGTGTAAAAAGCAGATGTTGGAAGAAATGGAAAGAAGATATCTCTAATCAGTTAGTGTGCGTGGTTTCGTGTCTCACCAGAAACAGAGATTGCTCTTACGCCGCTCCGGACTGCCTCTAATTTTTTCTCATTGTTGGAAACTCTAAATTCAAACAGAAAAAACGGAGAGAACAACAGTTCAGTCATAATATAAGCAAAAATAAATTCTTAGTCCTAGAGAAACTGAGAAAAATCCCAAACGATTCCAAAGTGAGCCTATATAAGCAGATTAAACAGCCACAACATGTTCAACTTCCCACATGCAGCTCACTAAAAGTGGAAAAAGGAAACCATGACTATGACTCGCTGTAGACTAATCCTTACGGTTTCTCTTCTGTGGTCTGCTGCTCTGTGTCCGTTAAGCTCCACTAAGGTCTGAACATCACTGATTAAAGTGGGAATGAGAAAGGAGAAGCAGGGAGCAAAGTGAGAGGAAGGAGGAGACTAAGAGTGTTTAAAGACCCAAAGTGGAAAATCTTTGGCTTCCTTCTTTATCTCCTTATTTGACCAAGGAAACAGAGCGTGGGGGAGAGATTTAGGTTGAAAAGTAAGCAAAACTGCTCATGTTTGAAGTTTAACAAGAAACAGGGAACGTGTGCCCGGTGAAGTCCAGGCTGCGGAAAACAACCTGATCCCCAAAGAGTTGGGTCTTTGATTGAAATGTAGATAAACATAAACTGCAAATACTGGAAAATCACTAGATTCCTTTTACTAACTTGCAAAAAGCATTTCTGTATATATTCAATGTCAAATTCCAACTTATCCACACTCAAATTTCTCCTGCTGTTTTTAGCATAATTTTTTAAAGAATAGATACAAAAATGTATCTTCGGATTTCAAAGCAAGACGACGAAACCTCATCTGGGATCAATCGTCTTTGACAAGAGAAACATAATCGAAAACCAGGGTTGTTCATGTACAGCAGAGTAATGTCTTAAACCCATTTACTGTCAGTTAACATAACAATAGCCTGATAAGTGGCTGGCTTAAAACATCTAATTACCACTAGGATTTATGTGATTGATATTAACTTATATGACTTGATTGCTAAGATTATACAAGACCACTGTCATACAAAGAATGTCTATAAACGTACATTCTTGTTTGTAGTTGCCATGTTGAGTTGACTGTGTGGTCTGCCACACAGGTTTATCCAATGGAGACATTTGTCCATGTTTTTATTCGGTTTGGGAAACTGAATAAAAGTGACTCCGTTGCTTAGACTCTCAGGATATGTAACCACATACATCATTTTTGCATGTACCCCAGGCACATCATTCAACCATTTGTGTGCCTTAAAATACAAAAACAGACAAGAAAAACCACAAAAGTGTCGCGGTCCTAATGCTTCTCAATGGAGCAAGGCAGCGAGAATGTCCAAGTCTGCTTGTTTCCCGGGAAACTGGTAGTTAATTGCTGTTGGTTTGTTTGCGTTCGGGGGAGCGGGTCTGAGTAGGACTGAGCGACAGGTCCATTATTGTGGTGAAATGTGTGGTGAGTGTGGGATGGGTGCCCCCAGGGTAAGGGTAAAAAACCAAACAGTCGGTATACCAGAGAAATTTGATCTGACGCTGTAGTCATTGCAACACGGTCACATGACCTTCCAACATATACAGCTTCCTTTCATTTACAGCTCTCTGTCTGGCTGCCTAGCTTTTTTTATGTAAGTGAGGGTGAATTGGGTTATCAAGCAACAACAATTTTTCAGTTAACTAGAGAATTTTGTTGCACATTGCATCATTTCTTTTTAGTCACTGGTAAAAATTCATTATATGCAGGCTATGAATAATCATAAAATATTTTTATGGCCATTTCAAGAAAGTAGGAATGTATGTCTTCTGGGGAAACACGCTTAGAAAAACAGCTTCTCTGGAAAAGTGATGAAACAGATTCAGCTTTAAATGCCTCAACATGTACATTTTCAAGTCCAGTGCTTTTAAAGAAAACAGCCGTGAACCAGACTTTGTTGTTGAGCAACACTCATCTTCCAAGGAAATTATCGTTTTCAAAGGACTATTTACCTTTTTTTTTTCCAGAAAAGGGAACAATTAACCAAGCCTTTCAAATCAGTTGCACTGAATTAAAACTATAAGATTACACAGACTGATAAACCTATAGGAATATGATATTTTATGGCTAATGTGAGGTCTCAAAGCTTTTATCAGAGGCATGAAAAGATCATTAGTGATTCAGGGACTTACTTTGGGATGGAAGGCAGCGCTCTCTCTCCCTCTAGAGGACAAAAGCAGACACTGCAGTCAAAAACATAAACTCGCCAGGCACAAATAAAAGAATCTGTAAAAAATGTCTTTGAGGAGTTTAGTGCTTAAAACTAAAATAAAAATCAGATGAAAATCACCAATACAAGAACTGCTTTTTATTTATTAAGAATATTACAATAATGTAACTTAAGGATTGTTGTTTTCAAAGAATATGATGAACTAAATCCACTTGTCCCCCAGTGATGTTGTTTAAATGTAAAAAACTACATTAAATTAAACAAAAGCAGTTCAATAAAAGAACCGTCCCCATCGCGAGAAAGAGAGTTGTTCATCTTTGAACTTTTAAAATGTTACTGTTATAATACATGATTTTCCACACAAAAAAGTACTTTTCATTACTTTTTCATTTTAACAAATCTATAGGTATAAAAAGGTTACAGCAGGTCTGAAAGGGGCATATCCACTCCTGATCTCATCCTTGTAGCATAGTATTTCTACGCAACCCTTTGCACCCACCTTTCTGTACTCTGACAATGAACGAGTGGGTTTCCATGGAGACAAGCCGACAGTAACCATCAATCAAGTCAGCCAAGTTTTCCGCTGTGGTGAGCAAAGCTGTGGTAACTGTGAGAGGCTACATGGGTAAATACAAAAACACACAAAGGAGGGCTTGTAACACACAGAAATTATCTCTTAAAGAGACACACACGATCAGTTAATACACAGAGTTTAATCCATTTGGTTACCAGCTGCGTCTTACACCAGGGAAAACGATTCTCTTACAATGTTTTTAAATATAATGCTTCAAATGCCAATAAACCAATAAAGACTCAAGTTGATCAAAGCATTGTTTAGATGTTAGGCATGGATCAGCATTCTTTTTTGTTTCTACAGTAATTAACCTCAAGAGATCAGAATAATAGTGTCAACTACATAAAGTTAAGAGAAATTTGATGTACAACTCCAGCCACATGTGTAAAAAGCCTAAATAAAATAAACTTCTATAGAAGGAGGAAAATCTCAAGCTGAAAGTTACTAAAGGACAAAACCTTTAATTTGGGTATTTTAATTCAGTAGGGACAACAATCTGTGGTCAAGAAATGGGGGGAGGGGGGTTATCACTGAGGATAAATTATAGGTCTGCCTGCTGTTAATTGTCCAGCCAATAGGACAGCACTTAGTCTTCTCCTGTTGGAGCATTCAGAGAGAAGGGCCTTTGACGGTTCCTCTTTGGACAATCTCTCTGGACCATCCTAACCCTCGTTCCTCTTTTATTCTCTCTTCTCCACAGCTCATCCTACAGGTTTTCCATAGGATTTAAATTTGAGAACTGAGATAGGCATGGAGGAAGGTTGGAGTTTGTTTCTGGAGAGACCATGATGCCATGCACTACATGGAGGTTCTCAGCGTCTTTAGAAGAGAAACAGGCCTGCAGCATTACAGATCTTCTGCTGTACTTAAGGCATGAGGTGCTTTCCCAGATATTCATCCTTTGTTTTACAGCAGACCCAATTGTAGAGTTAAAGTTATAGGGGACACATTAAGCAAATTTCACTTTTTTCATCCTTTTGTGTTGCCATTTGGGTCTCTGCTGCCTCTATAAACACTCCATCCATTCATTTTTTTTGTGCAAATTTCTTCTGTCAAAATTTTGTGCTTCTACAAGACGTTTGAAAAAGTGCCTTATTGTGACGTCACAACAAGCAGAATTAGCTTATTCCAGACAATTCTCATGTGTGGCAAACCAGCAGCCTAGTAACAAGACTGGTGGGCGTGGTCTGCAGCCGCTAATTTGCATAAAAGAGCGCTCCAAACAGCTCATTCTGAAAGGGACTGAAATTGTAAAGAATTGATCTGGTGAGATCGCTTAATGTGAGAATGATTTTGTGTAAAGAACTTCATCAACATGTTTTGTACATACCATAGACCTTATAATAACTTGTTTAAAGGTCTTTTTCACTGAGAAACCATGTAACACATGTTCTTTGTGAAATACAATGGATCACTCTGAACTGCACGTGTATGCTGCAAGTGAACATTTTCTCCAACTCCCATTGCCTGCATTAGCCACAGAAAGAAAACAGACAGCAAAACCAGCGAGTCAGAATAAGCCAGTCCCTTCTACGTCACAAAATTAGTATTCATGGTCTTGCCTACCTTGGCTTGCGACCGCCCACGGGAAGGCTGATTTTGCAGCCTAAAGAGAGCAGAGCATGTCTCTGCTAGTAGAAGCTAACTAATAGCAACTCCACAGCATGGCAGAAGAGGGCCAGGCATTTGTGGACATAGCACATCAGAGTTACATTTTTTTTTTACTGAAGAGGAGCTGAGGAAGAAACTGTTGGAATCTGTCTTGGAACACCGCCAGTGAAGTAAGTTGCGTTAATAATTTGTTTAAAGGCAGCATAAGAGTCGCATTGATATTAGCCAATCAGAAGCGAGACGTTTGCATATCGTGAATAATAAGGAGTTAGATTTGTGATCCTGACGTTTCACGTCTCATACTGGAGACAACAGCAAATTTCTTGAAAAAACGAGTGAATGAGACTTTTAAAAAGAGGCATAATATGTCCCCTTTAAAGTCCCCAGAGATGAACAAACGCCACATTTACATTTGTGATAGTAGGAGAGCAGAGGCTTTTTTTGGGGTGCCACCAAACACAACTGGCTGGGATGTAGACAGCTTTGAATGGTTGTTATAGAGACCTGGCTGTAGCTGTCCAACTGTGAGTTCTCAATAATCATTTTTAGCTCTCTTGCCATCCTACTAATTGTGTATAGGGGGCGAAGATTAACTTGGGTCTTCATCCAGTTTAATATCTAAAGTGGTTCAGTAACTAGGGATTGTTAGAGGTACCAATGAATATGCCACAGGAATTGTTTCACACTGAATAAATACGCTCATATTAAAGATTGGATTTTTCTAAATGTTTCACAGTGAGATTTTGCTTAAACTTCTTATAAACTTCTTATAATAAATGTACCTGTCAATGTACATCAAAGTATTCATTTATGTTGTAAAAAAAATAAAGGGCGGTAGTTGAAGCACTGTAAATCTTTGTGGATTTTAAATTATCAATTCTCTTTGACATGTAAAAGGGGAAAAAATAGTGTGGGAATGATTTCTGTTTTGACTAAATGAAAAGCAGATATTTTTATCTCAGCATTGATGGGGAACAATATTTATAGCCAGAATAGGTGATAGGAATTTTATTGCTGTACCTCTGCAGCCCCAGCTACATTCAGCTGTAGCATGCCTTTCCTGTCTTTCTCCTCCATAGCTGAGTACTGGATGGACTGGACTTGGTTAAAGTTTGCTAAATGTGTGGGCTGGAGACAGAGAAGCACAGGGAAAATTAGAGTGGGAGAAATTCAACAATGAAAAAACTTTTTAAAATCCATTTTATAGTGATTATGACGGATAGATTTTTTGCCTTATCTTCACATTTTGTATCATTACAACCACAAACTTAAGTGAAAGACCAACACAAGGCAGTGTATTGTGAAATGGAATAAAAATAAAAATCTTCTTTTTTTACAAATAAAAATATGAAAAGTGCATTGTTGATAACTTACTGTTGATCCCTTGTCAGTGAGGTAACTGATGCCTTCTTCTGGCCCGATGGCTAACTCTACCTGGATCACCCAGCTGGACTGTAAGAGACGAGAGAAATAAAAGCAGAGACTAAAGCATCTCCAACTGGTTTCGTGCAGGACCAGATGCCACCAAAAGGGGTCGATCTAACACAGTCCACAAATGCCTCTGCAGCTCACAGAGGTGACGCCAAGCCTGGCTTAGGCTAACTTGGGAGACACCTACCCCGAGGGCACATTTAAAGAACTCCTTATCGTAGCGGTAGATTGGTGCGAGTATCTCCAAGAACTTGAGGATGCACTGCTCATCGTTGAGATTAGCCACCTGCTTAAACGTTTGCTGAATCAGCTTTCGGAGAGCTTTAGCCTGTGGAGAAACAGGATCAGTCGGTAAAGATTTTTTTAACAGTTATGTAGTCGATGTATCAAAACCATAGATACATATATAAAAAGAAAACTGTGCCTGACAAGGATGACGTGGAGGTGGCAATATTTTTATCTTTCTGCATTAATGTACAGTGACAGACATTGATTGACTAATAGTTCACTCTGTTTCCAATTAAACTGCCTCAGCACTTTATTCTCAGCTCTGATCAATAGCTAAACAAAGGCACACTGTTAGTTACCAAACTAAACATCAATGACTCAGCCTATTCAGGGACAGTCTAAATTACTTTACACAAACAAATCTTTCCAGAGTAGATTGTAGAATTGACCTAAAAAGGGATGTTTTTTAAGCATGTACTATGTCACTACAGAGCAGACAGATGGAGGAAAATCCATCTAGGAACAATATTATGTGATTTACAATCTTACCTATTTATGATGAGAGTACGAATAAAAGATAATCGACACACTTACACACAGTCATACTTTACATGCATCCAAATGTAGCTCAGGAGGCTTGCATATGTGGTGTGAAAAGACTTTCATGCATAATTTGACATTACGCATTTAAAAAAGCACAACAGAACTCATTATAAATTATGATAAAGATCACAGGGATTTTAGCTGAGTGTGGAGAACGTTTAAACAGCATGCACAGATTTACAGTAGATTGGTAAGACACTATGGGCCTGATTCATCAAAGGTTTGCGCACGTTTTAACAAGCGCAAATCTCACAGCGGGCGCAAAATTATGCAGCAGGTGATTTACTAAGCAGGCGCAGGGAGGACGGCGCCTGTTAAAATTACGTGGCAAGATGCGCACAATCCCTTTTGCCCTTGATGAATATTTAATATGGGCATTTCTGTTTCTACGCAAATATTGGGAGAACATGCAAATAAGTAGACGTCCCCCGTGCAGTGGGGTTTATCAAACATGAAACTGTTTGCGCCGGCTGTTTTTGGGCCTATTTAACTATCTTAACTTTGAACCACCACGATTCAAGATAAGTTAATTACTGACATACAAAAAATATAATTGACACACATTCTAACCTAATAGTGATTAACACTCCAATGGTCATAAACCTACTGTTATGTTGATTTCTTTTCCTTTTTTCCCCCGAAAGACGCATGATAACTCACTGCGCGCTCAACGTGTCTCCACCTGCTGCCCTTTATGCTCCATGTGCTGAATTTCACCATATTTATGAGCAATAAAGCAAAGATTTACTGACTGCATCTGAAAGATGAAGGGAACCTGAAATAAGTTAGAAAATAATTTTAAGATTATGATTTAAAGACAACCTTTATTAATCTAGGCTTTTTAAGTTATTTTCTGCATGTGCGCTGAGTAGACCAATCTGATGCAAAAACTGGTTGAAATGAATAATATTTAAGGGTCTCAGAGTAAACTCAACTGAATAGAAATGTACATCAGATTTCTGATTTTCAGTTGAAAAAAACTTTGGTAAAAACTGCATATTACTCTCAATTATGTACTATTTTGGGATGGACCATCACATTAAATCCCAATAAAAACCACTGGTTTCTGGTTGTTAACGTCATAAAATGCAGACAAATCCATCAAAACCTTTTCAAGGCACTGTAGTACAAATGTATTATTCAACTGTAAATATTGTAAAGACTACAGCTTTTAGCATTACAGAGCACTGCACCAGCTGTCGCTAAGCTCAAGGGAATAATCAAATCGACACTACTACACACTCATATATACACACTTCTCAACAGTATCCCAGTGTTCACACATCAACAATGGCAGATGTGAAAATACTCTCAGTATTGCATGTTTTTAAGTGTTCTTCATGCTCCAGATAGGATTGCAGTTTTCATTCCTAGAATTCCACCACAAACACACACCAAAAATGTCCACCCTTCCTGAGAGGAAGTAATGCAGCTGGCAATCAGCTTCCCCATCACCATGCTAACCATGGCGACACCAACAAGCTGTCCAACTATCACACATAGTTCATTATATTTTTTTTAATGTTTTTATCAAGTTCATGTTTATTCTGTTCAGGCAGTTATTTATGCATAAAATCAAAAACAATTGATAAATATATGAGCAAAATATCTGGATACCAGAAATAGTCTTCAGTTGATTTCTATCTGCAGCTTAACATTTATATTTCTGGTCCATAAGGTAGATTTTACTCTACAAATGCTAGCTCACAAATGCTGCTTCTCCATTTGAAGTGGAGGTACTCCTCCCCGGATATTTTTTCACACGGGTAAGGGGGGCGTCTATTTCTTAAATCTCCTGCTCTTCGATTGGTGGAGTTCGGTAAAGAAGTGACGTCAGAAAACATGCGCCACAGCCAGCTTAATAACAACCGGTGACCACTCAGAGGTAAACAATAGGAAGATGGAGGCAAATTATCCAGACATGCCCTTGTTGCTCCTTCTTGTACATGCAGAGGCGCTTGTAAAAACCACACAAGAATACCTTAAGAGAAGCCAGGGCGTGATTACAACAATTTCGGATACACCATATCTCAGATGGTGACTGTGACGTCATATCTGTGGGTCTGCCTTTATTTTTCTCACATGCCTACTAGGTCGGGGTTGTGCCAACGGGCAGAGGGGGGGGGAGGGGGTCGTAAACAATGCTTTGTGTGTGTGTGTGGACAGGTATAAGGTTAGGTGGGATATACCCTGTATTACCTTAGCCGTGTTAGTGTAGAAGCAACCTTAGCATGCTGCACTGTGCTCAGTTATCTCCCACAGGGTTGTGGGTCTGTGGGAGCTCAGACACATTACAGACAGAGAGAGAGAGCTGCAGTGGCCAATACAGTTTCTCTTTTCTTGGGAAGAAGCTGATTCAGAAAGTTGCAGTGGAATCCATTTAATTCTGCGAACCTGGCCGTATTTTCTGCAGAAGGTATTGGGCCTTACTAGTAGAGGATATAAGAATCTCTCTGCTTTGGTTGATTGTCAGCACATTCTAATCCTCAATCTTCACATATCATGATATTGCCACATTCGGCTGGTGTTTTATTATTGTGAGAGGCTATGACAATAAAGGAACAAGCTAATCAAGCTCTTTTAACACCATGGGACGGTATCTCAATATGCTATTCATCCAACAAGAGAGACAAGCTTGTCAAATTAGGCTGCGGCAAGTTCAAACTTTGATCTCCAAAGGTCAGATTCACTAAACCTGCTGCCCAGCCTGTCTATACCAATGAACACACTCTGCTCTTTATAACAGCTAACATACGTTACTGTTTACTACCGCAGCCATCTGCTCTGTGTGTGTGTGTGAGAGCAGAGTCTATTGAGAGAGAATAATCCCATTAAATGACCACGGTTCCCTTTCGGCAGAGTGAACGACAGAAACGTAAATGACAGCTGCGCTCCCTCCCTCTGTGACCCCCACACACATTAACACATGTGCACATGTGTGAAGCATAAAAAGCAGCAGAAATGTGTGATTATAGTCTCACTCTACCAGAACCGCTTCATCTGCCTTACACAGATAATACGATCAAAAGTATTAGAAGCAGCGATTACTAGGTCATTCATTTAGTTGATTATAAAAAGAAGTTTATCTGCAGAAAAAGCTTTAGATCTTTTCAACCATTTCTATACGCTGTATTTTGTGCAGATGATCAGGCCACGGATCCAAATATATCTTACAGGTTTTAAGACGTAACTATGAGCATAAACAGACTACTTTTTTTATAGAATAAAAAATCAAATATAAATAAACATGGTCTCATTATAGTGGGAATTTCCAATGACAAAAACAGTCCAACTTGGGCATAGCTGTGAATGTAAATTTAAAACAAAACTGCACAATGTGTGAGTCTTAACAGCATCATTGTGAGCAATATTTGAATTATAAAAAACTGCTTGGAGGCAACATTTGTTCAGCAGTTTTATCTTGGGTGCTATGCATTTATGTTCTGCATGCTGATTTTGATATTTATATCTAGCCAGTTAGGTGGCCTGACACTGCCGTTGTTTACCACATCTGTTACAGATCTGAGTTATTTTCATGCTAACACTATTGAGATCAGTGGTGGCCAGTGTTGGAAAAGTTACCTTAATAAAATAATTAGTTGTAGTTACTCACTACCTATTCCAAAAAGTTAGTTCTATGAAATACACTATAATACAAGTAACTAGTTACCTGAGAAAGTAACTGTTTGTGTTACTGTAAGAAAAAAAAGTAATGTAATGCTGTATATTAAAATTTCTTTATTTTTCTGACCAGTTTTCAAAAGTCATTTGAAATGAATAGAAGAGATAGGTAGCCTACATGTACATAACTTGTGTGTTTAACTCTATAGCAAATTAAATCAAATTCTCACAGCCGAAGGCAACTGGTCAAGTAAACAACCTGTACTTTGTTCACAACAAAAGTTTTGTTCACAACAAAAGTAAACAGGTAAACAATATAAGGTGTTTTTAACTCTGTAGTCCAGGGGTCGCGTTAACCTAATGTTTTCCGCATTTGACCAGTTTTTTTAAACCGTGACTGAAAAATCTTAAAGCCATTTGTCATTTTGGCAGATTAGTATTCACACCTCTGACCATTTGGTGCAGAGGCGCAGACATTTTCAGCGTTATGCATGGAGTACAGGTAACTAAATCAATAAAAAAAGATTCCCTTGAGAGCATCTGAGCATCATCTCAGACTTGAACACCATACCCAATGTATCTTGGTGTCATGACAGGGTTTCAGTGAGCCGTTGCCTAACGCCATTCTTTTAAGCAGCGTTATTACCAACAAAGGTGGTGACATTATGATGACAGGAAGAAAATTGTAAGCAGTATCATCCTCGCAAGTACAGATGCACCAGTCAGAGTTCTGTTGCTGATTTCCAGTATCTGGATTTTGTAGAGCTTGGATCTGGTGATGTAAGTTTTACCTGATTCAACAACTATATTTATCCCCAATCAGTGGAGGCAGATAGCTCGGTTCTGCTGGAGGTTTAAAGGTGGTATGTTTCTACTGTCACCATATGCTTGATCAGAAAGAGGGATCCTTATTGTCAATGACTGAATGTAATTGCATAAGATACATTTTCACCAAATGGCATTACTAACTGAATTTGACTATTGTTTCATACCTCAGAACTGGTATGCCTAAAAGTGAATTTTATGTGACTGGATGGAACATTTTAACAGCTTAGCTGCCATGAGTCGTCAACCATTATTTATATTTGGAGCAGAGGCAATGTCATACCATTAGGTAGGAGTCGCTGTACTATTATTATTATTTTAAATACATTTTTACATATCCGTGTTTCCTCAAATGGTAAATAGTTAACTTTGAGTTTGACTCAGTAACAAGGTGGACACTGAAGAGTGTTGTTGTCAGCCCAATCTGGTGCCTATGGTGCATTAAGGAATCCGATAAAGGTCAGATTTTTGAGTTTACACCCAGCCAAAATAATTCAAAATAATATATAAATTACATGTTTCCTAATATTTGCCGCCTTAGTTAAATAAAAAAGGACAGTTAAAAGAAAAAATTCCCCAAACTGAATATTTAGTCAGGCATGCCTTCAGATGAAATAGAAAATTATTTTCTTATATTTTGTTTATTTTAATCTATTGCTATTTATTCATGTATCCCATTTTACAAAATAACTAAAGACGTGTTTCTTTACATACAAGAATCATTCATACATGATGAGTCATGTCAGATTCATCAGTATATAAATGTTTCACTACACATATGTGCATCTTTTTATGATTTAAAGAAACAACTTAAATGGGAGAAAATGGAGGCCATTTTAAGTGAACAACGAGACAAAGAAGGTTAAGTAGGAAGGCAGGTGATGAGAGGGGAGTCAGTCGTGCTCGACAGACAGAAGAGGGAGAGAACGGAGGAGACGATGCACACCGACACCTCCCCCTTCCTCCTCATTGTTGGGATGAAAGAGTGGGTTTAACCGTGACCTAAAGGTCATACACACACAACACGCGTATATACACGAGCCTGCACAATCACAGTCTCCTTCTCCCTCTGCAGAGCATCTGTCCGCCCGCCTGCTGACATCAGGACCTTTTCGGGTCACTGAGACTTTAATACTAAGAAACACACAGACGCAGAAAGATCTACACATAAACACGTGTCGTAAATGTATCACTGACACTGTTTATTATGCACACACATACGCACACAACCATACGGTTAAACAGAATCAAAATCTGCCCAAATACGCGTCTTCTATTGTACGCCAAGATCAGTTCACCCTCTTGAGTAATACACTATTTTGTGATTTATTTCAGTGAAAACTTTATACCCGATCAAGGACTCTTTAACTGATTACTGAATTGATTATTATTAAAGAGCATATCGCCCCACCCCCTACCAGAGTCTTACTCCGCCCACATTTCCTGTTAAAAAATGCATCAAAAGGAGGCGTTGCCTGGCGGACCAGTGAAGGCACAGGAGGAGAGGGCTGGGCGTGATTTGGACTGTGATTGGCATGTTGACAGCGGCGCTGCTGCAGGGGCACAGACAGACAGCAAGAAAGATGGAGCTAAGCTAAAAACTACCGTAACTAAATGCTACGCTAAAAAAACAGCAACCCATTAAACGGCGTAAACGCTTGTTTGCTATTCCAACTCCAAATCGCTGTGGGGGCATGGCGGAGACTCGGCTGCTTTTATATCTCACAGCAACTGACATCACAAATAACTAGGGCTGGGTAAAAATATCGATTCAGCAATGCATTGCAATTATTTGTTTCTCAATTCAATATCGATTCATCAAATCCTATGAATCAATTCAGCCCACCGGCCAGTGGCAGTGCTGTAGGCAACACTCTAGTGAGAGCGTTCAGCGTTGTACAAGACGTGCATTACCAAAACAGCAAGACGGCGGACAGTCACTGCACTCCGTTAAAGCCTGCACCAACAACGTTAAAAGCCGACGTTTGGCTCATTTATTTAAAAATATACTCAGGTACTTAATTACTTGTGTATTTACTTATTATTGAATTGATATTGAAGCTAATAAATCAATATCGTATTTAATCGAAATCGAATCGAATTGTGAAATTCCTAACAATACCCAGCCCTACAAATAACAGCTTACGTCAATAATAACCGCTTAGCCAATAGTGATGGCTGATTCAAATTCAAATATAGCGCAGACTTTTAACCTGAAGAGGGCCCCACACTGACCGTTTTAGGCAGAAAATTTATATTTTAAATGAGATGCACTAAAATGCCAAAAATAATTGCCACACAGGTAGACAGCACTATTAGACCCTCATTTACACCAGTCATTACTCACAGTCAAATATTTTTATCCCTTTTCCCTATTTCCATGAATTTAATGCTTGGAATGAGCTTAAATTTTAGTGTTTTTTTTAGGTTTATCTTTTCTTTTTTTTAACAGGAGCAGCCAAGGCTTGACAACACATTGACTAACTACCACAAGTTAAAATCTGGATGAGGGAAACCTTTCTTTATCAAAGAAGTATGCTGTAGAAGCAGCTTCATGCTGTAAAACTGCCTAACAACCTGAGCTGCTCTAGTTGAACAGATGGAGAACTGTGACACCAGCTGCTGAGAGTCAAGAGTGCAGTAATTAAGGTGCGTTTTAACTGCAGAAACTAACCGGGGTAGTTTTGTTGGCGTCATTAATGAGACCCTTCTGTGTTCACTGCAGGGTAAAACCAGATTAGCCTGGTAGAAATGTACCCCAGAAGACAGCCCTGGTAGGGAGGTGGCATTTTTGATACTACCCTGAACCTTGGAGGTGAAGATCTGTCCAGGAAGAGTTGTTACACTCTTCTGATTGTTTGAATTTTCTCATCATTATCTTTTAGCTAGCCCATTTCAAACTCCGTTAAAATTTCCTTCTCTAACTTTCTAATTAACATTTTAAATTATGCATTCCTGCTGTGAATAATCTTTGAGTCAAAATAGTATATTAGGGAATTTAGCCATTTATATTTTAATATTTTGAGTACAAAAACTGAAATATGGCTTATTAATAGCTTTTATGTTAGAAAGAAATAAGACAGCTGATGGTTTCTTTTGGATACATCCAACTTAATTCAGTACTTTTTATCTCGGCAATAGAACTCAGAAAGCTTCATAGAAGTTAGCAGTTACAGTTTTCACTACTGAAATTACTGTTTTTACCCCAGGCCTACCAATTCAATTCAATTCAGTTTATTCATATAGTGGCAATTCACAACATCATGGTTACAGAAACAGTGCATAAATAGAAGTCTAAGATCTAGTGTTGATCATCTGTTTTTTAAGACATTTTAAAGTCTATATTTAGACTTTAAATATAGAGGTGGGTATAGAGGGGGTAATATTGATGTGAAAGAAACATTAAAAGTAAAGATTTTCACATTGTTTTATTGTTTTCACTAGGCTTTAAGCTTGAAACCGTTTTAATACCAAGATTGATGCTTTATTGAAGTTGTGTCTGCAAACAATACCAGTATGACTAAAAATGAACAGATTAACAAGATATAAGCTACTTTAGTGGCTGTAGTGGTGGAAACACACATAACAAACAGCCAAGGGACAAAAGTTCCCTGGGATAAAAGTTAAAAATAAAGGAAACCCACCTTTTGTTGCAATGCCAAAAACTGAGCTTTTGACCTTAAAGATTGAGTCTCTTTCACAAACATTGTTAAAGCAAAATTGGAACACCTCATTTGCTTAAGCAACTTTAGACATAATAATATAAACCCCACCTCTCGTGATAAGGACAAATCATCTCACCTTGACAGAGTCCAACAGATCTTTAGGGAAGAATCGCCTCAGACCAACATCTTTCCTGAAGAGAAAAACAGAGATATAGCTCAGAGTGCTGTAATCACACGAGGAATGTTAATTGGCTTGCATTTCTCTCTTCATCTGATCTCAACTGTCTAACTTCCCTCTCCTGAGACACTTTTGCAAGAGAGGTAGCGCAAAACAGGTATTATAAGAAACTTCCATCCATTGTGACATGAAAATGGATATGAAGTCCTAAAACTGCCGAGAGAGGGAGTGATGCAGGCCAGAATGGAGAAAGGGAAACCTTAGTGACAAAGAAAGATGTGCAGCGCTATAACAGGAAGCTAATGACTCATACTCCTCAGAGGAAAATATGAGTACCCCGGGAGGAGGAAAGAAAGGGGCGAAGAGAGAGCAAGGAAAAGGCAAGGGAGGTGACATCATCTTACCTCCAACAAAGGTCACATCCCCAATCAATATTGTACAACAGCTTCATTAAAGTACTTTGCTAGATATGTGTAGAAAATAGACGGTTAACACCACATATTCTATTTCACTACAAACAAATATGAAGGATCAGTGACACAGTGGTCAAAAAAGGGAATATTACATCTTTTATGTTCAGTATATATATGTGTGTGTGTGTGTGTGTGTGTGTGTGTGTATATATATATATATATATATATATATATACATATGTGTGTGTGTGGAGTCTCAAAAAATAGGATAAATATGATTCAGAGAATATAAACGCCTATTGATTAAATTTACTGTAATCTTTGAGCTGTTCAGCGCACCTGAGTATAACCAGCACCAGCTAAATTTTTTAAGAAAATACACATATTGTACATATATTGGGCGCACCTGAATCCAACCCGCACGTTTTCATGTTGTAACATGAGATATTTACACAGAAAGTCGGTACACAGAAGATTTTTGTTATTACTTCTGCCAGGAGGTAATGTTTTCATGCCCGTCTGTTTAGCAACATAACTCAAAAAGTTATGGAGGGATTTCAATGACATTTTCAGGAAATGTCCGCAATGGGACCAGGAACAACTGATTTACATTTTTAAGTTGATTCGACACAAGGTGCTTATCCAACCACCAACTGGTGGCGCAAACCTCCACTCCTCTCCCGTGTCAGAGAGCTCACAAGAGGCTCCCCTCACACAGCAGCCCCGAATCTCAGCTGGAAGAGCAGGGCAATGTGTCGCATTAACAAACATTTTATTCTAAAAGTACCGAAAGTTAGAATTGGATAACAACATGAGGATGGGGGGGTGAGAACCCCTTGGCGGACGTCTGCACTCTCTGAGTGCTTTTAAAGGTTTTATTTTAAGCCCTTTTTTTGAAACTCTGCCTTAAAATCGGCTGTAGGGCGCCAACACAGCACAACAGTAACATGTCTGGTTAGAAAATAAAACATACTTTAGCCTACCAGAAGTCACTGGTCTCTATCTTCCTCTTCCTCACCGTTAGTGTCTTTTTGTCCTCTGAAAGCTTTTGTTGTCATTTTACACTGACTCAGTTCTTCCCGCTGCCTCCTCCAACATCTCACCATCGATTCATAGACATCAAGCTTACATGGAGTAGCTCTATTTCCTTCTTTAACGGCCAGCTCAATTGTCTTAAAAGCTGCATTTCTTCGTGTGTTTTCCATGATGAAGGTGTGTGCATGAAAACTACCAGTAGCGACTTCTTTGGCGTATAATTTTCCCCCACATGCGTGTCTAACTTTTGTACTTCCTACCAGTAAAAAAAATATATAAATTAGCCGCATTGTTGTATAGGACGCAGGGTCCAAAGCGTGTGAAAAAGCAGCAACTTATAGTACAAAAATTATGGTGCTGCTTAGCCTCTCAACTAGCATGAATTCAACCCCAGCTGATGACTAATATGTAGCCAATATTATGTTTGAAGGGCCCTGATCAGTGATTTACTCGTTGACACCTAAAAAAGATTTTGCTCCAGTAAGTGAATGCCATCATACATAAGCGCGACCGGGTAGAAAGCTGAGCTATTTTCAGTGTCAGTGAGGTGCTTAAAAATAAACACAGATCATTTATTCATTGTTTGAACCATTTTCATACGATTTTCTAACCAATGAATTATTCAGATATAAAACTAAAGGTACATCGATCAGACTTTTGTAGCCAATTTCTGTTTCTTTATGAACAACAATCAACATATTTTTTTAAGACCAGAAACTCTAGAGAGTGAGTGTTCATTATTTATGATGATGTGACGTCATTCCCCTGTGTAACAGAGCAGAATCTGTAAACATGGGGCTTAGCAATCAGCATAATTAGCATAATACTGTTTCCATTTAAATGAACTCTTACACCTTTTGTGCTTTCTCTAACTTTGACTTTGGGTCTCCCTCACCCAGTAATGGTTTTGACATCATAGAGTGGTATTGTTGAGGATTCTTATTTAACCTGGAATAACAGTCTACTGCTGTATAGAAAGACCCTTCGACAAGCCAGAACAGCATATTTTTCATCATTAATAGAGGCGAATAAAAACAATCCTAGGTGATTTTATGGGATTCTTCATAAATAAGATTAATTCTATAAAAAATAAAATCATTGGCATCCTCCCAAACATGATTACTTCTTCTTCAGTAAATGAGGCAGCATCGGAAAGAACTGTAGAACCTCAATTGTGCTTAGGGTGTTTTGATTCAGTCGAGCTTTCGGAATAATCCAAAATATTAGCCTAATCTAAACCTTCAACTTGTATGTTGGACCCAATCCCAACCAAATTATTTAAAGAAGTGTTCCATTTGGTTCCTGGCCCCATTTTGGATATGATGAATCTATCCTTAGCAAACGGATACGTACCACAAGAATTTAAAATAGCTGTAATTAAACCTTTACTCAAGAAACCTTCCCTTGATCAAGATGACTTGGTGAATTACAGACCTATATCTAACCTTCCTTTCTTATCCAAAATCCTTGAGAAAATTGTTGCTAATCAAGTCTGTGAGCATCTAAACAGTAAAATAGAAATTAAGTCGAATTTAAGATCCTTCTTCTTACATACAAAGCCCTTAATAATCAAGCTCCATCATACATCAGAGATCTAATTGTTCCTTATGTTCCCAACAGAGCACTTCGCTCTCAGACTGCAGGTTTACTTGTAGTTCCTAGGATTTCTAAAAGTAGAATGGGAGGCAGATCTTTTAGTTATCAGGCTCCTCTCCTGTGGAACCAGCTCCCAGTTTTAGTCCGTGAGGCAGACACTCTGTTTACTTTTAAGGCCAGGCTTAAAACTTTCCTTTTTGATAAAGCTTATAGTTAGAGTGGCTAAGGTCATCCTGAGCTATCTCTGTATTTATGCTGCTATAGGCTTAGACTGCTGGAGGACAGACTTACCAATTCTCTTCACTCTGCTACTTCCTTTTCTCCTACTACTCTCCAGTTGTATTACAGTACATTCTGTTATTTCGACTGTCAACATTGTGTTCTCTCAGTGTTTTTCTCTCCATAGAAGATATACCTGGTCTGGTATCCTGCTTGGCTGCAATGCCCTGTTGGACGGGGGGCATCGTTCTCTTATATCTCTTATATCGGATCTTCTGTTCCTTCTGTGTCTCTGCTCTGTCTTCTCAAACCCCCAGACGGTCGTGGCAGATGGCCGCTCCTACTGAGCCTGGTTCTGTTGGAGGTTTCTTCATGTTAAAGGGGAGTTTTTCCTCTCCACCGTCGCTACATGCTTGCTCAGTATGAGGGATTGCTGAAGAATTGCTGTGGTTGGAAAGTCTGCCCAACCTCACGCCAATGACTGACGCAATCTGCTGGGATTCCTTAAATAGGAAAATTTTTAACTGATTGGAATGTTTGTTTAAATGTCTTGAAATGACTTCTTGTTAAGTGCCTTGAGATGACATCTGTTGTGAATTGGCGCTATATAAATAAACTGAATTGAATTGAAATTGAATTGATTCCTACATATGTTCGTGATTAGGCATGATGCTTTCACTGACTGGAAAAAGATGGACTGTCTCCAATCAGGTCCAGTCAAGCAATTCCAATTCCCGCCAATTTCTCACTGCATCTCTAATAAAAAATTTTTTTTAAATACTGAACTCAAAGTATCAATCTACAGAAGTGTTTAACTGCCAGAGCTACGAAATAAATACAGGAGCAGCATTATAACGAGACACTTTCTTGTTAAAATAAGATTATTTACTTTGTCCCTCCTACCTCCGGAAATACGTTCCTCTGACGGATTACGACTTCTTAAAAAAGTGTAAAGGGGCTCCCTCTGACCCTCCATCTTTTCACTCTGTTTTTTTCTAGACGACATTGCATGTCCTGGAGGTGTCGCCGTTTAACTGTTTGGACCTTTCTCGTTTAAAGGTAAACATTTTTGTGTTTTGATGAGATATAAATCTGGATAAATTGAGAAACTTTCTTGTTTTATCAAGATACTGGCACCTCCCAGCTTTGGCAGTGATGCACTTCCAAAAGAATCAATAGCGTGTCCAAAAATTACAGACAACTTCACGAAGTACCTGTTTAAAGTATTACCAGCAGTTTGTCGCAAAGGTACAATTGCTTCCTATTTCAGGTAATTTTTTAGAAAATACAGCAGAAAAACCCCAATAGACAGAAATTTGTACTTCAGCACCGATAAACTGATTCACAAAGAGCTATTTATCGGAAAATTGTATACCAAGTTTTCCGATAATAGCTCTTTGTGAATCAGTTTATCAGTTGATGAGCAAAGGAAAGATGATGTATCTCAGATCTTGTGTCAATGTAGTTTAAAGTCCGTATGTCATATTATTATCATTCAATCAATTAAATTTGATTTGTAGAGCACTTTTCATAATAAAAGCAGCACAACGTGCTTTACATGACAGAAACAGAAAAATAGACAAAGAAAACACATTTAAAGCAAAATCGATCATACGCAACCAGTTAAACTCTCAGCACACACAAGACACATAAACACCCCGTCCCCTGCCCCTTCAATGCAAAAACAATGCTCAATCCGTTCCAATCTCTTTAAGTGAACATACAAAATAAATAAACATCTAGAATGATACCGCTGTAAGAAAACAATATTTGGGAGCTCCATCCACACTGGAAGCCACCCCACAACCACAGAAGAGTCACTACAGGGACCGCCATGATTAGGGCAGGCAGGCATCCACAGCACAGCCATGAGGCTGCAGTGCGGAGCCCCGCCCACCACCACAAAAGTGATCCCAATGGCTAAACTGGTAGGGCTCCCAGCAAGAAGGATCCCCATGACAGGAATACTGGAGTTAGTCTGTATAAAACAATTCATTAAAACACTTCATTAACACATAATAATAATAATAATAATAATAATAATAATAATAATAATAATAATAATAATAATAATAATAATAATAATAATAATAATAATAATAAATAAACAAATAAAATAAATACAAAATAAGATAAGAAACAAAAATTAGATTATTAAAATAACTCACTTAAAAGCCAAGCTAAAAAGGTAGGTCTTGAGCTTCTTTTTAAAAACATCAGCAGTTTTTGCCGCCCTGAGGTTCTCCAGCTGGCTGTTCCACAGACGAGGGCCGCAGTGGTAGAACGAGGCTTCGCCATATGTCTTTGTTCTGACTTGTGGAACAAATAGTAGGCCAGTACCAGAGGACCTCAGGGACTGTGAGGGCTCATACTTTAAGAAGATCGCCTAAATAAGATGGACCAAAACCCTAAACATCAACACAACCCTAATCACCAGCACACTAATGAGACAATCAGGAAGGACAGCATTTTATATAATCAGTAAGGAATACTTTTTGACAAAATATTGTAAGTGTATGTGGATAAGGATCGACTGAAGCGAGCATTACCATAAAACCTCTGACATATAAAGACGATTCCGGTCTTCATCTATTAAACAAGGACCCAGCAGTCCCTTTCGGCCAACTGTCAGCTCCATCAGAGCCCCAACAACACTTTCCCTTTTCTGTCTTGCTTGTTTAAAATATGCATGACACTACATCTTTTTCCGATCAACAGAGAGAGCAACAGCAAGGGAAACGGAGACAAAACAAAAGAGGAGCAGCTTGGGAGGACAAACAGGGAGAAATGCAAAATGTGAGAGGACAGAAAGAACACAAAGTGACAATGGGATTTGGCGAAGAAACAGTGGACATTCTTCTCTGTTAATTGGAAAGCTCGTTAGGCTGAGGTTCAAATGGAAACTTTTGTTTCAGTGTGAGCGGGCAGCTCATTAGAATCAGAACAAGTCAGAGTCGAGCCTACTTTAGACCTCACTCTTAATTCTTCATTCACAGCCACCAACGGAAGAGCCCAAAGAGGCACAACACAAGAACCAAACATGAAGGCAAGAACCTTCTGACAGAGTTCAGAACGTTTTCTCATCACTGTCTGACAGCAGCTGATGTAGAGATTTAACACTTCCAGACTGATATATCATTTCATTTTATTATTAATGACCTGCAGTTTAAACAACTGCTGCTAAAATGTTCCAGGAAAGGCTCAAGATTCCCAGGTACATTTTCCAGGTAGAAATATGTGCTTATTCAGGAATGCTAGAAGATGTGTTCTACTTCAGCTTTTCTGCTACATAAACAAAAAAGAAAAGAAAAAACACTTACTCCAGTAGTTCATAGTTGGACTTCTTGTCCAGAGCATTTCCTCTCATCTCTTTGAAGAACCTCCTGGAAGCAAAACAAGCGGGACACCAGAATAAAACAGAGTCAGATAGTGGATGGCAACATCCCAACAGTGGTTGGCAATAAAAATTGATTTTACTTTTAACTGAAGCATTTAAAGCTGCATTCAGTCTGCGTAGAAGACAAACAAGAAGCTTCACTGAAGTCCTATCTGAAAAAGAAACGGCTGTTGCTTTGAATAATGAATCACATACACTGACTAATGCTGGCGTGAGTTATTAGTGCAGCTCAGAGGCAGACCGACTGACATGGAAATGGCTCCAGTGAACCAAATTAAATCTTTGTAAAGAATACTGCTTCTTTTTAGTCTTCCGGAACTGCTTTATAATTCACTCTTTACCTGATTTCCAGACAGCCCAACTTGAGAGCTACATCTTGTTCCACCTGATCTCCAACCTGTGTCATGTAGTCATTTTTCACCTGAAAGAAACACATAACATAACACTTTTTATCTTCTAATCGATTTGACAGCTTCTCCCACAAGTCTTAGTGACCTGGATTATCCAGAATAAAAAAAAAATTCTTCCAGCACTGCCATATGCCTCAGCGCTGGCTAACAACTAAAAGCTACATCGCCTTGCCAAATATATTCAAAAACCTTAAATTTTGTTTCACATTTTGTCATGTTACAAGCATAAACTTGGGTCTATTTAATTGACATTTTATGTAATAATAAGAACAATAATACATTTTATTTATAAGCGCCTTTCAGTACACCCAAGGACAATTCACAGCAAAACAAGCAGTAGACACAGACAACAGAGAAACAATAAAACAACTAATAGATTAAACAATGAAGTTACAGAGAGTAGGCTATCCTGAACAGGTGAGCTTTTAGTCTAGGTTTAAAGAGGGGAAGGGAGTCAGTATTTCGGATGTCAGGTGGTAGGGAGTTCCAAAGTTTGGGAGCAGAGCATCCATCTTCCCATTAACCCTGACCATTTTCACTGCCCTGCTGCCACCACCATGTTTCCATACAAAGATAAAGGGCCCAATTTATCAATATTCCAAATAAAGTCAGCAAAATTACGTGCGCCACAAAAAAAAATTGTGCGAGAGGCGTGTTCTTGATTTGTGAGTGATCTGCTAAGATTCTGTGCGCAAATCATAATAGGCACAAAGAGCAGTGTTCAAACGAGGACTTTGCGTCCGTTGCTGTGTGTGCCACCCTTTCTGCCCCATGCTCTGCGCCACAGCCAGAGAGAGGAGGAATAGGCGCAGTGGATTTATGATGCGTTGTTGGCAAAAGAAGGGAAAAAATGACATACCTGTCAAGTTTATGGCTGTTAGAGTTAATTACTATTAGGCTAGAATGTCTGTGAATGTTCGTTTTTGTTTGTCATTTACTGAGAAACCGTTTAAAACTCGCTCTCTTTGAAATATAATCCTTCACTCTGAGTAGGACATGTATGTTGCACGTGATACTATTTTCCTACCCCCGTTGCCTGCATTACCCACAGAAAGGAAATAGACGGCAAAAACGAGAGAGTCAGAAAAAGCTATGTATCTACGTAGAAGTGGATCCTGGCCACGCCCTCCTTGGCTTGCGACCGCCCACGGGAAGGTGGGGTCCAGAGAGAGGAGAGCGCATCTTCGCTGGTGGAAGCTAACCGTTACCAACTCCACAGCATGGCAGAACATGGTCGGGTTTATGTTATTTGTGGACATCAGCGTTGTACTTTTTACCCAGGAAAGAGGAGTTGAGGAAAAAACTGTTGGAACATGTCTTGGAACACCACCAGTGGAGTAAGTTAAGTTACTTATTTGTTCGAATGCAGCATAAAAGTCGCATTGCTGTTAGCCAATCAGAGGCGAGACGTTTGCAAATCACGAGTAAGATTAATAATCCTGACGTTTACCCCCACCCACTCCTCCAACAAACTGCAACCTCCTCAAACAGGAGCGCCAGAGCATTTTTTTCCACAGAAAACAACTCACAAGGCATTCATTCAAACTAGAGACCACATCAAATTGACTGAAAAGACGAGTGAATGAGACCTTTAATAAACCTAATGCGTGTAGTGCTCTTGGTCAACTGCAAATAGCATTTTGCAAGTAGGAAAAAAAGTTAAAATTTTTCTCATATGACCAGAGCATGTTCTTCCACAGGTTAGCCGAGTCCTCAAGTGCCAAAGAGACAGAGACCTGGCCAAAATGCAAACTGGACTTCTATGGTTGCCCCCCCCCCAAAAATGTCATATCTGTAGAGTGCACAAAATATCAATACATACTTTGCAAGAACAGAGAAATGTGTTCCTTCACTCAAGGTAACAAGAACAAAGTTATTTCTGGTCAGGACATGTCATACTTCAGAACGGCCCAAGTGCAGAGCTCTAGGAATTATTCATAGGTCTTTTCCACTTCAGCACTAGCATATGGTAGTTTTTCAGACACCACACAAGAAAAAGGTTCTGCCTAGACGATGTGTCAAAAACAAGCTATAAGAACATCTAAACCAGTGCTGCCAGAACAGAATGAAGCCATTTTTTTCTTGTGGTGCTGGAAGAGTGAACAAATTTCTCTAATCTTGTAGAGTATGTATGTGAGCCACGGGTCTGCAAGTGCCACTGTCCTTTTGGCTCAACCCGTGCTCCAACACATCTGAATCAAATGAATGGTTGATGACCTCGCCTTGGCAAAAATCGCTGATATATCATAGAGGTAATTCAGTCCTGTTGATTCAGGCATGTGGGAGCAGAGATGCAGCCAAAATAGCAGGATAGTGGCACTAGAAGACTAGGAAAGCAAACCCCTGGCATAAGCCTTAATAGTTGTCTTGACAACAGAGTTGACCACCTGGCTTGTTGATCTCTACAGATCTTCCTGAGTTGCAAAAAGCTTTTTGGTTGCTTCTCAGATTAATGCTGTGATTATCTCTCTGCTTCACAGTGATTGGGGCTGAGCCCACATGTAAGGTATGCTTTTCAGATTTTAATCATAAAAGCTTGTAAAAACTATCCATTATCTACCCTCAGCTTCACAATGATGCAATAATTTGAGTTGGTTTCACACACAAAATCCTGACATTTGTAGCTGCAATAAGACACAATGGGAAAAAATTCAAGAAGTTTGAATAAATTTGCAAGACACCATATAAGTCTACATGTCTCTGTGGTTGTGTACCTGATGGTAGAAGTAGTTGAGTGTAGGTTTGTCTTCTGTAAACTGCTGGACAAAGCCTTTTGGGAGGTAGCGGATCCTTAGCTCATACCTACAGGAGAAGAAGAAGACAGCAGAGATTTAAAAAAAAAATCTAAAGTTTCAGCATCACCTTTAGCAATGCAAAAGGTGATGGAATAATTTACATACATTCTTAGAAAGCTAACACTTGATTTATAAATACAAGAAGGTGCATATGAGCAAAAACGCAGAAAAACAACCAAAAAGGACTTGAGACAAACTGCATTAAAAAACATCACAACTCTGGGCAAGAATACAAATGAGATGCAGGATTGTAAAACCAGCATCACTGACAGAGATGCAAACAAAGAGAATGTTGTTGACTTAGTGAGACAAAGCAGACATCTGTTTCTCGCTCTCTGTCCTTATGTTCACGATGAAAAAGGTCTCCTTCTCACCACAGCATTAGCACCAAGACGGCTGCAATAAAGTGAATATATACTACCGCCTTAACATTCAGATTAATCATCCTAAACAGCTCCACACACAAGGTTGAAAAACACACAGGTCACACAAAATTTTCTGATGCTGTTTGCAAATAAATCAGCCACTTCAAATTACAGCATGACAGACTGCTGACGCTAAACTAGTGGTGTGACTTTGAATGGCCTTAAAAGTTGTGCCAACTCAAAGCGGGAGACTGTTCAGAACCGTTAATCTCAGTTTTCCTAAAAGATGTGCTTATGAATAAAGCTGCCCTGTTCCCTATTCTGAAATTAAAAGCGAGACCTTCCAAAATTTATGTAAAACTCTAGGATAGCTTTTAAAAACCTAGGTCTGACTAACACCTAATTCACACCGGCTGCGGTTCGGTTTCCAAATGGCTGCCACACGGACTGCAATTCACACCGACTGGGGTGCGTGTGCGGAATGTCTTGGGAAATCACTGAGTATTAGCAATAGTTTGCAAAACACTGACACAATTTGACATATGTTAAAAATTAAAATAACATAAACTATCATACACTGTGAACTGATGTCCTTGTCATTGATAATAAAAAAAAAGCCAGGGAAAGAAATGCAACATGGGTTTTATTTTGAAATATAGCAGATGTGCCTCTCTGGCTCACGTCTCACTTCCTGTCTGGTTCATGTAATTTCTTCATTTTCAATTCTTTCTTCTTAACTTCACAGTAATACGCATGCGGCTTCCTGAAAAAAACAGACTTCATGCGGAAAGTTAACGGAGCTCCGCATCAGAATCGCAGCCGGTGTGAATTATGCGTAAGTAATAAACTCTTCTTAAATCTATAAACCAATCACTGTGACACAAGAATAATTATATATACACTACCGTTCAAAAGTTTGGGGTCACCCAAACAATTTTGTGTTTTCCATGAAAAGTCACACTTATTCACCACCATACGTTGTGAAATGAATAGAAAATAGAGTCAAGACATTGACAAGGTTAGAAATAATGATTTGTATTTGAAATAAGATTTTTTTTACATCAAACTTTGCTTTCGTCAAAGAATCCTCCATTTGCAGCAATTACAGCATTGCAGACCTTTGGCATTCTAGCTGTTAATTTGTTGAGGTAATCTGGAGAAATTGCACCCCACGCTTCTAGAAGCAGCTCCCACAATTTGGATTGGTTGGATGGGCACTTCTTGCGTATCATACGGTCAAGCTGCTCCCACAACAGCTCAATGGGGTTCAGATCTGGTGACTGCGCTGGCCACTCCATTACCGATAGAATACCAGCTGCCTGCTTCTTCTCTAAATAGTTCTTGCACAATTTGGAGGTGTGTTTTGGGTCATTGTCCTGTTGTAGGATGAAATTGGCTCCAATCAAGCGCTGTCCACTGGGTATGGCATGGCGTTGCAAAATGGAGTGATAGCCTTCCTTATTCAGAATCCCTTTTACCCTGTACAAATCTCCCACCTTACCAGCACCAAAGCAACCCCAGACCATCACATTACCTCCACCATGCTTAACAGATGGCGTCAGGCATTCTTCCAGCATCTTTTCAGTTGTTCTGCGTCTCACAAACGTTCTTCTTTGTGATCCAAATACCTCAAACTTGGATTCATCCATCCACAACACTTTTTTCCAGTCTTCCTCTGTCCAATGTCTGTGTTCTTTTGCCCATCTTAATCTTTTCCTTTATTGGCCAGTCTCAGATATGGCTTTTTCGTTGCCAATCTGCCCTGAAGCCCAGAATCCCGCAGCCGCCTCTTCACTGTAGATGTTGACACTGGTGTTTGCGGGTACTATTTAATGAAGATGCCAGTTGGGGACCTGTGAGGCGTCTGTTTCTCAAACTAGAGACTCTAATGTACTTATCTTCTTGCTCAGTTGTGCAACGCGGCCTCCCACTTCTTTTTCTACTCTGGTTAGAGCCTGTTTGTGCTGTCCTCTGAAGGGAGTAGTACACACCGTTGTAGGAAATCTTCAATTTCTTAGCAATTTCTCGCATGGAATAGCCTTCATTTCTAAGAACAAGAATAGAGTGTCGAGTTTCAGATGAAAGTTCTCTTTTTCTGGCCATTTTGAGCGTTTAATTGACCCCACAAATGTGATGCTCCAGAAACTCAATCTGCTCAAAGGAAGGTCAGTTTTGTAGCTTCTGTACCGAGCTAAACTGTTTTCAGATGTGTGAACATGATTGCACAAGGGTTTTCTAATCATCAATTAGCCTTCTGAGCCAATGAGCAAACACATTGTACCATTAGAACACTGGAGTGATAGTTGCTGGAAATGGGCCTCTATACACCTATGTAGATATTGCACCAAAAACCAGACATTTGCAGCTAGAATAGTCATTTACCACATTAGCAATGTATAGAGTGTATTTCTTTAAAGTTAAGACTAGTTTAAAGTTATCTTCATTGAAAAGTACAGTGCTTTTCCTTCAAAAATAAGGACATTTCAATGTGACCCCAAACTTTTGAACGGTAGTGTATATAACATGCTGATAACCATTAACTGAGCAAGTGTAAAGCTTTAATCCCACTGGATTGCACAGAAACAATATACTGCAAATCTGTTGAAAAATGAAAAAAAATGAAAAAATGACAAGTGAACCAACCTGACGTTCTGTATCACAACAACCCCAAGGCATGCACTGTACAGCATGACCTCTATTGGTGAGACCTGCTGCTTGATTGTTTAAACCAATAAAATGCATCTTAGGTTTGCATTGGTAATAGTAGATAGCACTGCAAAAAGTTGCTATTCTGCCTAATTTTCCATCTCGCAGATAGAAAGCTGGAGAGTCATGCCAGCACAATTTAGCCTAATGGTAAAAGTCTGGCTGCATACATAAAACTGTAAAACATAAAAAAAGCCATGGATAATTATCAATAATAATAAAAGTTCATCAAGCCCAAAGACCACATGTCCAGGTAAATCTTACTGTGAAGTTGTCTAAAGTCGAAAAGTTTGTATAATGACTTTCTTTTGATACTGGAATGAGCGTGCTAGTCAGACAGTGGGAAAACAAAGTACTAATGGTAACATGTTAAAATCAAGGTGTGACAATCAAAGATAAAGTATGTAATTTATTTATAAACCCACCACATTTATTAGGCCTAACCAGATTCTTTTCTTTCAAAAAAATTGAAGACGAGAAGTCTGAAAGATCAAATGTTTTTCCAAATTCTATTTTTCTTTCTCTTACACACCCTGGAAAACGATGAAAGAAAATATTGTACTTTCCCAGTTTTTTCAAGACCGGATAGGATCCCTGATAATATATTTAATCTTTTAAGTATCTCTTATTTCAATAATGAACATATTGTAAAAAGCTGACAAGGCTGAAAAACATCTTTATAAATATTTTGTTTTTAACTGCAACGATTGTGGACAAAATCTGAACCAACAATGTTTAAAGCTATAAATGATCTAGTTTTAAAAAAAAGTAAAAAAACTTTTATAGTACTCAGTTATACCGCAAATCCTTTTTTGTAAACCTCTAGGGTTTACTGTAACTTTGTCTTCCTAGACACCGGAGCTCCACAGAACACATCATGTACAGTTCGGTAAACCAACACTGCGTTGCCCAAATAGAAGAGATGAGGATGAATTTAATCACACAGTCCCCTGCCCTGCCCGTCCTGTCCTACCTCCACTCCTCGTTGGGTCGTGCCTGTTCGTATTTCTCCCTGATGTGGGACACACCCATGTCCGGGTGAAGCCAGTGCACTTGTTCTCTGGACAGGCTGTTGCTGAGCCGGAGGCCAAAACATGAAGTCCAACGCACCTTGTTGATGTCCAGAATCTTCTGGATGATCCCCTGCATTTATGAAGGGACATAAAAAGTTATAAGGCAGGTGTGTAACCCAAGCTAAACTAACCTGGGGCCTGTTTAACCATTTTCTTCTTCAGTCTACCTGGACTGAATATAAACAGACTAACGGTATACATATCTGTCCGGAAAGTGTTAAAGGAAGCAAACATTTATCAGGTCCGTTCCACCTAACAGTCCCAACGGTGGTTGTGTTTACATCTGACATTTGTTTCAGGTCAAGAAATGTGTGTGTTTGTGTTTGTGTGTGTTTGACTCCGGGCGATTTAACATCATGTTCCCACCCAAACAACTTGGCAGACATCATACATACATAATAATGCTCACAGAACCATGTGTGTTGCCATGTAAAGGCTGGGGGCTCTGACCTAGATACCAAAGACGATAGGGATTAAAGGAGAAGAGTGGAGCGGATATTTGCAGTAACATATCCTGCATGACCACTAACAATTTGAGCTGGGTTAGGTAGTTTCTGTGTCACGGTTGAAATAAAAAGCATGCCTCAATACAGCTTAAATAGACACAGACATTGGCTTCATGGGTTACATGCAAGTCAAAATGCTGTTTGTGTTGAGTTTTGATTATCAGAGCTGACAGCTTGGACCTTGAGCTGTGAAAAAACATCAGAAAATGTTCACCTTTAACTCTGCTTCTGAGTAATAACTGTTAGTCATGTTAGAAATCCCCTTTTCTAAAATAATTAGTACAGGTGTACCCCATGGCTCAGTTCTTGCCTCGCTTCTTTTTAGTTTGTGTATAACCGATTTACCACAAGTAAAAAGGAAATCAGAAAAAGAAACTAATCAGAAACTAATATAATGTTTAGCACATCTAAACAAGATCTGCAGAGCAAGTATCACTCTTCTTGTGGACAAATAAAAGACCACGAGTCCTGGTGAGGGCTTTCAACTGTCTGCTGATGAAACGGTTTTATATGTAGCAGATAAGAACATTGCTTTTGTTTCAGTACAACTGTTTTGATATCTTCAGTCTGTTCCAGAATGATTTGAACAGTCATGTCCCAAGCTGAATGTTTAAAAAAAAGATCTATTTACTTTTACTCAAGGGGATAACCTTGGAATGATCGTAACTGTTTAAATCTAAAAAAACTAGAAGCAGTTTATCAAACAAGTCCATTTAGATTCTTATTTAAAACATGGCAACTAGATGTAAAGCAGAGTTGCTAAAGCAAGCTTGCTTACTTTTGGACTAATTGTCAGCAGCTTTACTGCTACAAAACCTTGCATGTGTTCAAGTATATATTTTCATCAATTACGGTCACTACTTGGTTAAACCCAGCAGGAACAGCAAAAAAAGCCTCTGTGGAATATATGTAATAGGGCGATTAACATCTTGGAAAGGAAGCCTATTTCATCGCACCACTTTCATGTGGTGAAACTGTACAAGCCGAACGTCAAGTGCAAGTTGAAATGCTCAAACTTGTTTTTAAAAGCTTACTGGTATAACTACTGGGGTGGTTCCTGTTGAAGCTACTGGTTCAGTAACTTGTGGAAAATCCACAGGGAACTGTAAAGTGTCATTACCTAACACATTTCTAGAACAAACAGCTTTCTCTGTACGAGTGAACATGTGAAATTCCTTATCTGCAGACCTAAAGCTCTACTACCATTGTTTTAGATTAAAACTAGAGGAGTTTCTTAGAAAAGGCCAACTATGCAGCTATAAATTATTTATTTGACGATATTGTTTATTATTATTTACCTTGGTTTGTTTTGATGGAACTTAATGAGTATTACGTTTTTAGTTGTGTGTTTTTTTTTTCATTTGTATTTTAAATAATGTATAACATTATTTATGTTTTAATCTAACTAAAGTCCATCCAATAACAGGCATTGCAAATTCAATATTTTTTATATTTAACACTTGTCTCTAAAAAATTACTCTCATAAAGTATGCTAAAGTTAATTACAAGGCTCTTAGGAAAGCTAAGAAAAGAGGTTGCTCTGTTCATTTTCTAAATACTGAGCCTCAAAACACTCCTACAAACGCTAAAACAAACACTCCTACAGCAGCTTTTATGAATTGTGACACTGACCAAAAAGACTTTAAAGCTCTTTTTTATGATTACCTAATTTGGTGCTTTGTTGAGGATTAGAAAAGATCACAATCTAACATGTCACCCAAAACACACTAAAAGGGGAGATGAGTTGAGAAAAGAAAAGGTCTTACCCTGACGTCGGTTGCATCTCCGTATCTGATATTGGAGGACCAGAAGCTGTGTTCAGTGTTGGTCTCAAAGTAATGGAAGACTTTTAGAACCCTGTCCACGGAGCCAGCCATGGTGCGGTCCGATCCCCCTGCGCTCAGCCGAGACTTGGTGCCCACTAGGATAGCATTGTTCAGGGTGGGGTCCATATAGGCTGTTGCCATGGTTTTCCCTGCTGAGACTGCCGCTGCTAGGTGTCTGTCATATTCTGTAGAGTTCAAAGAAGAAAAGCAGAGGCTGAAAAATTACGTTTAATCAGAGAGAGAAAGACAACATCCTTCCTAAATGTGGTGCAGTTTACAATTTTTAACTCTTAAAGGTGCAGTGGTTCATATAAGAAATAACTTCTTAAAGGGCATGACATTTTCTGTCTAGGGTCATCAGGGTACCTCAGTAGACAGGAAATTTGGATTTTAGTCTTTATGTGTTAGGGCAGGGGTTCTCAACCTTTTGCGAGCTGGGCCCCCCCAAAGCTGGTTCATTGCAGTTGGGGCCCCCAGTGCACCACCACCACCCCCCCAATGTTTGATAAACACAGCCTCAAATCATCCTCGATTTGTGCACGATTGCAGTATTTTGTTTTGAGTGCAGTCATTTATGAAAATCCTGCCTCACACAAATATGTCAACGTGAAAGGAAGGAGAATCTTCAAGGCGATGTCACAGAGTTGAGGATATTCCTGCATCAATGCTACCCAGAATGACGAAAGAGGGGAGGAGCCAAAGAGTTCCTTCAGTCTACTGTCACTCTTCAGCTCAATAAGCTGCTCCTGCATATCAATAGGGTGACCATTTTTTGATTTCCAAAAAAGAGGCCATCTGGCACAGTACTAAAACACTTTCAGGACTTGGCCAAGACTTTTGCTTTTAACATATTTAAAGTGTGCATTCTCAATGTGGTTAGAAAAGATTGGTTAAATAACAAACTTCAAAAAGGCTTTCACAAGAAGAAAATGATTTTATAATCTCTGGAAATAAATAAAAATTGAAATAATTACTCTTCTGAATTAAAAAAAGTTACCAGCAACAATATTAGTTTACTTTTTAAATCGTACTGGACAGAAACTGAAGAAAAATCTGAAATAATCTTCTGAGAAAACAAGTATTATTTTCTTTTCACTGTAATAAAAGTAAACAGGTGCAGACTCAAAAACACAATAAAAAAGTGCCTTACTCTGTTTAGATGCACCGCAGTGCGGTGCATCTCGGCGCAGAGCAGCACTGCGCTGCTCAATGCATGCGGTGCGGCGCAGCTTGGCGCACAGCCTGCTGTCTGTGGCGTCAATAGACGGATCAGAACCAGCTCGGGAGGACGTTACATGAGAGAAAGGCTGTCATAATGCATGCATCACACCAGTCAGTTTAAGCATGGTCCTATGAAAACAATAAAAACCGGGACATTTTCATCAGCCTATAAATCCTCCTGGATGCCCCGGACAGCACATGAAAAGTGGACATGTCTGGGGAAAAGAGGACGGTTGGTCACCCTAAATTGACAGCTCGTTTGATGTGCACACAAACAGATCTCGAACCCACGCAAAAGAGCGATAATCCTCTTTAAAGTACGTCGCAAATTGTTTTCTCATTGTTGACAGGTGCTCAGACGCTGATTGATATAGAGAGGAGAAATCGTGTGACGTGCCTGCATCAGTGATCAAGTCTACAAGGCTGGGGTTCCCTCGACTGATGCGGCCATAGAGGTCTAGTTTTTGTATGAAGGCGTGCACTTTGTCTGCAAGGAGCAAAATATGAGTTTCGCGGCCTTGCAAAGACAGTTTAAGGCCATTCAAGCGGTCAAATATAGATCAAATAGGACAGAGACGTAAGCCACATATAGTGTCATCTAGATGCTTCACCAGATCTGATTTGATTTCTGTCTAAAACCCCTTCACCTCCTCTCGCAGCTCATACAACCGCTGTAACATCCGCCCCACTGGAGAGCCAGCGAACTTCAGTGTGACTCGCTGAAACCGCTTATCACCTGCATTTGCGCTTACGATCGACAAACGAATCAAATTTGTTCAAAACTTCTCTTTTTTAAATCGGTCCAAACACATTTTAATTTCTATTCAGGAGTTATTTATATACAAAACTAGAACTTTTTATGACAGTAGTTTAATAATAAGAAAATGTTTTGCAAATTTTCTTTTTCAGTTTTTTCCCTCCCATCCTGTAGCCTACTGGCACAGATCCCCCCCCCCCCCCCCCCCGTTGAGAATCACTGTGTTAGGGACTTCAAACTTCTCTCAATACACTTTCATAACATTTTAAGAAACTTTTTGCAAACCAAGTGCCATGTGTAAAAAGCTTTACACACTGCAACAGACTACAACACTGTCAAGTTTCTAAAAAACATATCACAGCCAAATCAGGTTTATATTCAACATCCAGAGTAAAACAGAATAACCCAAATAAAATAAATTTTTTAGGTGGAGTTATTTGTAGTTCCTATAAGTAATCAATATCTGGCTTGAAGTAAACAACCTGCAAACAAGTATTCAGAAAAGAGCAACTGACACAGTAAATTCATCAAAGATAATTAAAAGCTTTAACAGTCTAAACTTTCAGGGGAAAAAAAAGGTTTTGCTCAAAGTGATTTCTGCACCTTGTCTTAAAATATATTTTGTAAGGTTAGGAGTAAAGAGTGAAACACTGTGATGATACAACACCATCATGACAGGAAAAAAAACTGAATCTCTATAATCAATTTAATGAAAAGGCATGGTTCAGTTTTCGGCTTCAGGGTATACCAAAATGTTTAAAAGTTCCCGTGTTAAAGCTGCAAAAATGATACATTATGCTTAGCAGTGGTCGATATAAATGGTATAAGGTAGAAAGGATATGAATTTAGCCAAGTAAAGATTTTGATTATATCGGGCTACAGTGATTGCGCATATTGATGATGTCATCAAGCTGTGCGTAGGGTCAAGCTATACGTACTTTGTACCAGGCGTACTTTTCAGTGTTCACATTACCACTAGATATTGTAAGTTTAAAATTTGTTGTTTTCTAAATAACAAAAAAGAAACCTGTTGAACTTGAAGTGTTATGAGTTCAAATATCTGGAGCTTTATTTTTGGGTGATATTAGATTTGTGAATAAGTGATCAGGAAAGCAGAAATAAAGGTTATATCTCTTTTTACATTTTGCACTTCAGTTCAATTTTGAATTTTGTGTTTTGATAACATTTAGCTTGTATTTTATCTAATCATAAAAAGGTTTGTAATGTTTTTTAGATGCATTTTGCACAATAAATGTTCTTTATATTGGATTCTATACTTTATTGAAGTCATTGTTCTGTTGGTATGGGAGAATGCTCAAAAATAGTAATATTGACATATATAAACAGAAGAAAAGAATATACCGCAATAAATATTGTTACCGCACATGCTTCAGATTATATCGCAATATAGAATAGAGGCTGTATCGCCCACCCCTAATTGTGCTGTTCCAGCCACTTAAAAAGATACCAGAGACTACTGCCCCTCCCTTGCTTGTTGCTGCACAATGCTGTTCAGCGAGCTGAAATTAGCCTCAAAGACAAATTTGGCTGTTTGAAAGATTTTCCAGTCACGAAAAATACAGTCATGTTGTGGAAAATAAAAGCACTTCCAACCAAATTTAGCTAACAGTTTTTATAAAACTACAACGGATAAGCCAGGAGGGCGATGTCTGTTAAGCAGGCAACCACAGGCTCTACAGGAGCAGATAGCCCAACTAAATAACCAGCTAATCTTAACTTGTACTTGTGATAGGAGGAAAATGACAAACAGTTAACCTATTCAACTTAATGAGTTCTGTTTTTGGTTATATTTTTGTATATGTATTATATCAAAATAACCAAATTCTATGGATGACATTATTTCCAGTATATTACTATAGTTGCAGTAGGAATCATTGCTGATTTTTAGGCCCGAGCAGCGGAAGCGCTGCGACAGCCTATTGTAATCGTAATGTTTATTATTGTTTGATATAACTTAAATAAGATAGCACAAGGACAAAAAGCACAAGTTATACAAACAGTAAAGGACAGCTGTATATCAGTTAGTTTAGTTTGCCCTCTTCTCTATCTACAGTCAACTCCAGATTGTTACAGCTGTACATCTGAGCTCCTGTTTTCCACTCTGGCCTTCCTGTCCTTTCTGACGCAAACTGTGTACAGCGAGTATCCATCCTTCACGTGTTGTTCTTTGGTCGAGATGCAAAACAATGAACAATGAGATACCAGAGAGAAATAAAACGGCGCAAGTGCAACCAGGGCCAAGTATCTTAATGTAGCTAAAAACCAGAGTAGACAATGCGCCACCGGCTGCCATGTTATCCTGAATAAGAAGTTCTGACATTGACACACTTCCTGTAAACTTCATCTGGAAACATGCACGTGTTTCTCTGTCGTCAACATAAGAACGCGGCGTTTCTGATCTGCCTCAGGTTTCATTGTTCTGCTTCCCTTCCTTCCTGCGCTTGTCCTCCATTAGAAGAAAATGGATACGTTTTAGAAGGTAATTGCACCTGAGAGGACTGGAGAGGGTGTACACACACATATGCACACACCCACAGACATATACAAACACTCAGTCTGCTCCAAGAGCTGGTCGCTTTCCCCCGTATGCCAGCTCCAGTTCCCATGGAGTCAGATGTCGCGCAGTGTGCGAGGGGTTTCATGCTCCTCGCTGCTTGTTTCTGAGTGTGTGCTTTGAGGAGATTTCATTCATACCTCTGTCCCAGCACAAGGGGAAAGGACTGCACCCGCTCATCGCCATAGAAACGCATGTCTGCCCCTTCCTGTGCCTGTCTGCTCCGAGGACGGAGAGGCAGCTCGGCGCTTCACAGCCTCGCATCACACGCACCGGAGTCAAATAAACAAGAGCAGCGGGATCCCGTGACAACTTTCAGAAAGCTCTTACATAATCCAAACACTAATTTATATAAAAATACATCCTCGAAAGGATAAAGTAGCTCTTTTACGCAACAGTTTGCAAACTGTTACTTCCAGTGGGAGAAAATCCTCTGAAGGACCATTTTTGGAAAGAATCCTCCAAGAGAGGCAGATCCACGAAAAGTTTCAGCTCAACAAAACTTGTCCTCTTGATATTTTCCTTTCATCCAAAGTACCACAAGACAATAAGGATCTCCAGAGACCCTGAAAACTTCAATGCTCTTCCTTTTCTGTCCACTTCTGAGTTACTCCTTAGTGGCTCTTCTCTGTGGAAAAAACATTGTTACTTTTTAGACTCAAATGAGCTTTGTGCTTGACCTCCAGTCTTGGTCGCGGTGAAAGTTTAGAGCAACTGTTGCGCAGGGGGGAGAGAATAAATCCGCCAGGTTGCTGGGATTGCTGGGTAAAACCCTACTTTATCAAGAACACAAAGCCAAATCCAGCTTGTACTGAACAGTGCTGATCCAGAGGAGCTTCGGTCTGCCGGTGCTCAAAAAGAAGGAGCCACAATTACTGTGCTCAGGGAGAAACAAACACAGAGTTATCGTCTTTTGTCGGAAACAGAAAGTGAGAGGACAGATTGGGCCAGCTAAACAAAGGAAGCAGAGACAGAGATGGGGAGGAATACAGCGATTGTTTCCAAGTGAATGAGAGGAAAACGAGGACAGAGCAACACAACTGAAAGAAAGTTGAGGGAGAATGGGAGAGCTCCAAACGGAGGGGACTGCTGGTGAAGGAGGAGGAGCTGAAAACTATTAATATGCTGATTTAATCCTCTCCATTTAACAAAAAAAACCTCCCACCCCTACTCATGAAGCTTATCTCAAAGTGACTCAACTCTTAAGCTAATAAAAGCGAGTCAAGGAATGTAAAAACGCATATTTTATGTTCAGCAAATTTCTGTTTTATTCACTAAAGACAGGAGCAACAAGATAGAAAAATGCTAAATAAAACAGAAAACTGACCTGAAAATACTAGTTTTGATAGATTACAAAGTTTTTTGTCATCTAAGGACTTTAACACAGATAAGAGAAAAGTTTTGATGCAGAGTCATTGATATGAGTTCTGTATCTAACTGCAAATAAAGGAATTACAAAATCTGTTTCCTTTATTTATGCATCCAAGCATGTGCCTTTTTGTTTTTAATTTTAAACTCAAAGAAAAGGGGCATCAATGATGTTGGCTGATAGAATAAAAATGGTGGATATTCTTAGTTTTTATGCATTTAATGAAGAGGGGGGGGGGAAATGTCTGATTTATTTCAGCATTTGAAATCCCAATCACCAACCAGTGCAAATTAAGGGAAAACAGGTTGATGCTGATCTCTGGATAATTGATGGCACCTCTAAATTTATAGGGTTTGTAGTTTTGTTACTTCATAATAACTTTTAACTTTAACTTTTAAGGTAAATAAATTTAAGACTTTGCGGAAACGCTGTCAATGTTATTCCACTTTACAGTCAGATTTAAGTCAAATTGGATTAAAGGAGTTTCTTTGCAAGCAGAGGATAAATTACAAATATCAAAGAACAATATGCTACAGTCATGTTATGACCAAATGACCACAGCTAAATATATAAAATAAGAATAGATATTCTTGCTTGATAATAATGATTTTGTTTTGTTTTTTATTCATTTTTGTCTACCCAAATTATTTTTGGGGCTATATCAATAACAGGGTTACATCCTAAAATACAGAACTGATCAAATAAAAAGAGAAAAAGAACTACAATTTTGGGGGAAAGTATCTAAAAAAAATTCAAATTTCCTAGGGGACTACAATGACTTACAAATTAGCGCCATTTAAACATACAATCAAGCTTACATAAGAACTGGATCAGCTTCAATCCATCACTAAGAAATCATTGACAAACCTGTTAAATCCTGACGCAGGTTTGTCTCCAGACACCCTAACTGAGAAGCCATTCAAGTGGGCCTTTTTATGCATGTATGCACGTGCAGCTTTCCTATAATTTGTGGTCCATCTCAGGCTTTAGCCCATTGTTATGAAAATATTCCAGGGAGCTGGGGGTTTGTGTACTGGTGGGGGGCTATTAAAAGCCTTTTGTCAGAGGGGCCGGATGTTGCCATGAATGGGAAGAGCTCTTCTGGGATTCATCCAAAACTCCTTTTCTTGTTATTTTTCTCTGAGCATTTGTGTGAACAGGATTAGTTTGGTGCAAAATGTAAATACAGCAATTAAAACCTCAGATCTGTACTTGGGTCGGTAAATATTTTTACTTCTTACAAGGTCTTTTAGGTTAAAGAAACAACTCAATTACAAACATTTCCTAAAATAAGAACAAAAATATCAAATTTTCTCCTTAGATTTTATGTTTCTAGCATTTTTATCTTTAATGAATGAATAAACCATAAATCATCTATATTAATGCTGCATGTTAAAGGAAAATTGTTATAAAGATTATCTAATAAATTATAAAGCAGAAACAAGGTTTAAATACAGCTTAATATAATCAATAATAGAACTCCAAGCTTGTAACCATAAAACTAAAATGCCTAATATTGTTAAAATAACCCGTTTAAGTCAATGGTTCCCAAAGTTTCCATCTTCTGACCCACAAAATGAAAATATAAGTGGCTTGTGACCATGATTGTTGGTTAACCATATGAGCATTTTTAATGAGTCAGTTAAAAAAATTGTACAATGAGGACACAATCAGCATCAATAGCCAGTATACTGACCACTATGTTTCCATTAGGTATTATCAAACCTTGTTTTTATCGTTTACATTTATAAAATGCATGTGCTTTTCTATTGTCATTTTTGATATCTAGATTAGTTTTTGAAGAGGAACTCAAGACCCCAGACTTACACATTTGTCACCCCAAATGTGGTCCCGACCCCAACTTTGGGAACTACTGGTCTAAACGTCACTTCCTCACAGCTGGCTGTTAAACCTAATTTTTATTCCAGAAGGATGTTCTATACGATTTGTTTGGGAGTACTGAGGTGAAGGAAATACATATTTGACTTAATGTATGAGCTGATAAATGAAGGGAAAAGATGAAGGAAAATCCTAGGACCGAGGTGGAATGAACAAAAACAAACTATGCTCAGGGCCACATGCTGATCTACCAGCTCCCTGCAAGCTGCATGTCTTCATATGTGTCACGCACACCGACCTAAAAACAGGAATGGATGCTTCAGGGTTCCCGAAATAAATCAAATCTTACAGAGTGGGTTTTAGGACCTCTGTTGTAAGGGAAGGTGGTGCTTTGATCGCACGAGACCAAAGTGGAGCGTTTTGGTCCGAAGATGAACTACCCTGAATGCAGAAAACAAACTGTTGGGATGCTTTTCTTCAGCAGGGAGAAGGAAGCTTGTCAAGAGTTGATGGGAAGATGGAGATGATGGGTGCTAAATGCAGGACAATCCTGGGTGGAAACCCTGCTTAGAGGCTATAGAAGTTATAAAAATACAGCCTCAGCTACAATGAAGTGGTGTAAATCAAAGGATATTCGTGTGTTAGAATGGCCCAGTCAAAGTCCAGGCCTACATCCATTTGAGAACATGTTGGAAGCTGATCTCATCCAATCTGAGATGAGAAACTGATCTCACACTGATCTGTAAACTCTTTCAACATTCGTACAAATGCTTCCAAAACTTTTCCTACCCCTCATATGGAGTTGCCATTTTTATGTTGTCTGCAGATTAAGTTTCTTTTCCTTTTCCTCAGGCGTTAATCACATGGAGTATTAACAGGTACTCAGAATTCTTAATGTGCTTGTACAAACCTAGCAAATCTAAATCCAAAGCTAGCAAAACAAAACCCAGATAAATCTGTTTCTACAACATCTGAGGCTGTGGATGAACTTTAATAATGTAATGCATGAGTAAATGAAGCAGCTGAATGATCTCACAGACTGTGTTTGACAGTCAGCTACTCACCTGTGTAGTATGCAATCCTGGAAATATCTGAAAGACAAACAGAAAAATATCCCTGTCAGCTTGCTTGTTTGGCTATGAGGCTCCAAATGAACAAATAAACAGCAGATGTCCCGAAATCTGTTCAATTGTATGACCTCCAAAAGAAATATCCTGGCCTGCTCAGCAATTTATGTCGCAATAAAATGGATTAAAAAACCAATCCATGGCCTTCTTGTCACACACATATTTCACTTGGTTATTGATTGACTTTTCAAATCAATATCCAATTGGCTCTTTATTCACCTCTGACTCCCATGTTGAGGCCTCACTATTTAAAAGTAATCAAGGGTTAAAGTGGGAAGTCTGGAGAATAGCGCTATTGTTTCGTGTTAAAGGTCCAGCAGCTGTGAGATGAGGATGTGGTTTAACCTTTCACCTTTTTGTCCGGAAGTTTAAACTTCACAGGAACGTGGAACATACTCTTATGGCTTGACACGAGTGGAAGCTAAGACTTTACGTAGCTTTAATTCCAGTTTACCACCCTGCATCCAAATGACGATGGATTAAATAATCAGGTTACTCGCCAGCAGGACTTGCAGTCTTAGAAGGGAATCCATAAGCTGCTCTAAGATCTCTGATTTCCTGCAAAACCCTTTAGATTGAAACATTTTCTGCATCCTCTTTGAAGGACAATTTGAAAACTCTTGGGCTGAATCTTTGGCTTCAGGAACAGACAAATATAAACTTGTCAGTGGCTTGCAAAAATGTTCACAGCCTCTCAACTTGTTTGTGTCACGTAACAACCACAACTTTAATTCGATCGATTTTAATGAAATTACAACCCAATGTAGCACATTGGAGGAAATAAACAAAGAATATTCAACAATTTTCACAAGTAAAAATCTAAAAAGTGTAGCCTGCACTTATTTTCTCATATCTATACTTTGCAGCACCATCTATCAAAGCCGTTACAACTGCAGGTGTATTGAGGTATGACTCCACTAGCTTTGCAGACCTAGAAACTAGAGACCATCTGCAAACAGCAGTACTTTGAATCAGCTGTCATTTGTTTACTGTCGTATTGTTGGAAGGTGAACATCAGCTGCAGTTTCATGTCTTTTGCAACTTCAAACTGTTTTTCTTCCAGGACAAACCAGTTCCCATGTTCCCGCTGAAGAAAAGCATCCCCACAGCATGATGCTGCCCCCACCATGGATAAGGAAACACTATTATAACCGACACAGCTCCTTTCTTATATATGTATATATTTTTTAAAAAGGCTAAAATTGTACCGGTAAGTATTTTTTTTTCTTCTACGGTCTTAAGGTACAAAAAATAAAATAAGAAATTGTGTCATGTGATCGTTTGCTGTGCCCCTACATGGCTTGTGTCAAATTTCAACTGGACTTCCTGCCACTTTTCTTTAAAGATCAGCTTTCTAACGCGAATAACCATCAGTTGCTTAAACGATTATGTTCTCCTGTTAATTACGGTGGACGGCCATGTCTTGGAAGGTTACAGTCCTGCTATACTATTTAAAATTTTGCAGCTGTAAAACCACAATATGGGAAAAGGTTCAAGTGGTATGAATACTTTTCCCAGTCACTATTAATACTTTGACTGACAGCTCCAGCAAGCTTCGTTGACAGAGCAGCTCTGTAGCTCTGACAGGAAGTTCAGAAGTAGCTTAATGGGAACTTGACACCCACTTATTGAACTGACTGGGCTGTATTAGAGAGAGGGTTTTAGGTTATATAAGGATAAGTGCTTTAGAAACACGGATGTACACAGACATAGTGGGTATGAAAGTCCAAATACACAGAGGGTTTAAGGACAGGCATGGCTGTCAGCAGAGACGAAGTAATGGTAGGAAGAAAAATCCAGAGAAACAGAAAATGCTACAGATGTGACTCATAGTGGGTGTATTATTAATAATTTTTGTTATATGACATATACTAGTTTATATCAAAGGTGGTAATGTCAGTAATGAAATTTAAAGTTGCATTATGTAATACATTTGTTCAAATAAACCGGTTTTTGCAATCTATAGTCAATTTGTTCATGTGCCGACCAAAGGATCCATTTTCAGACTTGATTACAAGACCTAATAGGGTTCCTACATATTTTTCATATCCAAATTCCATAATTTGAGACTCAATTTTTTTAGATGTTTAATTTGCAGTCCATTTAATGATGTAATTTCAAAACTTCAAGTCAACCGGCTTTAAAGTTAGGTAAGGAAGGACAGTGGTAAGGTGGATGGATGGAAGATAGATGGAAAAAACGGATTAATGTATGAACAGCGGGACAGATAGATGGGTGAACGGATGGATGGACAAACCGGGGACAGAGGTGAAAAGCAGCAAATTCAAGACTTTTCAAACCTGTGTAGTAACTAAATATATTTTGTGTTTTGAAAGGACAGATGAACAAATGGATGGAGAGATCAACGGAGGGAGGGCCGGATGGATGGACAAAGGGATAAATCGATTGACAGATGAACAGTTGAATAAATGGACAAAGGGATGAATTGTTGTATGGACGGATAGATAGATAGATAGATAGATAGATAGATAGATAGATAGATAGATAGATAGATAGATAGATAGATAGATAGATAGATAGATAGATAGATAGATAGATAGATAGATAGATAGATAGATAGATGGAAAAACAGACTGAAAATATGAATGGATGGACAAACAAATGGAGAGATGGAAAGATGGGCAGATGGGTGGAAAAACGAATGGATGATTGGATAGTAATTTAGTAATACCTCAATATATGTAGTGTAAATATAACCTAGTTTCATCATTGGCTTATCTTATTTATCCTTTCAAGTATTCCACACATACTAAATCAAAGGAAATGGAGAGGTGAACTGATTAGGAGAAGTTCATGCTGACAGAATCTGTCTATATAGTATATTTAATGACCATTTAATGGACCAGAAATCTCTCAGTAGCATCTGCTGTCTGGCCTGCAGGCTGTCTGAGCTCTATTGCATCTCTATTTGTCCTTCCCCATCTCTCTCTGTTAAGAATGCAGAGTAGTTGAAGTGCTATGTTGTCAAAGTTTTGCAGCCACTTTGGCAGTCCAGGGTTAAAAGGTGTGGAGACAGTGGTGTTTTCGTGGTTGAGAACTAAGACTGGATATTAGATGAAGAGCTTCAAACAAAACAAAAAGAGCTATCATTGTAAAAGCTAAAATGTAGAAGGTACAAGTAGATACGTTGCTCCAATTTCACCACTGCAGGAAAATCGTGTGAGGAGGAGGCATTAATCTAACTAGAAACCAGTCAGTTTAGCTGTCTTTAAAGTTCGTAAGAGGGCTGTAGAACAAACACACACATAGATAACAAGCTTGTCTACAGACTGACAGTCAGCACAGAAGACACCTGCTACTCCAACTGAGCAGGAGAAGGACTCAAAGGTCCGTCTGTGAATTGTGCCAAGTGTCACTCAACATAATCCAAACTGATCTCGCTCTTATGCCTTGTCCACACGTAGCCGGGTATCTCACAAAAGATATTTTTCTACGATTTGGCCTGTCATCCACACGAAAAGGCAGATTTACGGCATCAAAAACGATTCTTTCTAAAAACTCCGACCAAAGTGAAGATTTGCGCTTTTCTCTGTTTTAAGCGTTTGCTTGTGGACAGAAAGAGGCGGAGGTTTCGGTTTCGCAGCGTCATTGTCTGTGACAAAAATGCTCCATCATCACATGTGTAACCTGTTTTTACTCTCAGAAACAGCAGCCTGTATGCCCTGAGCTGTGTTGGCATTATCAATTGCTTGGGTTTACAAGCTCTAATACTTTTGTATGATACAATTTAGAAAGTAAAAAGTTACTCTGAGTGGATAGGATTTGGGGGAATTACTGCCCCCTACAGGTTTGGCAAGCCTATGAATTTGCTTGACAATGCACTTATGCAGTTAGGTGTGGATAGAGATTTCTTTTCAAAAACAAGGTGGTGAGGAAATTTGTTTGTAAATTTGGTGTATCTCTATCAAGGACAATTGTTGGGTTACCCACTGACTTACACTAAAACATATCAGGGTTCCTACACACGTTTCATGTAAAATCTCCATCCTTCTCCAAACTCAAGTTTCCAAAATTCCCAACATGATGTATATGGAGAACCTCTACAGCAGACATACTTTAACAAGGAAGGAATGAAGGAAGGAAGGAAGGAAGGAAGGAAGGAAGGAAGGAAGGAAGGAAGGAAGGAAGGAAGGAAGGAAGGAAGGAAGGAAGGAAGGAAGGAAGGAAGGAAGGAAGGAAGGAAGGAAGGAAGGAACCTTTAGAGAATGGGAGAGAGAATTAAGTATAGAACAGACATTCTTCTATATTTTTATTTAAGTGTTCCATCCTTTTCTGACATACTGGCATCTCATTCTAAACTATTAAGTAATTAATTTATTAATTTATTTACCCAAAATGACACAACTTAATTCGTTGACACTTAGTGTATAGTTGTAGCCAAGGAAAGAGGAAAAACATGGAATTTAGTGTGATCCCCTGTTCAGAAGCTCGAGCCTTAATTATAATTTCAATTCATCCATCCATCCATCCATTTTCTTCCGCTTATCCGGGGTCGGGTCGCGGGGGCAGCAGCCTAAGCAAAGAGACCCAGACTTCCCTCTCCCCAGCCACTTGTTCCAGCTCCTCGGGAGGAACCCCAAGGCGCTCCCAGGCCAGCCGAGAGACATAGTCCCTCCAGCGTGTCCTGGGCCTTCCCCTGGGCCTCCTCCCGGTGGGACGTGCCTGAAACACCTCACCAGGGAGGCGTCCAGGAGGCATCCTGACCAGATGCCCGAGCCACCTCAACTGACTCCTCTCGATGTGGAGAAGCAGCGGCTCTACTCTGAGCCCCCTCCGGATGACTGAGCTTCTCACCCTATCTCTAACGGAGAGCCCAGACACTCTGCGGAGGAAACTCATTTCAGCCGCTTGTATCCGTGATCTCGTTCTTTCGGTCACCACCCAGAGTTCGTGACCATAGATGAGGGTAGGAACGTAGATCGACCGGTAAATCGAGAGCTTCGCCTTTTGGCTCAGCTCTCTCTTCACCACGACAGACCGGTAGAGCGCCCGCATAACTGCAGATGCCCCACCAATCCGTCTATCGATCTCCCGCTCCATTTTTCCCTCATTCGTGAACAAGACCCCCAGATACTTAAACTCCTCCACTTGGGGAAGGACCCCATCCCTGACCCGGAGGAGGCACCCCACCCTTTTCCGGCTCAAGACCATGGCCTCGGATTTGGAGGTGCTGATTCTCATCCCAGCCGCTTCACACTCGGCTGCGAACAGCTCCAGCGAAAGCTGTAGATCACGCTCCGATGAAGCCAACAGGACCACATCATCTGCAAAAAGCAGAGACCCGATCCTGAGGCCACCAAAACGGATCCCCGCAACGCCTTGGCTGCGCCTAGAAATCCTGTCCATAAAAGTTAGGAACAGGATCGGTGACAAAGGGCAACCTTGGCGGAGTCCAACTCTCACCGGAAACAAGCCCGACTTACTGCCGGCAATGCGAACCAAACTCTGGCACCGGTCGTACAGGGACCTAACAGCCCGTATCAAGGGGCCCGGTACCCCATACTCCCGGAGCACCCCCCACAGGGCCCCCCGAGGGACACGGTCGAACGCCTTCTCCAAGTCCACAAAACACATGTAGACCGGTTGGGCGAACTCCCACGCACCCTCCAGGACCCTGCTGAGGGTGTAGAGCTGGTCCAGTGTTCCACGGCCAGGACGAAAACCGCATTGTTCCTCCTGGATCCGAGGTTCGACTATCCGTCGGACCCTCCTCTCCAGAACCCCTGAATAGACCTTACCAGGGAGGCTGCAATATTGCGTGGACATCGGGGGCAGTTCCCTTGGATTGGCAATTTCAATTCAGTTTATTTATATAGCACCGATTCCCAATAGATGTCATCTCAAGGCACTTTACAAGAAAAGTCTTTTCAATACAAACATACAAACATTCCAATCAGTTTAAAGTTCTAGTTTGTTTTCCATTTAAGGAATCCCAGCAGTTTGCATTATACATTTAGTCTTTTCTTCCTTTACTAATACAATGAGCAGAGAAATGTCTGGCTGTTCTTGGCCAGATTCTGTGGGGATGAAGCAAAGTAGGTTCCTTTAATCAAAGCCACAAATGCATTCTTTGTAGCTCTAAAGATTTCCCAAACTTCTGCCGTGTCTCTGAGCACAGACCCTCTGCAGGTCACATTTGCATGCAAGCTCTGACTTTTAGAAGGTGAGCTCAGAAGTTTGAAGAAGAGCAGGGCGATAATCTGTGTGGGAAAACAAAGAATGCTGGGATAAAATGGAAAACCTGTCTCCTGGTAAAAGAAACTTTATAGCTGAAATCGAGCGTTTGCGATTTCAGATACTGACTTTAACCCTGACTTTTCCAGGGACTTTACCACTGTTCCATGACAGAGAAAGCCTGAAAGCTAAAAAATATAACATAAGGGGAACTGTAATTTGGAAAAAAGTTTTGGGCCGAGCCAATCAAACTGAAAACAAACACATTCCAGTAAAACAGAACTTTGGACAACTTTGTCACAATAGTCTGTATATCTGCTTTTTATTAAATGCCAGCACGCTGACTGAGAGATGCTGGTTCTTCAAATTACGTTTTGCTTTATTACTCATTTAATGTCGTGTAGTGTCCTAGATAAAGAGAAGTATGTAGATTCACCTAACTCTGTGGAAAGCAAAAGGTCTAAATCAGTTCGAGGTAAAAGTGCTGTCCCACTCAGAGATACAAGTACCCAGATATACACAAACACTGTCTCTTCAAGCTGACTATAATTGTATGTTACCTCCGTTTTTTGGTAACTGTAATTATACAGAACAATTACCAGACAGGCTGCAAAGCAAGCGTCTAAACTCCTGGTCTCACATCTGATTTTAGATCAAATTCAACAGTTTGGAAGAGACCAGAAAGTTAGATAAGGTAAGATATTAGATTTTTGCACATTTAATCATAAATTGTTCAAACACAGACTTTGTATACATCTCACAGACTTCCTACACTATAACTGAATTAGTTGAAAAAAGGCTGCTTTACTTTCTTGCGTTGTGCCGAAAGGTTGACCTTCAAGCTTAGCTGATGTGTAGTATTTGCACGTGTCAGTCTGTAAGTGTGTACGCCAGACGCTCGACAATGGGCGTTAAGTTGAGCGTGAAGTCCATCAATGCAACAACACATCGCTTGGGGCACCAAACATACCTGCCATTCACATTTCACCATTTTGAGACTGACCTTTAACGTGCTTTACACACGTTGCTGCTTTTGCGTTCAGAGCAAGCTATGAAACATTGATATGACTAAAGCCGTGGTTCTTTTCTTTATCTATTTATGAAATGAGTTCGACAGAGGCAGGGGTGCATTTACTCACGTTCTGATGAATATCAAACAATCATCCAGCATCTGCCCCATGCTAAATGAAATGCATTAAGTGCACACACACACAACCCACAGAAAATGCACACCCTGCAGATAAATCCTACACACACTCGCAACATAATAAGGTCATGGAGACGCGTGAGTGCTCGCACTTTTATCTGCCCAAAGCAGACAGACATTCACTCAAGTGTGCATCGTTCAGGTGCTGCGATAAACCCCACCGGCTCACCGAAGCTCCTCGCATGTAAATGTAACACACTCGGAGCAGATACATCATGTTTAATTCAACACAACAGATTAAGGCCGAATGAACTGATGATAGATTAAGCCTTTAAATACTTTTTTTAAATGATACCAGGGATACTTATATGTTGGGTCAAAATCTGTCAAAAGGCTCAGTTAAAGTGCAGTTACGGATTAAATCACAGATTTACAATTCTTTGCAAAAAGAAACCTTGTTTACGTCGAAGGAATGCAAATATGACATTAATTATTGAATCCTGCTTTCATCTTACATGAGAGGAAATACTTGGGATCTGCTGGCGGAGACAAAAATGAACCCCAAGTTATGATTGGTCAGTAAATGCACATTCTTTATTGGATCTGTTTAACTTTATTAGATTGTATAAACTAGTTCAGCTGAACAGAACATGTACATTTCTCCTTAACAATTAAGAAAATATGGAAACTGAAGGGTGTGAGAATAGTGGATGTTTAATAGATTACATGTTTAAAAAGTTCTACGTAGGGCTGAACGATGTGGAAATTGTTTTTTTAATCACAATAATATTTTTCATACCAGTCGATATCGATATACATCACGACATAAAACAAATCACTACTTTTCTCAATATTTAACATTCCCTGGTACAATTTGAAGAATGAATTGATTTTCCCCCCCCTTTCTATTCTTGAAAAGAAATTACAAATGACAGAAATAATTTTTTTGAACTTCCTTTTATTTCAGTCATCTCGTCTCGGTGTTGACCTGAATTGTAAGTCAAAATAAAAACAAACTTTAGAACATGCTTATAAAACAAGGGGTCGGCCTTCGGGGGCTGAGATCACTGTGAACTAGGGATGTGTATTGCCAAAAATCTGGCGATACGATATGTATCGCGATACATGGGAGACAATATGATATATCGCGATACTATATATTGTGATTTTTAAAACTCAAATTAACAGTAGGAAAACTGTCACAGCTTTCTAAACACTCCAACCTGTTTCATACTTTAATACATTCAGTTTTATTACTAGATCTAGGTGATCCACTGGAACAAAGAAGGTGAAAGTTTACTGTCATAATGGTTCCATTCAAATCCTTAAAAAGAAAAAAAAAATTTCGGGAAATAAAATATATCGATATATTGGTGTATCGATATTTTCTTACATCCCTACTGTGAACTATGGAAACCCAAGAAGTTGCGCTGGTTAATTTTTATTTTTATATGTGATATTCTCGATATTCTAAAAATTCAATGAGTTAAATATTTAGATAAATTGATATATATTTATATATAGTTCGACTGCATACAATATGAATGGAGATCTCACTTAATTTATACATGCATGCAACAACCTTTACAGAGGCCTCCATAAAGATTATTTCATGTTAAAATTACTGAGTTTGCCCGTTTTTAAAGTTAAAAGATAAATTATGACTATTTTGCAGATTTTTCCACAGAGGTTCGGCTCAAAATTAACTTGGTCAGTTGAATTTATTTTCATAGCACTTTTAAAACATGAATGTAACCCAAAGTTAAATGAAATACAGAATCAGCAAAAAGAACCACAGTCTGGAGAGGTTACAGCAGAATCTTTAAAACGTAATGATGGTAAGGGCTGCCGTGCAAATATCTGTATTCATGCGCTGTTCTAAGCTATAGCTCATGTTGAGCAAATGTACCTCCATGCTGAGCCAAGATCAAAATAGTTGAACTTACTGAAATATAGATGACATAACCCAGAACCAAAACACCGCTGGGAGTTTATTGACTAAAGGCAAAGTTCACACACACACACACACAGGCTTCTAAACACAACTGGATACACAATGACAGCTACATAGAGAACCATGTGGGCAACATGCAGCATAACAAAGCATGCTGTATTCAGACACAGGCCACAAAATTGGAAAAGTTCAGCCTACACACACACTCACACAAAGAAAGTCAGTATTAACCTCATCTCATAGGCATGCTCAGTTAAAGTTAAAAAAAATCCCTTCACCTTTTGACAGTGGCATATCATGTTCATAGATAAGTAGACAAACAAATGAGTTGAATAAAACACTTTGAACAAAGATGAACTAGTTCATATCATCAAATGAAGGCTGAAATAGTTTAATCCTAAGCAATCTGTTATTGAAGTAACAAATTCTTACATTAATTTCTCTGGAGACCAAGAAAACCCAATCAAATATCCTAATTGAGTTAACTCGTACATCAATCCCTTTAACATTGAGGGTCATAATTGTCTTGGATTATATAATGATGAAACATTCATATCTCTATTATACTTCTGGCTAAGATGTGACCAATTATTCAGATTACTAACCCCAGTTTTTAAAAGTCCTAGTCTGTTTTTTAGGGTGCAGAACTGTATTATGGGCCACACACATTCTTGATTGAATGACTGAGAGTTTTCTCTCACACCCCAAAATAGTTTTCACATTTTACTATAATAATCACAATGAAAGAGACACCATTGGCTGCTGCAGTTTTCTCTCTGTTAGGGCTAAATTATCAACAGACAGCTTTACGCCTGATTCACACCAGGTGCGGTCAGGTTTCCGTACGACTTCCTTACGGACCGCCATTCACACCGATTGCGGTTCGTGTGCGGAACGTCTCCAGAAAGCAATGAATGTTTAGCAATAGTTTGACGTAATACGTGTAAAGATATACTTTGAACGTAAACTAAACTGTGAACTGATGTCCCTGTCACTGATAATAAAAGAAAAAGCCAGGAAAAAAATGCAACACTGATTTTATTTTGAAATACACCAAATGCACCTTGCTGGCTCGCGCCTCCCTTTCTGTCTGGTTCGTGTAATTTCTACAACTTCATGGAAATTCGCAAGTTAACGGAGGTCCGCATCTGCACTGCTGCTGAGGCGTCCAATCAGAGAATGCTGATTGGATTGCGGTGTGAATCAGGCGTTAGGCTTAGGGGTGCGTTGTGTAAAGAGAAGCTGAAACACCAGACATTAAATTTTAAAATTTTTAAGCTTACAAACCTTTTTTTTTCGGTAAGTTTTGTCTGTAAGCTGAAATTATAAACAATTTGTATTGTAACAAAGAGCAATCTTGCTAGTTTTTGCCTGGTAGTTTAGCCAACAACTCTGCATGAAAATATCAACAGAATGGAGAGTTTAAAAAAGAGTAACATTATATATGGAGTCAGACACACATACAAGTCTTCCAAAATAAAAGTCTGTCTTGCAGAAACTCCTTTTTGGACTAAATATCTGTTGCTGTCATGATAAATTGTCAAAATACTGGTGAGATGTCTTACCTTAAAGTTACTGAGTTTTAAGATTTAAAAAGTCTTTATTTTAATGATGTAGTGGACTATGACTCTGGATCAACAAATAAGACACTGGGGCCAAACAAACATGACTGGGACATTCCTAACTGTAATACATACAAGCTAGTTTGTCTAAACTTTGTTTTCATTTATTTAATCAATTTAAAAAATTTAACATTAATTTTAAATCCAACAGAAAATGAAGGAATTACACAATTACCTGCATTAATAATAATAAAACATCTTCCATATATGACCTGCAGATCACCGCTCACCGCTGAACGAGAAAGATTTATGAATTCTGATCATAATGTCGACTGAATGATGAATCACAATATTTCACAAATTTGACAGATGGCAGCATCTGCATAACAAAACAGTTTTTTTTACATATGAGGGGGGGAGGAAATAAAATAAAATAAAAAAAAACAAATGCAGATAAACTAAACCCACCAAAGTTGACAGTTTATTCAGAAATAGACACAAGAAGTTTCAAATTCCTATCAGAAACATGAAGAGACGTAACTATAACCTAAAAGTAAACCATCAATTTCCTATATGCGACCACAAACATAATAAATGGTAATTTATGATAAGTTCTCACCATGATAAAGTCCTTCCATTTACAGTCAAATGTGAGGAGAAGTCAAGAAGAGAACACTAATCCTCTTCTGAAGGACTGCTAAATTGGAAAAAGCTAAAATCCCACCCTTCCGTGCTCTAGTGCCGAAGCTTGTGCTATCCAGTTCATTCAATGACAGCCAATGTCGACTTAGCCTCACAGCTCAGCTCTTTCCGCCTCCTTTCTGTACAACAACTACTGCTTTACTACAACCCAACACACAGAGGCAGCATGAGTAGCACGAGCGAAGGGAAGAGGAGGAAGGAAAAGAGGGGCAGTAGGCAGGCTGTAAGCATGAAAGGGGGGAGGGAGATGAAAGAGAGAAAAGGAAAGGGGGAGAGGGAAGAGGGGGAGTGGCTTTGATCCCTCAGGAGAGTGATGGAGGTGGGTGGGGGAGCAGATGTACAGGAGACAGACGGGAAACAAGTGAAGAAGGGATCATGAAAAGGAAGAAGAAGAAAAGATGGATAAAAACAGCAAAACAAGGTAAACAAAGGTTAAAAAAATATTTAAAAAGTCACATGAAGCGATAAGTAAGCAGAAACTGACAAACAGGATGAAATGTTGCCTCTGGCTATTCTTTCTCTGTCGCACAAACGCACCCCTGAGGAGCCACTCAATTTGTCATAATGTAACGTTCTCCACTCAGCGCTGTGCAACAGAACTCATCCATCTTTACAGCAACAAAGAGAAGCGGGACAAGGGGAGAACCAGTCAGTTGTTCCTCTGACTTTAAACACTTAATCCAATTATACTGTAATCAAATTTCACGCAGCGTGGATCGCAAGCCCCGCTCTGCTAGCTTTTTACCCACCATATGGGTCACAACTTTACAAGTAGGTATGGGTCGGTATGACCTCATAGTACGATAACCCGAAGGAAAACTACCATGGTTTTACTAACATTTAGAATACAGTATACAATAGTTAAAGTAATATGAAGCACGGGTGGCGCTAATTTAATTTCCACATCATACGTGCTTGTGTTTTCCAAGACTTGAACCTAGGACTGAACTGGTGCTGATCTGGTTTTGAAATTATTTGACAAGGTTGTGTTACAATAGATCAGCTCCACTTACAATATACACTGGTGTACACATGTTTGCTATGTGATCTGTTTTAGACCCATTTTGTTCTCAAATTTTATAAATTAGTAGGGCAAAAATGCAATTATATACTAATGACACAGTCATTAGTAGCACCTTTTGCTCAATCTCATGTTAAGACAGGTTATCCTTCCATACTCGATTATATAAGAACAAAAAATGTGTCTTTATATGAATACTTACAAATCTAGCTAGAAGACAAATTCTCATTTAATGCTCACGTTGGAAATATCCTATAAAAAGCTTGGATCTAAACAGGGTTTTCTTTTGTAGCCAGAAAAATTGAAAAAAATATTAGTACCATATTTCTTTCTTTTTTTAAATGCTGGACACAGCATAACAAACTGCATGTCAATGTTTAGCAAATGGAAGCTCTCGGATACATCTGTACCTTTAAGTTTTAGGTATATTACCAACTTAACTTTCAAAGCTTTTGTGATGTCATACATCATACTGCAATAAATTACTCATTTACTTTCTACTTTCATTTAAATAAGCTTCCAAGTCTCATCAATCTCCAGACATTTCCCTCTTCATGTTTCAATAGTATTTTGGTAAAAAAAAAATTGTGAGATTTTTTGGCATCAGTTTAACATCTAACCATATTTTTTTTATTATCTTCTGTAATTGCTTTGTTATCTCAAGATCTGTTAACTTTTTGTGATAATGCTTTTACTTGACACTGTTTTAATGTATATCCTTCTAACAGCTATTTTGATCAGGACGCCAAGGAAGAAGAGACGCTTTCATTCAGTGGTACCCTCCTTGCTAAATAAAGGCTTTAGTAATCAATTTTTTTTAAACTACCTTTAACCAAGGAAAAAAGTTGTCTAGCCTTCTTTAAGTGTTCAGCGATAAATGGGGGATAGGCTCCATATTTCATACAGTCAAACTAGTCACTCCACCACTTTCTGTGGTAGGAGGATTTTAAACCATAGGAACAGTAAACTCTAAACCTTTAGATGACTAAAAGTTTAGACCCTTGGTATACCTTGATATTAGTAACCAGTCCATGCCTACCCACAAGTCAAGCAGACATGGGGGAAAAAAACAAAAATCAGGGACAACAAAATAACATGATTTGTGTATTTGAATAATACAAAGAAAAATCCACAAGCCTAAAAAAAAATTAAATTAAAATAGCATTAAAAAAGCAATTCTGTTTACTATTTACTGTTTGGATTTTTTTAAGCTTAAAAATACTTAGCAGTTTTCCTGAAACTCGTTAGATGCCAAAGTTTTAATACCACAGACCACAAAATATCAGTTAGGATCAAAGATCCACTTTAGTACATCACACCATTTTGTCCTAAAAGCCAGATTTAACTGTGATTTTGCTCAATTCTTGCAGCAAAATAGTGCATTTTATAACTTTTTATTTAAAAATAACAACCATTCCATACAATGTATTGTATGATTCCTACTGCTGATCCAACAAGACAACTGAGCAATGGTTAAATTATGTTTCTCCAAGATTTACACACACAAAAATGAACGCAACAATCCGACAGACAACATGAGAAATACTCACAAGTAAAGCAGTTTACTAGATTTGTAGGTCAAGATGACACAAACACACACACACGCGCACACACTACTGATGCTCTCATCTAGAGTAGCCCTAAGCTTTTATCCTGCTGTCGCTCTCATTGAGAAAAACCCTGCGTCATGATGTTGGTGAACTAACATCACCCTCTAGTGGAGTAGGCTCTAAAGTGGTGTGTTGTTCTCAACTTTATCTGAGCATCCAAAACTTTCTTTAAATATACACACATCTTTTAAAATAAAATAAAAACGTGTTTGCTATGTGAAAGTAAACAGATATATAAGTACAGCCCATTGATACAGATTGTAAGTAAAACGGAACAAAGCCTGAACAAATTTTCCCCAGTTTAAAGCCGTTTGTTTGTGGCTACGCAAATCACCAGGAAGGAGCAACATAGCCCATTTTTTTTACGTTATTCGGCATGACAAAGAGTGGAGAGACAGTGTTGCAAACAAACAGCCATAGTACAAATCATCAATGAACCTTTGTTACAAGAGTGAGCCTGCTGGTGACTAATGACAAAGACAGACACGTATGCACTGACTCAAAGACGGACACTGCTGGATTATCCCCACATCTGACCTCAGCCTCGGTTTATGCTGGGTCTCCAGCATTAGTGGGAGTGACGTCACCTAAATGGCACAAATCCAGGTGTTTCACCACTGATATTTCTCTTTCTCCCTGCAGGTTTATTATGGATCTGACTGACTGCATGGCTGGGCCTGAGGATTGAGCCACGGAAGACATTAGATCACGGGGTTGACTGAGCAGACAGGTGTGATGGTGTGGTTTTTATTTTCTCCATGGCTCTACTGTAAGTGAAGCGAAAAGTTTATACAACTTGAAACAAAAGAGAAAATCTTCAACAGTATTTTCCTCATATCAAGCAATAAAATGTAGGCGGATGTTGGAATAAACAGCGGAATTTGGGCCTAGTTTCAAATCGTTCATACTCTTGTACCTAACTAATGTATAATTATTTAGTTCTGTTAGTTTTCAATTACTTTGATAAATTATGCTGATAAATTTATCAACTCAGCATGCACAGTGAAAACTAGACTCTAAAGATCTTGGATTATGTGCCTCAAACTCCTCCCCCAGATGCTGGGACCTTAATTTCTAAATAAAATGTAATATTTAGTTTAATCTGAAAATACAACTTTTGACCACAGAGCAGAAGTCCAGTCCATTTTTTCCCTTGTTAAGACGCTTCTGGCATTGTATCTGGTTCAGGAGTGGCCTAACAGAAGAATTGTGACAGTTTTACCACATGTATCGGATACGTCTGTGTGTGGAGGCTCTTGAAGATTTGATTCCAGCCACAGTCCACACCTTATGAATCTTCCCCAAATTCTTGACTGGGCTTTGTTTCCCAATGCTCTCAAGGCTGTGGTTATCCTTGTTGCTTGTGCACATTTTCAACCACACATTTTCCTTTCACTCAATTATTATTAGACTTGGATACAGCACCCTGAACAACCAACTTCTTTAGAAGTTACCTTATTTCCAGGGAGTCAAGTCGGTGTGTTTACATGCAGTCAGAGAAAACCGAATTACCGCCTTAGTCCGACTGAATTCAGGCTTTTGAAATGCATGTAAACACCTTAGTCCAGCTGGAGTCGAACCGAACTGGCCTTCTCTTAATCAGACTAATGCACCCAGATAATGAAGCTAGAAAAACGAATTTCTCTGCATGTAGACGCCAACACAGCCTAGCCGAGCTATTAGCAGTATTAGCAGCCTGAACACTCCCCCTTCAAGAAGTGACGAGAACGTAGAAGCGGGAATAACAACACCGGGACGAGCAGCAACAACGGGTGTGAAAGACAATCAAACAGTACAGTACTTACGAAATGTAAGTGCTTGTTGTTGTCGTCCATTTCCTTGTCATTGTGCACATCCTGATTTTACTCCGTCTGCTTCACTACTGCCAGCATTTGTTTACTATCTGTGTGACTCTCTAGGCCAACCGGAAGAATGCGTATGTCACCAGCCTAGCTTCGTGGAGTCGAACGCACTTCATTCAATAATTTGATTTTCTGAGTGATATGTAGACTGTGATAAAGGCTCCTATTTTGGATAAGCTATTAGCTCGATTTTTTTTTTTAAAAAGCTCGATTTAGATGTGCATGTAAACATAGTGAATGTCTGTTGGACAACAGTCAAGTCAGCAGCCTTCCCCATGATTGTGTAGGCTGTAACATAGCGGTAGCATAACATTTCTTTATTAAAAATCCTTTTTAATGGTCTTATATGACCTAAATAGCTTCAACTTTTAAACCAGAGCACTGAAATACATTTAACGTTTCAATTATATCCCATTTTATCAAAGGAGAAAAAATTTATGTTATGATTGCCTAACGATTATACACTGGCCGGGAAGCCGATAGTGTTTGTTTGAAGCGTTTGTTTACCCTTGGGTTTGTCAACCAGCCCAAGTGCACACGCACTCAAATATGTGATGTTAAATTTCTGGCCGACTTGATGTCAAGTCGGCGCAGGATATACCATATATGGACATTGCAGACCTATGCTGCAGGAAGCCCGCCCTGCTACTCTGCCCCTTATATTCAGTCGAGCGCCGCCATTACTGAATTCCGATTCGAAGTACGAACTCGAGCTCTGTTTGGAAAAAGGGGGCATTCCAACAATCAGAGACTTGCCTGCAATTGAAACGGTAAGGCTGTGTTTTTATTGCTCTGCTGTGTGTAACAAACAGCAGCTAACTGCTAATGCGGCTATTGTATGCTAGCGGGAGTAGTAGCTTTGAGGACAACACGGGAAATGGCTGCTACTTTGCAAACAACAAATGACCTAGAATGCCACCAATCATCGCGGCCCTCATTTGCATTATTACAATGACCGTCCACAACAGCCAAAATATCGCATCAGGTCTCGCGAGACAATAATGCCTTCAGAAATAAGGGTCAGAGGAGCTCTGTGTTTATTTTTTTCCCCACTTTTTTTCCACTTTTTTTTTTTAGAAGGGCCTGAAAGACTATAAAAGAGCGTGGGTATCCAAGGTAATACTAGGTTATGACTCCTTTAAGATGCACCAATATAATTTATGTAAACTTGTATAAAGATTGTGTATAAAATCCTAAACATACTTATTGTGGTTTTGATCCACAGTAGGCTGATTAGACTCTTATGAAATATGAAAGATTATTAACCTTAATTAAACAAAGATCACTCTTAGCGAATGCATCCCTGTTTTTAACAATCTTTTTTAATTGATTGGTTGGATTCCTATGGCATGTCTTAGTCTTAGTCACATTTGTATAAAAACTGTCATTCTTAAAAAATACAACTCCCTAAAACGCTGCATCAGTGGCTGTTTCATTGTTACCAGACAGTCCCATCTGGAGTATTTTTAAATGGTTCATTGCCTCATTGTCACATATGAGGCAGAGCGGGGCCTCGATGCATGGAAACTGCTTACGCAATAAATCCTTTTTTTAAAATGACACCTAGTATTGTCTGTTAAATGTAGCTGTCTTTTTCTTTGAAGTTGTAGGCTCTTCTTCTGTCTCTTCATTGGACCTTTTTTTTTCTTTTTCCAAAGAAATTTTTCAGAGACCTCTGTTTTTAATCATTTGGCTAAGTTGTGGGTTTGTTTTTGTGACCAAGGCATCCGTCCTGGCGTGTCAAGAGTGAGTTAAATATGTAACAGAGAGAATCCGAATTTTTCAAAATAAAACATCATTAATACTCGGATAATAAATTAATTAATTTCAGTATTGGCTTTTATGCAAATGTGAAATGCTTTAAGGCGTTTTGCTGAGTTTGCCAAAGGCAGATGGATGAAGAAAAGACTGGGTGTAGGATTACAAAAATACAAAATACTTTTAATATAAAGTTGAGAAGACCAATTTAGCTGCCCAAATGCAACACTTGTGGTGAGTTATTCCCATCTGTAATTTAACAGAATTGGTTTTTCTGGTTTTCTGTAGTAGTGGGAATATCCTGAAAGTGAAAAAAAAAGTGTTACAGTGGACCCCCGCCTATTCACAGCTCAGTATTCGTGGATTCACCTATTCATCAAAAAAAAGTGTTCTGTTCAAAGTAACTCCAAAGTATAAGCGGGAAAATCCATCTATTCACTGATTTTGTATATTTTTTATTTTGCCCATATCTAAAATATTCAAAAGAAAATGCAGCTTGGAAAGCTGGAATACTTGCGTACAATTCTACGTGACACGCTATTGGCTGGGATTTACACACCGGCCACTCCAAGAGCGCCATTCATTTTCCTTGCAGCTGATTGGTCGTACCCCCAAAAGTGGAGATAGGAAAGACAGTAGATATTAGCTTCTGCACTAGTGCTAAGATAGTTTCCAGTGTGTGTATTAAAACATATGAAGGTATATTTGGTGTTTGAACTACTAAAACAGGCAGTTATAGGTGTTTTTTAGGGGGGGTCTCGTGTATTTGCAGGTAGCTGTGGTCCCTAACCCAAAAATGAATACCAGGGATCTACTTTAAAAAGATGTTAAACATCTTATAGGGATTATTTGTCCCTCACCAACCAGTCAGATATTTATGAAAGGTTTCTTGTATTGGCACCATTAATAAAAGCAGCAATTACATAATGAAGATAGGAGAGATTCTAGGGAGAGACCTTATTTTAAAAATAGCTCTATAAATGTTAAGTGGACATATACTTAGTGTTACGAGACTTACTGTAATAGGTGAAGGATAACTTAAATATATTTTAAGAAAAGAATGTGAGAATAGATTCGATCTATCATCCAAAAAACATGGACAATCTCTACAATCTGATACCTTAATGTTTTGTAGCACAGTGTACCTCATTGTTTGACTGGTTTAATAAGTGAGTACTGTCTGAGAAGACAGGTAAACGAAAGGCCTGTCACAGCAAGCGGTAAGAAAAACCAACCAAAAGGAGGGCTTTCTTGTCTAAAAGCCATCGTGAAATTTAAACATGTTGCAGATGAAGCAAACCAAAGATTCTGGTTTATACTTAGGAGAAAATGTCTCCTTTCCTTCACCATCGGCTCCTCTCGCATTACTCCTGTCTTTCCATTAAACAAAGACCAACAATTACTTCTTTCTCCCGGCCTTCTGACTCACTCCAATGCAATTACAATGATTGTTCGCTCAAACACGACATCCACGCATGGCCACACACACACACACATACACACACACATAAACCCACGCAGAAGAGGAGAGGCAGTTCATTTCAAACATCTAGGCTGTTCATTTCTTTTAACTACAGTTTAATCACTATTCAATGGAAATCCTGCAACAATCATTAGTTTATCCAGTCATTTATTAGAGGAAGGTCCACTGCTCCTCGTGTTGATACGGTGCCAAGTATTACACGGTTATTATACAAGTGACACTCTGCAGTGACCCGCTTGACCGAAGGTAGCTTGCTCCAAGTGAAAAACAACTCTGTCTGTCCTTGAGTCTACATGCCCCAAGCAGGGATAAGTCATCATCGCTGATGTCATTTCCTGGCATTGTAACAACCTTCAGTTCATACAGCTAAGCAAAAAAACCGCATTGCACATTCATTTATCAAAGTGCATGAATGCACACACTGATGCTCTGAAACGGCTCTGTTTTAGCTGTGTCAGGCCGCTGGAATCCAATCACACAGCCAAATGGACCTGCAATTTCTTCGCCCAATAAACTTATGTAGTAAACTTAAGTCTCTGCAGCTGAAAATATTCCTGATAAGCATCACCTTACACTTGTATCTGATTGCTACAACTAATTGGTGAATCATTAACCTTGAAGCTTTTATATTGTATATTCTGGAGTCCAAATTTTAAAAAGACTGGGCAATGTGAACTGCACACACACAAAAAAAAACACGTATAACCAGACAATTATAGTCACAAATAATACAGGAATCGAGAAAACGCGCCTTTTTATAGATGCACAAGGCAAGTTTCTTTCCAGCTGTATTATCTTGTTGCATAACTTAACCTCAACATTAACAGACAAATGCAACCACATGTATTTACAGTGAGAGCACTAACCCAACCCTTAAGAAGAAAAAGACTGACTGACAAGACAAGGATGATGTTCATCCAAGTTATCTTTGGTAAACAACATCCTGATTGCAGTACAAGAACAGCAAATAAGCAACCAGGCAGACAGACATATAACTCACCCATAAACACCAGCAAAAGTATGAGCACAGTGTAACTGCTTTAGAGAGGAAGAAGGCGTTTTCCTTTTAGGCTCCTAAGAGACACGGCATGCTTTAGGATGTACAATAAGTGCTTCGAAAATGTGTGTGTGCGCGCCGAGGGGTGTGGGGGTCTGCTTCCTGAATGCATCCCAAAAGCAAACTGGAATGGATGCACAATTTCCTTCTTATCTCTAAACACCCAAACACACATTAGCTCTGCTTTTCTTTCAGAGCTAAAACCACCTCCAGGACTGCGAGATGCGGGGAGGTCGAGTTTATGACAAACAGATACTAAATATCTACCTTCAATGCATATGTAACGTTTTGCATAAATACCAGTGTTTTTCTAAAAACAAAAACTCAGTAAATGTATTTCTAAACATGCTATTGCCGTAGAATTCACACCCTATGTTCGTAACAACCCAAGTAATTCACACTTACAAAGAGTTAAAAACAATGAAATCCATAGATTAAGTGATGGGTAACAAAGTGGAATGGCACAGAGAACAGAACATGCCCACTGGAATTTACTTAATACTTAGTAGAAAAGCACATTTTTTTGGTGACTACTTAAACCAGCCCCATCCCATGATGTTACTACCTCTGAATTTACTGTTTGTATGATGTACTTGGGGTGATGTGCAACAGTTTTCCTCTTTGAAACATAGAGTTTGCAACGTCAACCAGTGAGATATTTTTTTTGGTATCCTGTGACCAGACTATATCAACCCAGTATTTCATTAGAACATCCAAATGTTCAACTGCAAACTTGAGCTGAGCTTCAACCAGCTTTTTCTTCAGCAGTTGAGTCTTCTGCAGTGAATGCCTCAGCAGCAGTGTGTTATTTATTTTAGCTGCAAATTGCATCTCCTTTGATACCTCTCTTTAGCCGTTTTCAGACAGAAGTTCTGCAATATTTGCGGACAATTCCATCCGGTCTTTAACTGGAGTTGTGTTTATAAACACGCCACTTTTTTCCGGAATATTGCCTTTCGGCTGCTTTCACACAGCAAGAAATGTACCGGAGGATCCGTGGGGTGGGGGGTGCGGGGGAGTTGTATGTGGATATTACGTAAACTTAGTGCGGCAGGCGTACATGTCATTTCCCCAAACAAATGCATTATTGCAAAGATGGTAGACGAAACAGAACATCTACTCGCAGCGCTCGTCTTTGTGATGTGTGCAATTTTGCCCTCATGGAAACGCTTAAGCGACATCGATGAAAAAGCTGAAAGGAAAATAGTGACCTTTTTATGTCATCAATGTGTGCGCTCACAGCGTTCCCTGCCCCCCTCCCCTTTCCCCCAGCACCCCACACCCCTCCAGCTTTCGCGAAACATTACCTGACTGTCTGAATGCAAACCTCATACTGCGAAAAGTCAGCTCTTGTTACTAGGTCTCCATCCGTAAAATTACCGGTAATGGGTATCCGGACAAAGTCCGGAAGATTGCTTTCAGACTTAAAAGCGAAACAGACGAAGTCCGGAAAATTACAGTTTTTCATGGCCTGTTTGAAAGGGGCTTGTGTGTGTGGTGCTTGGCTCTTTCATAAATCTTCCGAAATTATGTTCTTACCTTTTTCCAGAACATGGTCAAATCAAGGTGCTGAAGGTTTTGATTGTGCTCTTTGTTATCCATCATTAAATTCTTCCTTTGTAACAACCTGGTAATAGGAAATCTTTTTGGGTCTAAACCAGATTGTGTTCATGTTCAGTGATAGGGACCAGGATAAGCTTCCAAATATTGACACTTTTCTCGCCTTTCTATGTCCTTTTTGAACCTGTTCATGTGCTCGATTAGTTTTCTGTCATTCCTGAATATAAATATTTTTACGGACCCTAATGTTGGTGTGTTCAATGCTTATTTTTCCTGCAGTAGTATCAGTCAGAAAATGTTGAGTATTTGGAAATGAACAGATGCATGTGCTGAGATTTTCAATCTGGTACTGTACATAAATATAAATAAACAAACACACTGCATTAGTCAAGCTTCCAAGACAAATAGCACCAGTTCCTCATTTCAAGTGTTCATTCATGCTTTTTCCCCCCGCCACCTTCGCAATCTGAACGTGCCAAAAGCAATCTTAAATTTGGAGAGGGCTGAAAAAAACAGCTGAGGTAGGTTTGAGGCTGCCAAGCGCTTGGAAAAAAAATAAAAACAGCCACCCTGCTTGCCTGGAAAATAACTCAAACTGCAAAGAAACAAGTGCAGAGTTGTCCGTCTCTGCAAAGTCAAATTACTTCATGAAATCCCCATGACACACACATGCTGTGTGTCGGGATGTCTACATGCCTCCGCGGATAGTATGTGACTGCAGTGAGTGCTATCACTTGTTAGACTCACTATGAGTCACCGTGTACTGCAATCTAGCAACACAAGACTGCTGGCTCTGTTACAGTCTTGCCTTTTTTCTAGAATGTTTTCCGTTTGCTCCGTGTAGACAAAACTCGACAAGAAACTGCGTACAGAAGACCTTTAAAATACAGGACAGACAAAAACACAGTACACATCTCTGCAGGGTAGTGGACTCCCCCCCCCCCCCCCCCCCCTGCAGAATCAGAGTGCAGTCAAGTGTTTCTATAAATACAGGCCTCCTCCACTACTCTGCACTTTATACACACATATGCAGAGAGATATAAGCATGCACAGAAACTAGCCACGCCTGTGTTGGCCTGGCCCAGGAAGGGTTGAATTAGAAAGGTGAAAGCTGTGTGTGCACACAACTGCATGCTATGCAATTTCCTTTGCTCCTGCAGTCTGAGAAGTCTTTCACAATTACAGTTATATGATAATAGAAAAGACATCTGACTAATTAGTGCACATTACTGCACTCTACGCCAGTTGCAAAATGTGTGGACTATAATCATTTTTAGCCAATTTCTTCTGTAAATGGAATACCAGGGATGGGTATTGGCAAAAATCTGGTGATACGATATGTATCACAAAAGGGGGGGATACGATATATTGCGATACTATGAGTAAGACTATATCTTGTGATTTTGAAAACTGAATGTAAGTGTAGAAAAACTGTCACGGCATTCTAAACATTCCAACCTGTTTAATACTTTAACACATTCAGTTGTATTACCTTATCTAGTTGATCCACAGGAACGAAGAAGGTGAAAACAGCCACAAACTACCAGTCCTACTTTTAATTTTACTACAAAAATTACTGTCATCAATATTGGTTCCATTCAAATTCTAAAAAATAAAATAAAATAAAATAAAAATCGATACATTACTTTTAAATATATCAATACAATATCGTGACATAAAATATTGTGATATATTGGCGTATTCATATTTTCTTACATCCTATTGAATACAATTAAATACTAAATTGAAATAGCAGGAAACTGTATTGTATTAATAGCTAAAAGGATTTCCTTTTGAGGCTGACAGGACCTGAGAGAGTAACATGTGTTTTCAACTAACCACACATGAAAGCAGTCCATCCGCAAATTAAAACGACCATATAGGTCGATTGTGACGGCTCCAAAAAACGACCCTATATTCCGTATGCGACCCCTTGTGCTTGAAAATGTCAGCTGTAAAAAACAAACGGACCTTTGGGGACCTGGCGCATCTACCTTGGGCATTTAAACATATGATGACGCAGATATCAAACTAATCTCACTACAAATTAACTAATAAACCTTGTTATTCTGAAGACAGCGGGGTTCACTACGCTGCACATGGTTAAAGAAAAAGGAAAAAAGCCGTGTCACGTAGCACAGTGGTTGAGAGGGATGCGGCCTTCCGGGGGTTCACCTCCACCCCATGGATATTTGCCAAGTGTTGCACTTTCAAATAAAGGCCACTGTGTGGCCACAAAACCTTACAAAAAAAAATGCCGTCTTCACAGATACAGGTTGGTCCTCTTTTTATATACACCCGGGTGGTTTTGGTGCCATTCTTTAATTTTGTGTTAATTTCACATGTCAAAGGATGTGTCATTTCCCCATGTTTAAAACGGTAAAGAATGAAAACAAATGCCTTTTAAACATACGGAGGCAGAGAGTGTTTTTGGATCTCAGGTGAACGTTGTAACTCGATCGTCTGGAATTAATGCGCTATGATAACCACACTGCCACAACCATAAGACTAGCAACACGTGAATGAAGGAATCAAGATAATGTTTGTTTTTTCAAGAGGATGTATGTAAATAGTGAAACTGCAGTGAGTTTTACCAGTACGAATGTTGGGCTGAACTGAGATAAATTTTGCGCATGCGTATTTGGCAGCTCCTCTGAGAAAGGACGCGCATGCCCTGTTGGTAGCTAGTCACTGCTGGATCCGCGCCTGAGTCCCCAGAAAACGCTCACTCAGGTCGTTTTTTGTAGCCGTCACAATCGACCTATATGGTCGTTTTCATTTGCGGACGTGTTGCATGAAAGAGAGCGTTTCCCCTCTGGCTTTTTGTAGTGAAGGAAATAGCACCTTCCGGACACCTTCCGAACAAACTCTTCAGATGACAGGAGTTTGTCATTAATCATCACAACAAGCTGACTTTAAAAAGCTGCTCTCCAACATATAACTATTATCAAAAATTAGAATGGTCCAAAAATAATTGTATTTAGGATCCTGGATCACATCAGTATACAAAACAGCACTTCAGTTGTGAAAATGTAAGCGTCTTATTCGTACACTGTTAAATCAGGAGCCCCAGTGGCCTCAGGATACTGAGGATACTGAACATTTGCATTTTCTTGCATGTAGAAAATGAAGCAGAGGCAAACAGAGAACCTCTTTCACACTTGAGAAAACGCAGAGTGGAACGCACCGTTTCTGAAATTCCTCTGTAATTGATCGTTGCACTGAACGTTTTAGTGTCTATAATCCAAAAGACAAGATCCTAAGATGCTCAATTTTTGAAGAAGGGTGAATAACTTAAAGGCTGTTATTTTGTCAAGGGGATTAGGATCTTGTTTTCCATTCATTTCATTAGCCGTTTTTCAGTCAAATCAAGACAGAGAGCCTTAAAGAATATATATTAATATATGTTCCGATTTCCTGATTTAATGTCTTTAAATATTTTTGATTTACCAAAAATTAAATGTTAAAAAGGAAGCAAATGTTCCAGTTGTTAACCTGAAACCAGCTCCATGATGCAACACAAATCAATATAGAGTGAAAGTCTTTGTCAACATCTGTGGTTAAAACAAACGTTTCAATATTTCAGATGCCAATCTCCTCCATTACCTTCTGATCACAACGCAAGGGTGACTTCTGTGACAAACCAAGCCCCCAAACTGGATTATTTGTGACTGAATTTCTATCTATCTACACGACTGGATTGTAATGCGACTAATTTGATTATACATATCTGGATAGATGTTTAAATAATTTCTCTTGAAGTTTGACGTGTTTCTCTTGTAAATTGCCATAATGCAGTGTTTCTCAAACTTTTTTTATCATTCCCCACTTTGGACAAAGGAGCATACACAAGCCCCCCATGCTTTTATCGCCCCAACAGAATGGTGACCACGCCTGATTTTTAAGGTGTTTTATTTATTTAAATAGCCGAGTTAGTCTACAAGTTTTTAAGGGTATAAATTAGTTGGAAAAAGGGGTTGCGCACTGGTATAAATCCGGCTCAGAAATATATGCTGTCAGTAGTTGCTACATGTAGAACTTCAGCTCACAGTTGGAGAAAATAAAAGTTGTAGTTTTATCAAATTTAAAAAGCTTTCAAAAGTACAAAATAAAAAAAATAAAAAATAAATAAATAAAGACCAAGATACTCATCCCTGTATTTCCTCCGTGGTTGACCGTGTGACTTCTCTGACTCTGAAACGTTCCCTGATCTTTTTAGATATTTGTACATTTTGTAGATGGAATCTCTGATAATGCGGCTACTTCATCTTGTTTTGTTCTGCTGTGATATATTCCAACGTCAAACTCCCAGCCCGATGTTCCAGGTCCCGGTTCTGTTTACAATGATGATCACAATTGCTAATTTATTTGAGTGTGTTTAATTTTGTGGAAGGGGGGAGCTGGTTGATTTAATTTACTGTGCAGTGAAACATTCACAACCACAGAATCTAGGGGGGAAAAACTATTTAAATCCCATTGATGTCACGCCCCACCTTCAATACCTCTGCGCCCCACTAGTGGGGCTCGCCCCATAGTTTGAGAAACACTGCCATAATGTGACATTTGTTTTGAACTGGGATTTTAACAATAGACTACAACAGGTAGTGATGAAGCAAACACAGTTGGAACTTCAACCAACCAGACATGCTTTTTACAACAACTTGCCTCAAAGATATCGCTGGACATCTTTGATAATGAATTGTGGCCAATCCAGTCTGCCCTGGTCATCTTACCACAGCACCGAGACTGTCCTCGTCAAAGTTTTCAATGACATCCGTATAAATACAGACTGTGGTAGAACTACAGTGCTGGTTCTGTTGGATCTCAGTGCAGCATTTGACACTGTTGATCATGATACATTACTAGAACGACTAGAGAGTTGGGTCGGACTCTCTGGTACAGTACTTGGCTAGCTCGAGTCTTACCTAAAGAACAGGGACTTCTTTGTTTCAATAGGAAACTTTACATCAGAACGAACAGAAATCACATGTGGGGTGCCCCAGGGCTCCATCCTGGGGCCCCTCTTATTTAATATCTACATGCTCCCACTAGCCCAGATTATAACAACCAATAAGATTAGCTACCATAACTATGAAGATGATACTCAGCATTACATTACGATGTCACCAGGTGACTTTGAACCCATCCAAACCCTAAGTAAATGCATCGAGCAAATCAATGGATGGATGTGTCATAACTTCCTCCAGCTGAAAAGAAACAAACCAGAAGTAATTACTTTTGGACCGAAAGAGGAAAGCTCAATAGTCAGCACAAAGCTTCAATTAATATAGCTAGAAACTACTGATCAGACCTCAAAAAACTAATCCATGCGTTTATCTTTAGTTGGATTGATTACTGCAACAGCGAATAGACTTAAAAATACTTTTACTAGTTTATAAATCATTGAAAGGCTTAGCACCAATATATTTTGAAGATCTGCTGTTACTATACCAACCCCCCAGAGTCAGGTACTCTGATTCCAGTCTACTCAGCATCCACTCAGAACCAAACATGGAGAAGCAGCTTTCAGTTTCTATGCTCCTCTAATCTGGAACAAACTCCCAGACAACTGCAAAGCTGCTGAAACACTGAGTTCTTTTAAACCACATCTAAAAACGTATTTGTTTAGAGCTGACTTTGAGTAATGCTTTGATGTATCATGTTTTGTGTATGCTTCTTCCTTTACTGCGGTTTTTACTTTATATGCTTTGTCTGTGTTTTACAGCTATTTTTATTTAACTACTTAATCATGTAAAGCACCTTGAATTACCTTGTTGTTGAAAGTGTGGTGTACAAATAAAATTGCTTTGTGTTAACAAGCAGCTTCCATTCGTTTTAGTCAATGCCAAATTTTCTTGAAATCCATCCAGTGTTCTCAAATATTGCTCAGACATTTTCCTCCAGCTAGGCATGGGCCAGCTTTAAACACACTGAAATTTTACATCACACCCTTCTTATTTTTTAAGCCAGCATTGTCTTAATCTTGCCAGAGAATGTGTTGGAGTGACTAAAGTTTTTCAATCTGTACATAGAGTATCCGGCAGTACACACCTGCTGCTGTGCGATGTCAGTCAGCTGGCTGAAAGAGGGCTGCTACACTTACAAGAATAACTAATTCAGCAGTAACAAAACATTATTATTAGCCAAAACCTCTTCACTCTGTCACATATATTGTGGTAATAGCATGTCAAGCAACTGACTTCAGGCTAGTAATGAGAGCAGATAGCCTAAATAATTAACAAGCCAGTAAAAGCTTGTTATATTCCCATTGTTACTATATGAAAAGCAGAGGAGCAAAAAAGTAAAATATTGTGTACAATAAGCATTTAAGCATTGCTACAAATTCCTTTAGCTATTTATCACATAATTCTGCTTAGGTATAAAACTCAAAACCCCCAATAAATAATTGGTAACATTATTACAACTGTAAAAATCAAGGTTTTGGTTGATTTGTTTTAGCTTTGGTTGAAGATTATAGCAAAACGGTGGTGTTTTTACCTATGATTATGATACGGCAAGCAGCTCATACCAGTTAATGTCTAACTTAAGCCTACAGAATGCCAGTAAACACATTTGTAGAGGGCATTTTATTACAAATGGGAATAAAGAGGGGGGGAAAACAACAAAGCGTTGAAACAGATCTATTCAAAAATACTCTGATCAGTTCCTTAATGCAATGTCATCAGAGGTATGTGCCAGATGATTTGGGAGAGGGTATATTTTAGCTTGATTAAATTATGATTAGCAACAAAATTGTAAAATCATTTGAAAATCTGATCATGGCATGTTCTATGGGATAAAACTTGAGAAAAATGCATGTAACAGAAAGGTCTATCCAGTAACTTGAACATATGGCATTGAGAAAAAGGAAAACTCGAGAATACAAACTTAAGACAGTGGAGTAATAACTTATCAGTGTATCTCTACTTTGATAAAATCCCAAACCTGCAGTTAAAACACCTCAAAACTCTGCAAAAAGATGTGCAGGCAACGTCACAGATAATTATTCCTGCGTAATTACGGAATAACAAGAAATAAACAGTAAATGGGGGAATCAAACCCCCCAAAAAACTATTTTATGGCAGGAAGTTCACCAAGTTCGGTTCGTTCAGGAAGAGTTTCAAGGTGACCAAACTGCTGCTATAGAGAAAGACAGAGACTAAACCACAAGTTGAGGGAGATTTTCCAGCTAAATGTAGGTTAATCCGCAGCTCTTATTTACAGTGAAGTTACAACTACACTGGCGACCAGGAGTCACCTTTTCAACTCTTTTGATTAACAAATGACAAAAAAAACTAACATATTTATATTATGACTAAGCGTATCTATTATTTTCCTAATAAAAAGGAGTGAATATAAAAAGGGAATTTTACCAACTTTTCAAAAAGTGGAAACGCTAGCCAGGACGAGCCGCATCCCGTCATATCTTTTAGCAGCTGAAAAAACAGTCCCGCAAACATAACATAAAATCACTTACTTCTTCCAGGTCTCCTCCCAGAGATTTTTGAGCGATTCTCCGGCGGGAAGAGACGGCTTACGGTGGGTTAGTGGTCCGTTATTTCAGGTTGAAGAGCTGAGAGTTGTTTCAGAGTTACAGAGCTCCTGTCTGTCTCCGCTTCTCTCCCCCCTCCTCCTCCAAACTCTCCCTCTCTCTCTCGTAGCCTGTTCCTGCTGCTTTCCCCCTCTCCCACATCCAGCATTCCAACATGGCTGCTGCGCGGAGCAACACACACACACACACACACACACACACACACACACACACACACACACACACACACACACACACACTGAAAGAGGGAGGGAGGGAGGGAGGAAAAGCCTGGCCTGAGGGACAGACTACAGCAGCATGAATGAATGGATGTGTTCATCCCTCAAACATTTAAAATCCTACAACTGCTTTCTTAACCCAGACGTAGGTAGTTTAGAAAAACCTTTCACTAGATCGGAACAATAAAATAATTTTACAGACCAACAAAAAAACAACAACAAAGTAAAACATTTTCTGTGTTACTTTTCTTAGACATGGCACAGCATAGCCCTCGTCAAAATAAGCAAAGCTACACAAACCAGAATACATTTTAAAGATAAAAACAAAAACTTTCTAATAGGCTAATGCTTCAAAATGAGACTGTGCTGTTGTGAAAAAAGTTATTAAAATAGTAGCATATTTGTTAAAGTCAATATTTGAAAAGTAACATAATTTAACAACAAGGATAAAACGTGGGCTTTTTAAATATTTAGTTGATTCTAAGTATTTTCACTTACTTGATCAATTCTTTATATGTATTTTTCTTCAAAAATTTCAGAGTTTCAAACCAAACCTCATAATGTTAGTCCAAAGTATTTTCAGTACATTCCTATATGTAGTGATTACAGTAGAAATCTTCTCTTTATCAGAAAGATCTACGGCGACACCTGGTGGAGATGTGATGTCATCACAGATTTAGAGATTTTGCTTCAGAGTATTTAGAACTGCGTGCAGATTTATAATTCCAAATTTAAAAGCAGGACAATTACTCCAGAATGTATTAGTTTGTTGTACTTTTTAACCAATGTAGCTTGCAGTCACTGGTTAGTTATATGTCACTGACAAATAAATTACTGTGATTCACAATGTTTTGCTTTTTTTTCCCATATTTTCTCACAAGAGTGTTTATATGCTGCTGTTTGGCACATTGTCACCTGAGCTACTACAATCCACACAACTGAAGGAAGTCTACCCTACAAACTCCTCAATGTAACATATCTATTTAAATGTATCTACAAAAATGTTCCACAGGCAATGGTGTGGCTGTGTGTTTGGGATGAGCAGAGGATGAATGACGGTAAGCATCTACTCATACGTCTTTTCCACTTAGGTAACTAATCAGGAGTCATCCCAATTCTAGGTCCTCCAAAAAAAGAAATAGGCATGCAAATTAAAATGCAGATTTACATATTTAGGGAACATACAGCACCTTTCATCAGTAGTCAAGAGCCCTGTATTGTTTTGGAGGGTCACTTGTTTTGTTGGCCAATGACTGTGCAGATGAACTCAAATCTAATTTAAATGAGCTGCTATGAATTAGAATTATAATTCAAGCCTAATATTTTATGTAATTAAGTTTTTCAGGCTGTTTTGTTTAACAGTTTAGAATGAAAGATTAAAAACAACACTGTACAGAGGGAAATTGACAATGATATTGACAGAGCCTACGAAAGAGTGGGCTAAACTAGAATAGTGACTGTTGAGCCAAGTATACTGAAAGAGTTATACTGAAAGGATGTTGAGGAGAGGAAGCTGAGGAGTTGCCACTTGATAAAGTTCAAGGACAGAAGAAATGAAAATATCAAATATCTGAAAACAGAAAAGGAGCCAGTTTCAGATTGATGACCTAATTTTTGTGTTCCTAATATTTACTAACAGATTTTTGTTACTGCTATATAGGCTATCATTAAGTTGATTTATGACTCATTGCTTTTGGGTTAGTCCCATGAACGAATAAAAGTCAAGATAAAGTATTGAATGAGAGATGAGAAGGGACCTTGTAGATACAGAGGCCAAGAAGTATTATGTGCTAAGACGGAGGGGTCCAACTGGTCCTGACACATGTTATGCCCCCTCTACTGAAGAGATAATACTAAAATAAATGCACTGGCAAAGAAACTAATTTGTCCCTTGGACCAATTTCCTTATTTACTTTCACAGTTTTACTTTACCAATGAATTAAAAAATTAAGCTGTTGCATTTTTAGCTTTAGCTACATTGAAATAGGATCACAGTTTTTCATCTGCTAGATCAGGGGTCTGAAACCTGCAGTTCTGGAGCTGCAAGAGGCTATTTGGATCACTTAATGTATTAAACAATGAAATATCACCCTGTTTATTTTTGTTTGTTTTAGTCTTTTATTCTGTACCTCCATATAAAACCGCTTGCCCCCTGGTAAACTTGGAGAACAAAAGCCACTGAGCACATTTGCACTGAATTTTCTTAAACGAAGACGTGCAGTACCTTCATGACGCAGCAGATGGCGACATTTGAACACTTAAACGCATCTCCCTGGAGGGGCGCTAAGCTTTTATTTTGGCAGAGCGCAAGAAAGTAGTGGAGACGTATCGCTCCGAAGTTTGACAAACCAGCGGAGAACCAGTGTAACGTGTGTCGGTAAATTTTGATTCACAGCGTAGCTACAGTAAAGTTTCGGGGTTTGTTAAATCGGCTTTTTGACCGCGCACTGGAGCTATGTTCGCAAGCTAACCAAGTGTCGAAATCGAACCGAGTGGAAATGATCGAGTAAATATAAGGTCAGTCACTGATTTTAACCTGACTTTGTTCTGTCTTAACTCGAATCTCTATTTAATTGTCATTGTCCACACAATTATCCATTGAAACTATGAGATATCTGTTCAGGGGAGTAACTGTAGACAATAATTAGGCCCACTATGTTGGTATCTTACTGATTTGATTTTGTTGGTGTAAAATAGTGTCAGCCAAGAAAACGCTTTGGTTAATGTAGCCATATGTTTCTCAAACAATAAAGAGAGCAATAGAAGCTAGAGGTTGTTTCAGGTTTTTATAAAATGCAAGAGTTTTGTAAACTACGGGGGGGAGGATATTGTTTTAAAACCTAAACTTGTAAATAAGCAACTTTGCTGTTGTTTCCTTTATCTTAATCACTAGGGCAGATCATAAAGTTTGTTTCCCTCATTAACCAGTAGAAATCTATAAAAGCGTTGTCCGGGGTCTATTAGAGGGGCATGTCACCCGTTTTAAGAGTTTGCCTTCTTCCTGCGTGTCAGAGGGGATTTTTTTGCCCATTAGGTTGTTATGAGGTTGTTTCCTAGTAGAGTTGGTCATGTTTACAATTAGAAAATAGGGAAATGAATGGCTCAGTGTGTTTTTAAGTTTTATTTTATTCATTTAATAAACTAATATTCTGAAACTGAAAATATTTGTTCTTAATTTTTGGGACAAGTTGTTAACTCTCCCGAGGAACAGAAAACATAAAAAGGGACCTTTTAATCCCATCTATAGTGAAACCAGTATTTATTTTTTATGTTTGCTCATTTTCCAATAAATACTTTTGTAATTGCTGCCGACTACATCAAGGCAACCCCCTCTCTGACAGATATGAGGTCAAACTTGTTTATTAAACATCCTGAACCTCCTGCAGCATGGAGTTACCTCCCAAAGGGGAACACCAAATTCAAGTTCCAAGTTTTTTAGTTTGTGTTGTATTCACTTAGCGCAATCACATTTATTGAACAAAAAAAAGCATGCATGCATGACAAAGGTGAAGAAGAGATTATGTTGAAATAAGAGTGGAAATGAAGCAATTGGCTTTTGATTTAAAAAAAAAAAAGTGGAAACCATAAGAGAAACCTGAAAGATTGAACCGAAGTAAAATTTAATAAGATGAAAGGAAGGCTAATGTATTAAATTCCTCAGTTTCAGACTTTTAGTTGCAACTAATGCAAGTCAGATGTTTAGACTTACAGGATATGTTGTTCTTCTGTGTTTAAGTACAGTGCACTCCACACTTTTTTTTTTGCCTGTCCTGCTCAAGATGGTTAAATACCTTTTTAAATAAATGTTGACTTTTTTGTATTGGCACAATCTCAATGAGGATTTTGGAAAAATCGAACTTTCAATTAAAAAACATTTGATCAATTTGATAAAATAAAAAAAACAAGGTTAAATAATAATTGTTTATAACAAACCCCTCTTGTTGCAATTATTGTGATTTCTATGAATATAAATGTAGCTGTACCACTTTGTAAAGTGTAATATATTTCTTGAAGTTTATTCAAGGTTTTTACTTGTCAGTTGCACAGAGATTCAGGGTAAAACAAGCAGTTTTTTCAAAAAATAAAGACACTTGAAGAGGAAAGAATCACAATGAGAATAAATATTTTAAAAAATATATTTTTTTTCTTATATATTTTTTTCTTGTCCAAGAGAACTGATGATGAACAGAGTAAAACAGACATTATATTATAGAAATTATTGTAATGACATCATAATAAAGGGAAATGTGCTATACAGACTTTTTGAAAATGAAGCTAAATGACCAAAACATTCCCAAAAAGGGTTTTATTGTTGTAGATAAAGACGACTCCTGGTCAGTTTGCCCTTGTGCCACTTTATACATGTATTTCGTACCAACACATGACCATGTTTTTCAATTCAGTTTATGTATATAGCGCCAATTCACAACACACGTCATCTCAAGGCACCTTGCTAGAAAAGTCATTTCAATTCAATCATACATACTGTCCAATTAATCCTTCAGTTAGTTATTCCAATCCGTTTAGAAGTTTTCTATCTAAGGAAACCAGCAAATTGTTTCAAGTCATTGACTTGCAGCATTCACTTCTACTGAACAAACATGGCATCAGTAGACCGTAGCCTACATTTTGTCGTTGACTTCACAGCAATCCCTCATACTGAGCAAGCATGTAGCGGCAGTGGAGAGAAAAAACTCCCCTTTAAGAGGAAGAAACCTCCAACAGAACCTGGCTTAGTATGAGCGACCATCTGCACCGACCGTCAGGAGGTTCTAGAAGACAGAGGAATGACACAAAAAGAAAAAAAAATGATGTAAGAGTACTTTCTATGCTAAACAGTCTATGCTAAACAATCTATGCTGAACAAGTTGATAACAGGACACGGGAGATGTTCAGTCAACACTCTAAGCCTATAGCAACTAGAGATGGGTCAGGATAACCTAAGCCACTCTAACTATAAGCTTTATCAAAAAGGAAAGTTTTAAGCCTGGCCTTAAAAGTAGACAGAGTGTCTGCCTCACGGACTAAAGCTGGGAGCTGGTTCCACAGGAGAGGAGCCTGATAACTAAAATATCTGCCTCCTGTTCTACTTTTAGAAAGTAAGGGCTTTATATGTAAGAAGGAGGATCTTAAATTCTATTCTGGATTTAACAGGGAGCCAATGAAGGGAAGCTAAAACAGGAAAAATGTGATCTCTCTTTTTAATATTCATCAGAACTCTTGCTGCAGCATGTTGGATCAACTGAAGGCTTTTAATTGAGTTTTATTGGACTTCCTGATAGTAAAGAATTACAGTAGTCCAGCCTTGAAGTAACAAATCCATGGACTAGTTTCTCAGCATCTCTCATGGACAGGATGTTTCTAATTTTAGCAATATTCCGGAGGTGAAAGAAGGAAATCTTAGAAACCTTTTTAATATGGGATTTGAATGATATGTCTTGGTCAGAAAATAACACAGAGGTCCTTTACATTCTTCCCAGAAGCCAAAATAATGCCATCCAGATGAAATGATTGACTAAGTAACTTCTTTTTCAGAGCTTCCGGTCCAAAGACAGCAACTTCTGTCTTGTCAGAATTTAAAAGCAGAAAGTTTAGAGCCATCCAGGTTTTTATGTCTTCAAGACACACCTGTAATCTACCCAACTGATTGCATATATCAGGATTTATGGATAAATATAATTGTGTGTCATCGGCATAGCTGTGGAAATTTATCCCATGTTGTCTAATGATTTGACCAATTGGAAGCATATATATAGTAAAAAAAAATTGGTCCAAGGACAGAACCCCGTGGTACTCCACAAGTAACCCTTGAGTGTGAAGAAGATTTATCATTTACATGAACAAACTGGAATCTGTCAGACAAAAAAGTTGCCTAGTGCTGTTCCTCTGATCCCTGCAACATGTTCAACATGCTTTTTTCTTTCCTACCTCCATTTCATACCTGTAAACAAAGCATTTCAACCCCATTACCTCAAACCACATAAATCAAATATATTTTTTAATGAATTCGAGTATTTTCATGAGAAAAATGCTCAAATCTCAGATATGCTATATTGAAATTGTATTTTATTTTAATAATTGAAAACTTTAAATTATACCCTATTTTGATTGATTTATAGTTCTGATCCCTGTTTGGCAAAGCTAACTTTGCTGAGACTTCAGATTATGACCCCAATTAAACCAGAATAGCTCTGAATGACCTCCTGCTTATAGATAATATTATTTGCAGTCGTAAAACCAGACTAATGTACAACAATTTGAGCTAAATATAGATTACTTTAATGGCTGCAAAAGAAGGCTTGAATTTATGTCTGGAAGGTGTGAAACTTACTGTCAGTAGATTGCACCATTTTTTTTACCTGGAAAAAGTTGGGTATGAAACGACCAAAACTGTAAAGGTACAAAATTGCTGAAGGGGTGAAATTAGCAGTGGGCGATATAAAAGGTATAATGTAGAAATGATGTAAATTTAGCCAAAGGTAGAGGTTTTGACTTTACCTGCCTGTGATTGCACATACTGATTATGTCATCAAGCTGTGCCTTTGTACCAGGAGTACAAGGAGGATAAATATTGATGTTCCGTGTTCGTATTTACACTAGCTATTGTACATTTAAAATTTGTGCTTGTGTTTTATTCTTTTTATTTTTAAATATTTTATCTTTATCTTTATTTTGGGAGAATTTCTTTTATTTTGCATTTTGCACAGTAATTGTTCTTTAAATGGCATTCTATACTATTTTTGAAGTTGTCGTTCTGGTGGTATATGAGAATGTTCAAAAACAGTCATTTTAACATGTATAAAAAAATGTAAATAATATATCGCGATAAATATTGTTACTTGACGTGCTTCAGATTTATTATATTGCAATATAGATTTGAGGCCATATTGCCCAGCTCTAGGAGAAATAACCAATAAGAATAGGTTTTGAATGTTTTTAGTTTGTATTTAAGTAGATGGGAGCAGAAAATACTGTTTTGGAGACCAGACAGCGTGTCTGTAAAAACATTTAATCTTTATCCGTCTTAGCATAGTGGCTGCTGAAGCATTTGCCTGGTTGGTCACAGTCACTTACCCATGACTTCATGTTTTAACGGGGTATAAATATAATTTCACACAGAGGCCTCTTACCTTCAGAATGGAAAAGACTTAAGAACTTGAAATTGAAGTAAGGTAGATGAGTTGATCTTAACAAGTAGGAAATGGCAGCAAGAAAATAGTCTAAATAAGCCTATAGTCTTGTCCAATCTAACCTTAACCTGCAAGATTTGAGGCAAATAAACAACTGGAACTGCCACAGACAAGACTTGGAAAGGACCCATGTTTAGCTTGCCTACACAGACATTGAGGTGTATGGTAATGGATGTAAAAAAAAAAATCTTGGGCATCACGAACTCTGCTATTACCAACCATTAGACACTATCTGAAGGCCAGCTAGTTTGTTAGTGGTTTCGGGAATATCGTAATCTTTTCTTCCATTAAACCCCTAAACGTGTTAACATTCTGTTTCTTTTCCAAAAGCCCTGGACGATTTGTTGGGCATAACGCATTCTTTGATATATCAGGACATTTTAAATAAAAACCTGGTGGCCTCTTCCAAACAAACAAAATTTGTCAGAGCGTTTGGTCCCACAGTAATGAAATCAACAGTCCATGGCCATCTCAGTCCCCAGACCTAAATCCTATTCAAAACATGTCGGATGATGCGAAGGTAATAGAGCATAAGAGAACCCAGAGATGTAGAGAGACTTGTGCAAACAGGAATGGCCAAAGATGTTTCTCTCTGTTTTCTGCAAGCGTGTAAAAGTTATTCTTCTTCAATGAAATATAAAACTGTTTTATCTATCTTTAATAAGGTGTGCCAGTTATTGTGAAGACTGCTGTTTGTTACTAATGACTTTAAATATGAAAATCCATCTGAAAAGGTCACAGTACACAGAGCAGCAGTTCAAAACAATGTAAAAATACATTTAAAAGGGGGCTCAGTTACAGTAATTTGGTTTTCTTTGTGGTTTTGATTCCTCTGGTGACCACCTTGGTTTCTTGCACCAGCGGGTAACCTGACACATCTGCTCTGCGGATATAATGCTGCATGCAATTCACGAGACAAAAGGTGTTCGTAGTTTTTAATAGACTCATGCTGTGTTTTGAAAATATAAATTGTCTTATGTAAAACTCTGTGTGGAAATATTTTTTTTTTTATCATTAAATGACGGATTAGTGAACCATCACTTCTTCCTTTATCCAGTGATGTGAGATTTTGCAAGGAAAACGTTGTCACAATGTAAAAAAAGTGAGCTATTAATTGCATAGCTGTTGAGCTATTTTTTATAGAAAATGTTACACTGTGTTATATTACGGTATAAAATAATATTTTTAAGGATATGTTACATGCAACTTTAGCTCTATTTTTCTTTTTAAATATATAACAATGCAAAATATTATTACATTAATGATGATGATGTGTGTAAATGGGCTATGTGTGTGTATTTCTGGCAGGCTGTGTGTGAACTTTGTGTGATGGCGGAGCTCCCGGCGGGGCTCCTGGAGGCCTGTGTTGTGGTAGGAGCTCCCAGCCATAAGCTTCAAGAGGTACAGCATGTATGTATACACTAAGACGAGCTGAGATGGAAAACTTGGCAGCTAGCAGCAAACATGTTTATCTTAACTAACGGATGCTGTTTAAATTACTAATGTGAATAAAAATATAGACTTTATAGGCTTTTTTTAATCCTAGATGAAAACAAAACAAAAGGATTTTAAGTGCATTAGCTGTATTAAGTTGAATATATGGATACTTAACATGTAGGACCCCTTTGCTGGAAGTCAGATTTTATTGTGACAAAGCATAGTCTAGGTGGTCATTTGTAGCCCAACTCTAATTTAACTGTAGATTAAAAATTGAAGAAATATTTCACTGAGGTAAAATTCAGATAATGAAATTAGTGTAACATTTGTATTCGGAACTTTATTTTGTTTTTTTTAAAAGGGGTTTTTATTGGTTATTATCTGCCTTTTTGTAGTTGTATGACATATTTAGCAAAGTATGGGAATTAGATTTATTAATTAAATAATAGAATGACTGATTATTGTCATGTATTGTTTCTGTGGAAGTACTATAGTCTCATTAAAATCAGACATTGTGTTTATATCACTGTATTATTTTTATTCTGTGGAATTATTTATATGAAGTTTTTTACTTTAGATTCGCCAGCAAATTTTTTTTTACCTTTGCCTGCAAATGTGGTGTTGATCTTCTGGTAACCCAAGCAGAGGCAATCAGTGCCAGATCGAGCCCAGTCCCTTTTAGCCACTCAAACATTGTCACATTATCCAAGGAGCATAATCTGATTGGCTAAAAGCCGCTCAACTCGATCCAGTACGGATGGCTTTTGTTTGGGTCACCAGAACGTCACCACATATGCAGGCAAATTTTTTGATGCCTAGTTTAAAGTAAAAAAACAACAAAAAACTTTTACAAATTGTACAGGATAAAAATCCCGGTATGAGTTCATTGTCATAAATAAGTCTGGTTCTAAAGAGAGTATATTTCTTCCATATTTTTCCACCATCTGCTACAAATTATACAATTTTGGCTTCTCTCCAGCACACTAAGTCAAATGAGCTCCCCGTGCTTTACCCTGAGGTACTGCAGGTCCACGCTCCACCCTTTGTTTCCAGAGAGGCCAACTCGAACCACGTGATTGGTCCAGCTTTCAGTCGTGTGCAGAAGAGAAGAAGTTTTATTAAAAAGGTCTGTTTCATTTATTATCTATTGAAAAAAAAAATATATAAAAAAATGTGGCAACTGTTTAATGTAATTTGCAGAAGAGGCGAGATCGTCCTGCAGAGGGGCTGTCTAACGGGGATTCAAGCAGTCGTGGTGAAGCATCGTCAGCGACAGAGGACATCAGTGTTCCAAAAGATCTGGACCTCATTGCTTTGCCTCAGCTCTGTTTCCCTGGTATTGTTTTTATTTAAGACAGGTTAAATCCTAATATGCTTTTAACGAACTAAATAATTTTAGAAATGGTATTTAGTGCTCTTTGTCATCAATCCAATATAAATATAGCTTATGCACAACCTTGCACTCCCTTCTTACAATTATAACCCTATTTCTGTTAGAATGGCACACCAGCTGTGTTCACCTTTAAATTTTAGTTTAAATAACTCTGCTGAAATACCTCTTACAGTTTGGATTGTCAATCTTGGTGTCATATTTGGGGCCTCCGGTTCTTTGTTTAGGTGGTCTTCAGCTTGCCAATGAGCAGAAAGATGACACATATCACTTCTTGGTTTTTACCGACCTGTTTGGGAATCGAACCCATGGAGTTGTTGCCCAGTACTACAGAGCTATGCAGGTACAAACACACATGTAACCCAATCAATACAACATGGAATATGATAAATTCAGAGTTGCATTTCCTTTTTCTTTTTTTTTTATCTTAACAGTCTGTTCAGGAAAGTGTTTTGCAGAATGGCCATAAATGGAATGTACACAAGAGTCGTCTGTATGCTCCCTTTGCTGTCTGCATCATCTCTAAGTTCCCCTACTACAACGCCCTAAAAGACTGCTTGTCATGGTAACATTATTTTGTAAATGCATTGGTTTTTAGAATACTTGTTTATGATTTTGCCTGAAGTAATTGTTGAATCTAGAGATGATGGAAACCTCGCCTGTAGTTAGTTTAAGATGGTAAGGAAAGATTAGAATGTCAACTCTGTCATTGTTTTGATATTTGTTTTGAAATAATAATAAAACCCTGTTTTGTCTCTAGTTATCTATTATCCATTGCTCCCTCTAATGATATTTCTTTCTCAACATTCCCAGTCTGCTGGTCCAGTTGCGGACTGCAAGACAAGCAGATCTGGAAGAAACAATCAGGGAGTTTTCAGCCAAGCTGTCCCTTGTTCCCTTACCACCTCCTGGACAGCTGCATGTGGTAAGAATGTATTACTGCCTTTCTTTGCATTCCCTGTCTCAAATAATACTTGCCTTCTACATCACGTTTAAGAGATCTTAACAGTTAAACATGTGTCCGTTTGTCAGTCTTTCAGTCTTCGTCCTCTTCAAGTGGTTCTCCCATCCAGAGACGATCAGGACAGCCCCGTTATTGACATAAACCTTCACCTCCCACTTCTCTGTTTCACCCACACAGCGCTCCTCCAGGTAGTTAAGCTCACAGACACCATCACACAGAGGACTATGGAGCTGAGAAGCTGCTCAAAATGTTATTCTAGAACAGGCTAATAAGTTTTCCCATTGCTGTGTCTTCCAGGTGCTTTCCTGCCTTCTCCAAGAGCAGAGGATTGTCTTTTTCTCCTCCGACTGGGCCAGACTAACTCTGGTGGCAGAGAGTCTGTTGTTGTACCTGCATGTTAGTAGAAAAAAAACTGTATGTTTAATGGCTGAGTTCCATTTTAAACAATTAAAAAAGAGCCTAAAACTTTATCGTTTTGCCTTCCTCCTACTGTTCTTAGCCATTGTCCTGGCAACAGCCTTACGTTCCTCTCTTAGCCCGAGGAATGCTGGACTTCCTTATGGCGCCGACTGCTTTCCTGATGGGCTGTCACATTAATCACTTCGAAGATATTGCTGCTGTGAGTACAAAAGCGCAGTTTAATGTGTCTTGTTCTGTAGGTTTTTGTCTTTGGTCTAATTTTGCTTATCAATATTGTTTTTAAATAAGTTTAATTAATTAAGAAAAAAAAACAGTGACACAAACTACAGAATTCATGGTTCTTAGACGTAACATCAACATCTGGTGTTTTAAATGTGGGCTTTATAGTTGGAATAGTGTTTGATTTGGCCTGAATAAGCTCACGTATGGAGTTCAACAATAGCTGCTTATTCTGAGCTGTCTTCATCTTTATTCATTGTCTCACTAGAACCCAGCTCACATTTCCACAGAAGCTTTCTTTTCTGCAGACTGAGCTATTCTCTGTTAGACTGGGCTGTTATAAATTGTTCCAGCTGTACCAGTGCCATGTTTTAACATGTGTTTATCTTTGGATGTAGGAAACAGAGGATCTAATCCTTGTGAATGTGGATGATGGCAACATTCAGGCATCGTGGTCTGAAGATGTTGACCTACCTGCCATACCTATGGCTGCAGCAGAGTGCTTTATTTCAAGGTATCACATGCAAACCCCCAACTAAAAGTATTGTTGTAGTGCTGTTTTAATTTAGTTATTGAATGAAATTTAGTGCCTTGAAAGATTATTCTCGCTTCTTGAGGTTTTTGCATTATATTACATTACAACAGAAAACCTCACTGTATTTTATTGGGCTATTTGGACCAACACAAAAAACTGTTATACCCATAAAAATAAAATCCATTGTAACCAAATGCCGTTAGAAGGGAACATGTAGAGTTAATCTGTGTATAATGTAATTTGCAGAGTAAATATAGTTGTTTTGTTATGCCATTGTTAAAAAACATAAGTCCAGTCCAAGCCTTGAAGCACAGCAAACCTGTGGAAGAAGTTGCTCTGGTCAAATTGTACAGAATCTGTACTTTTTGGCCTACATGCAAACATTGTGTTATAGCATACTAAAACTGGAGATCACCCTGAGCTGTTATGCTGAGTTGATGCTTTTCTTTTGCACAGTCAGGGGACGAAATATAATTACTGTTACAAACTCCAAAAGACTTGAGACTGGGGTGGAGGTTCACCTTCCAACAGGACAGCAACCCTAAACATGCAGTCAAAGCTTAGAATGGCCTAGTCAAAGTTTTGGCCTAAATCTAGTTGAGAATATGTGGCAAGACTTGGAAATTGGTGTTCACAGATGCTTTCAATCTAACTGATTGAGCTTGAGCTGCTTTATATAGATACGGCAAAGCTTTCAGTCTCTATATCTGCAAAGCTGATAGAAGCTTACTTGAAAAGACTGTAGATGCAAAGTTTTTGGTTGTAATGTGGCAAAATTGGACAGAGGTTCAAGGGATATAAATGCTCTTCAAATATAAATCAGTTAGACTGACCAGGGTTTAGAAAATGTATTTCATTCACAATGTAGTAACACACCTGCTCATTTTAATGTGATGCTATCAATATATTTACGTTATAAATATATTGATAGCATTATATATTGTATGTTTATTATACCAATTTCTAAACTACTGTTTAAGTATTTTGAAACTAAATGAACAAAAATTTTAACCTAAAGAGTTGAAGGTCAAATTTTGATTTAAATGCTGCCAAGCCAAGTTATTTTATAGACCTCATTCACTTCATCATGTAGTACTGGGTGCTACTAGTTATTTGGCAAAAAACGAAACTAAATTCTTTTGTCCTTTGGGTTCTCCAGGGCAGAGAGCCTACAGCTTCAGTACGATTTGGAGCTGTGCCACCTCGGAACAGGCACAGATGTAAACACCCTTCGATCCCAGCGCAGAGGCTGGCAGCAAAAACTAAACTCCCAGATACAAAACATCGCCCTGGAATTAGTGGTCAACATTTTCAGGTGAGGCTCCACTTAGAGGTAAACATATTAAAAATATTCCAAAGAATATGAACAGCTTACGCTCTCCTGGCACCTTATTTTTCTTTGTCAGAGGGGTCCAGGACTTTTTAAACCATGAACACAGAGTTTTTAACAGTGAGGAGTTTCTTAGAACAAGGGAACCAGAGGACCAGCTGTTTTACAGCAAGGTAAGGTCTCACATTGTTAAACTAAGATGTACACACCAGCGCACACACACAAAACAGTGATGGTGTGTTTCTCTCTGTTATTGTTCTCAGGTATTAGAAACTCATATCTTTCACTGCTTCCTGCGGGACAGGCTGAACAGGAAAAGGGACTCTTTCAGTCACATGGAGCAGATGACACGAAACCACGCACAAAGGTATGATATCAGTATGATGTCACAGCTGATGGGCAGTGGTGACCTGATAACAAGTGTTGATTTTTATTTATTTAACATTTGTGGGAATATTTCTGTTTTGTGCATTTTTAATCACTTTCAACCACTGTAACCTCTGGCCCCTCCTGTATTCACAGACTAAAAATATGTGCTAAAAATATTTTTTTCTAACCAATATGTTGTTAGTGCCAATTTATTATTACAGTTAAAACCAGAAGTTTACATTCACCAAATAAAAAGACACAAACACCTTTTCTTCTCACTGTCCCAAGTTAAATCAGACCAAACTGTTTTTGTTTTAGGTCAGTTAGAATAACCAAAATTATTTCTATTTGCCAAATTCCACAATAACGGAAGAAAGAATGTGTCAGATTTATTTATTAATGTCTTCAAAATCAGAAGGTACATACAGAATGATTACTGTCTCTTAACAATAAGAGAAAGCCCAGATGAAGATGCCATGGCTTTGGAAACTTCTGATTGATTAACTAACACATTTGAGTTAATTGGAGAGCAAAAGCCGAAGACCTTGTGAAGATGCTGGAAGAAACTGATAAGATGGCGTAATTATCCACAGTGAAATGTGTCCTGTACTGACATGGGCTAAACATCCACTTAGCGAGGAGGAAGCCATTACTCCAAAAGAAACATAAATAGTGATGTTAGCCCACCCAAGGCCATCCATCTTGGTTTACATGCATGTATTTATTTGGAATTTGAATTCAGGTCAACTCCAAGAAGGGATGATTGAAATAAAAGCAAGTTTAAAAAATATGTTTTCTGTCATTTGTAATTTCTTTTTAAGAATAGAAAGGGAGTAAAACATCTAAAGACATTAGCCCAGAGGTTAAAAGTCAGGTGCAAATGGGTCTTTCAAATGGACAATGACCGCAAGCATACCTCCAAATTAGTTACAAAGTAGCCTATGACTACAAAGTTAATGTTTTACCTTCAAAAAGCCCTGATCTCAATCCGATACAGAATTTGTGATCACCTCTGAAAAGGTGTTTGCGAGCGAGGCGGCCTACAAACCCGACTTAGTTCCACCAGTTCTGTCAGGAGGAATGGGCCAGAATTCCAGCAAACTATTATGAGAAGCTTGTGGAAGGACACCCAAAATGTTTGACTCAAGTCATACAGGTCAAAGGCCATGTTAACAAATACTGAGGAAGAGTATGTAAACTTCTGATTTTGAAGACATTGCAAAATACATCTCTTGATTATTTTTTCTCCCATTATTATGGAATTTAGCAGATGGAAAGAATTAGGTAATTCTAACTAAAACTAAGCTAAAATTGCCAAAAGAGAAGTTTGGTCTGATTTAACTTCAGACAGTGAGGGGAAAAGGGTGTAAGTGTCTTTTTTATTCAGTGTATGTGAACTTCTGGTTTCAAAAGCAGAAGCTTTTTTTCTCAATCTCAAACTGAAACGGAAGAAATCTGCTTCCTGACACTGTTCTTTGCAGGAGTCGTGCAATGACGGAGTCTCCACGGCGCCCTCCGATGTCTGAACTGTCCAGGGCTGGCCACAACCGGTACACCAGTCCTAATCAGAGACTGAGTAAGAGGCTGGGAGCCAGTCTGCCTAATCTCGATCAACCCATTATTGAATCAGTCACACTGAACTCAAACAGGCTATTCTCCATTCGGAAGATTAGTCCGGATAGTGGTCAGTACCAGTGATTGAATTGAGCATAATTTGATTACTGTCTCTTTTCTGATTAAACGGTTCTTCTTCCAGGGTTGAAGTTTCTTCAGAAACCGTTGAAAGTGTTCCGTCTCCCAGAGTTCCCACCACCATTGGCCTACCATTACGTTCAGAACTATTACTCTGACATGGTTGGCTCACTGGGGAAGGCTATTGATGCGACACCATCTGATGAATCTGCACTCTTGGCCAGGTACTCTTCAGAAAGGACAGAGAAGGTTTCAAGTTTCACTTGACAAGCTTGTTAAAATTCATTATGCTGTCGACTCTGACTCAGCAATGAGCATATGATACAGTAGTGACGTAATGCAAATAAAATCCTGCAATTACCCCTTTCATTATGTCATGTTTGTGGTGAGCTCATTCCTGCCTCAGCTTCTGACTACAAGGCCTTAAAGAAAAAGGAAGGCAAGATCTGCTGTTCTTCTTGATTTTCTGCGGTATCTTTATTTAGAATAAACTATGTGACTAGAAAAACAGGTTATAGCTTATGAGTCATGAATATTTTATCATTATGTCCTTTTGTGCCGCAGATACGTAGGATTTGGCTATGAATAATTATGAATAATTGCTTAGGGCAATTATTAATATTAATAGTTTTATGTAAAAATTACCAAGTTTAGGGGCACCATCCTGTTGGATTCCAGGAACATTTATATATATACATAGCCAAATTGTTCAGTCTCAGTTTATGTTTATGTTTACCAGCCTGATAAGGCTGAGATAATTAAACAATAGGTGAAGGAATAAGTTCTTACGCTGTGGACATTAATTGTACGCATCACTCCAAGTAATCCCAGACAACTTCTCTTGAAGTTAAGGGGACTTTATTTAGAAAATAGAAAATCCCATCTATTCTAAAGCATGCAAAAATTACTACAGATCTTAGACAATAATAATAGGTGAACATTAAACACAATTAACATGAAATGAAATCAGTGAGACAGCTGAGGTTCGGGTCAGAAAAGGAGGGGGGCCCTCACTCCAGGGAGCCCAAGTCACAGATAGCCTGTGGGACAAAGTCATAAATCTCAGCTCTGTGCCAAGATGGAGGACAGCACATGGAGTCTAAGAAAGAGTCATAAAACTAGCTTTGGCTAAAGGAGCACATGGGGAAAGCGTCCATGTGGTAGGCCTCTGCTTTAGCGACAGACTAAAGACAATGGAGTTAAACTTTTCAGCTAAGACCAGCTAACGCAAGCCGGACCGAGCCCGACTGCCGACGGAGTGATCAGAGAGAGCGTAAAGGAGAGGAGGGAAAAGGAAAGAAAGGCGTGATCTGCTCAAGATAAAACAAACAGTTTCAAACAGCAATTTCAGCTCAGACTTATACGTGCGACGACGCAAAAATGAGCAAACAGGTACAGCGCTTAAAAACACTTTAAGCAACAATGAACGAGATCTAACTCGTTAAAACTCTATTTTCTCTATTTATCTCCGCCCAGACACAATATTAGTATAAATGAACCGGTTCAGTCCTACTTTGCCTTGAAGGAGGTTCAGTCCACTAGGAGGAGAGCGAATTGTGTCCGTGGTTGAGCAAGAAAAGGAAGAGTTATAACAAAAACCTGGACAGGATTTGAAGGACCGTGTGGCCCAAAGGCAGGCTGGATGGCCTGTAGGTCGACGTCTAACGAACTGTCTGGGAACAGTTCTGATATAGCTCACACGAGATACACAAACCGTATGAGCACTTCGAAGCGAGTTCTTCCCCGGTCCAGCGGGTCAGAACAAAAGAGAAACTCACTTCACCGGTGAGATGTCCTCTGTTCAGCATTAGTTCATCCAAGAACTTGTGACTGGAGAACAATTCAAAATGGGCGCGACTAGTCTTATAGCCCCCTTTGGCCGTGATGTCATCGCTGATGTCACCGTGGGTAGTCACGGACCAATAGGAGTGTGTTGGGGGTCACTGCTAGGATTGCTGGGAAATGTGGTCTGCTCAGTCCATCTTTGAAATAGCTCCCAGACATCCAAAAGTCTGTTCAGTTCATCTTATGAGAAATGCAATCACAACAGTCCTTATGGTCACCTTCGTTTGTGTTTCAGTTATTGTGAATTGAATAGCTGCTTTTCAAGATTTTGGAATCTCTAAGCACATTAATTAACTCAAGATGGTAAATTGAACCTAGTTGCGGTTTAAATGTACAGCATCTAACCTGTCCTCCTTTGTGTCCAGATACCATTACCTACGAGGTTTGGTAAACATTGTGTCCAACAGGCGCCTGGATGCATTAGAGGATTTTCATAGTCTTTATAAGACTGATGCAGAAATCTTCCCATCGCAGATGGTTAAGTCTTTGATGGACTCCCTGCCAGATGTTGAAAGGGTGCAGGTCAGTTTAGACCAACACTGCTGTTTAGTTTTATTGTTTTTTATTTAATTTTCAAACTAAAACTGTACTGCTGTTGTATAAATCTGACATGTACAAAGTGTAAAATGTTCATCTTTTACATTTAATTACATTAAAACACATCAATACATTCATTGAGATTTTATTTGATTGATCAACACAAATTTGTGTATAATTATTTAGGGGAAGGAAAATGGGGGTGTAAATAACAAATGTACACCCCACTTTTCAGATTTTTATTTATATATAAATCATTTTTTAATATTGTATATTTTTCCTTCTACCTCTGTCACACAACATCCTCATACAATGCATTGAAGTGTGTGCTTGTAACTCAACAAAATGTTAAAAGTTTAGGGATCTGAATAGTTTTTGTAATGTGCTGTGTTACTAATGATTAACAGTGACATGGACAGCAGCACCTCAATATTAAATAATGAAATCCTCCTCGCAGGCGGACAAAAGGCCAGAGATCAAACACCTAATCAGTCGGGTGAAGAGGGAACAGGAGCGGGAGCGCGCGACCCAGGGCACAGGGCAGGAGGAAGCAGCTGTAAAGCGTTTCCAGCTGCCGAAAAAATACATGCATTTAGTGGAGTTTGTGAAATGTGTCCAGGAGTCTGGCATCGTAAAAGACAAAGGAACCATTCACAGACTGTTTGATGCTCTAACTGTAGGTAAGAGGTGGTTTTTACTTACTTTGTTACACATGTGTGTGTAAGGCTTGATTATGTTTAATGAGGGACGCATTGTTTATTGCTAGTTTGTAGTTTAGTTTACGGTTGTTTTATGAACCTGAAAATTTCGGACTACCAGCTCTTAACAATTTTCTGCAGGAATTTTTCTGCTGCGCCCTTTCTTCCTCTTTTCCAGGCAAACATTTATTTCTTGGGTTAATGATTGACTTGAACCTTCTGAAGAGTTTGTCACATAGATTTTCAGAGGAAACTCAGGCCTTACATAACCTTTTCAACAGCCACAGGGATGTTAGAATATTTTCCAAGAAAGTAAGGAAGGATTTATTTATTTTTTACATTGAAGGTAATAGTTCTGACAAGAGGAAGATGGATTAAAGTGAGAGTTGATCTCTTTTCTGTCCTGTTGGTCGTCATGTTTTTTGCTACTCTTTGTTTTTCATGATATGAGCTGGATGAAAGTCCTTCTATGTAGAACTCCATTTCCTAAGTATGCAGTCAGATTGATTTATTTGTTAAGTATTCCTGTTGTTGATGTTGCTGTTGTAATATACAAAAAATATTATTGTTGTTGTATTCAGTTGCCTTGTCATTTTCTTTACAATATATTTACTGAATCTTGAAGATTAATGAAAACAATTTAAAAGAAAACAAACACATATAAAAAAGTGCCTTAAAAAGTTTTTTTAAAATTAAATTATTGGTGGCGTTTTCCATACTGCCGAACCTCTGGTGTTTTTCCTCTGATCACTTTTTTACCCTCCAACAATGTCATAGGTGGCATAATTGATGTTTTGATTATTGGAGTGATGTAAACCCACTCTTCTTGCTTCTCATACAAGCATCTATGGAAGTAGATTAAAATTAGGGTGCTGATGTCTTCTGATAAAGATGAAAGCTGTCAGATTCCCAGCTTACCTCATCAGTGGTCCCATGTTGTCTCTGATTTTAAGTGGTGACACCAAGCTGCTTAATTGGTGCTTTCAGCTCTGCAAAGGATGTATAGGATTGTTTTTTGTTGGCTTTATTTATCCCGTAGAGCTAAAAATTACACGGCTCTATCTGTTTTGAGAGCACACTGATGCTGTATTGCTGTCGTAATGAAGGCTGGCTCCAGCTGCTCACTTTGCAGGCATGATGCCACATCAAACAGCCTCAAAATATAAGGGAAAAGCTTAGCTTAGTCACCAACCAGATGTTTGGGCTTGTTTGTGTACAGCAGCTGTTCAAACAAGACTGCTCTGTCATCAATTTTTGGATAAACAAAATATGGCTCAGCTGAGAAAAGGCAGTATTCAGCAACTGCATTTGATCTTTTTTTTTGTGGTGCTTTGTGTGTTTACTGCAGGTCACCAGAAGCAGGTTGGTCCAGATTTATTCAGAGTGTTTTATACCATCTGGAAGGAGACTGAGGCTGAGGCTCAAGAGGTCTGTACCAAAGATTGAAATGTGTTGCAATACCTGCAACATGAGAAAACTTTGCATTGTTTAGAAAATATTTTATATGATTATTTATCAGTCATGGAATTTTTTATTTTTTTTAGATGTGTTAATTAGCTTTTAGGGGAAATTCTCAAAGCAATGCAACTACCTAAAATATCAATTTAACTTGTTTTGCATACGTTATCTGCTTTATTTCTGATCTGCATTCACTAAGTCGACCACCAGATACACAAACATGCCCATGCATTCCAGCTGACGCGAGCAGCCTCCAACTATTTTTTGCATCATTTCGTATTTATTCCTTCTTCAGATGCTAATACAACAAGCACAGAAATTTTTTAAGCGATAGAGAGAAATGCTCCCTCACAGTGACCTCTAGGTACAAACTGACACTGAGACACTCCTTAAAATATATTTTAAGAAACAACATCCGATTTTATCAGGGTGGATTCAAGTTTGCTGTGGTGTTTCCGAATGAATAGAAGATGAAGATGTTTGGGATGCATGGCTGCAAATTGTAAAAGACAGCAAAATGTTTAATCTGTTTGCCTGATTTGTTGAAAGATAAGAAGTTGGATCAGATTGTTTAATCATTACATGTGGTACATAAATATCATTTACTTGATTATTTTACAGTTAAAGGTCACAGCCTTAAAGGTTTGATTGCTGTGCTAACTCTAATTACAGTTAAGATTCAGATTTTTCTCATTTAATAACTTTTAGTGTAGGATGCTGGCTCAGTTGCTCAACACACAAGCGCTGTTTTCTTTTGTTTTTTTTAAACCAGCAATGCAGACAGGAAGTTGTTTCTTCTCCTCCATCAACATTCCTACAGGCTTTAAGCAGATGGTATTTTTTTTCATGCATTCTCCATGTCCTTAACAGCTCTGGTTGTGGAGGAACAAAAGCAGACTGCATAACAGTTCATAAATATAGGCATATTTTGCACTAACTTAATGGACAATGTTCCATTTAAATGTGAAAGGAACATATTTGCCTGTAAGTGATATTTTAGCAGATCCTTTGTATGTAGTTTGAGAATTAGATGAATCATTCATTGGATTCATACAATGGGGCAAAAAGGCATTTAGCAGCCACCAATTGTGCCAGTTGTCTCACTTTAAAAGATAAGAGAGGGCTGTGATTTTCATCATAGGTACACTTTAACTGTTGGAGACAGAATGGGGGAAAAAAATCTAGGAAATCACATTGTATGATTTTTAAGTAATTTATTTGTATAATGATGCAGAAAATAAGTATTTGTTCAATAACAAAAGTTCACCTCAATACTTTGTAATGTAACCTTGGCTGGCAATGACAGAGATCAAACGTTTCCTGTAGGTCTTCACCAGGTTTGCACACACTGTAGCTGGTATTTTGGCCCATTCTTCCATGCAGATCTTCTCAAGAGCTGGGATGTTTTGAGGCTGTTGCTGGATAACAAGGACTTTTCAACTCCCTCACCAAGGTGGTGTGTTTGGGATCATTGTCATGCTGGAAGATCCAGCCACGTTTCATCTTCAATGCTCTTACTGATGGAAGGTTCATGATACATGACCCCATTCATCCTTTACATAATATGGATCAGTTGTCTTCTCTCCTTTGCAGAAAAGCAGTCCCAAAGCATCATGTTTCCACCCCCATGCCTTAAACCTAGTTTATACTTCTCCATCAGCAAGTTTGCACTCACACGCACACGTATTGATGAAGACATTTTCCTCTTATACTTCTCCGTTGTTGCAATAGAATTTCCCACCAGGACAGCAAGGGTTGTAAACCTTTTCTGTGATGTCTCTGGTCGACGACACCACATGAGCCTTTTTTTATATTCTTTTACATTACAAGCACAAACTTTCATTGATTTGATCTAAAATACAAACGCAAGGTGGTTTATAGTTGGAAAAGGGAAGTAAAAGATGGAAAGCTTGCAAATTATTCTATACATGCAAATCTAAAAAAAACTGTGGGATGCATATATGTCACTAAACATGCAGTGCAACCAACTGCCTTCAGAAATCACCCAGTTTGTAAATAAAGTCCAACTGTGTGTAATTTATACCAACCACAAATATAGTTGTTCTGTGAAAGCCTCAGAGGGCACAAACCTGTCCTTTTTATGGAAAAAAATCTAAAAATAAAACCTCAGTCCTAAAAAGTGCAGTTTGGCGCCAGCCATTTGGGAGATAGAAAATTTGTGGAAAGTAGGTGTTCTGGTCAGACCAAAATGGTACTTTCCAACCTGCAAGTTGATGAAATCTAACACTACATTTACCTGAACACAGCATCTTCACAGTGAAACATGGGGATGGCAGTATCATGCTGTGGGGATGCTTTTGAGAAATAATGGGGTGATGAATAGACCTTTAAGCAATGATCATAAACATAGAGTAAAGCTACATTGAAATGGTTTTACATGTTGTGTTGAAGTGTCCTAGTTGAAGTCCAGACCTAAATCCAATCTAATCTGTGGCATAACATAAAGCTGATACAGATGCTCCCTATTCAAGCTGAATGAACTTGAGCTATTTTGCAAAGAGAAATGGGGAAAATGTGCAGTCGTGTGTTATTTTCTTTTTAATTCACAATTATTCATCACTTTGTTGGTTTATAATTTAAAATTACAATAGAAACAAATGAGTCTGTGGTTTCAAGGAGACAGTATAAGAAAAAGTTCCAGGGGGTCTGAATAATATAGGTCCATGATTTGATTAGAATAATTTTATGATGGATTCTTTGTCCTTTATCTCACCTAGATGAATCCAATGAAATTACAGTATGGTATGTTTTTTTAATATGTTTTAAAGGTGTGTCTGCCAGCATCTGTGTTGGAGCATATTGATGCTACCGAATTCGTCTTCAAGCTGTCATCCTCTGTCAAAACGAGTCGTGGTGTGGGGAAGATTGCCATGACTCAGCGACGGCTTTTCTTGCTAACCGACGGACGACCGGGATACGTGGAGGTGGCACAATATCGAGATTTAGAGGTGAGAGGAAAGGAGAAGTTGAGAATAAACAACACAAAATGGCAAGCCAGTTAATAAGAATAAAAAAAAAAGCTGATGATAATTCTTGATTGACAGGAAGTGAGGGTGTCCTCTGCTCCATTCCTGGTTCTCCGCATCCCCAGCCTGAAGATCCGTGTTAACGGAAGAAAGGAGACGTTCGAGGCGAACCTGAAAACAGAAACGGAGCTCTGGAATCTGATGGTCAAGGAGATGTGGGCGGGGCGATTAATATCTGACCAAAACAAGGTGAAGCTTTGATCTAGGAGGGTGTGTAAGTGTGTCTAGCAATAATATGAAACTGCAGGTGAAGAATAAAAGTCGAAGAAGTAACAAATAACTCAACGATTGAGCTTGATAGGTTGTCACCTTTATGACTTTGTCTTTATCTTAGTATGTGTGTGCGTATACACAGCTGCCATAATGAACTTCAGTGACCTGTGTGGATGTGGCTGAAATTCTCTTAGGTGCACACAACCAAAAGTATGCACACTTGAGCAGAAGGAGCTTTTCCTTTTTGAAACCAGACAATGTAACTGAAATACACACTTTTCTTATTTTCTTTCGTCTGTTGCCTCCTTGCATAAATTGAAAAATCTCACTTCCCCTTATCTGCACTCTGCAGAGTCAGCCACGATCATTACTAATACACACGTCAACGGTTTTTACATGTTTGACGAGCAGCGCTGTTTTAAAAATCCTTTTCCGAATCAGTCAGCAAAAGAGACGTTGAAAGAGCATTAAAAGAGAAGAAATGATACATGCATTTTCTTGGCTTTTTAAAGTAAAACCAGAGTTTTGGTCATATCTGTATATTGTAGATTGCCTATTTGTTAGAAATTTATTAGAAAAGTAAAAACGGTCAGTATTAGTGTCGCTTTAAATCAGTTTAAGTTGTGTTTCTAAGTTTTGTGCAATTTGCTTTAGAATTTTCATTTGGATGCACCAGAGCTGCCGATAAAAAAATGATTCTTATATTATAAGGTATGATTAACGGTAACCATACTACAAGCCTTTAAAGTCTTTTGTTAAATATCAAGCCCCATCACGTCTTGTTTTGCATTCTGATGTCTTAAATACAATATTTGCAAGCAGGATTAGCCATTTTTATGGCCAGTTTTAATATACAAATGCTAATAACTAAAATCCCAGATCCCAGAGATCTTATGTTTATAAAGAACCATTTCTTCTTTACGTTCAGTTTTTTTAAAAAAACTGAAGGAACTATTAGCTAGTTGTGTACCATAATTGAGAGCTGTACAATGTACAAAATTACAGTCTTCATTGCCATATCAATGTGTGCAATGCCAATTTTTTGTTTTGTTTTTTTGTGCACTTTTATGTTTCAAGTGCCATGGATTTACACTTTGCATGCTGCTCTCACTGCTAATAACTGATGGCTGAGATGCTAAAGCACTCAGAGGGTGGTGGGGACATTTAAAAAGAAAGAGTGGTGGAAAAATGTGGGTCAATAGCAGTAAGAATTATTCCAATGTTCAATAATATAATATATTGTGCAGCCCTACTATCACTATTTGGTCAAAATCATAATTGTTTAGCTTCATTGTTTCTGCCTAAATTTGTACCAAACAGCAGTTAAATTATGAAACAGCTGGAGGGTTGTTTTTTTTTTACTCATTGCATCTAAAATATCTTTGTCTGTAGGATCCACAATATATGCAACAGGCTCTGACCAACGCCTTGTTGATGGACGCTGTAGTGGGCAGCCTTCAGAGCAGTAAGGCTATCTATGCTGCTTCTAAACTGGCTTACTTTGACCGCATGAGGCTAGAAGGTAAGAAAACAGTCTTTCTTCATCTGTCACTTCTGTGTTTGCTTTAGTTTTGTGATTATTGCGTTTTTGGTCTCAAAGTAACAACTGTGATGCTAGTCATCCCTTTAAAGGTTAATCACTTCCGTTTTTTTTAACTCTTTATTTATGAAAGGTACATCGTCATTTTACACATATGTTTACATGTTTTGCAATCTCCAAAATTTTTCTTCGTGACATAAAGGTTTCTCTCACATAAACCCATTTCCTTTCGATATACCATTTTACTTGTTTTTCCCTTTTTTTTTGTACTTTACGAACTACAAGTGAGGGGTGCGCATTTATGTCCAATATAGATCAGTACTGATACCAGTAAGGAGATAAATTGTACGCTACTTTATACTGAAAAGGTTTTTACTTCCAATTAGACCAAATCTTATTAAACTTCTCTATTTGCAGTCTAAGGGAGAAAGTAATTTTTTCCATTGTATAAATGTTGTTCACTATGTTTTCCTATTCCTCGACTGTTGGGGAGTCAGGATGCAGCCAGTGTCTGGTTATGGCCTTTTTACCAGCTAAAATAAGAATGTTAAGTGAATACTTGCTAGAGAACCCTAGAGAGTGGTCCACCTTTCCAAAGAATATTGTCTCAAAGGTGAAAGGTATTTTCATTATAAATATTTTCTCTAACTTTTTGTGGAGGTCCGACCAGAAGTACTTAATTGGTGGACATTCCCAGAAAATATGGTAATGACTGACATTCTGACTCCCACACTGCCTCCAGCATTTAGGTTCTATCCCAGAGAAGGTTTTCTGTTTTGGAGTAATAAAGTATCTAGTGTAGCATTTCCATGAAAATTCTCTGCAAGTGAGTGAGTTGGTGCATTTCCAAATAGATTTACAGTAACTTTGCCATTTTTCCTTCGAAATAATAGCCCCACTTTCTTCTTCCCATTTGTTTTTTATATATTCTGTTGAATTTGATTTTTTAACTATAAGGCCCTTATATAGCCTGGAGATACTTCCTCATTTTGTTTCTGACTTATATGCCGCAATAAACTCTTTTAATATTGGTTCTTCCTGGTCTATGATCTGGTTTTAAAGTGTCTTGTCATAGTAATGGCGTAATTGTAAGTATCTAAAAAAAATCTTGCTTTTCAAGTGAGTACTTATTTTTTAGGGTCTGGAAGGACATTATTTGATTGTTTTCGGTTACAGAGTACAGGGTGGTAATTCCTTGAGGTTTCCATTTCAAGAATCTCGGATCTGATTGGCTGGGACCAAAATCAGGATCAGACGCACACCAGCGCAATACTTTAAAATTTTCCTGTAAATCATATTCCTCTCTAATGGTCCTCCAGATTTTCAGCTGGCATTTTATCCAGGGGTTCTGCACATTGTCTATAGCCTTTGTTAAATCCTGGTTTGCTAGTAATGCCTGGATTGGTTTGTTCTTTGTTAGTGAGAGTTCTATTTCCTTCCATCTTGAGTTATAATCCTTATTGCATATATTTAGAAGTGGCTTTATCTGAGCTGAATAAAAGTAATCTTTTAAGTTTGGTAGGGCCATGCCTCCTCTGTCTTTTGGGAGTTGTAGAGTTTTATATCTCACGCGTGGTTTTTTACCTTGCCATATGAACCTTGATATTATACAATCCCATTCAGTAAATTGTTTTTGGTTAATTTCGATTGGAAGGGTTTGAAACAAGAAGAGAAATCTCTGAATATCTGTCTTAATTTGTGTCAGAAGCAAATCGTAGTTCAATGTTCCCACTGATGCTATCTGTTTAGGTAAGTGGACTCCCAAATACTTTAATATGGTTTGGTACCATTTCATTTTAAATTTTTCTTGTAAATGTTTAGTTGGTCTAAAATTTAATGTTAGCAATTGGGTGTTTTGAATGTTGAGTTTATATCCGGCATAATGGCCAAAAGACTCAAGAATATTCATTAAATTAGTAAACGATTCTAATGGTTCCGACAGATGCACCAGGACATCGTCCGCATACAATGCTATTTTATGTTGTTCGTTACCAATTACAATACCTTTAATATTTTCTGCTTGTCTTATCCATTGGGCTAATGGCTCGATGTAAAGAGCAAAAAGTAATGGTGAGATTCCACATCCATGTCTTGTCCCTCGATTTAATCTTATTGAATCTGACAAATATCCATTTATTTTAATCCAGGCCATAGGATTTGTATACAAAGCTTTAATACCCTTAATAAATTCTTCCGGGAATCCAAATCTTTCAAGGACTTTGTATAAGAATTTCCAGCTTACAGAATCGAAGGCCTTTTCGGCATCCAAACTGACCAGCAGGGCCGATAAATTATTTTCTCTTATATGATTGATAATATGTAGTGTACGTCGTGTATTATCGCTTGTTTGTCATTGTGAAATGAATCCTGTCTGGTCAGTGTGAATAAGCTGGGGGAGGACCTCCTTTATTCTCTCTGCTAAAATTGATGTATATATTTTATAGTCAATATTCAGAACTGAAATTGGTCTAAATGAACCACATTCCCTTTTATCTTTTCCTTCTTTAAGAATGACGGAGATTGTGGCCTCTCGCCATGATGGTGGTATTCTATTTTCTTTTAAAGCAGCATTGAATATTTGGTAGAGAATTGGAACTAATTCATTTCTGAATGTTTTATACCACTCTGATGAGTAGCCGTCGGGACCTGGGGACTTGTTTGTTTTCAATTTAGTTATTGCGTTTTCAATCTCTTTCTTTGTGATATTCGCTGTAAGTAGCACCTTCTGGTCTTCTGACAAGGAGGGTAAATTTAAAGTTTCTAATAATTTTGTAATTTGTTGTTCATTGTTTGTATTAGGTTGTGAGTATAATTGTTGGTAATATTTTTGAAAAGCTATTTGTATATTGTCTTGTGTATTTACCAAGGTCTTAGAGTCTGGGTCTCTTATTCTATAAATAGTGTTATCTGCCTATTGTTTCTTCAGTTTCCTTGCCAGGAACTTTGAGGATTTAGCCCCTGCCTCGTAATAACGTTGCTTTGTGTAGCCCATTTTATTTTCAATTTCCTGTGAAAACAGTGCATTTATTTCACTTCTTAGTTTTTTTAGCCTTGGTATAAGATTTGAGTTTGGTTCCTTCTTGTGTTAATCACTTCCGTTTTATGTGTCTCCAGCTCCGGTGATGGTTCCCAGCACAACTACAGAGACGCTGAAGCATAAAATAAACCCTTCAGTGGAATTTGCTGCACCCCAGGCTGTAGATGTGCTGTTGTATACGCCAGGTACACACACATGCACACAAAAATGAATGCTGTAAGCGAGCAGTCTCTGCAGCATTCCTGTTAACACTGAGGTGACAAGTGTCAGGTTCCTCTGGTTTGGTTTGGTCTGATTGGTCCCCGAGGTAGTCTGGGATTTGATTGGTCGTTTTCCAGCAGCAGAACTGTTTCACAATCCTGCGCTGCATTGTGTCACCAGCCCTCGCTGGCTGACATAATTAACAATTATTGAATGTGTAGTTGACCTTTGGTTTACCATCAGCTCTCTCATTAACGGAAAAGCATGTATGTGCACATACAATTTTCCAGCAACACTTCCTTCTCATTCAATCTCCCTTTTCTGGAAAATGCAAAAGTAAAAGAAATGATGGCTCTTTTCAAGGAGAAATCAGTATAGTACGAGTTTGTCAAATTCATTAGACATTGTGAAAGCACCAAACAAAAAAGGCAGCTTCCATAGAAGAACTTTTGATCTTTTTTGTCTATTTAAGCTAGAACATTTGGGCAAAGCAGTATTTCTGTTAAGTTAAAAGGTCATAAACATGTTTCTCCTTAACTCCAGGACATGCCAACATGGTGATTCAGCCATTTGAATCAGGGACGAATCTTAAAAAGTGCATAAAAGAGAATGGAGCATTTGGGAATTGCTGTTCTAAAGCAAGCTTGGATTATTCTTGACTCCACTACAAACTAAATATAAGTTCCTTCCTTTGCAGACCAGCAGGAAGCTACGCAAGCGTGAGAGTGGCATTGAAATGAACATAGAAAACATAGAAAATTATTAGACATTGTTTGGGCTAATGCCAAGGCAAGGCAAGCTTATTTATCACTATTCAAACACAAGGCAGTTCATAGAAAACATACATTAAGACAAAAAATTAATTAAAAGAACACTCATTTTAAAATGACCAAAAACAGAAAAAATAAGCAACTTTTTTGTGCATCTCATAATCTCAGGAAGTTGGTTTTTGGAGATGAGTAGCATATAAATGAGCATCTGTTCATTTTTTTAATAAGAACATTTACAACTGTGTGTAACCAGCAATATTGTGCAGTAACAGTTCTTGTATATCCATAAGGTAAACTAGGTGGGGGGAAAGTGACCCAAAAGTGGAGCCCTGAGGATCCCTTCGTTTGTGCGCTCAGATTTATACTTGTTAATGAAAAAAATAATTTGGTGGTCTTTGTATGAATCTAGCAACAGAGACTCAAACATATGAGATTTTCTGATTATATTTAAGGATTTGCTTGATTTTTGGCAGCTTTCGCAGTTTTTACAGCTTTTTATTATAGAGTAACTTGACCTCTGTGTCATCCTTCAAACACTTCACATTTCATTTGAGCTAATTCTTACTGTTTATTCATCCCTTCTGGTTTGTGAGTGTGTTCCTTTGTCATTTTTGTGCAGAACTTTGGAAATCCGTTGAATAAAAATATTCTGGTAAAACTTCACTGATCGATCTAAACTTCTGTTGACCGTAAAACGTGACTTGTTATTTTTCTTTCTTTTTTTTCCTCGTGGGTGGCACACTGATCCAAGATGATGCAGGAAGGCTAAAAAAAAAACCAACAAAGGCAGTGGCCTTTAGTTTGGAACCATCTGGGGCCACTTAGAAACAAGCTGGTGGCAGACCTACCACCAACTCAAATACACTCATGTGAACAACAAACACAGCCCCTCTGTAGCAGTCTTCTCTATGCTGAAAAGAACACATTTAGCTATTCATGTCTGTCTCACTGAGCTAACCTCTCCCACTTGAATATAGGTCACTGAATTGAGTTTCTGGCCCAGGACCAGTTTTCTCGCCCTCCTCATTCCTCACCACTCCCTTCCTTCTGTGTGTACGTCTCACAGAATGTTGCTCTCTCTTTCTCGATGTTTTTCTCTCTCTGTTTTTTCTCCAGCGGCAGTGAATGTGTAGGAAATTTGACCGTTAGATGAAGCCAGGGAGGAGTCGGACTGCTCAAAAATACTACAGGGCATGACGTGTTTTGATTCAAACTGTCTAATGGTTACACACCTAAACAGTTTCTGGTACAAATGCAGAAAACACAAGATTTTAACCTCATTCTTGTGTAACTTTTATAATTCTGTGTATGCACTGATCTAAATGTAAAGTTTCAACCAGTGGTAAGAACATTTTTGTTTGTGTCTTAGGTGAAAGTTGGGTTTTTATTAGGATGTAACTGATAAATACTGTTTGTGCGTATGTTTCAGGTCAGTTATGGGTGTCGATGGGTGGAGGGAAGGTGATGGTCTTTGATGCGTCCAGCTGGTCCCTCATACAAACCTGCCAAGTTGGGAATGCAAGACTGGTGAGAGAAACCACCTAAAAGCAAGTTTATATGTCATTTACAAGTTGACAGCTTTTTTGTTTTTAGAGCCATAAGGAATTCAAATGTAAACTACTCTTAAAAACAAAAGAATAGTTTCAGCCCTATAGGAAACCTCATTCATTAAATTTTCACCCCCTTTGTTCTCTGTCAAAGGGTGCTGCCTTTAGTCATAAGGGATGTTCTTCAGTGCTGATGTTTGGGACAGAGGCTCCTTTTGACTTTGCTGTACAGTGGAAAATTTTAAATACTTTCAGACTACAGCTGCCACTTTGAGTGGAATCTATATGATTTTTTTTTTTACGATAAATGTCTGCATTTCTTATACACCACAAAATAAAATGGGGATATAGAAAGCTGTACTACTATATACTCTTTCTCTCTCTCTGTTCAAGAGTTTATGGTCCTTCTCAGTATAATCTTGATCCAGAGTAATTATTCCAAGATCTTAAACACCTGCTTGATTTGAGACTATATGAAGCTGTCTTACTGATTAAAACCAAAAAAGCTTTAAAGAAAACAGATGCTCCTCCCCTCTACACTATATTGCCAAAGGCATTGACTCATTTCCCATTACAGACTTATGAAATGGAGTGACATCCCATTCTGATTCCGGGATGCACTTAGCAACAATAACAGCTTGAGCTCATCTGGAAATGCGTTTCACAAAGTTTGGGAATGTGTTTATAGACATTTTTGGCCAGTCTTTCAAAACTTATTTTGTGAGGTCAAACACTGATGTTGGACTAAAAGCACTGGTTCTCGGTCTTTGCTCAAATTAAATCCAAAAGCAGCGTCAGGACTCTGTGCAGGCCATTCAAGTTCTCCCACGCCAATCTCAATTATACATTCCTTTATGGATCTTGCTTTGTGCACTTCTTAGGGCTCCACAATTTATTGTCATCATTGTGTCACTGTATGCAATAAAATCAGTATTTTAACCTTAACTGTTGCAGTGGATAGCTTTTAATTTCTTAAACATTGATGTCAGAAGGCAGACCTGTGGTCGTAAAGCAGATGTTAATCTGTTTTGGAAGGTTTGGCCTGCATTAAAAATATCTAAGGATATCACTGAAGCAACTAAAATTGGCATGAGAACTATCTAATAAATTACTACAACTTGGAAGGATAGTGTAAAACAGTCATCTTCACACATGAAAATCTCGAAGTATCTTGATTGGTGATCACTTAAACGTTTGGTAAAATCAGATATTAAGAAATCAACAGAACTCACAGGTATGTTCACCAATGAAAAGAACATTTCAACACAGAATGCAAAGGAGAATTCAAACTAAATAGCTATCTAGGAAAACCACTGATCAGTGAGGCTAATCAGAAAAAAGGCTTCAGTTTCCTAAGAAGCATAAACAGTTGACTCAATGGAAGAACATAAAATTGATTGGGAAACCGGAATTTAATGGGTGAAAACTTTTGGCAGCGTAGTTGCAGTGTATGTTTTTGTGAAAAGGTGGGTTTGAAGCATGCATGTGTCAGTAAATAAAATGACTGATGGCCCAGACAGGTTCAGCTGTTACCCATCACAAACATTCCACTGAAATCAGATACAGATGAAGCAGTTTTTCCCTCTGCCTTTTTCCTTTTCTTTCCTTTTCTTTTTCTACTTGGAATAACCTGCATGCTCCCATGGTGAGGTGAACATTCAGAAATGTTGTAGAGAAATTCTCTTTAGGACAGTGTTACTCACTTACCACCTCTTGGAAAGAAAAAATGAAATCATGATGATGCTGAGACTACTGAGATGTATGGATTTTTTTAAACACTTATACCACCTAGTGTAGGTTATATGTATTGTATGTATTGTATTGTTTATGTAAATGAGATTTCCTTAACCTATTTAGATTTGGGTTGACCCCATCTGTTAAAAAAATTATGTTCATAACTCCCAAATCTCTTCAGAAATATATTGAATATGATTTTCAATTAATCTGGCAGCATTAAAACACTAAACACTCTTTGACTGAACAAGTTTAAAAACATTTCCCCAAATTTGGTTTTAACTATGCAACAATATAATCCTGAAACTAAGCAGCTTGGTTTCTGTGCTTTCAGAACTGTATGCTGGGAGTTGACAGAGACCAGGTATGGATGGGTTCTGAGGACTGTCTCATCTACATCATCAGCACAGTGTCCATGGTCTGTAATAGACAGCTGACTGAACACAGGGGAGAGGTCACTGGACTTGCGATGGACAACGAAAAATACAGGTAGCACCACATGTATAGCTTCCAAATGCATATTAAAATTTTTTTTCAGTGTTTTACCTTTTAAACTTTATCACAGTGAGCAATGATTTTCGTGATAAGCAAAGCTAAAAGTAGAAAAAGATCTAAATTCATGAGTTGTTTGATCTGCTTAAAGGTTGTTATTTTCAAATGGTACTTTACATCTGACAAACGAGCCTCATCAGATCGCATATTCTAATTTATTGAATCTGACTGTGTGCAAATCTGAAAAGTGTGGCATGCAACTTCAGCTAATGTTAGACTGAAACTAATGCAAACTTTTCCCACTGCAAAGATCCTCATAAGAAGCAGGATGCATGTTTCTTGAAGACTTTGTAGGAGAGATTAGCAATATATATTTAGGTAAAATGTTAATAAAACAATGTGGACTTTTAAATTTATGTCTAAACTTCTTGAATACTGAGTAGGCCTGTTACGATAACAAATTTTGCTGGACAATAAATTCCCCCAGAAATTATATGCGATAAACAATAATATTGTTTTAAGACCATCGTAAAATAATTCAATAATAATGCAGGTACACCCTCTGAATGATCAATAAACTTTAATTTGTAAATAAAATTTACCACTGCAACTGGATTTTTTAAAAATATCCAATATAAATTAACAAAACAACCGAAACAATAAAAAGTTTTTATGAAGTCTGTAAACAAGACTGCCCTTCCTAAAAAATATTCATCACTTGGCTCAGACAAGAAAAACAGGCAAAACTACAAGTTAGGAATTATGGAAACAAAAAGTGCTAAATAACAACAATAACATTCAACATTTTTTAATTAAAAAAAGACATCTCGTTTTACTCTGCCACTGCGGATATTTGGACCATATATGCCTTTTTTCATCCAGTCTCTTTGGTAGAAAGAGGGAGACACCCTAGGAAAACAAACAAGCATGCAAATGGAAATGATTGTGGATGGAAAAATAATTTTTATTAGAATTTATCATGCGATTGATTTATTGTTTATTTTGACAGGCCTAATACTGAGGGGTGTACTCTAATTGAAAACATATGTGCTGCTGGTTTGTCTGGCATTGTTTTTTCAATCATCCTTCCATTGAAGAGTCCAACCTTCAGTCAAAGCACTTATCCTTCCTTTTTTTCTTCTAATGAAATTTTAACTTGAAATGTCTGTACAAATCCTCTGTTGACAAAAAAATAGTTTGCCCGAGGCTTAACATGGAACAGCGTCGCATTTTATTAGTTCAGTAAACTTGTCTTTTCTGTTCTGTCCTCCAATCATGAACCACTTTTTCATTTCAACTGTCAATCATTCCCTCAAACCATCCATTTTATCAAACGTCCATATTTACATTGACCTTCCATCCATTCATCATAATGTCTGCTCTTGCATCCATCAAACTGTCTTTCCATCAAGCATTCTATTTATCAAACAATTCGTTCATCCATTGAACGTCCTTTCATCCATGAGACTGTTCATTCTCCCATCATTCCGGCATCTTTTAATTAAAGTGTCCATCCCTTTTTTATTTATACTTTAAGAAAAAACTAGGCTGAAAATAACTAAGAACTTCGAAAATTAGAGCTGGGAAAAGTATGACATTTTGACATAAAATATGTGAGCAAACCCTGTGCGTATGAGAAACTGATGCATCTGGTGTTTAACAGGGAACCAACATCAAATATAAACGGTTCTTTAAACTTGTCCTGACTTAACTTACATTTAAGTTGGCCCTCTTTATTCTTTTTATTTCCTGATAGTTTCACATTTAAAAATATACAATATTTGTTATATCAGGGGATTCAGAGGCTTATAGTTTCATTGCTCTAATCTTAGATGTTCAGCTTGATTTTGTTAATCCACATTTCCCCAACACATGAGCATGCTCTGTTAATTATTACAGTGCTTTAGTAAAAATGCCCACAGTCTGAAACACTCTGGAAAAATGTTTAAAAATGTGCTATAATCTTCAGCCATAAGGTGGCGTACTCCTGCAGTGCAGAGGGAACTGTCATGGCGTGGGAAGTCTCGACTCTACAGGTCAGTGAAAAATCAGCCAATCAAAGCAGAAATGTAAAAAAAAAAGTGGATAAATAAGTATTTCTCTGGTTGACCTCACCACATAGACTCTTGTTGTGGAATTACCTGTTCCTTCCTTTAGGTGAAGAGACACTTTCGTCTGTCCTGCGATCGCCTGCAGTCAGTCTACAGCAGTGGCGGTGTTCTCTGGTGTTGTAAGTTTCTTCTCTCATTAAAGCAAGAAACATAAAGCATGAATGAGTTTATTTTCTGCATTACTGATTGTGTGTATTTTCTTTCTCCCTCTCCTAAGGTGCTAGGGACAGTATAATGGAGGTCTGGAGGAATGGTAACTTAAAACAACGCATAAATCTGCCTGAACAAGAAAGAGTCACATTTAGCTCTGCTCTGCTCTTACCTGAGGTAACATGCAGACTGTTTGTCTATTCTAACTGTATTTGTGTATTTTAAGTGTCCAAATGTTTGACTTTCTCCTCATTGTGTTTCCATGTGTTTGTATTAGAGTGAGGAGCTTTGGAGTGTGTGTGTAGACTCTGCAGAGGTGTATATTTGGCACATCAAAAACAGCACCAAACCTTTCCACCGCATGATTCTGCAGGACTGCACTGGGTGTTACTGCATGATTCAAGTCAAAAACCAGGTTAATACACAAAAAGACACATACTCTGCACCAACATAGTAAGTGATGCCACTCTTGTTGTTTATAAAGATAAGAAAGCATTTATCTAGCCAGGAAATCTTCAGTGAGATACAGATTATCTCCTCCAAAGAGTCCTGGTCAATAAAACACCACAAACATAAACAGTTACAAGTAAAAATATCATCAGAAAAGTTGCAAATTGAAAAAATGAAAATCCAAGTAAACAAAACATTACAGTTTTAAGAAAATTCCTTTAAAATATAATGTAAGAGATTTGACTCAAGATTGATTCAGAAAAGGAAGGCAAAAAGAAAAATGCTGGAGGTTGTTTTTTTTATCGGAAATATTACTATGCAATGACAAAAGGTTTGAAATATCCGGACATTATAGCAAAACTTTCTTAGATAAACAGGATCATTTAAATTTTCCCTCCCTGACTGAGAGTGATCCATCTTTAAAGATTACTTCAGAGTAAATCCGACAGCCTGCTTTTGATACAATCCATTATGCAGCATGCTGACTCGAGGTTTTTTAATAGGGAGGAATAAGGATACATATAAATAGTATCACCATAGTCCAACAAGAGGCTCTTTAGGTTTAAGAGTTTTTAACAAATGATCAGTGTAATCATCAAGGGATTATTGGTCATCTAGCCAGATTCCTTAGTATTTATATGTAGTGATGTTTACTATACGTATATCATAGTGTGAGGATAAAAGGACTGACTGTCTCAACATTAGAGTGAAATTTCAGAACCCATTTGAGTTTGACCAATGATTACTTCAGTGACAAGTTTTCTGTAATAGTTCTACAGCCTGGTTTAAGAAGGACACTGCTATACCAGAGGTGGGTAGCAACTAGTTACATTTACTGAGCTACATTTGCTTGATTAACTTCTTGGAAAAAAAATACTTTTGTGTATCTTTACTGCACCATGCTTTTTACTTTTGAGTAAAATTATTATGAAGTATCACTACTCTAACTTGAGTAAGATGACTGGATCCTCTACCCACTGTGAGTAACTTCACTTCACTTGAATGAAGAATAAACACGTTTTAACAAAAAATGCATGAGACACAGGCACACATCGACAGCTTCTGTCAAACTGAGACCTCTTGTTCATAGACAAGCTCTGTTGTTTTAATAATAGTCTATCCGCTGAGCTTGGTGAGGCATATATACAGTGAGGAACATAAGTATTTGAACACCCTGCAATTTTGCAAGTTCTCCCACTTAGAACGTTTGGAGGGGTCCCATATGCATATTATAGGTGCCTTTACACTGTGAGAGAAACCGTTTTTTTGTGTGTTTTTTATCAGGAAATTGCATTGTCTGATTTTTAAAGAATTTGTATTTTATTGCTGCACGCAAGTATTTGAACACCTGAGAAAATTTGTGTTAATGTTTGGTACAGAACATTAACTATGCCTTTGTTTGAGGTCAAATGTTTCCTGTAGTTCTTGACCAAGTTTGCACACACTACAACAGGGATTCATGCCCTCTCCTCCACAGATCTTCTCTAGATCTGTCAGGTTTCAGGGCTGTCGCTGAGTAACAATGAGTTTCAGCTCCCTCCAAAGATTTTCTATTGGATTTTCTATTGGCTAGACCACTCCAGAACCTTGATATGCTTCTTACAGAGCCACTCCTTAGTTATCCTGGCTGTGTGCCTCTGGTCATTGTCATAATGGAAGTCCCAGCTATGACCCATCTTCAATGCTCCGACTGAGGGAAGTAGGCTGTTGCTCATAATCTCAATAAATGGCCCCATTCATTATTTTGGTTTCATCTGAACATAGGGCTGGGCGATATGGCTTAAAAATAAAATCTACGATTTGTGTGATGCCGAATCCGATTTCCAATTTTTTATTGATTTTATTTTTTTTCTCCCTTTCTATTCCTGAAAAGAAATTTTAAATGACAGAAAATATTTGTAAAACTTGCTTTTATTCTAATCATCCTTTCTAGGAATTCACCTGAATTCAAAGTCCAAATAAATGCACAATGTAAAACATGACGTAAACCCTCACATCACTTTGAACTACTGAAACCCTTGGAGTGCATTGGTGAATTTTTTTTTACGATTTTCCCAATTTATCCAAAAATGAAATCATGATAAACAGAAAATTCGATAAAGCAATAAAATCAATTTATCGCCCAGCCCTATCTGAGCACATTACTTTCTCCCATGGCTCCTCTGGATCATCCAGATGGTCATTGGCAAACTTCAGATAGGCCTGGACATGTGATGACTTGAGCAGGGGAACCTTCCGTGCAATGCATGATTTTAAACCATGACGGCGTAGTGTTCTACCGACAGTAACCTTTGATACTGTGATCCCAGCTCTCTTCGTGTCATTGATCAGCTCCTCCTGTGTAGTTCTGGGCTGATTCCTCACCTTTCTTATCATCAGTGATACCCCACGAGGTCAGATCTTGCATGGAGCCCCAGTGCGAGGGAGACTGACAGTCATCTTTAGCCTCTTCCATTTTCTAACAATTGCTCCAACAGTTTATCTGACTGACTGTGGGGTGGACTGGTGTTAGCGACAGGTGCTACTAATTTAGATTAGTAAGTGGAGTAGAGGTGAACTTTTTAAAGGCAGAGTAACAGGTCTTTGAGAGCCAGAATTCTTGCTGATTGGCAAGGGTTAAATACTGATGTGCAGCAATAAAATAAAAATAAATTTTTGAAAAATCAGACAATGTGACTTCCTGAATTTAAATAAATGCTGTCTCTCTCAGTGGAAAATGTACCTACATTGTACATATATATGTATGTGTGTATATGTATATATATATATATATATATATATATATATATATATATATATATATATATATATATATATATATATATATATATATATATATATATATATTATTTGTGTATATATATATATATATATATATATATATATATATATATATATATATATATATATATATATATATATATATATATATATATATATATATATATATTATTATATACAGTATTGTAGTACTGATTACTCTCTAATGAGTTGATTATGTTTCAGTGACTTGAAACAGGAAGATGTAACCTGCTCCTCCTCCCTGTCTCTCTGACCAGGTGTGGGTTGGGGGCATGGGCCGTAGTTCTACCAAAGGAAAGATTTATATCCTGGACACGGAGCGTTATGAGGTCCTGAAGGAGCTCCACGGCCACATCGACAAGGTGACAGCGCTCTGCTCGGCTGAGGACCGCTATGTCCTCAGTGGAGCCGGCAAGCACGATGGGAAGATTGCCATCTGGAAGGTGGAGGAGAGAGGGTTGGATTCAAGCAAATGTTAGTGCTACTCTTGGCTCTGCTAAAACGAATCTGGAGCTTCTTGTGACCCATAAACCAGGAAAAAAAAATGAAGGGAAGTTAAACAAAGACTGAAAAATTTAACAAATGAAGGACTTAATGTGAAGCATCAAGTTTATATGAAGCATCAGGGAGTTTGAAACTTTCCTGCCTATAAAAACTTACGTTCCGTTACTAACACAACTGACATTTTTAAGCTATTGTTAAAACAATGATAAACGACTGAAACACAAAGTCTGCTGATTGTTTTTCACTCCAAAGTGTTTCATTTTACATACATACGTGTTTCTACATACGTGTTTATTCTGTAAGGCCATGTGCAACGTGAGAACATTATGTGAGTAATCTTCACCTCATGCTGTGTGCTTGACGTGAAAATCTGCAGCTCCGAGGAATCAAACTACCATGAAAATACAGCAGAGGTTGGAGGTTTCACCAGCACTGTGGGAAAGGCCCTACAGGAGTTTGTTCTGACGGAAGTTGTGCTTTAATACAAGGATGCATGGTGATGGGAACGCAGTCGTGGAATAGATGAACATCAGAGCATCTTGAGAACACGTGCTTAATCCTGCCACAGTGACCTAGAAACGTATCCAAGCAGCTTGAACTGCTTCACATTTTGGGATATTACAACCACAAACATTGATGTATTGTGCTGTGATTTTGTTTTCCGGATAAACAAAAAGTAATGATAATTGTAAAAGTGGAAGGAACAGCATACATGGTTGACAACATTTAACCCTTTCTCTTTGTAAAATAGCTCAAACTCTGACTGAATAAAAAGCATCTCGAAGCAGGAGTTTCCAACCCATGCCACAAATTCCAAATTTAATTTAGGTCTTTGACTGGGCTGTTCTAATACATGGATGTGCTTTGTTCAAAACCATTTTATTGAAGCTTTGGCTTTGTTTGGGGCCGTTGCCCTGCTCGAATGTTGACCTTTTGAAACTTGTAACAGATTTTCCTCCAGGATTTTCCTGTATTTAGCCCCTTCCAGCCTGCTATAAATTCTAACCAGCTTTCCTGGTCTCTGCTGAAGAAAAGCGCCCCCACGGCATGATGCTGCCACCACCTTGCTGAGATAACGAGGAAAAAAGTTATTCCACATTACAATTATGGACTACTTTATATTGGTTAATCCAATAAAACAAAATTTAAATACATTAAAGTTTGTGGTTGTAATGTGACAAAAATATCAGTTCAAATGGTATGAATATCTTTCCAAGGCACTGTACAACTTACTAAAACACATAGTTACCTTTTTTCTTTTTTCTTATTATTTATTTTTCCACAAGACATTTTACCCTCTGTACTAATTTTAGTTTCTAGTTAAAGGGACCAAAAAAGGTCAAATTACTCATGTTTAACATACAGTTTATAAGTTTGATAACATGCCTGTAAAGTGCTTCAAATGTTGGAAAATATTTATATTTTCATTTTTACTTCTCAATATCTTCCTGCCCCTGTAATTCATATGCTCCACTCTTCATTGTTTTTTATTTATGTGCTGTATGTAATGGAATTTTGTGTATGTATTTTTTTATAATTGGAAAATGTATTGACCAAAACTATTAGAATTTTTTAAGCAATAGTAAAAAATGCTTTTTAAAACAAAGCATGTACCACTTTTTTCTGTGACCATAATTATTAACCACATTTTGGGGGGGGGCTCAATTATACCAGCCACATGCACAGGTCAGTCCTGAATAATGTCTAATTAGCCTAAACCAGGGATCTGCAACCTGTGGCCCCAGAGCCAAAAGTGGCTCTTTGGACATTCAACAATATCTCTTTTTAACTTTGGCTAAAAATGATAAAGAAACAACTAATCCTTTTATATGTAGATATAAAAACAAAAGCAGGCTTTAGTAATTTTTCAGTTTCTAACAGCATGACAATACAAGTACCAGTAATGTTTTTAGAGCTACATTTTTGGTCATTAGGTGGAAAACTGCTTTTTTAATCATTGAACAAAATGTATCCAAGCTGTTGTGTGATTCTTAATTAGGAAACCTAAATATAAAAATAAAATGGTGGTTCTTAAAAAATTTAAAAATAAAGAGAAGATATTCATAAAAAATTATGACTTATTTTCAAAAAGTCATGTCACAATAGCGGCTCTAATCAAGTTTTATTTAGATTATTTACTGGATTGTAAAGATTACAGACCCCTGGCCTGAACAATCTCCAAAATCTGCACATCATGCCCTGATATAAAATCCAGTGTCAAATCAATTTATCTGTCTGGAAAGTGTTACAAAGACATGTCTGGGGCTTTGGGACTTCAATTAACCAAATTGAGGGTAATTATCCACAGTCTCAGCTTCCTCTGTCAAGGTCAGTATTCAGAATTCTACACTAAACCACAGAATGATCTTGATGATCTTTGGGGAAATTATTCTGTGGACTGACAAGACAAGGAGCCTGATTTATCAATATTCCAAATAAAGAGTGCAAAATTGCGTGCCCCACAAAAAATATTGACGTAGAGGCGTGTTCCTGATTTGCGGTTGATCTACCAAGATCGTATGCGCAAATGATAATAGGCGCAAAGAGCCGTATTCAAACGAGGACTTTGCATCTGCTTCTGTGTGTGCCAGCCTTTCTGCCCCATGCATGCACTGCGCCACAGCCAGAGAGAGGGTGAAAAGGCACAGTGGATTCGAAAAAAGGGGGGAGGGGGCAACACACCTGTCAAGTCTATAGCTGTTAGAGAGTTAATTACTATTTGGCTAGAATGGCTGTGATTTGTATTTTTCGTTTGTCATTAATAAACTTAATGCATGTGGTGTACATGCGCTGCTCTCGGCTTCATGTAGGCGCCCGTATTCCAGAGACAGCAGGTGCAGACGCGTTGAACACACAGTGAATTATGATGCGTCTTTTAGAATGTGTGTTAATTATATTTTTCGTTAGTCAGTAATAAACTTATGTTGAATCGTGGTGGCGCTTCGGTTGATGTTCACCGTTAGATTTCCTTCACAAACAGTGTTTTATATGAAAGCAGAAAAGGTGTCATTAACCACAGCACATTGTTTCACACGTTTGCTGTGGTCTCTAGAAGGCTTGTGGAACACATTTGTGACTTGTTATGGATTTCTTTCAACAGTGTCTTCATGCAACTCTTCCATAAAGGCAAGGTTTGTAGAGTGCACAACTAATACTTGTCCTATGGATCCACATCAGCTATTTTTGCAGATTTCTTATATTTATTAAATCTTGCTGCGGGTTTAACAGGTGCAGTCGCCCTGCGCCTGCTTTGTGAAATCACCTGCTGCATGTTCTCGCACCCTCTGAGAGGTTTGCGCACGTTTTAACAAGCACAAACCTTTGATAAATCAGGCCCAAAAGGTTTGGAAGGTATTTGTCCTGTTGGAGCTGCCATACCACAAGCGCAACGTGCAATATTAACACAAAATAATTTGATTAAACCATGAATTCTTCTTTTGACAAAGATCCTGAAAGAATGTCAGACCAGTAACTTGTGACCTAAAAATTAAGAGTACAAGATTTATGAAGCAGGACAATTATACAAAACACACCAGTAGTCTACCTCTGACAGGTTTAATATCTTTTTAAGGGGTTCAGTAAAAATCTGGACTTGAAGTCAACTGAAATGCAAGAGTGGAGTATTTATTAGGTTTTTGGGGGCACTTACTTTTCACATAGGGCCAGATTGGTTTGGATAGCATTTTTCTCTTAAAAGATGAAAAAATTATTTTAAAACTGCTTTTCGCATGTATTCAGATTATCCTTGTCTGATATTAAACTCCTTAAAGCAGTGGTTCTCAATTATTTTCTGTCATACCCCCTCTAGGGAACATGCATTTCTTCATGCCCCCCCCCCCCCTGAATTGAAATACTATTCATAACCTAATTAATTATTTATCTGTACAAACCACTGGCACCAGCATTCTGGATACAATCTCCTGATTATTGAAACAGATTAAAAAACTTAAATTTTAAGTTGTTGTAGCTCATTTTATAGTTGTGAGTCTTAACACTATTTCTAAGTTCAGTTTATTAACTCAAATGTTAACATTTAATCAAGACTGCTCAGTCTAATTATCCTAAGAGAAAAGGCACAAATTATTCACTATGATGTTTTTTTAGACTAAACAGTAACATTCAAACCTTTTTAAATTGTAAACATTGGTTACTTGTCAGCTTAATTCGCTTATTTCTTTGCAGAAAAATATATTATTTATCAGTAGTATTATTCCTTTCATTATTTTCCCAATTCTGTTTTATTTTTTCCACAATTCCACTTTTTCAATCTTAAGTTTTTTTAATTCTAACTTTTTCCATTCTGACCATGTAGTGGATGAAAATGATTTAAGAAATCAATAGCCAAAGAGACCCACATTTACTGAAATTCACAAATATTAAGCATTTCCCTATCATTTAAAAAAACTAAAACATGTACAAAACACTCATGTTTTTTATATTTTATAAAAGAAAATCTCCCTTTAAAAACGCTTTAGTTGAGCTCAGCATTTTAACATGTTTCATAAAGAGATCTCCCAGACTCCACTGAAATAAATAACATGTCATTGTTTCTGCGTTTAACTTTCATGTTGCTGCAAACCTCACAGCCCGTGAGCTGACAGAACTTATAGAGGGGTTGTTCTCCCAATTTACAAACATCACTAGCACTGACCCTTGCGGTAAGCTTCGAGTTTTTTTTATTGTTATTTGGAGGACGCCGTTGGTTCAGAGAGTTTTTCGCCATGGCTGGCCCGTTTATTCTATCTGTGTGGAGAGGAGAGCCAATCCAACCCTCGCCTAACTTGGTAGCAGCAGACAGGAGTTGCAGCTGCCAAAACACTACAGAAACACAGTTTTATTGTGTATTCCATTTTGTTTAAAATTAAAATTTTGCGATTGTGTCCTCTTTCCCACATTGCGAACTTCATAGAGTCCTGGTGTGTCTGTGTAGACTATTCTGCTGGGTTGAACAGGCAGCCTGTGGATTAGTTTGATCCCTACTGCCAACGAGTGACTGGAGGCTTGTTTACCGTTCAAGCATGAATAAAGACAAAAGTGCTCCTGCCTCCCTGCACTGCCAAAAATACAGTAAAAAAAAAATGTGAAAAACGATTACTTCTCCAAAGCACTGTCCTTGTGTTTTTGGGGGCATAACATTTCACTTTAACTTCCGTTTTTTGCCAAAACATTTCACTGTAACTTCCTTGGCCAGGTCCCTGCTGGGGCGCCCTCGGGTCTCTGGGCCCATGGATCCGCCCTGGCATAGCCAGTTGCCAGCGGAACCCGTGGGCCCACCCCAGCCCCTGCATTGTAGCTGCTGGATGTTCCCCTGGGGCTCTTCTCTGCTGCTCTCTTGGGGGGTCCGGTCAGACCTGGGGCTCCTGTGCTCTGGGGGTCCTTTGGATTTCAATGGCTCCGATCTCCTTCGTGTCTGCCAATTCCTGGGAGGTGGATAGATGGCTCCTCACACCACCTATTGAACACTCTTAAGGAGAAACCTTATGGCGTATACACCAGTATGCTTACACATATTACTAAATGTTGTAATAATTCAAATTTAAAAGTACTTTATTGATCCCAGAGGGAAATTAAGTGTTGGTATAGCTCATATGATTAATTCTTTAAGGAGTTGTTGTAGATGATGATGGCTGTGGGCAGGAAGGATTTCCTGTAGCGGTCTGTATTGCAGCGAAACTGAAGAAGCCTCCGACTGAAGACGCTCTGTTGTTGTATGACTGTCTCATAAAGAGGATGCTCAGGGTTGTCCATAATTTTTTGGATTTTATGAAGAATCCTTCTTTCATTATCATCTCCAGATTTTCCACAGTTGTCCCAAGAACAGAACCAGAACCTTCTTTATCAGGTTGTTTAGCCTATTTAAATCCCTGGCTCTGATGCTGCTACCCCAACGGATGACGGTTGAAGAGATTACACTCTCCACAACAGACTTGTAGAAGATCTCCAGCTTCTTGCTGCAAACCTTGAAGGACCTGAGCTTCTGCAAGAAGTACAGTCTGCTCTGTCCCTTCTTGTAGACGGTTTCACTGTTGCGCCTCCAGTCCAGTCTGTTGTCAAGGTGAACTCCGAGGTATTTATACTCCTCAACCACCTCCACTTCTTCTCCCATGATGGAAACAGTTTTTGACTTATCCCTGTTTCTTCTGAAATCTACAATCATCTCCTTTGTTTTGTTCACATTCAAGGTGAGACGATTGTTTCCACACCATGTCACAAAGCGGTCCACAAGCTCTCTGTATTCAGCTTCTTGTCCATCTCTGATACACCCAACAATTGCAGAGTCATCTGAGTATTTCTGCAGATGACAGGTCTCTGATTTGTACTGGAAGTCTGAGGTGTACAGAGTGAAAAGGAATGGTGAGAGTACGATCCCCTGTGGTGCTCCTGTGCTGCTGACCACCTGGTTTGACACACAATTCTTCAGTCTCACAAATTGTGGTCTGTTGGTCAGGTAGTCATTGATCCAGGCGATTGTTGAGGGCTCCACCTGTGTCTTCAGGAGTTTCTGACAAAGCAAATCAGGCTGAATTGTGTTAAATGCACTGGAGAAATCAAAGAACATGATCCTCACAGTGCTGCCTGCTTTGTCCAGATGACAGTGGGTTGGTTGAAGTAGGTGGATGATGGCATCTTCAACTCCAACTCCACAGCGATAAGCAAACTGCAGTGGGTCCTGATACGTTCTTGTTTGCTTACTCAGGTGTGCCAACAGGAGTCTCTCCAGGACCTTCATGATGTGGGATGTCAGGGCAACGGGTCTATAGTCATTGATGACTGATGGGTGAGTTCTTTTGGGTACTGGAACAAGGCAGGATGTCTTCCACAACACTGGAACCTTCTCCTGAGTTAGGCTAAGGTTGAAGAAGTGCTGCAGAATCCCACAGAGCTGCTCTGCACAGGCCTTCAGGACTCTGGGGCTGACACCATCTGGACCTGCAGCCTTGTTCTGGTTCAGTTTCTCCAGCTGCCTCTTCACCTGACTTTTGGAGACAGACAAGTGGGAGGGGGAGGCAAAGGGGGTAGCAGCATTTCCTGACTTGGTTGAAGTCAAACTTGTGGAATTAGAAGACTCCATGGCTGAGGTGAAGGATAAAACATCCGAGGTGTAACAGGAAAGCTGTTGGTCAGAGGAGGGTGGGATGTCTGTTTGGCTGGGAACAGGAGAGGGGGATACTGAGCTAGTTCCTGAACTGAACCTGTTGAAGAATATGTTCAGTTCATTGGCTCTGTCCAGACTTCCATCTATCCAATCCTTCCTGTCTTTAAAACCTGTGATCTTTCTCGTTTCCAACCAGACATCTCTGATATTGTTCCTCTGTAGTTTGTTCTCCAGCTTCTTCCTGTATGCCTCCTTGCTGTCTCTGATCTTGACCTTAAGTTGCTTCTGTATACTCCTCAGTAATTCCCTGTCTCCCTACCTGAAGGCTCTTTTTTTCTTGTTTAGCAGTTCCTTCAGGTCACTGGTGATCCAGGGTTTATTATTAGGGAAGCATCTCACTGTTCTGGTGGGTATGATGTTGTCCACACAGAAGTTTATATAGTCAGTCATGGCACTGATGTCCTCTCCATGTGCTTGGCCAAGAGTCATCCAGTCTGTGGTTGCAAAACAACCCTGCAGGGCTTCTTCAGCTTCCTGTGACCATTTTCTCACAGTTTGTTTTGTCACAGGTTGCCTCTGAACAAGGGGTTTATATTCTGAACAGAGAAAAACAAGATTGGGATCTGATTGTCCCAGAGGAGGTCTTGGTTTGGACGTGTATGAATCCTTTACATTTGCATAAAACAAATCCAAGGTCCTGTTTTCTCTTGTAGAGCACCTGACAAACTGTTGAAATGTTGGAAGTGTAGTAGAGAGCGAGGCATGATTAAAATCACCAGATATTGCCACAAATGGATTGGGGTGCTGTGTCTGTAGCTTAGCAACAATGGAACTGAGGACATCACATGCAGTGTCGGCAAACGGCTGAAGGTGGAATGTAAACAACTGCCAAAATTACACTGGTGAACTCTTGGTAAATAATATGGCCGAAAACTTACTGCCAAGAGTTCGACATCTGGGCTGCAGAGACGACACTTCACAGTAACATGTCCTGGATGACACCATCTGTTGTTGACAAGCACTGCTACTCCACCACCTTTCCTTTTTCTGCTCCTCTTCAGATCTCTGTCTGCTCGTACAGTCAGGAAGCCTGGCAGACAGACGGTGGAGTCGGGGATATGATCCAGCAGCCACGACTCAGTAAAACACATAACACTGCATTCCCAATACTCTGGCTGAGTCCTTGTAAGGGCTTGGAGTTCATCCATCTTGTTAGCCAGTGATCTTACGTTGCCCATTATGATCGATGGAAGAGATGGCTTGAACTTCCTCTTTCTCTGTCTCCTTTTCGCTCCTGCTCTGCATCCACGTCTCCTCCTTATCAACTCATCAGGGATTTGTGGCTTCAGTTGAGGTATTATTTCAGCTTTTGCGATGTTAATCAGTTGCTCCCGGCTGTAAACCACATTGTTGCCATGGTTACGCATCATAACAAATTGTCAAAAAGGGAAAAATTTACAGCAAAAATCCTTCCAGCTTCACAGCACCAAAAACTAGTACGCATACAGGTAAAAAAAATGCAATCTTTAAGAAAAAAGAGGAACCAATGTACAAAAAACCAAAACTTAATATGTAGCCAACAGAGCCACTCCAACATGCAGCCACTCAGAGCAGCGCAATTCTAGAATTCAGTACCATGAGCTTTTCAGTGACATTTCTATTGTAATATTTATATATCTGTGGGTTGTGGTTGTGTAGTTCTTGGTTTGTATTGCTTTATTTATTTTGTTGTTGTTTTTTTCCCTCTCCCTGCCACCCTGTGGGTGTGGAGGCGGACTGGGATGTTTTCTTGTGTTTTCTTTGTTTCCCTTCTTCTCTTGTATCTTCAACTTACCCTCTCCCTCTTAACTTTTTTTCCTACCTCTCTTCATCTTCTTTTTGTCTTCCCCTTTATCGTCTGTCTCCGTGTCCATAATATCAGGCAAACAAACAAAAACAAAAAAATTCACAGCAGTTTCTGATAAAGATTTCTTACACATAGCCTATATATCAAGCAGAGTATTATAGCCAAAGCCGTAATGCTCCACTAGTGAAACTAAATCTGTTGGGCTTCTACTTGGTACTCAGAGACCAATTCTGAGCGGCACACTGCCAGACAGGACACATCAAAATCAAATAAAACAAAATCCAGGATAGAATTTAAGGTCCTCCTTCTTACATATAAAGCCCTTAATAATCAAACTCCATACATAAGAGATCTGATTGTTCCATATGTTCCTAACAGCACTTTGCTCTCAGACTGCAGGTTTACTGGTGGTTCTTAGGATTTCTAAAAGTAGAGTGGGAGGCAGATATTTTTATTTATCAGGCTGTGATACTGTAAAAATCTGGTATATTTATTCAAAGTTATAGTGTGAATCTCATTCTGTCCAATGCCTATTATGCACTTCCTAATATTTGTCGGAAGAGGGCGCAGTTTCACACCAATGAGGAGCTAAAGTGGTCCAAATCAGTGATCCCCACATTTCTCACCTTCAGACCTGGAAAACATCTTCAACCTGCAACCTCAACCATCTAAGGAATATACTACTTCATTTCAGATCTACATCATTTTACTGAGTGTAGATGAAAGTTTTTGTGTCAGTTTGCTAATTTGTCATTGACTTTAGAAATTATGTCTTCAAGAATAACCCTTCAGGAAGTAAAGGGGGTGTTTAGCTCCCTGCTGTAGGCTGCACGGTGGAAGACAAAACAAAGCCGAACAGACAGATCCCGCCCTGCTCGAGTGTCCTTGAGCAAAACACTAAATCCCTGCATGGCTGCTGATCCCCCGTGGGGCTGATAGAGGTGTTTTTCACATCGAGGCCTCTGGCATTTACAACAGTCTGCACTTTGTGTGACTGGGCTGGACATTGTTTGGTAACATAAAGCCATAAGCAGCTGTTAATCTCCCAGCATGCAGCTCCACTTGTTCCTCAGCATTAGTTGGGTATAGGATGCTTACTGTGTCTCCTGCTGAGTTTTTAATTACTTTCCTCTAATCCATAAATCTTTACTCTGTAAAAGTGAGTTTAAGGTATAAGAAGTCCCAAAATATACAGATTAGGTGCAGCTTTGCTCAAAACCTTCTGCTGTTCTGCCAAAGACGCGGTACCTTTACACTATCAAGTCACAGCTGCTCTTTATAGTGTATTTGTTGCTTTAGCATATAGACTCTAACAAATTTTTTGCCAATACTGATAAAGATGTGTAAAAAGCCTAAAGATAAATTTGGTTTAACTTGCTGAAGCATGATCTCACACTGAAAATATTGGAAAAATCCAAACTACCTGTGCCCATCAGCTTTGTCTTTGAAATCACCTGGTATTTTAACCAATTTCTACACTTTAGCAAGATTCTCAGTGCCTTTGGAAGAGAAAGAGGCCAGCAGCATGACAGATTCTCCAATATGCACACATTTTTTTATTTTTGTCAGACCACAAAGGCTTTTTTTCTGGCATGCCACCCAAACAAACAATTAGCATGTAGATAGCCTCCAATGATTGCCTATAAGAGCCCTCTTTGCTCCAGTTCTAGTGATGTTTGGAGTTTTATTTACCCCTTTAACCATCCTCCCCTCTGCTTGTGGTGAAAGATACTGTAGGTCCTCATTCAGGCCGGTGCTTAGTGGCTAAAAGAAAAAAGAGATATATACATAGCTCTCGGCCACAAAAAGTCATACATTAATGGTTAGAAGTTCCTAGAAAAACTACATAACTTAAAACTGTGAAGTGTAAAAAAATAAAATATCTCCTGTAACATTTACTTTAAAGAGGTTGCTGGAAATATCAGTTGTTGCTAAAATTTTGTTAGTAAACATAATTTCTGAACATTGGGCCAATAATAGATGTTAATTATTTCAAAAATGTGTACACATCTTTTCCAAGGGGGTCCCCTTCTGAAACACAGAAAAATAGAACTTGTTTTTGTTCCTCAGCTAAACTGTGTGAACGTGACTGGGTTAGTGTTGATGCAGAAAAATAAACAATGTCTCACCTTATCCACAGGAACACAGTGAGGAATCGCCTGAGTGTTGTTAGCTGACAGATCAAATATTATTCTTTCAGTTGGATAAAATCATACAGTTAACTGTTTTATTGTCATCAAATACATTTTTTACTGCACTGCAACCTACCATTTTACTATTTATTTATTTCGCTTTATTACTCTTGTAATTTTAAACAATGTCATTACTTGTTTTTAGTTTATATGTATATATGGTTTATATTGAATGGTATTTATAATCATATATCAAATAAAGAAAGAAAGAAAGAAATAGGCTGCCACTCAGTTGACAAAACCGAAACGTCGATGTGACGTCACCACAGAACGCCCCGCCCCCTTATGCAAAAGAAGCCGTGTCGTCGGCGGAAGCCAGGCTCTGCGTCTCGTCTTCCGACAGATATTCCTTTAAAGGGGCATTTAAAGACCTGGCTTCAGTCGTTGGAGCAGAGGACAGCCAGTGCAGCAACAACATTGCGCCGCAGATATAGAGCTGCGACTGTCCGACCTCCCGGAGGACTCAGACACGGAGCCAGCTGGCTGTCAGCGACCCGGCGAGGTGAGCGCAGTGTCCGGTTAAAAACAGCAACAACAACAACAGTGGTGGGGGGACGGATTTTACCCCGCTGCTGCTGCTGCTGCTGCTGCTGCTGCTTGGCTGTGAGAGGCAGGACTCTCAGCATCTCAGGTTGCTGCTGCTGTGAGAAGGAGGAGGAGGAAGAGAGGCATTTACATTAATTTATATCAATTTATATTTATGTCAGGTTGTATAATTTTGTCCTGCGTTTATTAGGAAATGTGCATTAACCTAAATGTATGGCTCTGGGGTTTTATGTGATAGACAAAATTAGTGCATAATCGTAAAGTGGAAGAACTATGATAATGTTTTTTTATTGGTTTGTATTTAATGTGTGTGTGTATATATATATATATATATATATATATATATATATATATATCTGCAAATGCCAATGTCCAAGTATTGTTCCAATTTGGATTTAGTGCTTTTCTCTTTACTGGGCCATTCTAACACTTAAATATACTTTAATTTAAATCATTCCATTGCATCTCTGGCTGTGTGTTTTAGGATTGTTGTCCTACTGAAAGTGGAACCTCCAAACCAACTATCTTGTAGCCTCATGTTTTCTTCCAGGATTACCCTGTACTTAGCTCCATTGGTCTTCCCATCAACTCTGACCAGCCTCCATGCCCCTGCTGAAAAACCTGTCCCCGCAGCTTGATGCTGCCAACACCATTTTTCACTGTGAGGATGGTGTATTCAGTGTTCATTTTCTGGCACACAAAGCATTTCTGATGAAGTTCCAAATGTTCAGTGGTCTCCTCCAGCCAGAGCACCGTCTTCTACATGTTTTGACTGAAATGACTTCTGGCAAATTTGGCTCTCTTTAAACAGTTGCTTTCTTCTCGCCGCTTCTTGAATCCCCGTGTATTACAATATTGTTGAAAGTGTGCAATAGAAATAAAATTGCCTTGCCTTGCTCATCCCTAAGGCATCATTTGTAAAGGGCACAAATAATTTGTGCAAATTCACTCTCACACCCAGCTGTGGATCTTTGCCGATCATCTACAGTTACAATGGATGTGGTGCTTCTCTGATTGATGCTTTCCTTGCCCGGCTTGTCTATATACAAAAGGACTGCTGTTTTTCAAATGTTACTTTACCCCTGTATCATGTTCTGTCCTTATGCCAATTATGCACTACTTTCTGTTGTTCTGTCTAAAATACTTGTGAAGATGCCTCAAAAAATTCTGGTTACAATATGACAAAATCTATAAACGTTAAAGATGTTTGAATGCTTTTACAAGGCACTATATGTGCTTGTATCTGAATACAAATCCTGTTGCGAGGAATCAGAGATGCAATATATTTATTTTGTGTGTTTTTGCCATAGACATAGCAAGTGTTGATGTGTGTGTTTGCTGCTGTATTGATTTATTGTGCAGTAAAAGCTGAACTAGTGCTCCTCTGTACACACCGTGTGCTGATTTGTTAAGTCTGACATCTTTGCTGTCTGTTTTTGTTCTTGATTCAGGCTCGACTGTAGGACTTCACAATTACAGCCTGGACCAAAGGAACAACATCTCTGGGACATTTATGAAGCTTTCAATGCCTTTTGGTGAGTCTCCACTCGATGCTTGTCACCCAAACTCATAAAGCAAATATGACTAACTTATTTTATTCAGTGTCACTATAATATGTCAGTTTTGTAAATCTGAACGGTACTGTGCAGAAGTGTTTAATTATTTACTGAATAGATTCTGACAATTAGTGCGTCAATATTTACATCAGTACCAAACCCATAAAAAATGTTATCCCCCCTTAACATCAATATAGAGAAAATGTCTGAATTCCAAAAACTAAATCAAAAAACCTTGATGAAATCATTAAAGGAGTCATAACCTAGTATACCTTGGATACCCATGCTCTATTATAGTCTTTCAGGCCCTTCTAAAAAAGAAAAGTAGAAAAAAAGTGAAAAAAATAAACACAGAGCTCCTCTGACCCTTATTTCTGAAGCCATTATTGTCTCGTGAGATCTGATGCGATATTTTGGCTGTCGTGGACGGGCATTGTAATAATGCAAATGAGGGGCGCGTTGATTGGTGGCAAGAAGGAGGGACGTTGACAGGATATGTCTATGGTTGACAATGCTTCAGCATGTCTAACCCATAGCTACTACTCCCGCTAGCAAAAAAAACCAAAACTACTCCCGCTAGCATACAATAGCCACATTAGCAGTTAGCTGCTGTTTGTTACACACAGCACAGCAATAAAAACACAGCCTTACCGTTTCAATTGCAGGCAAGTCTCTGATTGTTGGAATGGCCCCTTTTTCCAAACGGAGCTTTGATGCCAACTTCGCCTGATATTGTCCCAAATTCGTAAAGGATTCTGGGGTAAAAAAAATAGAAAAAACTTTTCCATGTTGATTCTGGCAGTCAACAACAGAGCAACTCATGTGTGCACTACGTTTCTGGTATAAATGGTTTTAGCTGATTTAGCTGATTAAAATAAAAGGTTGACACGAATATGTCTTCTTAATGCATCATTGCCTGAAGAAACTTTCTCCATCTTTCACGGTGGAGTTCGTACTTCGAATCGGTGATGTGTCGGTCGCGAACGAACCGGCTCTAAGAGCTCTTTGAAGTGAACGATGGGAGCCGGCTCGTCATTGGGAGCTGTTTATTTATTTTTTCATTCCCCCCCGCTTGTTTTGGTACATTTGGTACACATTGTTTTACTTTAATATTGGTAATAAATACACTTTAAGCAACAGAAAATCAGAGGAGCCACTTGGGAGCCGAAAGAGCCGGCTCTTTATGGTGAGCTAAGCCAAAAGAACTGGCTCCCCAAAAAGAGCTGGAATTCCCATCACTAGAATTCAGTAATGGCGGCGCTCGACTGTATGTGAGGGGGAGAGGGGCTAGGGGGGGCTTCCTGCAGCATAGGTAGGTCTGCGATGTCTATATATGGTATATCCTGCGCCGACTTTACGACAAGTCGGCCAGAAATTTAAATCACGTATTTGAGTGCGCGTGCACGTGGGCTGGTTGACGAACCAAGGGGTAAACAAACTTCACTTTTAAATATCGGCTTCCCGGGCAGTGTATAATCGTTATGCCATCATAACATACATTTTTTCTGGTGGAAAAAGTGAAAATTACAGGTCATGACTCCTTTAACCAATTAAGCTCCTCCTCTTGCTGCCATGATATCCTACCCATAGTTTTTCTTCAAGTTTTCTCTGTCATTGGGTCTGATCAGATTCAAATAGTGAATGCATCCCTGCTGTCAGGTATTAATGCAGAACTACAAGCCAACCTCTAATCTTCCATTCATCACTAAAATTATTGAAAAAGCTGTTTCGGCAGTTAAATGGCTTCTTAACAATGATCAGCCGCTTTGATGTTTTTCAATCTGGTTTTCGTGCGCACCACAGCACTGAGACTGCCCTCGTCAAACTGTTTAATGACATCCGCATAAACACAGACTGTGGTAGAACCACAGTGCTGGTTCTGTTGGACCTCAGTGCAGCATTTGACACTGTTCATCATGATATACTATTGGAACGACAGGAGAGCTGAGTCAGACTCTGGTACAGTCCTTGGCTGGTTTGAGTCTTGCCTTAAGAACAGGAACTTCTTTGTGTCAATAGGCAATTTTTAATCAGAATAGACAGAAATTACATGTGGGGTTCCTAAGGGCTCCATCCTGGGGCCCCTCTTATTTAATATCTACTTGCTCTCACTAGCCCAGATTATAACAATCAATAGTTTAGATTAGATTAGTTACCATAACTATCCAGATGATACTCAGCTTTACATTACAATGCCACCAGGGGACTTTGAACCCATCAAAACTAAGTGAATGCATTAAGTAAATCAATGGCTGGATGTGTCATAGTTTTCTCCAGCTGAACAGAAACAAAACTGAAGCAATTACTTTTGGACCTAAAGAGGAACGATCAAGAGTCAGCACACAGCTTCAGTTAATACTGGTAGAAACTACTGATCAGGCCTGAGATTTAGTTGTAGTAATTGACTCAGACCTGAACCTCCAGGGTCACATAAAGGCAATAACAAGGTCAGCCTTCTATCACCGTTTCTAGGATTAAAGGACTAATGTTGCAACAGGACCTCGAAAAACTCATCCATGTGTTTATCTTTAGTCGGATGGATTACTGCAACAGTGTCTTCACAGGTCTGCCTAAAAAGTCAGTCAGCTGTAGCTGATCCAGGAGACTGCTGATCACTTCCTTACTAGAACCAGGAAAGTAGAGCACATCACGCCAGTTATAAAGTCTTTACACTGGCTCCCTGTAGCTCAGAGAATATACTTCCAGACCACTGCAATGCTGCTGAAACACTGAGTTCCTTTAAATCAAGGCAAAAAACAATCTGTTTAGTTCTGCCTTTGAGTAAGTGATTAATAATATCTGGAATGTCAGAAGTTTTAATGTGTCATATGCCATGTCTCTATGGTGTGTTTTATGCTTTTACTGTTGGTTTATTGCTGCTTTTATTTTATCCCCTAATGATGTAAAACACTCTGAATTGCCTTTTTGTTAAAAGTGTGCTATATATATATAAAGTTGCCTTGCCTTCATTGCTAAGGGTCTTAGCCTTGAGTTTTGGTGTCACCTGACAGGTTTTGCAGAAAAAAACATGCCATACCACTGAGGAAACTCCTGTCTTTTAAATCTGTCAGGCTCTTAGTTTCGTTTGCGTTGCATTTTAGGTTTTGCTTTGTGTGTGTGTTGGCAAATGGCTGGTTTATGCTGAACTGAAAGCAGTCGACTTCCTCTTGATGAAGTCTTTGCTGACTGTCGACGGCTGCTGTGTCAGCATCAGGTTATTACCAACTCATAAGACGCACCCAGACAAGATGAGAATGTCACACAACAACACACAACACATTCATGTATGTAATGTGGACACAAACGATTACCTTTTTAAAAGTAAAAACAAATCTATATTTGACAGTTAAGGCGAAGAACCACAGTATATTTCCATAAGTAAAAGCAGATGTGTAGATTATTTGGCTTCTTGATGTCTCAAGCTACAATAGCAAAGCTTATAAATCCCTTATTTACAAATTATTGCAGTACTTTCCTTGCAGATTGACAACGGCACAAACAGAGGTACATCCAGCTATTTCCAAAGAGAAACACAAGGCTTTGTTGTGTGTTGTTAAATTTACAAACACTTTTTTGGGTGTAAAGGCTGTTCAAATTATACTTTTCAGACTGAACTGACTAAACACTGCATTGTGGATCATCACACTCACTGTGACCCTAGATCTATTTCTCCATCATGTGAAAAGCTGTGGGTCTCGCTGAAAGCTTAGTCAGCTCTCAGGTTCCTCAAAACCGGCACGTGCGCTAATGGGAAAATTTTCAACCATTCTGGTTCAGCACTTTTATCTGGTAATGTGTCATGTGTTATCTGCTCTTACATTTTTTTGTTATTTTGTACAATTTGGCTAATTCAAATCCTAAGTCAAACAGACAATGGGAGTGGGTTTAAAATAAAATTTTGCTTTTGAGAAATTCCAAGGATGGTTGAAAAGAAATAAAGAAAGCTTGTCTTACATTTAGAAAGGGCATTTAATTTAGCGTCGAACGAAAGTAAATTTCAAAATGTCACCATCAATTTTATTATTAGCTAAATTTGCTTTTCCGAGCTGCAAAAAAATTACCTTGAAAAAATTACCATTAGATTGACTGAAGGATGGTCCTAACATGCTTGGGCTGGTGTGAAATACTCAGAGTATGACTTTTGATAAAACTCAGTGCCTTAGGCTTATATGGCAAAACTGTCTACCTATCTGTGCAAAAAAGGGTTGACCTAGATAATGGTGCTTAAAAAACCAATTGGAACGAACCCTGTTCGCTGATGATTCAAAATGGGATTGCAAAATCTAGCATAATTGCAAAATACATCAGGTTTCTGTATTTTAAGGCATGTTTCAACCTAAAATAAACATGCCTTCGGTATAGAATAGTACACCTTATTGGTACTCTTCTACACTAGTTCAACATGATGGTATTTTCTGTTTAATCGGACCATCTGCCCTAGTTTTAAAACTGCTCTGCAAAAATAAACAGGATTGGTGGTGCTCCTGTGTTTTCCAGTCAGTGACTAGCAACAGGTGGGGAAGGGGCAGAGCTACTCTGTTCTCCTTATAGCTGGAGTAAACGTTGAACTCTTCATTCCTTTCTGGCATTTCATAGAAATATTGTTAACTGCAGTAATGGTATGGAGGGAAGATTTTTCAGTTGCTGATTCTTACATCAATATTTTCTTGTTAAACATGTAAAGTAATTTCAGTCGCATTGGGGAAAAAAACTCTTCAAAGTGATTTTCTTCATAATTATCTTTTTCAGGAAGTCAAAGTGATTAGAATCGAACGAGGGTTTGTCAGATGACCCCAAATCAGATATAATTTTAGGTTGTATTCGCCACTTCCCTTTTTTCTGGCCTTTTTTTTTGTCTTTCTCTGTCTAATGCTCCCAGACACCAGATTAGTTTTGCTCTGTTTCTTCAATCCTGACCTCTGATCTTTTGTGTACATAATCCCAGTCCCTACTCCTGTGTGGTTCTCGACTACAGATCTGAAGAAACACAGTGTAGAAGAAATGAGTCCGTACGTTATGAGCCAAAGTTTGTTTTCTCACTTACAGCAGGGCCATCAGTAACCTCCTTATCTTCACTAGATCTGCTGCTCAAACAGAAAGACTTCTCACTTGGTTGACGTCCCCTCCTCTCTGGATTTTAAACTAATTTTTCTTTTTCTTTTTTACTCATCATGATTCTTATTTTTTTGTCTTTTTCATCTGTTTTCATTCATCATGCCTCCAAAATCTTTTTTAATGCTTTTTTTTTTTCTTCCAGGTCATTTAATATCCTCACTTAGTCATAGAGAAAACAGTGTTTTGCACTGAAGCGCTACATTTCTGGTGTCAACTTTTAGAATTTTCATCCTAAAAAAGAATTTACATCTTTAAAGTTGCTGTTAAACCAGTCACTACAGTAATCTAAAAGAGTTTGATCTTATGATTTTAGCTTTCTTGAGGAGATTGGGTGCACATTTTTGTTTCTTACTATGAATTGGATTGAAAGCGCTCTTTTTCAAGTGTTCGTGAATGGAAACTCCCCGAAATGTCAGTTTTAAAGCACATACATGAAAACACACAGTGTGTTAAAGGTGTGGCACTTATTGCACTTAAAGTACAGTTGTTCTGCTATTTATAAAATAAAATGTAAATGTGGCTGTTTATCAAGAAGGCCAAAAATCTTATCCTTTACTGTCCTGTAGAAGGTGGATCTTATTCGGAATTTAACAGAGATGTTCTGCTCTTAAATCTCACCAAATAAGAACGGAAAACAATCAAATCTGCTGAATAATGTTGAACAATTAGACAAAAATGTCCACAATTGATTGCAGGTAAGACTTTGAGTGTCCTGCACTAAATTGTCTGTTAAAGCGTGCAACAATCATCAGTTTTGTTAAAAAACACCAAGGTATCATTTCATCGTGTTGACATGGTGCTGAGACATGATCATCTTTCCATGCATTGCTTTGATAGATTTTTTTGTTTTTGTTGAAAAATTAAATTTATGAAGATCTGTCTTGATGTTACAGCTAAAGAAAATTCAGATAATCATGCAAAAAGGCTCTGGAAGAGCAGGAAAAATTGATTTTGTATTTAGATAGTTTGTGAAAACTTTAAGCCACTTTCACTGTTTGCGAAGCTAAAAGCCCTTTTTACATTGATATAAATTCACAGCACAAAACCACAGCATTAAAATGTCCTAATATTTCTGTCCTAATAGGATTTTCCTGACATCTGCATCTATAAGCCAAAGCCATAGTTTGCAAAGAGAATCAAATAATGTCATTTTATGAAGGTGTAATTCAGGAGAAGAGTAAATAAATAAATAATCCACAGCATTTTATTTGTAAATTGGACATTTTTTCCAGAATTGATGAAAACATAAGGCAGAAACTAGCAAGGGACACTCCCAAGATGCAGACAGTAACTGAAGCTGTTAAAATGAAATCTGTATTTTAATTTTGAATGCACAAAGTAAGCATTTTTTTAAAGATATTTTTTGGCATTTCGACCATGTTAAACCAAGATGAGCATGAAAATGGCAATATTTAGACTTGTCAACCTTGAAGTTAATTATCCTACCATGAATACAGTATGTTGTTTATTAAGCATTTAAATGTGAAGCTTAAAAATATGGATTCTTAATTTTCCCTAAAATATAGCTAGAATCTTGCCTCGCTCAGTCTCAGCCAGCCAATATCGTTTATAATTTTTTCTTGTGAGATGGCTGTATCTTTACATTACTACACCACTTGCACCACAATAAAATTAGGCACATATCGTGAGACTTTAGGTCCTGTGTATCATATACGATGTGTCTACATTAAGAATAGCCTAATGTTTGCGTAATGGGAGGAAAAAAGTACAATTCAGTGTACGGATACAGTAAGTTACTTGTTTGGAGCTATGTTTTCTTTTTCCTTCCTTTGACCATCTTGGTCTGAAAACAATGCTTGATGCTCACCTAACTGGTCAAATATTTATAAGGTGAGTTGTTTAGGAAGTAAAGTCAGCTGGCACCTCAGCCACTTTAAGCATTCGGAAAACTGAGGCTAGCAAATCTTCTTAGTTGCAGACAGAGCATCTGCATACTGTAGCAGTGTCAGATTATTGTCACATTTGTGTAAAATGTATGTACATTTCATTGCATGGTGCATGCAGGGTCATTATGGCGACACTCATTGGTGACACTGAATCATCTAAACAAATCCAAGCCAGCTTGGTGTAGTTGGAGTTCAAATTACATTCTACTTCATTGGAGTAGAGAGGCAATATTGGGGCATTGATTTACATAAAGTAATGTATTTTTAGACCACATAGAAATACAAGGCAAATTCGCAAGTAGTGTCTTGGTAATATTTGAGACACTTCAGAGGTTTGGGCAAGAGTTAAAGCACCTTAGAAATATCAATATACACTCAACAAAAATATAAACGCAACACCTTTGTTTCTGCTCCCATTTTTCATGAGATGGACTTAAAGATCTAAAATTCATTCCAGATACACAATATTACCATTTCTCTCAAACGTTGTTCACAAATCAGTCTAAATGTGTGATAGTGAGCACTAATGCTTTGCTGAGATAATCCATCCCACCTCACAGGTGTGCCACATCAAGATGCTGATCTGACATCATGATTAGTGCACAGGTGTACCTTATACTGCCCACAATAAAAGGCCACCCTAGAATGTGCAGTTTTGTCTCACAGCAAAATGCCACAGATGCCACAAGCATTGAGGGAGCGTGCGATTGGCATGCTGACAGCAGGAATGTCAACCAGATCTGTTGCTCGTGCATTGAATGTTCATTTCTCCACACAACCTTGACCACGTGTAACCACACCAGCCCAGGACCTCCACATCCAGCAGGTTCACCTCCAAGATCGTCTGAGACCAGCCACTCAGACAGCTGCTGAAACAATTGGTTTGCAAAACCAAACAATTTCTGCACAAACTGTCAGAAACCGTCTCAGGGAAGCTCAACTGCATGGTCGTCGTCCTCATCGGGGTCTTGACCTGATTCCAGCTCGTCGCCGTAACAGACTTGAGTGGGCAAATGCTCACATTCGATGGCGTCTGGCACGTTGGAGAGGTGTTCTCTTCACGGATGAATCTCGGTTTACATTGTTCAGGGCAGATGGCAGACAGCGTGTGTGGTGTCGTGTGGGTGAGCGCTTTGCTGATGTCAATGTTGTGGATCGAGTGGCCCGTGGTGGTGGTGGGGTTATGGTATGGGCAGGCATCTGTTATGGACGAAGAACACAGGTGCATTTTACTGATGGCATTTTGAATGCACAGAGATACCGTGATGAGATCCTGAGGCCCATTGTTGTGCCATACAACCATGAACATCACCTCATGTTTCAGCAAGATAATGCACGGCCCCATGTTGCAAGGATCTGTACACAATTCTTGGAAGCTGAAAATGTCCCAGTTCTTGCATGGCCAGCATACTCACCGGACATGTCACCCATTGAGCATGTTTGGGATGTGCTTGACCGGCGTATACGACAGCGTGTACCAGTTCCCACTAATATCCAACAACTTCGCACAGCCATTGAAGAGGAGTGGACCAACATTCCACAGGCCACAATTGACAATCTGATAAACTCTATGCGAAAATGTGTTGCACTGCATGAGGCAAATGGTGGTCACACCAGATACTGACCGGTTCTGAGTCCCCAGACCCCCAATAAAGCAAAAAACTGCACATTCCAGGGTGACCTTTTATTGTGGGCAGTATAAGGTACACCTGTGCACTAATCATGATGTCAGATCAGCATCTTGATGTGGCACACCTGTGAGGTGGGATGGATTATCTCAGCAAAGCAGAAGTGCTCACTATCACACATTTAGACTGATTTGTGAACAATGTTTGAGAGAAATGGTAATATTGTGTATCTGGAATGAATTTTAGATCTTTAAGTCCATCTCATGAAAAATGGGAGCAGAAACAAAGGTGTTGCGTTTATATTTTTGTTGAGTGTAATTAGCTTAATTAAAAAAAGAAGCATTTGTCTTTTTGGTCACTTTGACAATTATTTTTCCAATTCTGCCCAAATGGAAACCTAAATAACTAGAATGACGAAACTAATTTGGAAAGTGATTCTTTAAGAACAATTGAAGGGCAGCTGAAGTAATTAAAGTGAAATATATTTTTTATTATTATGTTTTCATTCTCCCACCAATACTGAAGGCAAAGCATTAAAAAGCGCTATAAAAAGCTTATTCAGATTTGTCCTGACTGCAGGTACATTTAGGCTCTGCAGCCAAAATTAAATGTATTACTCCATCAGTGGGCTGTCTTCTACCATTATGCCTCTGCACTTATCAAAAGTTTCTCTCCTCAAACTTTCTCCAAAGTCAATTTGTCTCCATCCTATTGGGTAGTTTCCAATATTGTTCTCACTAGCTCATCCTCAACCTATAATCATCTGATGACTCATTGAAGCTCCTTTTTTCTGATGGAAAAAATGGCCACAAAGAAAGCCGACTGGATGCCAGAGATGTTTGGCAGCAGATCTGTTTTGGTGTGGTGCCTCTTGGCTCCTTTTAGTTCATTTGGGTGAAGCACACACACCACACCTCCACTTACACTTATCTCTCCAGTGTTTGCTGTGTCAGTTGAAGTTTACCTTTTAACAGCTGCCGTATGTTGTGTGAGATAGAGCTATTTTTCCTCAGTCAGTTGCTTGCTTGATAATGCAGTTAAACTTCTCCCTGTCTTTGAGATGGGAGATGTGCATTTCCTTCATTTCTGCACACGAAAAACTTTGCAGTAATTTTTTTGACGTGGCTACACAAATCTGTCATATAAAATGTTTTCAGATTTTCAATTTACAGAATAGCAAATGTTTGATTTGGGCTGTTTACGGTCGCAAAAACCGAGAGAGCACATTTCCAATTTTGAGAATATTGACATTTTCACTTAAAAACCAAACAGTGCACAGATTGTCTCCATTCTGCATGTGAACAGAGTTTCTACAGATGACACCATCTGAATGGGCCTACACTCTGTGAGAGAGAGAGAGATGCTTGGTTGTCTTGGAAAAAAACGAGGAGAGAAGATACCTGGCTGAGTGCCAGTAATGTCATTAACACTGTAATGAGACACTGAGAGTGATAGCCTCTCTTGCTTGGTTTTCTCTCAGGACCTTTCTTCAACAGAACATCCTTTCTTATACTTCCACAATTTAAACTTGATCCATGTCAGTGATGGATTTTAAAGTTACACAAAATCATGTCTGATGAACACTGGATATTGAGAAGCGATACGATGCAGCTTCATAGCTGCTTTTTATAGATTTTTGTTGTCCTTCACATGAAAATTTATTTAATATTGGGTGCAGAATCATATGGAAAGGACCTACTAAAGAAGAAAATATACAGTTGAAATCAGATAGTATCATACTCGGTTTAAAAAGACTCATAACCTTCTTTCACAAAGTCTGACATTAAATCAGACTAAGCTTTTCCTGTTTTAGGTCAGTTAGGAATTTATTAAAAAAAATTATATTTGCTATTTGTGTGACATCATTGGAAAAGCATAACAAATAAGCCAAGATGTACATTTTTTATGTCTAGTGTTTTGAGCAGAAGAGCAATTATGGTGTGAAATGTTAATATCCTCTGCAGAGCAAATAAAAATACAGTGCAAAGACGATGGCTGAAGTTGGTAAGAGTGTCATTATCCACCATGTAACAATGTCACTCAGTGAGGAGGAAACCATTACTTCAAAAGAAACCTAAAAAAGCCAGATTACAGTTTCCAAATGCACTTGGAGACATATGCCTTTATTTTCGGGGACATGTCCTGCGGTCTGAAAAGTGTTGTTGTTACATTTGGAGGAAAAAGGGCAAACCATTCGAGTCTGAGAACACCATCCCAATTGTGAAGTAGGGGGGTGGCAACATCACTTTGTGTGTTTTTTTTTTTTGCTTCATTAGGAACCAGTACACTTCACAAAAAAGATGTCACCATCAGAAAAGAACATTATGTGGAGCTATATGCCATTGCTTCCCCCACAAAATCTAATTTGGTTACTTATAGATCTTCTAAAAAGCTAAGTTAGTTACAAGGTCAATGTTTTAGAGTAGCCATCACAGTGTCCTGATCTTAAAACTAAGTTTGAGTAGAGCTGAAAAGGCGTGTGCGAATGAGGCGGCTCACCAGACTCCGTTACTCTGGTTCTGTCTGGAGGAAAGGGTTAAAATTCCAGAAAAGTACCATGAGTAGGGATACACAAAAAGTTTAACTCGGGTCATATACTTTCTACCAAATACTAGGGGCATGTGTGCAAACACTTGAATTTGAAGAAAGTTTAAGAAATGTTTCTCTCTCCCACTAATCTGGCATTTAGAAATAGTTGTGGCAAACCTGACCTAGAACGGTTTAGTCTTTTTTAATATCCGACAGTGAGATAACAGAAGAAATTGTTTAGGGAAATAGAATAAAAGAAAAAAACAAAATGATAAAATGCAGTAGCAAAAATGTAGGCTACTCATACATGCTTCTGTACAAGTAAAATGATAAACTTCTCTGCCTAATTAGCTGGTATTTTTGTCAGTTGGTTTGCTGTTCCTCTGGGTATGTGTGTGCAGGTCAGTGAGTTTGGTTTTGTTGATTTCATTTGGCTTTCTTTTTTCTTTTTTTTTGAATCAGCGTGTGTGCAGGAATGAGTAAGACTGCAGGTCCGTGTGCTGTGCAGTGGAATATTCCATCAGATGAGTGGGCAGGGTTTAAAACTTGCCACCTTCAGGTTTAGCGCTACTCCAAATAGGTCTGTACATGCTGTTATCGTTCATCTTGGCTCAGAGTCAACAGCTGATGTGAAGCAATAATGTTGGTTGTGAGACAAAAACAATTTGTGTTTAGCTTCTGTTGGTGTGCAGGCTCATGGGGTGAGCTGAGGATGAGCTGAGGAGTGTTTTCAGTGACTCAGAGGCATATTTTTCTTTAAAAGACATGGTGGGGGAGTACGACAGACAGTGGTTGCATCTCAAAAAGATGAAACAGCAAAAAGAAAGACAGCAAGAGAGTTTATCTGGATCACTTTGCATGTTTGTTTTATCTAATGTCCTGTTTGACTCCCTTGAGGCTGAAAGCTTTAGGGTGGCGGGGGAGGGAACCCACGCACAAGCAGCCCCCACCCCCACCCATTGGGTCAGAAAGACAGGATTTAGGTGGAGGTTGCAGTCATGCAGCGTAGAGTAAAAGCGCCTTGAAGTCAGAAAGGGGCACAGACTATGTGAGACGCAGTTAGCTACTGCATGTACGGTTCTGAGGTGAGCTTGGAACTGGAGGAGTGTGACTGCAGGACACAAGTAGGTCAAGGCTGCTGTCATCAGCTCATCTAACCCCCAGCGCCCCCCCTCCTTTAAAACATCCAGACCCGCAGGAGTTACCGTGAGTTTTACACAAGGGGTGGTCATCTGTTCACATGCAGCTTGGGGAAACTTGGCAAGAGTTTTTAGGTCCATGGATTACATAAAAAAATGCACAAAATTCATTTTTTCCTTTTCTGCTCATGTTGGGCCAACTTTTTCTATATATTTTAAAGTAACAAGTAGCTTTGATCTAGAAAGCACACAAGTTGAAGCAGCTTCCATTCTAGCTTTGATAAAGATATAAATTTAATCTTTATTAATGTGCATAGAGCTTTTCCCTGCTTTATTTTATGAAACGTGACAAGAGATTTTTTCTAGTTAGCTGCTTTCTATGGGGTCATCTTTCCACTTTGGTAACCCTGAACATTTCCAGACATCACACTACATGGCTGCAAATATTTTTGTGGTATTATTGATGTGGAAATGTGCCTTCTCTCTTTCAAAACCGATTTGTGCAAATATATATATATACAGACGTGCTCAAATTTGTTGGTACCCTTACAGCTCATTGAAATAATGCTGCATTACTCCTGAAAAGTGACGAAATTGAAAGCTATTTTATCATGTATACTTGCATGCCTTTGGTATGTCATAGAATAAAGCAAAGAAGCTGTGAAAAGAGTTGAATTATTGCTTATTCTACAAAGATATTCTAAAATGGCCTGGACACATTTGTTGGTACCCCTTAGAAAAGATAATAAATAACTGGATCATAGTGATATTTCAAACTAAATAGTTACTTTAATTAGTATCACACATGTTTCCAATCTTGTAATCAGTCATTCAGCCTATTTAAATGGAGAAAAGTAGTCACTGTGCTGTTTGGTATCATTGTGTGCACCACACTGAACATGGACCAGAGAAAGTAAAGGAGAGAGTTGTCTGAGGAGATCAGAAAGAAAGTAATTGACAAGCATGGTAAAGGTAAAGGCTACAAGACCATCTCCAAGCAGCTTGATGTTCCTGTGACAACAGTTGCAAATATTATTAAGAAGTTTAAGGTCCATGGAACTGTAGCCAACCTCCCTGGGCGCGGCCGCAAGAGGAAAATCGACCCCAGAATGAACAGAAGGATAGTGCGAATGGTAGAAAAAGAACCAAGGATAACTGCCAAAGAGATGCAAGCTGAACTCCAAGGTGAAGGTACGTCTGTTTCTGATCGCACAATCCGTCGCTGTTTAAGCGAAAGTGGGCTCCATGGAAGAAGACCCAGGAGGACTCCACTTTTGAAAGAAAAACATAAAAAAGCCAGACTGGAATTTGCTAAAATGCATATTGACAAGCCACAATCCTTCTGGGAGAATGTCCTTTGTACAGATGAGTCAAAACTGGAGCTTTTTGGCAAGTCACATCAGCTCTATGTTCACAGACGAAAAAATTAAGCTTTCAAAGAAAAGAACACCATACCGACAGTGAAACATGGAGGAGGCTCGGTTATGATTTGGGGCTGCTTTGCTGCGCCTGGCACAGGGTGCCTTGAATCTGTGCAGGGCACAATGAAATTTCAAGACTATCAAGGCATTCTGGAGCGAAACGTACTGCCCAGTGTCAGAAAGCTCGGTCTCAGTCGCAGGTCATGGGTCCTCCAACAGGATAATGACCCAAAACACACAGCTAAAAGCACCCAAGACTGGATACGAACAAAACATTGGACTATTCTGAAGTGGCCTTCTATGAGTCCTGATCTGAATCCTATCGAACATCTATGGAAAGAGCTGAAACTTGCAGTCTGGAGAAGGCACCCATCAAACCTGAGACAGATGGAGCAGTTAGCTCAGGAAGAGTGGGCCAAACTACCTGTTAACAAGTGCAGACGTCTCATTGAGAGCTACAGAAAACGTTTGATTGCAGTGATTGCCTCTAAAGGTTGTGCAACAAAATATTAGGTTAGGGGTCCCATCATTTTTGTCCATGCCATTTTCATTTGTTTTCTTATTTACAATATTATGTTGAATGAAACATCAAAACCAAAGTCTGATTTATATTAAATATGTAATAAACAATGGTGGATGCCAATTACTTTTGTCAGTTTCAAATTATTTCAGAGAAAATTGTGCATTCTTCATTTTTTGTGGAGGGGTACCAACAAATTTGAGCACGTGTGTATGTATGTATGTATGTATATATGTATATATATATATATATATATATATGTATATATATATATATATATGTATGTATGTGTCGTTTGTTTAAAAATAATTATAAGGCCTTGAGGTCAGTCAATAATGGGTAGAAACCTCCATTTTTATGAACTGTTATTTTTTATATGGAGTCAGATTAAAACTCAAACTTTCCTAAAAAAATCAGAGAAATCAGATCAGTGAAAGAGTCAATTTAAATTCAATCATGCAGACAAATACCAAGTGAAGTAGGCTACATACATTCCGATTGATAGTAGTTTTCAAACATTAGAGTCAAGTTCAGTCTTTTTTATTCAAATTGATAAGAAAAATTTTCTATCCAAGGAAACCCAGCAGATTGCATTGAGTGATTGACTTGCAGCTTTCATTCCTACTGCACGTACATGTAGTGACTCTAGACAATCACTTGCATTGTGTCATTGACTTTACAGCATCCCTCACACTGAGCATGCATGTAGTGACAGTGGAGAGGAAAAACTCCCCAGGAAGAAACATTCAGCAAAACCTGGCTCAGTATGAGCGACCATCTGCCATTAATGATTAGAGGTTTGAGAAGACAGAGCAGATAGACAGAAAAGAAACAGATGCACTGATTCAGAAATATTCTCTGTTAGAGAAAAGCAAAAAGTGCTATCTGGTAGATAAAACTTAAAATTGAAAAACTACAAATTCGTAGCTAGCAGTCCAAAATTATCTCTTAAAGGATTCTTGTCATTTCACCCCTTCATACATGTGCATTTGTAGACATTTTGTACTCAAATTTGTCCACAAATGACTGCTTACCATGAGACATTTTGTAATCAATGCCTTTTCTTTGATAACTGCAGATTTAAAAGGATATTCCATTATTTGGTCATATTCTGTTATAGGGAAAATGTTATTTGATTCCAGGAAATGTAGAAGCTTGCTCGTATTTATTTTGGTTTGATCAAGGGTCGTAATCTATGATATTTAATGAAGGTCAGCTGGCCCAGTCATGTAGTTTCCTGTCTTAGGTTTTGACAAACTAGATATCAGTCAAACTTTTATTGTGCAATAGAAATTGTGACTTCTTTATTTTATAACAATAGTTACATGCAAAACCACCAGTGGCGGCAAACAATTTTCCAGTCTGCAGATTTATAGGGCGATAGTTCCACAGTTCGACACCCTAAAATGTCCCTACTTTATCCAGACGGGATGCATGTGATAAGGGAAATGTCACTTTAGTTTTACAGACAAGCAATCATGTGGTTAAATTAGGACATCCTATAAAGGGTGTGTGCTTTTTCTAACATACAGTCCCAATCAAAAGTTTAAGACCATTTTAAAAATGGCAAAATTAATCATATTTTGCATGGTCTGATCTTGAAGCCGTTCCAAGTAGAGCTTCAATAAGCAACAAGAAGAAATGGGAGTGAGAGAAAAAAAAATCTGAGCATGAAATTGATTGAAAACAACACTTAAACTGAAACAGGCTGTTTTTACAGGGGATCAAAAACTTAGTACCACACCTATAAATAAAAAAACAACAACCCGTAACCCCCTCCCCCCACCCCCAAAACAGAATTCAAAGTTCCGAACATGAAGTCAGTATGATTATCTCCACTGTTATTGATGATCACTTCAAAAATTTGTTGCGGCTTGCTTGATGCAAGCGTTTCCATGAGGTGAGTGGGAACATTTCTCCAAGTGGTGAAGATGACTACACAAAGAGCATCTACTGTCTGGAACTGTGGTTCATTTTTGTAAACTTCCCTTGCCATCCATCCCCAAAGGTTCTGAATTGGATTTAGATAAGGGGAACATGCAGGTGGTCCAAAAGAGTGATGTTATTCTCATGGAAGAAGTTCCTTGGCCGGAAGCATTGTGCACTGTTGTCCTGTTAAAAACCCCAGTCGTTTCCACACAGACGAGGGCCCCTAAGTCATGAGGGGTGCTCTTTGCAACATCTGGACTTAGCCAGCGTTTGATGCCTCCACACCTCCTGAAGCTCCATTGTTCCACTGAAGGAAAAAGCACCCCAGACAATTATGGCGCCACCTCCACTGTGACACGTAGAAGACGTCTCATGTGGCATCTGCTTGTAGAGCAGATAAATTGTTGGAAACCATTAGGACCATCAAGCTAAAAATAAATTCTCATCAGAGAATAAAACTTTCTTTCATATTTCAATGTCCATTGCTCTCTTAGTGTTGTTTTGCAAAGTCCAAACCTTCAGTTCTGTGGCATTCAAGGAGACGAAGCCTTTGAAGAAGTTTTTTGTTTTTTAGTCTCTGATGCTATCTGATGGTTATAGGGCTGCAGTCGGCACCAGTAACAGACGTAAGTTGGGTCGAAGATCTTCCTGTGTCTTGAAAGACAGCCAATTGGATCCTCTGGCTCAGTGCTGTTGAAATATGTTTGAAGTCTTGACCTATTTGTTCCATAACCCTCAGGTTTATTTAAGGAATTCCAAACAACTGTCTTACTGCGTCCCACCTCAGTAGCAATGGTGCGCTGCAAGAGACCCTGCTTATGCAGTTCAACAACCCGACCAGGTTCAAAAAGGGTAGTTTTTTTTTACTTTGCCATCAGAATGTCACGACAGTGTGACTACCTGACAGATATGCCACATACCTTTTAAAGGCACGTGGCCTTAAGCTTAAACTGAAACAGGCTGTTTTTACAGGTGATCAAAAGTTTTTTTTCAATAAATTGCATGCTCAAAACATTTTTCTCTCACTCCCATTTCTCCTTTTTTCATATTGAAGCTCTACTTGGAACCCCTTTAAGATCCAACCATGCAAAAATGATTAATCTTGCCATTTTTTAAAGTGGCCTTAAATTTTGGATCGGGATTGTATTTGCACAAATAGATATTTAATATTATATATTATATATATTGTTTTAAAATCACAAAAAGATCTATCACATCTGGTGCACATTGTGGGAACTTCGGGATTTTGAAAGAGGTTTGCCCTGTTTAAACCTCAGACATTTACTTTGGTGTGCTAAAGTCAGAGGGAAAACCATGTTGAGATCCAAAGAGTTGCCTGAGACCTTCAGAAAGATTATAGCAGTTTGTAGAGGGTTTAAAGGACTCTCAAAATAATTTGAAATCACTTTTTATACTGTACAGAACATATTCTGCAAGTGGCAGATTTTTAAAGGAACTGACAACATGCTGAAGTCTGACCGTCCAAGCAAATTTACCTTGAGAGCAGGCCGCAAGGGGCTAAAGGAAGTCTCCAAAAACCCTTAAAAGTCACCATGAGACCAACAGCCCGCTCTTGCTACTGTTGATATGAAATTATATGCCTGTACAATCAGAAAGAGACGGTACACATTTAAACCTCTTACAGAGATTTGCAAGGAGAAAAGCTCATGAAGGCCAGATTGAAGTTTGCCACAGAGAATATAGCCAAACACTAGGAACTCTGGAATAACATTCCTTGGGCAGATATGCCCTTTTTTTTTTTTTTTTTTTTGTTTAGATATCAGATCAAAGGACATGCTTGGTATAAACGAAAGGCAGCATTCCAGAAAAAGACCCTTGAATAGCTAAAATCTGAATACCTGAGACCCTTTTTTGGAAATGCTTATACCTGCCTAGTTCACGCACCAAATATACCTTAACATGGAATAATAGGCACAGTGGAAACCGTTTAATACCAACTCCCTTTTGGGGTTTAATAAAAATGCTCCTGGATTGGCTGCTTTGCAAACAGCCAGTTATTCCGAAGCTGCATTTCTTTCCGAATATTTTACATGTGCTCTACAAAAAAAATCCACAAATACGAAACCCATAGGGTTCCATTGTATATATTTTTGCAGCAGAAGCAGTAATAGGCACTTTTCTGCTTTGAATTAACTAGAATTGGGTCATTTTAAACATTTTTGTATAAAATCTTTGTGTAAACACAGTGAAATTTAGTGTGTTTTACTGAAAATCATCATGTTGTGAAATTTCAGACAATCAATGCCTTGATAGTAGGCTTGCATGTGTACTTTTAATTAATTTGGGGGATTTCTTTGAGAATGCTAGGATTATAAAACTGTTAAGCCACATGTTGGTTGTCTTGCAACAAAGAGGCTAAATTATTTTAAGCCAACTGAAGACATGCAATAGTTACACTACATTTGACCATTTAATGAGTATTAGTGCTAAGCCCCAATTCAAAGTTTAGTAAATGTTGGATATTTTGCAGTTGACTGATCCTTCCAACTACAACCCCAACCTGTCATAAAGAGGGCCGAAAAAGTGACTTTGACACCGACTTGGCTCGGGAGCTTAGCTTAGAACTGTAAGGCTGTTACTGTGATGATCAAAATATTTTTAATGTATCTGTGTGTTCACGTTACATCAGAAGCATAAAAGCTAGTATAGTGATTTCAGCCCTATGTTATTAGAAGATTTGTCATTGATGCTGTTGCACGTTGATACACATGTGCTCCCCATCCCACCCCCCCACCCCCTTGTGCAGTTCTGCACTGCAGCACTGCCACACTTTCTGCAACACATCCAGCCTGTTGTTTAACTCTTCTGCTCTACATCTCTCTCTGTCTCGCTCTCTTAACCCTGCCATCTGCTTCTCGAAGCTGGGAATTTGGTTGCTTTGCTTGAGGATCATCATCTGCATAGTTCAGATTCCCTCTGTGTAGCCTAAGCTATGTGTGCTCCATGATGAATGCATCACATAATAACAGTTTTAACTAAAAACACTCGAGTAATCTATATGCTGCTCCATTTGGGTCGGGGATATGTTGTCACTTTGTGGTGTGCTCACATGCCTTGCTGGTGTGCCGCACCAAAATTCACGTCCGCTACAAATAGGGATGGCTTTTCAAGAGTCAAGTGACAGAGTTCCTAGACACATACTTAACTGATATAGATGCACACACTTGGAGATGCAGACAAGCGTATAGTGCCTTGCAAAAGTATTTATTCACCTTATTGTTTTCCACATTCAGAAGCCAAAAATGTCAAAGTATTTTAATGTGATGTAATGCACAAGTGCTTAGTTGTTAAGTAGAGATTAATGGCACATGATTTTTCAAAACAAAAAATTTCTGTTATCAATTTGAAAAGTCTGATGCGCATCTACATCCAGCATCTTAGGCGATAGTTTGTAGAATCACTTCGCTTAAACTACAGCTGCAAGTCTTGTGAGCTATGTCTCTCTGTATGTTTAGGATTGTTGAAAGACGAACTTCTGTCCCCATAAGTCTTTTGAAGCCTCTCATGGTTTTCTTTCAGGGTTTCTTTGTATTTTGCATCATCCACTTTCCCATCAACTCCTCGCCTCCTTGTTTGTGCTACAGAAAAACACCTCCTCAGCATTATACTGCAACTGCTATGTTTGTCTGCTTCTTTCCTTGGCCAGCCATTAAGTTTAGGTGGGCAGCCATGTGTTGGTAGGTTTGTAGTTGTGCCATAGTCTTTTCCTTTTTGGATTAACTTAACCCTGCTTAAAAGTTCCCCTTAACTTTATCCCTGACATGTCTGCTGTGTTCCTTGGTCTTCAAGAAGCAAATGTATAGAAAAAGCCTTTAAAAATTAAGAAGTTTCACTTAGTAAATTCAATTACTGAAATAAATGAGCTTTTCTATAATATTCACATTAATTTAATTTGCTCAGCATTTCTTTCATTCTTGGCATTACCTTGTCCTTAACAATAATCTTTCCTAAGGAAATTTTTCCTTTTCTAGACTGATAGATTTGTATATGTGTTTTCCTGTAAGGCAACGTTTCTGCATCTTCTTACGGTCTTGTTTTTTTTTTTTTAGCTATGATCTTATAAAGACCCTCAGAATAAATCAGTCAGGAAAAGATGATTGAAGGTTGTTTTATCAACAGCAGAATCTGAGACTGAGAGAACGAACCGTTATGTGCACCACTCACTCATATTACTGTACAAACCTTTAAAGAGCAACTCATCCCCCTACCAGAGTCTTACTCCAGCCACGTTTCCTGTTTGAAAAATGCGCCAAAAGGAGGCGTGGCCTGGCAGACCGAGGGACACGCAGGGAGAGAAGTTTGAGCATAAACACCAAGAACAAGAGCAATAACAATGGAAGATTAAAATCAAATGTAGTTACTTCTAACCTGAAGAGGGCCCCATACTGACGGTTTTGGTCAGAAAATATATGTTTTTAATAAGATGCACTAAAATGCCAAAATAATGACTTCACATGTAGTTGGTGGTAACAAAATATCCCATTGATCTACATTTGATTTAGCTTTAGAAAACTTAGATTTATGAAGGATTCAAAGGCCAGAGCTGGCTTAACAGACAAAAACTCTTAAATTAGGCAGGTACGTGTCTGACAATAAATTAAAAAGTAATGAAAGTCTTAAGCATAACTTCAAAGAAGACTATTTAAAAAACTGCTGATTTAAAGGGAAAAATATAGAAATTAGTGGCAATTTAAGACTTAGATAACCTATTCTTTTATTTTCGTACAGAAAAAGGCAGCTGTGGACAGCTTGATTTTAAAAAAGGTTTCACAATAAAGAGAGACATTTTCACCACTTCTGTAATTTTATTCTAATTTAAAATGCAGGGCTGTCATCTCCTTGTGGTCACTGATTGCTCTTCAACTCCCAACACTTTTCTCTCCAGTTCATGTCAGATCATATTCTTGGAAAAATGCAGCCAGATTTAAGTAGTAACATTTTTGAATGCCTGTTGCCTCAACCACCTCTGAGTTAAACATATTACATCAAAAATGTGCGAAGATCTGAAGTTTGAGATCTAGAATATTTGCTCTTTAGAGCTTCGGCCCATTTGATCTCCTTCTTAATGTGTAAAACTGACAGATAATGAGACGAAGAACAGAAACAGAGGGGAAAACCTGAGGTGGTGCATGTAGTGAGAGAGTCTGATCTTGCCTTGATGATGTCGCTGTGTGACAGGTAATCTGGTCTGGCACAAGAATAAACACTTACTAAAATAGACCTGTGTGTACGGGGTACTGATCTGAGAAACACAGTAGATGATGTCCCTCTCCTTGAACTTTACAGCCATCTCCTTCATGTGCCTTCTGCACTGGTTATACTCCTATCATCTCCACCTCCTTTTTATTTTTTTTATACCCTGGTTTATTTTCCATGCATCTGTTTGCTCCATTCGCTGACTTCTGAGACTCTCTTCTGTAGCTTCTAACCTTCCTACTTTACGCCTCTGCGCTCATGTGAGGCTGTATTTTGCTAATGCTGACTCCCAGGGAAGGTCAGGTGTAATTCTTTATAAGCTGAGCTCACGTTGCCAACCCTCACAATATTGGGGACCAACTAGTATTCGATCTGCACACACCTTCCTGATCAGATCACATTCACAGCCATTTGTTTGGTTGAATTCAGTGTTAACCCATTGAAAAATAGGATTATTCTGAAGAAATGCCTTCTGACTAAATTTTCTGTTGTCAAATCAGATTAAATATATGTTTCCTAAAAAAATAAATGAAAACAATTAAGTATTCAAATAAGTGATTCAAATTGATAGATTTCACAATGTAAAAATTTAAATAAATCAATTACATTTATGTCTAAAAATAAAAAAATAAATATTAGGAAAAGTGGACCAGTATGATAGAAAATGTGAAATAAAATAAATAGTAAAATGTTTATCCCATTACATACACAATTTTATAGAATAAAATGGTATAAAATTAAAATAAATGAATAGGGATACATACATAACCACAAAAGTTTTTTACTGACATCTAGAGTTTTTTTTGTCCTTTTCTGAGTCATTTGCCTCATTGTGGTCAGCAGGTGTCCTCCCTATGATTTTCATGAAAACATGCGAATTTTTCATTGTTTTTGTTGTTAGTAATAACAATAGTAGTTACCATTTCATGATTAAATGGAAAAAAACTGGATTCCCATTTAAGATAAAATATGATGCACTTTTACAACTAATTAAAGGAAAGAGACTCCCAGCATTTTGGTTTGGAGGTTTGCCATCATTTTTTCCAGCTGCTTGTGTAAACATATTTAAGTCATTAATTTATCATGTCAAGAGTTCTTGGACCACACCGTCTTCAAACTCAAACTTTTGTTTTTATTTCTGCAGCTAACGTTTTTAAATCACTGCATCCTGCAAAGTTATTGTTTCATCAGACTGGGTCAACATACTGAAACAAACATGCTCACCTGCCGGTTGTACTTGACATACAACCAAGAAACATTTTACAATAATGACTCACACATAAGACAAGTTTCACAATGAAAATAAGGCCTACACATGAAGGATGCATGGCATTTCATGTCTCTCATTCAAGTTCAAAACTTCTAATTGGAAAAAAAATGCATTGAAAAGCCCTAAAAAAAAAAAGCAATTTTAGTGTACATTAAAATCGCAAAAGACTGATTGGAATGGAATATGTTCCAGGTGTAATGGATCAATATTTTGCAAGCCAGAAGGATATTTAATCTGTCATGTGGATTCTCACTGCAGTAGATTTCGCCAACTATCACACGACACCATGTGCTAGATACTAAAAGTCACAGAGACTGCTGGATGCTTACATGAGAAAGACAAAAGTAAGGAAAATGTAGATATAGCGGAACTGATTTACTCATTGCAGTATTTACCTACAATAGCAACGTCTTTCTTGTTGCTACTCTTCAATAAAGGTCAGATTTGTGGAGTGCCCAACTAATAATTGCTGCCTCGGTTTCTCGTTACCATGGACGTCTTGGCTGATTCTCTGATTAAGGTGGATGGACTGAACAGTGCTCTTGTCAGCTCTTTTATGAATTATTTGAAAGCCTCCACTTGCCCCTTATGCTTTCACCAGCTTGGTAAACATAACAATAAAAGGCTAGGTCAGTGATATACTTGTTGCATCTCCACCCTGCTTGGATCTGCATATAATTAAGTTTAACCACCTAATGTTGGTTGTCATAACTTGGAGGTTGCGTAAAAGCTCGTCATTAAAATGTGGGTGCTTGGTTCTCATTCTCTTATTTAAAGAGGATCAAGAATTAACCAACTGTGTTCATGCTGTGGATATGAGTCTGTGAATTGCATAGGCTTGTTATGTAATCAGCTAGTGTGTAGGCTATGTGAGGTCAGGTGAGGAGGAGCTTCTGTATTTATACACGCTAAAACATTCATGACCGTCTTCAACAAGTCATAAATGTTTAGGGCGACATGTGAGAACGCTGAATAATGGAGAGGAGAGAGATGAGGGAAGAATGTTTCATCTTTATCCATCTTTCAATCTCATCTCTCAGTTTATTGTTCTTCCTTCACCTGACTCAGTTTTGGTCTGACCTCTCCATTGTTACTTATTCATTCCACTCTCCACATACAAGACCTCCTTTCCCTCCCTTTCTCCCATTTGGTGCTGTGTTTTTCTCAGAGGCCTGATGAAGCTCATATAGCTGTTGATGTGTGTGATGAAACATGTTTTCTCTGTGGGATTCGTCCCAAAGAGACCAAAACACTCAGTGAGATTCAACTCCGTTAGAAACCCTATCAGCCCTCCTCCCAGACTGTTTTTCTGCCTTTCTCTGTGAGTCATATTAATAGCTGAAGGCCTTCCTTCCTTCCCTTACTTATTTATTTTTATTTCTGTGCCCATATGTCATTTCATTTTTGCTGCACACACAAGCCCTCTGTTCAAAACAGTAGCTTAGTCTGAAGATGCTTCAGCTTGTGTAGCACATTGCATTCTTTCATCCTTCCCGTCTAGTTTCAGAGTGTCTGCGAGAATCATGTGCTTGAACTAATTACACAATGTAAAAATGTACTCTTTTCAAAGAGAAAACGTGTTTCTTGTATCAGCCTGTAGGTTGTCTTAAATTTGTCCTAGTAGCAAATTTTATTTATTTAATTTTAAGTAGCTGTTTTCAGCCTCTAGCTCAGAACCATGAAGGTCCTTTGTGTGCTCACAACCTTGAATTTACAAAGAAAAAAAAGCTTGAGTTTAAAATATCCACAAGGCTTCAATCAGGTGTTTGTTTGTTTTTTGTTTTTCCTTTTTCTGCAATGTTTTTAGTAATAATGCTAAATGATTATTTATCAAAGTGTTTCCACAGTAGGACATTTTTCATAAATATTATCGTGATGAAAAAATCAACACATGTATTTCTGTAGATGCTGCAAATGATTTTTCTTACCCAAACTCAGACAGAATATATAGGAAAACCAGATATTTACCATAAAAAACGTCATCATTATTTTTTCTTTTGACTTTCTTACATTAAGTTAGAGAAACCTTTGCCTGCTTTTTGTCAGTTAGGAGTAGTAAAATTATTTCTCTTTGCTAACTACCAGAATAATAAGATAGATATGAGCTTATATATTTTTGCCACTTTTTTTCAAGTTCACAAGTTTACATACTATATATTTTCAATGCATTTGAACAATTTGCTCAGATGATGTCATGGCTTTGTAAGTTTTTGATAAGTTACTCCACAACATTCGAGGCAAGGGGGGAATCATCTGTGGGTGTATCTGTTTATAAAAATGTGTCCAACATGCTGATTCATAGGACACCATGGAGAAAATAAAAGAAATCAGACAAGATGTCAGGATGAGAATTCGGTTTTATCATTGGGTACAATTCCAGATCGCTGAAGGTGCCACGTTAATTTGTTGAAACCGATAGATGCAAGGGTAAACAGCATGGGGACGTCCAGATATCATACATTTAGGTAGGAGGCAGGTTCTCTTTGCAGAGATGAGCTTGTTTTGGTGAATCATATCGTGTGTTATTGCATCTCATTGCATCACACTAGTTTTATTGTTCTACATTGTGTTGTATTTTATGAAATTGTATCCAATTGTGTCACATAGCTTCTTATTGTACCCTGTCCTTTCACATTACATTGGTATTCACAGCTGTTAAGGACTCATTGTAACACACTGCACTATACTCCTATTGGTATACCTAAAATATTGATTTCCTGCAGCTCAGTTTTTCCCCACTTTCTGAGTCCTGATGTTCTGATTTGTGTCTCTTTGTCTAGATTGATCAGCCAATCGATGGGGATTTTTACAGGAGCTCCGCCCGCCATAGCCTCCCGCCCTTCTTCCCCGTCCCACTGCAGCCTGACGCTCGCCCCCACCCACACCATCATCCAGCCTTCCATCCAGCCCCCCAGACACAAAATGACTCTGGAACTCACTGAATGGTCTTCTATATGGATTTTTACTGCTTGTAATAGACAGTAAAGAAAAAAAAAAGCAGGAAACCTCAATGACAAAAAAGCCATAAACACCCTTTGCACCCACACACACACAGATTCACACACTCACAAACCCTCTCATAAACAACACATGCAAACACTGGCATACCAACAAACCAAATAAATTTTCAAGCAGTGTCTCACACACCTCCCAAGCAAACACAAAGAAGGAAATGCACAAAGCCGCTCTTGGAATGTACCACTCACTCTTCCTGTGAAATACAACTGCTCTCTTATTTTTTGGGGATTTTGTACAAGCCTCGGAAAGCTGATTTGCATTTTTAACTGTGGGTGGAAAGCAAGAAGGATTATATTTGAAGTTGCAGTGTTTTTTTGTTTGTTTTTTTTTTAGAGGACAACTTGTTTTGGGCACAAGTGATTGCAGATTTCTTTTTGGCTTTTTCCACTTTTAGATCTGGAAATTTTGATTCTTGTTAGATTGAGAAATTATAGTTGATTTTGCAGTTTAACATTTTTAGGCATTTTGTTTTTAACTAGAATTTTTTTATTGGAAACTTACAGAACAGTCTGTTACATTCACTGGTTGCAGTTTGTAGCTTGCAACAATTTTTTGTGAATCGCTTTAAAGAAGTTGCTGCTATTTTAAATTAGCTTCAGCAAAACTAAGTGCAAAAGTTTGCAATAGCAAGTATTTACTGTAGTGTTTACCCTTCAGAGTTGCATAATATTCACAGATTTTTGTGTTGGAAAGTGAGTTTTCGTGTTGCTTGCATGCCCTCCACCATGCCTCCGCAGAACACAGAGGCTGACACTATGCAGGTCGGAGCTCTGGTTGGTGGGATTGGCGCCAAAAAATCCAATGCATCGGGCCCGGAGGAGGAAAAAGGAGGAGCAGGCGGCGAGGCGGATGGATTGGGGGGCGAAGGGGGAGGCAAAGGAGGAGAGGAGTCAGCAAGCGAGGCATCCATCGAAGGGATTACCTTGAAGAGATGGGTGATGCATGGCGCAGTGATGTTTGGCCGAGAGTTCTGCTACGCCATGGAGACGGCACTGGTGACACCTGTGCTGTTGCAGATAGGTGAGTCTCTGAAACTGTTACTTTTTCTGTACTTTGTAGACTTTTCTATCATTCTCTTTGAGTTTGTCTATATTGGAGCACTTGTTGGTTTTAGAGCCCCCAACATGCTTGAAATGGAACAGTATCACTTCTTTACAAAAAATCATTATGAATTCCCCAGATGCCGACCAGCTTTGCTTAAAAAAATGACCACAAGTTACAATTGCATCTTTTTGCATCCATGTTACTACATTTTGGCCACTTTTCCTTTAGTGCATTGTTTATTTTGGAGCCCCCTACAGACATTAAATAGAATTGTCATACTCCACATGCAACATCCAGTCGCTTTTGCTTTCCAACTATCTAAGTCACTGTAATATCAGCAGGTGATATCTTGAAAGTGCTCTGAAAAGTTTGTAGCCAAAAATCTGGTGGCCATGTTTTAGTTAGTAAGACAACTAAAGCATCCAGAAGCTAAACCTGGGATAAGAAGTTAAACTAGAGTGCTCTTGCATCACACGAGAACAGGAACATTTGACTCAGAAGGCAGGCTATTTCACTCATTTCTACTCTGTGCCCATAGTTAAAATGGAGTAAAAAAGACTTATTATAGGGGCGACCATGGCTCAGGTGGTAGAAATTTGTCCTGAAGTCGGCGAGTTGCCGGGTCGAATCCCCATTCCATCTGTCTCGGCCGTTGTGTCCTTGGGCAATACACTTCACCTGCCCTGACTGCTGGTGGTGGTCAGAGCAGGCATTTTCTCAAGCATTCAGGTATTGGGCCACCCAAGTAATGCACCAATTTTTTGTTTCCAGGCTGCTGATAAACGCAAAGAAGAAGAAGCATACAATGTTATTGTTAAGCTAACTTGCATGCTGACAGTAGTTCTGATGAAACTTTGTGAGAAATCCAGACAGGGAAGAGAATTATCAAGGTATATAATTGTGGGGTAACATTGATTGTTCAAAGATTATAAAGGCTTTGAAGATTTTAGGTCTGAAGATGACCACAGCATTGGTTTTAATTGGAAAAAATAATATAGATATGTCCAAACATAGCACTTATTTTCTTTCTTGATGCCTGTTTAAAGGAAGCCATGGCATCTAAAGTACCCAAGCAATGTATCCTATCTCCTGTTCCCCTTGTTTGTTTGGCTCTAGTTCCGCCTGGGTATTATCTACCATGTCCTCTGACTCACAGTTTACATGTATAAAGGTGTGCTCATATTGAGGGACAAAGCTTAATTCGCAACAATAAATATTTTATTTGCACCAGTGTCATCTCTGACACCTTCTAAAATATTTCAGAAAGAACAAAAGCCTTCACTTGAGCCACAGAGAGTGAAAAAGTGGTGGAAAATCAATTAAGAGGAGGTAGATAAAAGGCTGAATCAGTCATAATCTGATTTGTAATTGATAGTGTCTTTGTCTTGCTGCTTTCATTGCCTACCCTCTCTAAATTCCTTCTCCTCCCTCAGTGACCCTGTGTGATCTCCTACCTTATGTAACTAAGAATCCATTTATAGGAGAGGTCACCCAGGCCACCCTGACTCCTGTCTGGCTCCTCCTAGAGAGGGAACCAGGCTTACATCATGGCTAGTTGTTGTTGTTATTATGACTGAAAGAAAGTTAAGTTATTGGAAAATAGAGTTGTGTGTTGTCATCAAATTTCCTCAAAGGGGCTATATGCAATTTTCTGAAATTTAAACCCGCGAATGACACCTGTGGCCAAAAAACCGGAACTGCTCTTCCTTTCTGCTCGCTCTCGCAGCGCGCGCACGTACGCCAGTCGCTCTCAATCTTCGATCTTTTTCGGGCACTTGTCAGGGGTTTAACCTTTTTAGTCTTATGTGGAGTTACTGTTGGTGTCAGAGTTGTCCTTGGTCTCATCTGTGTATTCGCACAATCCATCGAACTGCTTGCGAGTGCTGACTAGCGGTGGTGGCAGAGTGATCTGAAACATTTAACATGAACGCGCTTGACGTCACATCCGCAGACAGCGCGGGAAAATCCGACCCCACACAAATTAGAAAAAATTGGATACAGGCTTATAGGTGCACCCACTGTGAGCTGACAAAGTGTCAGTATGCTCATCATGAGATGTTTGAGTCATAAATGGTCAAATAAAAAGGCTATTGTTACGTTTATTTTGGGGAAAAAGTTGCATATAGCCCCTTTAATGCATAAAATCTTTACACTCGAAAATGATTACCTGAGATGTGAATGTAGTAAAAGCATTTGTTATGTTTGTGGTGTTAAAAGAAAACAATTTGTACCATTTATTTACGTGTAACCTTGTTGCAGGCAGTCTGCTGTGGATTCAGACAGGAGAGGAGCTGCATGCTTTTGTTCTAAATTTAGCCCCGATTTAGCTGCCTTGGCCTATTTTTTTCAGAGTGGGACACGTCTTAACCCTTCTTAATAAAATTTGAAATGGCTCTGAAGTACAGATCAATCCCTCGATAGAATACAACTGAATCAGACATTGTTTTGACTCTCAGATTTATCACTGAAGAAAGAAATCTAGTTAAGCTGTTTTTTTCATGCCAGGCTCCTCATTGACATTTCATTTAGGAGAACATTTGTTAGCAAGCAGTGATACATCCTGCTGCAGTAGCTGTCCGTTTTGTTTTTATGTATTAATAGCATCTTAATGTAATTATGAATCATTAATGTTCAATTTTATGAGTATTTAGTTCAAAGGTTAGCCTATAGGATCCACTATAATTACTAGCTAGCTTGTTAAAGTTTGTTTCAGGAAGTGTTGCATACGTCGAACTGTGAAAAGTTTTTGTTGCCTGGTATTGCAGAAAGCATATTTGAAGTAAACTAGATATTTCTGTGTTTTTAATCAGAGGTTTTTGCAATAGAGAGAAGCCAGAATAAGTCAGTTTGGAAAATAGGGGAATAATTGTCATTAGGGCTGCACAATATATCACAAATATACTGTCATTGCAATGTCAGTGTGTGGAATATTCATGACTCAAGGGACTCTTTGAAGTGGAATAATGCTTGGCCAAAATATTCCAGATGTTTTTGAACAGGGCAATGTAGTATTTAGCCTGTTGGCAAGAGCCTCGCAGCAGCAGATGCTCACATTGGAGACAAATGACATTGCCCAAAATGCTGAAGTCACAGTGTTGGAAGTAGTGATGGGCATTCTAAATTGTAATTTTAATTAATAATAATTTTTTTAAACCCCCATAACTGACAGTATTGTCAGAAATGTTCTTTTGACTATTTTCTCCACTGTGTGTTCTATGAGGGCATCAATAAATATCAATACATTTAAAAATATGATTAAATTAAATGTAGTTACTGTGTGCAGTTTAGTCATAAAAATCACTTTTTTTATTTTACTTGTGACCTGAAGAAGGCCATTTCAAAATGGTAGGTTTTCAGAGCGGTATATGTGTTTGTGGGTCTTTGACAGCTTTGACATACAGTCACAGCCATACAGTTGCCTAAATATACCGCAAAAAATTTGTTAATACTTTTTTATAGTCACGTTTATGGTTGTCACAATAAGTAATACATAGTATGTGATAAAATGGTACGTTCATATTGCCCCCCTCTAGGTGAAAGCACAGATGAGAAAGCAAGGAAAGAAAGGCATATATCCCAACTAAAATCGTCATCATCGCAATATTTGAAAATATTATTGCTAACGTAAGATTTTCTAATATCCTGCAGCCTAATTGTCATATCCCTCGTTTCCACTGAGCGGTACGGTATGGGTCAGTGTGGACTGGTACGTTATTTTGTCTGTTTTCATTGAAAAAGTGGCCAATACAACGATCCGTACCACATCATTCCTGAGCCCCTTTTTAGTTGTAGGTCCATAGGAAATTGTTGGGGTGGAACTACTGGCGCCACACAACACATTCCTTTGATTGAGTGACAGAAAAACTTCACTGCTTGTAACAAGCACGAGACATACTAGTGCGTTAGACGTTGGAGGTCAACCTTGTCTGCCCAGTAAGAGTCCTACCAGCAGCGCTCCAAACAGCCCTGACCTAAGCTGTACCACTCCGTGGAGACGAGGCATTAGAGGACTTAAGCCAACACTTATTCCGAGCAAGAGCTTTGATTGCTCTCTATTGCAGATAAGATGCTGACTCCTCATTACTACTCAATCAGCTAAATTCTTTCTAACCAAAAGAGTGCAGTTAAGACTTGTAAAGGCAAAAAGCCTTATGAAGAGAGAGCTTACAATAATAATCTTTTGGTACTTAGTAGATATCTTTAACTTGCACATCTGACAAGTTAAATGCTCAGAACTGTCCTCCTGTGCGTTGTTAGCCACCACTGACATCTTAAGTTACATCATACTTTAATAATACATTCATTATACCAATGAGCAGTAAAACCGTCACATTAAGCTTGTTTTTGTTATTTCTATTGACAAACCCCAACTGAGAAAAAAAAAGTCCCCCTCCAGACAAAAAATTCCCCCTCCAAAAACACTATTGTAAAGTGTTGACAGGACCATTGTAACAGAGTTGAAAAACCTCTGACGGGACAAATAAGGTGGCAGCAATGCAGAAACACACTGAAGGGGGGAAATATTGTTTTGCATTAAAGTTATTGGCTTTGTTCGGAAGTTGAGCAGCTTTTTCTCCCCTTTTTAAACAATTATTTTCTATTTGTCTGTTTTTAGAGCCGCATGTTTGTTTCTACCAAACTGTGGACAAGCAAACATACATGGTGCATAAAAAACAAACCCATCTAAGGCACGACTACATTTTAGGATAATCAATATAGACTCCCCTGTATGGCAATAATTCCCCATGGGTCCTGAAAGCGGACTGTAGCTGCTGGAATTAGCTGTATAGATGTTAAGCTGGCTGGTTGGTTCATCCAGAGGGAATCTATTGTGTTGACGTGTGTAACCCCTCTACACAAGGGTCAGGGAAATGGAGTGTGTGCAGCAGACACGGTTTGATGAGGGAGCTCTTATTTACACGAGTGAGAGAAAGAAATGGGATATTCTACCCTACAAGGTCCGGTGTGGGGAGCTCTCTACTGTTCACATGTATGCAGACAAACATTTTCCACTATGTTAAGGAGGTAAAAGCAAATACTGTGATCAAAGAGAAAGAGTTCCATATTTTACTTACCGGTAGTCTAATTTTCCTTTATTTTGTTTCAGTTTCTTAATGCCTCAAATGATGAAAATATTGTAAGTCTATAAACCATACAGCCTTGAATGTGTGTGTTTCATATTTAAAAATCTGAATTATTTTATTGTGAAAATCAGATTAAGTTTGGAAATTTCTTCGAAGTAGTAAAAGTATCCCCACATTTGGTCCCTGTAGCATGCTTAAAGAGGAAGGAATGCATCTTTCATAGTTCACTTAGCTAAAAAACTATAATCTTAGCATTGTTTTGGATTTTGATCAACTGCTGAATTCTACCAGAATTAGAGGTTTCTAGTTGTTGAATTAACAAAATTTCACTCCCTTTCCTATGGAAAATAAAGCAGAAAAATATCCAACATGAGTTACCACTTTTGGTCTGATTTCTGCCAAATGAGACCTACTTAAGCACCTTATTTTAAGACAAGGCAAGTTTTTTTGCATAGTTCAATACACTAGCCAACTCAAAGTGCTTTACTGGAAGCAACAGGAAAAAGTAAATAAAAATATGTTAAAAGATAGCAATATGTAAAAAAACAAATTACATAAGAAGAAATTAAATAGGAAAATTGACATTTCAGATTTCTGAGGTATAATAAAAATCAATCAATAAATTTATCAAACTTTATTTTTAAAGGGCTTTTCATACAAAATTGATCACAAAGTGCTTTACAGATTAAAATGAACCCACATAAAACTACATTCCCATTCCTCCCCCAAATGGCTGTCCTGGCCTCTTTCACCTCTGAATAAATTATTGAAAATCAGATTTATCATTACTAATCAGCTGAAGAGTGACTCCTTGTACAGTTTAAAGCTAAGTAGGTCATTTCTAGTTGGCATGAAGATTTTAAGCAAAAAATACACCTTTCTGTGATAATTGATGTAATAAAAGTTTTGCATAATGGTATGCAAACCTCTTTCCCATTTCAAACATCTCCCAATATGCTTTATATTATGTTTGTATCTCTAATGTAGATATTTTTGACTATATTAAATATGTGACACTTACTGTATCTAATAAATGCTTTTTTCGGTTTCTTTTTCTTTTAAATTGCCTCCTTTCATCCAAATTCGGGTCCCAGAACACAATATATAGTGGAATACTGTATATTAAAAAAGGGGTTTCATTAGATTATCCTCCAACATCTTAGAATTTGTCTTGAAATATTAGGTATTTCCCAGTAAATATGACCAGAAAGTATCTAAATTGATAAAGTTTTGATAAAATTTAAGTATGACTTTTGAAAACAAAAAAAGTGTTGTTTTTCCTTGCAATGGCTCTGCTTTATATCTGATCGGTTACCGTCTGTAAAAACACCACCTATTGAGATGAGAGCGAAGGTCATGCTGAGCTGGTGATACAAATGGGGAGGAGGTGATGGAAAGGGACAGTGTGCTGCATTGCACTTTTGTTTCTAGAGCAAATAATTATATAGTAAGGGTTACAAAATAGTGCAGATCTTTTTTTTGTTGTTGCTTACTTATTTCAAAGTCTGATTTTCCCTCCTTGACGAATTTTGGCTTTAGTGAGGCAACCAAAACACTGCAGACCTGGCAGACGAACAATGTTTATAGCCTTCTTTGGAGGCCGTCTTTGCTTTTCCAAAAGAGATTACTACAATCCAACAGTAAATGTCCTTGTGCTCAGTTTGGATGTATGCCTGAAAGGAGCCGCTTATTATATTACAATGTTTTCCTCTCTCTTCATGGAATTCAACATACGCATTTAATCCTTCGCCTCCATTATCATTTAATCAGTTTAGCGAATAGTCATTGTGCCGGCCAGTTTACGTTACTTTGAGACAACCTCAACAAGTGTGCTATATGGAGGCTGTTTGTACAGTCATACAAAAGCTGTTTCAGGTCTGATAACAGGTTGTGAAAGGAGACCTCTCTACCACTAGGACCCTGCACATTAGCAGCGATGCCAAATTTCTTTTTATTAGATGACCCCATTCCAGCTTTTAGTTTCACACGTACCATAGTAGCTAAATTATAGTGTCATATTAACTTTTAGCCCTTTAACGTTTTCCAAAAAGAAGCAGAGCATGCTGTTTTATTATTGAAAATCTGTGTGATCTTGCATTGTTTATACTTGCATGCCAGGTAACCTAATCCGCTTGAGGGATCCCATCATGTTGACTGGCCTAATCTAGTGGATGACCTTGGAGAAAGGGTTATATAAATGCCTGGCTTGATGTCACGGGGACTAATCACCATAATCTTACCAAATCATTCATGGAACTGAGTGGAAGGATGGAGGTGGAGGTCAAACCTATAAAAATGCATCTCTTTATGCTTGAGGAAGATGAAGTGTAAAAAAAAACCAAGACATTTCTAGAGGGGAAAACTTGAAAAACAAGTTGCTCACAGTGTTATTGTTCTTGGCAACGTTTGAGGCACCGAAAGCAACAATCTTGGTTGTCTTTTCACATGCTGATTGCACTGACTACTGACAAGAAAACCTGGAAAGATTAATAGATCTGACTTAGCGGTTTCTATACATTGCTTTTCTGGACCATTGTTGATGTTTAGAAGGTCATTAGAGCTGCAGCAGGTTTATTTGTGGGTCACTGTTTGTGTTTTTGAAAAGTCGAGTCAGCAATCTTAAGACAAAGCAATGTTATCTGCTTTTCATATGACTCTGCATGTTTTTTTTCCATGCAGTGGTTGATAAGCTAGGTATGTGTGTGTTGTTGGTGTTAGATATGTGAGGAATGCAGAGGTGGATATGTGCGTTTGTGTGTTATTTTGCTAACATATTGTTTAGCACCCCTCTCTCTCAAGGGAGGTGAAGTCATGAAAAGCAAATGAGCTCCCAGGTGATGACAAGGGACAAAGAAATGTCAGAGGAAGCAGATTCTTTAAACCAGGGTGTGCAGCAAATTGTTGTTCACTGTACTGTTTTTTTGTTTCTGTAAACCCGGCGTTTGGGTTGCATCAAAACCGGATGATTAAGCACAGAATGCATCATGTGAACAACCATGAAGTTGGTTATATTCATCTCACATGTTAAACCTATTTTAAAGGTATATTGTTATCACATTATGCAGTTGAATTGGAGCATTCACCAATAACTGTTGAATTAATCATTTAGCAGCCCAGAGAATGTGTAGTGTGCATGTGTGTGTGTGTGTGTTGCAATAAACTAGATGTGCAGATGTGTGCCAAAATGTTTTGTTTTATTAGGATCATATGACCTACAGAAAGCCCAGAATGCAAATGATTCAGATGTAAACAGATTACCCTCAGTTTAATTCTTTCTTTGCTGCTTTCCCTGAACGTGACAATAAACAGCCTCACATCTGAATTGCTAATTGGATCTAAAGCTGCTTCTGACTATTATTACTGCTTGTTCTAGTTTAAATAAGCAGCTTTTCCTGAAAACTGCCAGACAAAAGCAAGGAATAGCTCACCAGCTAGAAGATGTTTTTAGCTGTTATTTTGCAATAATTAAATATTTGCAAGTATCCGTTTGTTAGAAACTTAGTTTTAGCCTCAAGTGGAGGAGTTCACGTATCTTGGTGTCTTACTTACAAGTAATTGTGGCACGAAGCTTGAGGTGGATAGACAGAATGTGGGCACTGCTCCAGTCCTTTGTGGTGAAGAAAGACCTGAGCTGAAAAACAAATATCTTGATTTATTTGTTCATCTATGTTTCAACTCTCTCTTATGTTTGTGAAAATTGGATAACAATTACAACCAGAACAGCACCAAGAGAGTGCAGACCTCCGCCAGGGCCACTCACGTTTGTTATTTTTCCAATAAAATGTCTATTACTGCGACGTATGACTGTGTTCATGTTGTCGCTGAGCTCTTCCAGAAGAGAGGGGAGATTTGCGCATGCACAATTAAATTTCTGTTCATATATATTTGCTCCAACCGTAGTGGGGGCTGCTGCGCATGGGGAGCCACTTGTGAGCTCTCGGAGACGGGAGAGGAGTGGAGGTTATCCCTGCTGGTTGGTGGGTGGATATGCGCTTCATGTCAGATCAACCCCAAAATTGAATCAGTTGTTCCTGTTGTCATTGCACAAATTTCCTTAAAATCTCATCAAAAACCGTCCTGAACTTTTTGAGTTCTGTTGCTAACAGACAAACAGACAGACAAGCATGAAAAACTATACAGTGGGCCCAAAAAGTATTTTGAAGCCATCGACTGTGCACATTTTCCCACTTAAAAAGATGAGAGAAGTCTCTAATTTTCATCATAGGTATACTTCCACTGTGAGAGACAGAATGTGAAAATTACCTTGTATGATTTTTAAGGAATGTATCTGTATAATGGTGCAGGAAATAAGTATTTGGCCAATAACAAAAGTTAATTTCAATCCCTTGTAAAGTAACCTTGGTTAGCAATGTCAGAGATCAAACATTTCCTGGAGGTCTTCACCAGGTTTGCACACTGTAGCTGGTATTTCTGCCCATTCTTCCATGCAGATCTAGAGCTGTGATGTTTTGACTTTCAACTCCCTCCACAGGTCCTTTATTGGATTGAGGTCTCGAGACTGGCTAGACCACTCCGGAACCTTGAAATGCTTTTTACGTACCCAGTCCTTCATTGCCTGGGCGATGTGTTTGGGATCATTGTCATGGTGGAAGATCCAGCCACGTTTCATCTTTAATGCTCTCACTGATGGAAGGAGGCTTTTGCCCAAAATTTCACGATACATGGCCCCATTCATTCTTTCCTTAATGCGGATCCATTATCCTGTCCCCTTTGCAGAAAAACAGCCCCAAAGTATAATCTTTCCACCCCCATGCGTCAGAGTGGTTATGGTGTTCTTGGGATGCAACTCCCCCTCCAAACATGGCGAGTGGCGTTTATACCAAAGAGTTCTATTTTGGTCTCATCTGACCACGTTACATTCTCCCAATCCTCTTCTGGAACATCCAAATGGCCTCTGGCAAACTTTAGACGGGCTTGGACATGTGATGACTTAACCTTGAGCGCTGCAGGATTTTAATCCATGATGACGTAGTGTTACTAATGGTAATCTTTGTTAGTGTGGTTCCAGCTCTCTTCAGGTCATTGGCAAGTTCCCCCTGTGTAGTTCTGGGTTGTTTCCTCACTGTTCTCAAGATTTTGTGTACCCCATAAGGTGAGATCTTGGATGGAGCCCCAAACGAGGAAGATTGTCAGTGATCTTATATTTATTCCAGTTGATCTCTTCTCACAAAGCTGCTTGCCTATTGTAGATTGGTTCATCCCAGTCTTGTGCAAGTGTACAATCTTCTCCCTGGTGTCCTTAGACATCTCTCTGGTCTTGGCCATAGTGGAGGTGGGAGTCTGAACTCGTTATCTGTATAAAAAGACACCTGTCCACAACTTCAAACAGTCAAACAGGTTCCATCAATACAGGTAACGAGTGGCGGATAGAAGAGCTTCTAAAATAAGTAGTAACAGGTCTGAGAGGGCCTGAATTCTTGCTTGTTTTTAGGTGCTAAATACTTATTTTCTGCACCATTATACAAACTAGTGCTGTCATGAGATTAAAAAAAACTTTGAGATTAATTAATTATGATCCATAATTAATTAATGTATTTAATCTCTTTTTTAATCACAACTAATAATTGCTGAGAAAACCCCTTATCTTGAGGTATTTTCATTTAAATTCATTACATTAATGTGGCAGAATAAATAAAAAAAATAAAAAAATGGCTTTATGAAGTCATTTATTGTTTTTGACGGACTTTAACAGATGTAGTCCCAGCAATTTACGTTTCTCTGCTTTTGAGACTAGTCCCAGTGCTGACTGCCTGCAACTTCGGCTTCGAGCATGCACAATTTGTTACCCTTCTGGACTCAGTGGGGTAAGACTTAAGCCCCCCAAAAAAGTTATATTTATGCCAAATATGACGGTTTGCCTGCTAAATTCACTGAAATATTCGTCTCCCCCTTTGGGCAAAGAGAATAATCACAGAAGCACTGTTGGAGGGAGCGTGTGTTTTTACTTCCTGATGTAAAATACAGTTTTGTTTTGTTTTTACATTTAATGGATCAGAAATATTTCTGGTAGGCCTCTGTCATTTTTCAAATAATTTTTTTATCGTTTTCTTGTCCACTTAAGATTTCAGATTGTATCCATCTCTGTTTTTATGTGATTGTGTATTTACTGGAAGTGGAACATTAGTCAAAACTTGTCAAATCAATGCGGCTTTTAGGGACAAAAATTTATAGTAGCAAAATACTTTGTTGGGTCTTTTTTTAGTTTACCTAAAAACAAATAAATATTGTTGAAGAAATGAAGTAACTGACGGATTCAAGCTCTGGGGCTTGCGTACACAACTAAAAGTTCTATGGATTGGGAGTATTTTTTTTAGGATTTTGAGCCAAAGAAAGTCAGTGTTTTCAGAACAAAGTGGAAGTTGTTTCATTTAGACTGGAAAATGGAGAAACACTAAAGTCATTGTCCATCACAGCCAAGTCCCATGTATCATCACTAAGACTTATTTTGCAACTTGAAATGAAGTAAACATGATCCAGACAAAGTATATTTGAACTTTTTGCCTACTAACTATTCACTTGTAAAATGACTTGCAGCCAAAAATCCATCACAATTGGGTCAATAGACGTTCTTATTCACAATTCACATTTAGCTTCAGATTTAGCAAGGTGTCAGAAACGTTCCCGTTTCACCACATCTGAAAGGTGCTCTATTTGATTTAGATCTGGTGACTGTGGAGGTCAATATAGTACATAAAGCTAATTGTCATGTTCAAGTTGATACTAAGAGGCAGAATTGGCTCACACCACAACCAGCCTGAGCCATTGATATAACACAGAAAGGATCCATACTTTCATGCTGTTTATGACAAATTCTGAATGTGGCAGATGACATTATTTGTTTGACCATGCAATATTTTTCCAGCTTTTCCCATGTTTTTGTGACTGATTGACTTTTTACGCAGACCTTTGAGGACACTGTTGCAGTAATCAGTCCGACTAAAGGTAAACACATAAACACTAGGTGGGGTCTTCTGCTACAGTACACCTGCTTCAAAGTTTGACCAGCTGTGCATTCAAAGTTGGTATTCCACATATCTTGTTGATAACAAGTGATAATCTTAGCTTCCATTGTCTTTCTGTAATCTTGAGCGAATCTGCTCATTCTCCTCTGACACAACAACCATTTTTGAATTATTTTCCTTTTATCGAAGCACGTTTCGAAACCTGGAAGAAGGTTGTGCATGAAGATCTCAGGAGGTTGGTAGCTTTTGAAATACTTAGGCCCTCCTATCTGGCACTAAGACCATAACACATCCAGCCTGTGTTTCCTATTCTGATGCTCAGTTTGAACTTGAACTTGTTTAGGTTCCTAAACGCTTCGGATTGCTGTTATGTGATTAGTTGATGTAAAATTGTAATGTTATGCATATGGCTGGAAATGAAAGTAGGCAACTTTTCCTTCTTCTGACGTTAATAAGTTGTTTTTTGCTTTTTTAAATTTCAAGTATGAAAGATACTTTTTGTTTTGAATTACAACAATAAGAAACTAAAACTGTATCTCCTTTCTTTAGGCTCAATGTACTGCCTTATTGCTTTAAACTTGTTTACAGAAAAGTGGCTTCTGCTGTTTTTTTTTATGTGGCTTTCCAAAAGATCGGTTAAGACCTTCTTCCCAAACCAACCTATTAAAATAGTCTCTGCCTTGTTTGTTGAAGCATGAAACGCTGAAAATACAATCCAGACTTCAGTTTTGCCAAGATGACTGACATTTTTAATTTACACAGAAGTGTCTGTTGATAATTGCATGACCTACAGTGTGTTACATAAGACCACAGACTGATCTGTATTTATTGACCTTATTGATCTCTTTGTTGGAAGGCTGGAGCTTCCTGTTGGTGGTAGGTCAGTCGCAGCCAGAAATCAGCAACCCTGCTGTTCATCACATATGCTCAAGTATTAAATATGAAAACTAGCTCAACATAACAGACTGTTGATGCATTTTAAAGTACAAAAGTAGTCCGTGCAGACATTTTGTCCTGGTTTAACTGTCTTCCTGTACTCGTCTCTGTGTCTCAGCAGGAGGCCACTAGTTTACTGCAGTGCAGTTACATAACTCTGCTGACTAGAAGCAGCTGTGTGTGCATACATACAAGGTGGCTTCATCCAATCTGAATGCCACCTAATGACAAGAGAACAGTGGGAGGGGGAAGGATTTAGCACCTTTGCACATCTAAGTTTATATGAACACTCGTTCAGAATGTCAACCCCACTCAGTGGACAACTCTCAAAGCAGGTTGTCAAGTATTTCTAACCAGACTTGCTTAGTTAACAGAAACTCAGATTGTTATGCGTTTTTTTGCATCAAATGTTCCTCTTTCAGGATTAGTTCAGATATTGATGGAGAGGTTTGCTCTATAATGCACTTTTGTTATTAAGCCTTGGCTGTGCCTCTTGGTTATCTTTGTCTTCATTTGTGTAAAGTGTTTCTGCAAAAAGAGTGAGTGTGTGTTTGCCCACTGCATGATTGATGACCGTCTCTTAATGCTGGGAAGTGCTATGACTCACTCTTCTCCTCCTATGGTCGCATTTTCTTTTTTCTGCACTTTATAATCCTTGACATCATAAACGTTGGTTGGTGTTGCTTTTTGCTACTTCACTTAAAGTTTTAAACACACTCAAAACTTACAACACCATGGAGAAACAAAGACCTCAAAATATTAAAGAGGAGCTGCAGGGTGGTAGAGAGTAAATGGAGGAAAAATAAAATCACAATAAATCATCAAATATACATAGAATGCCTTAAAGCTTACAATAACGCTCTAAGAAATTCCAGAAATGCATACTTTTCCAGAATCATCTCAGAACATAAAAATATTCCCAAAGTTCTGTTTTCCACTATAGACAACGTTTCCTTACCTGGCTCATCTGTACTCGGCCCAATTTCCTTGTTTACTGTTGCTTTTAAGTGTTTGCATGCATGGGAGATGGGTTGGGTTGAGGGGGGGTATAACTGTGATCATGTTTTTATTCTAGGGGGAGGGAGGGGTTTATGTGGGGTCATTTTAATATGTAAAGCACTTTGAGATGCTATTTTGTATAAAAAGCGCTTCATAAATAAAGTTAAATTTTATTCGATTTGTTTCCCGTGCCATTACATCACAAGGTTCTACCGGCATGTGGTTCTGCGATGCTGTGCTTAAAGTTAGCTCAACAGTTAAGAGGTCTATAAAGTGTCTGTTTCCTTCTGTAAAATAATTTTCCAAGTCATCGTTTTTCCACTGTTTGGATTCAAACTTGAATAACCTTTATTAGTTTACTCAGAGATGAACAGAAATTTTAGTATTCCCATTGATTATGTCAGGAAAATGACAAACAGGGCTTTAAAAAAAAAAGAGCCACATTCAAGAAAATAGTAGGGGCTTGATGAACAAATATGACACATTTGAAAACAATAACAAAGTCACAAAATATATAGTTGTACATTTAACAATACATCCTAAATTTTGCAAATAAGGTAAACTGAAATAATTTAGTTAATGAACTAATCTAACCAGTATATGGTAAAAAAAAAAAAAAAAAGTTGTCTCCTCATGTTTACATGGCTTGTGAAGTGCAAAGTGCATCCTGCTAAACTAGAAATAAAAAATGGTGCCCCACCCATGTTGAGAAAGAACACTGTGTTCAGATTGGTCACGCCTGATCTTTTTTTGAAGTGCATGGGAAAATTTTAGTCTACATACTCTCTGGTGTGGAATTTTAAAGGGTTTTTGAGCAAATAAGGAAAAATGCATACATGCACATTTATTGTACCACAGCTTTACCAAATACCACTATATATAGGATGTATAGTAGAAAAAGATAGGAGAGTCACTTTCAAAACGTTAAAACACAAGTCCATCCATTCTCGCTTATCTGTGATCAGACCGTAGGGGTACATTTATTTCCCCAGTGACACCTTCCAGCTAATTTTGGGGGGATCCCAATGTGCTTCGCAGGGCAGACAGGGTATATAATCCCTCCAGTGTGTTCTGGGTCTTCCCTGGGGTCTCCTCCCACTGGGACGTGTCTGTAAAACCTCAGAAGGAAGGCAACCTGGAGGTATCCTGATCAGATGCCCGAACCACCTCAACTCACTCCTTTTGATGCTGAGAAGCACCCGCTTCACTTTGAGCTCCCTCCAGATGACGGAATGCAATTTGAAGCCTAATTGGTTTAAAAGTTGGAAAACACTAAAATCCCTTATTTTGTTTTTCCCTCAGTTCACTGTAAATGTTTTGTGTATGAGTTGGTCTGTAGTCCTGGGCCCCTCCTATTATTATCTACCTGCTCCCACTAGCCAAGATTATAACAACCGATTAAATTAGTTACCATAACTATGCAAATGACACTGAGCTCTACATTACAATGTCACCAGGGGACTTTGAACCCATTCAAAGCCTAAGTAAATGCATTGAGCAAATCAACAGTTGGATGTGCCATAGTTTTCTCAAGCTAAACAGAAACAAAACTGAAGTAATTATCTTTGGACCTAAAGAGGAACGATCAAGAGTCAGCACACAGCTTCAGTTAATACAGCTAGAAAATACTGATCAGGCCCGAAATCTAGGTGTAGTAATGGACTCAGACCTGAACCTCCAGGGTCACATAAAAGCCATAACAAGGTCAGCCTTCTATCACCATCTATCACCTGAAGAACATTTCTAGGATTAAAGGACTGATGTCGCAACAGGACCTAAAAAAACTCATCCATGTGTTTATCTTTAGTCGGATTGATTACTGCAACAGAGTTTTCACAGGTCTGCTTAAAAAGTCAGACAGCTGCAGCTGATCTAGAACGCTGCTGCTCATGTTCCTCACTAGAACCAGGAAAGTAGAGCACATCACGCCAGTTCTAAAATCCTTACACTGGCTCCCTGTAGCTCAGAGAATAGACTTCAAAATACTCCTACTAGTTTATAAATCATTAAATGGCTTAGCACCCAAGTTTATTGTAGAGCAGTTGTCACTATATCAACCCCGCAGACCACTCAGGTCTTCCATTACTAGTCTACTCACCATCCTTAAAATTAGAACTTGCCATGAAGAAGCAGCTTTCAGTTTCTATGCTCCTATTATCTGGAACAAACTTCCAGACCACTGCAGAACTGCTGAAACACTGAGTTCCTTTAAATCAAGGCTAACAAAATCTGTTTAGAGCTGCCTTTGAATAATTGATTAATAATTGCTGGAATGTCATATTTTAATGTGTCATATGTTTTGTGTCTCTAATGTTGTATTTTATGCTTTTACTGTTCTCCCCTAATGATGTAAAGCACCTTGAATTCCCTTGTTGTTTTAAGTGTGCTATACAAATAAAGTTGCCTTGCCTTGCTTTGTCATGATCATTTTTCATACAGCCAATATAGACTATCATTTTATTTGCGGTAATCACTGCGACGGCTATAAAAATGACTGTAAAAGTATTCATCACAGGCTTTTTGCTATAAATGTAGCACTCCTTTTATCACTGACTTCATAACAATTTTATATCGATTAGTGCAGTGATGCTGCTAAACAGTACACTGAGTATTTTAAAAATAAATGCAACATTATTAATGTCTACATTAAAAGCAGCAGTGTATACAATGAATACTAAGATGTTGCCTGTTCCTAATAGTGTGCTTTTTATTATAAACGACAAAAGGGCTTCTTCCATCACTGTTTGAGTCCAGTCTACAGTTGGATGCTGATCAATAATAAAACATCAATATCAATATTTGATTGCCCTAATTGTCCATCTGTTCACATTTTGTTTATTAAAAAGAACCACATCTGCTTCCTTTTCTTCTTTCCTTGTCCTCTTTGCCTCTCATTCTGTCACTTTCTTTCTCCTTTCTTCCTGCCCACTTTCTCCCATCATGAACTCTGACCCACTCTCCCTTTAACACCGTTTTTCTGGCTCTTTTCGGCACGGCTGTCATTTTCCCTGAAGTTTTCTCACGCCGGCGCAGGATATGAAAGGATTGTTTTGTGTTTATGGGAGAATGGGCAGGAAGGGAAGAGGGGAAAGTAGGGAAGAAAATTAGAAGACAAAGGAAAAGAGAGACTGTTGTATTTTAGTTTGACGGTAGGGATTCCTGTTCAGAGGAGGCAGTTTTTAACTTGCAGTTAATTGTAGAAGACTTACAGATTGGATTGAGGGATGAGCAATTGGATGCTTCAATCTTGGTGCATGATTATAAGTTTTAAAAGGTAACATTTGCTCACCATTTAATTCAAATCACCATAAATCTATATTTCTTTTTTTTTTTCAAATAAAAATTGAACCTCTGATCTCTTGAGTGTGTTTTCTTGTGCTCACTGTAAGGGTAATTTGAGCACATTAACTCCCTATTTTTGTTGAGCTGTTTCTTGCTTTGAATTTTCTTTTCTTTTGTGTCAATAGCTTAAATTCATTTGCATCTCTTGCCTCTCTTTGTACACTCCTCAAAATATCCTAAAACTGACTGTTCTCTTGGAAACTCTGGTGCATCTCTCCCTGCTCACAGAATCAAAGTGACAGAAATGTAGAAAGGTTTCACACTTAATGTGTTGTCCTACAGAGATACTTGACAGCTGTCAATGGTAAGTAACTGGGAATCATGTGTTTTCAGCTGTAATTGTCCCCAGCTGCATGCTGATCAGTCTTACATTTGGATTTCTAGCTGTTGCTTCAGTTTACCTTAGTTGGTTCTATGAAATTAACAGAGTTTTGATGGAGCTTTTTCTTAGTAATTAGGATGCACAATATAAAACTTATTGAAGGTCTGATTTGGACATAATATTGGGAATCTGCAGACCAGCCTATGTAAATATTAAGTCTAGGACGAGCTTAGAGAGTGACACATTTGGTAAAAGGGGTGCAGTAATGTAGCTCTTGCTACAAATTCTGCTTTAGCTTATTTTTCTTTTTATTTCCGTTGCAGTAGTGGCCCTTTTCCAAATCAATCAGACAGGAAACTGGGTGAAGGAGAAGGGGTAAAGCAAAGGGTCTAAGGTCGGGAATTGTCTACGCACATGGGGCTAACCCTCTTATTTAAAACAGGTAAAAGTACCATTTATAAAAAATAAAGACAAACAAATAAATCATGATTGCCATGGTTAAGTAAACCCTCTATGTGAAGCACTGATCAGAATCTTGAGGCTGGTTTGTTAACTATAATTAACAATGTAATAGGTGATAAGTACTTCTTTCTCGATTACCGACTCCATGCACTCAATAGATAGAGAGCAGATACTGTAAAACTGGATTTTACTATTAAATTAAACCAATGACTATAAAAACGTAAAGCCATTTTATTTGTATAGCAAACTTCAACAACAAGGTAATTCAAGGTGCTTTACATGATTAGGGGGTAAAATAAAAATAGCAGTAAAACACAGACAAAGCACATAAAGTAAAAACAGCAATAAAGCAAGAAGAATGTAAAATTAGTGTTAACATTTTGAACTTTTGTTAGCATCTTATATTTGTGGTTAAAATAAAACGGCTGTCGTGGTGGATATTCCGTATGGAATATACGGTACTTACTTGCCTAAACTCTCTAAGATTTCCGAATTCAGCATGTCCCATAACTAACAGAGGTTGACGGCACAGGACTAGACAGAACCGCTTTGTTTTACTCATTTCAGCTTTCCAGTTAGCTCCTGAAAATGTCATTCTCTCTTGGTCTCCTGGAACATGAATGAACCATAGACATTTCTTGACATATCAAAGAAAATGTTTCTTCCGTCTGTGTGCTGACTCCTTTTTTTTAGTCTCACTTATACTTTGAAAATCTAACATTGAGTCTTCTTTAAATAACAACGTCCAATCCAAAGACTGTCACTCCGACTTTATAGCACTTAGTATGGTGTGGTTACTAATCGGAAAAAATCTGAGTTTTTAAGTTTCCAACTGGCAGGTAACTGGGCCAATTTAGCTTAAATTAGAGGGGTTTCCTTCTCCAGCTGATTTATGTCTTTTTTGCCTCTAATTTTATTATTTTAAATCCAGTTTGAACTAAATTGTAGCCTATAGGCCATACATCAAGCAGACAGTTTGTTTCACTGAAAGGTATCTCCATCTGTGAAAATACATTTTCAAAAGTTAAAAATGAGGGGAAGTGTTTGCTGCCGTTAATTTTGAATTGACTTCATTCAAAATATGAGACGACACAAACTGAATAAATTGTCCCCAAAGAATAAAACGTGTGAGATATGTGGCTGCTTGAGGCCACTGTGATATCTGACCCAAGTTCTCGACAGGTTTGAATCGATGTGTATTTTTTGTTTACATCCTTCTGTTTTATTCGTGTAAGTTTGAAAATAAGTTGTATGAGTAAGAACAAGAGGATGACTGTTATTGTTAATGCTAATTTTTTTGGGATACAAGTAGAATAAAGTAATGTTTATTATATAGGTAAACAAGTGAAAAAGTTAGTATATGTGAGCTCTTGTGATGGGACTTTATTCCTGTACTCCTGCTACGAAAGGAACACTGAAAACAAATGGAGGCAGTTACTTTTTTGTTTTTTCTTCAGTATAGGAACAACGTGGAGAAAAGCACAAAAAACACACGCGGACGCTGATGAATGGGCACTTTGTATTCCAACAGTTGCACATTGAACTTCATTATTTTTGCTGTGTGTTCATGGAGGAAATGTGCATAATGAAAAAAGGGCTTGACGATAGATGGGGCAGTTGTTTTTTTTCTCAGGATCCGTGAAGAATGTAAACTGTTTCATTCAGACTCTCCATACTTCCGACTCTGCCCCACTCTGTCTTTTGCGTTTCCTCCTCTTCTCACCTTGTTGCGACTCTCTCCATCCTCCCTTTTTTTTTGCACCCTTTGATGTTAATCCTTTCTCACACTCCTTCTCTCCGTTTTCCCCTTGACCTCTCCTTTTTTGAACTCATTTCTTTTCTAGAATACTTCCTGCGTTTTGATTCTCTCAGTATTGTTCCCTGTGCATGTGTGTGTTTGCACATACAGTACCGGGACTGTGTGGGAACTGAGTTTTAGAAGTGTGTGGGAACAGAGACATGTCTTTATTTACTACGTTTTGTCCGTGTTTTTAGTATTGTGTGAGAACTGTTTACTAGAAACTGTTTTCCTGTTTTGATGTTGACAAACCTTCAGACAGACTCTTATCTGATGCTTTGTCTCGTACTCTATGTCAGCACCAAATTCATTTTGTCTGTGTGCGTGTGTTTGTGTATGTGTGCGTGCGTGCGTGTGTGTGTGTGTGTGTACTTTTAAGGTAATAACAGAAACAAAACCTGGAGATAAAAAGTCTAAAAAAGCTCCTCTACTGGAAGCACTTTAATGGCACAGCCTTTTTTGGAGCCAGGAAGTGAAGGTGATGGAGACTCTGTCGTGACAGAATTCCCAAGACCGTGTCACTACAAGGGGCAGAGGTTGAGCCTGGTGTACAGAGCCCAAACGAGAAAGGCAGAGGTCAACATTTGTAAAGGACAATAGGAACATGGCCTGTGTTATCTTAAATGAGGGCAAATGTCCCTCCGCTGTGTGATTCTGGCTTTTTGCAGCAGCATCTGTGCAGGTTTTTAAATGCAACCCTCCAAGTTGAAGAGTAACAAACAAAAAAACTGTTACCTTAATGCATAACAATACTGGAAAGACAGAAATCATTCCCTGTACATCAGAAGCCACTGTTTTACATGTGACACCATGAAGATGAAAGGGCACAGTTAGATGCTTTATCTCAGAAAGTGGAAGGCCTCCAGGTTTGCAGCTCCGCCTTCTGGTAGCTTATCAACTGGACTGAAGAATATCTTTACTCTAGCTTCAGTAAATAATGTGTTATAGTGGAGGAACAAGATGAGAATTGCATAGCTAAATCTAAAACTAAACTTGCTCTCCCTAATGCATAGATGACTTTAGCACTACAACACAGCACGCTGCCACAGAAAGCTAGAAAAGTATAAAGTTCCCATGAGCAATAGCTTCAAAATGTAACCCAATTACCTATCTAGCTATTTAGCGTTGCCCTTTAGTCAGATATTTATTTGTAGTGAGCATGGTCTGTTGTTTTTACTGTTGGTGTTGGTTAAAGTAGAGGTTTAATATTGGTGATTTAATCAGTGTAATAAAAGGTCCTTCAGTGATTACTTGTGTCATGCTTGTGTTCAGTCAACAAACGGAGAACTACCACTGCTAATCATGGGGAGAGTGTAGTGGCATTATACCTCTCATGTGATCAGTGAAAGGAATGAAGAAGAAAACAATGATTGAATTGGTGGAACATCTCTATCAACATGCCACTATGGGTTTAATGGCCGCACCTCCGTTTACTACGGGGACTCTTTTTTTTTTTTTTTTTTTTTTTTTTTTTTTCTTTTTCCGAGGACATACATTATCAAGCTTTCCTCCGTTGCCATGTTTGCCATTTTCCTCTGAATTCAAAAGTTAACTCAGAACTAACCTCCTGTGACTACATTGCCTAACAACCATACCAACCTAATAGATGCATTGAAAGCATGGGGGCAGTGATGGTTTACAACCTTACAAACCAACGACTTATTTAAAAGCATAAAGGGATAGGATAAATCATTTCCCATTTCCATAAGGTATTTTAACATAAGTAGCTAAGAAAGTATTAACACAACAGATAAAGCAAATTATCAATTTTAAAAAAAAGTGAATCTGTTTAACTTGCAGATCTCTTCTTAAATAACACCACCTGTGCTTGTTTGCCAAAATAATTCCTTGAATCATCACCACTTGATGAGGATTTAGGAAGTAGCTTTCATGGTTACACGATTATTTGTTGTCTGTTTTTATTCAGAGGTATTGACAGCATGTGTGCCTTTCCATACGTTTGCTGACCGCTGTCTGTTTAGCCAACGTTATTTTCATTTGCCTCTTCTAATTTGAGAATCTGCTGTGCTGCAGGTATATTTAAAAGCCTCACCTTGATGCTGGCAGTAGGAAATTGGAGCATATTAATAATTTAGGAAGTGATGACGAACAAGGTCAGATTTACACTCAGTTTTCTCTAGGAATTTGGTATTACTGACATGAATTTAAGATTAGATGTTCATTAGAATAATTCCTGGTTAAAACAAGGGTTATAGTTGCAGTACTGTGCGAAAGTTTTAAAGCCATCCCTCCTTTTTTAGGTCCAAATGATTCTGAGGTAATATTTTAAAGTTTTCCTTATTAAAGCTACCCCAGACTTTCTGGATGTCTTCCAAAGTTCATCTTTGTACTTTGATTGCTTTTCATCTGGTTGGTTGCTTTTCATCTGGCCATGATCGCTTCCTGTTGAGTATGTTCTTAACAATGTAGAACTACCTGGGGAGCAGTACATGGAAGTCATGTCTTGAAAAAATTGGAGAAAGTCAACAGCAACAACCTGATACCTGGTCATGTACTGTACTGAAAATAAGTGAAAAGCAGCCAAAGTCTAAAGAAAAATATCTGAAAAGCTTTTAAAGAATTATTGATCAATACCATTTTCAGGTTTTTAGTTAATATCTCATTGGAAATCACTTTGATGTTGCTAAAACACCGTTTTCTCTTGATCAAACTCTGTTGTCTTTCATATTTTTTGTATATTCAACTACGCAAGAAGCAAGTGATGATTCAACTTTAAAAAAAAGAATATTTGTAATGGTTGTGAAAAAACTACAAATATATATTTCATCCCGTTTTTAAATTGTTTAAAGAAAATAATTAAATCCCAGTCTTGTCTGATGTTCTCTGTTGAAAGCAGGGCACAAGACTTGTTGATGCTTCTGTACTTTGTGTGATAATTCAGTCTGAGATTAATCTTCTCGCTTTACTCCTGCATGGTCTAAAAAAGTTCTTCTGAGGTTAACAAAACAGAAACAAAGTTCATGTTACTGTTACTGTTTCTGTTGCTAAAAATTGTAGCCATACAGGTGCATCTCGATGAATAGGTTAATCGCTCTGTGTGATATATTTCAAGTGTTTATTTTTCTTAATTTTGATAGCTATTGCATACAAATAATGAAAGCCCCTCCATAAGCAGGACAAGTCACAAATGACAGCTAAGAACTTGGCTGTTGAGACTGCTGTATGCAAGCATTTTAATGGGAAGTTGAGTGGAGGAAACAAATTGTGGAAGAAAATGTGCACAAGCAAAAGATATTAACAGGGTGAGGCAGTACTTTAAAAGCCACCATAAACAATCCAAGACATTAGCTAAAACTTTTGCAACACTTGTGTTAAGCCATTCCTGAACCAGAGGCGACATCAAAAGCATCTTACCTGGGCTGAGGAGAAAAAGTTCTCTTTTCAGATGAAATTACATTTTGCATTTCAAAGAAAATTTAAGATCCCAGAGTTGGGCTGCTTTGCAACAATGTTCTTAACTATGTTGCCTTTTATATAGAGGTTCCTGGGTTAGAAACCCAGTTACTGAGTGCATATAATGTAATGCAGATGGAGATGCCTTTCAGTAGGTTGGCATTTTGTATTAAACTCTAACTGTAAGTGATCGCAAATAAACCCACTCTATAAAAACCACTCTATAAACTATGTAATATGAGTTTCACTTCCAAAATTGAGTTACTTTTAACATTGATGCTCTAAGTAAATGAGATGCATTTGTACTTTTATCACATGTGCCATCTCCTGTGAATGTTTCCATCAAACATACAATAAATAATCACTTATCAGCTATTTTTAAAACTTTGAAAACATAATGCAGCATTTAGTGTTAAATTGTTCATTACAATTTATTTGGTTTCTTTGTATTTATTGGTTTTAAAATGTAAATCTTAACACTAGTCTATAATTTCTTAGCTCATTTCACCTGAAAACTAATTCTGCTGCAGACTCCTATTTTGTCTACAGATAGGATGCGACTTCTGCCCTCTGCAGGTCAAAACAGGAAAACAAAAACAACTCTTGCCTGTTTCAACTCGGGGAATATCTGTTTGTCTCCTTGCAGGTCTTCCAGAACAGTACTACAGTCTGACATGGTTCCTCAGTCCAGTTCTGGGCCTCATGTTCACGCCTCTGATCGGCTCGGCCAGCGACCGCTGCACTCTGCGCTGGGGCAGGAGGAGGCCGTTCATCCTGGCTCTCTGCATAGGAACCCTGATTGGAGTCGCACTGTTTTTGAATGGGTCGTTGATAGGTGAGCACACACTGTTTGTTAGTGTACATTTTCTTCATAATCAAACATTTCATTTTACTGAAAGGAACCCCAGTTTAAACTTATGCCCTTCTCTGATAAATGTATAAATTTTATGAAACTTTTTCTAAACTAATACTATAAACTATTTATATTGTTTTACAGTTAAAAACAGTTAATTTGGATATAAACATTTATAAAAATGTGCCTAAAGACTATTTTATATTTTCACTTTTTAAAATAATTTAGTTCTTGTCATTTGTACCCGTGAAAGTCAACAGCTTTGAATGAATATAAACCCTAAAACCTGATACTATCCAAGCCCTGTTTCTTTACCCAGCATGCAGTTGTTCCTAAGCAGAGCAGAAGAACAAAACATATTTCAGCTAATAACATATTAATCTGGTTGTGATGCTAGAAAACAAACTGTCCCCGCTGCATATCTACAGCTATATCATCACAGTCTAGATTTTGTCTGAGCTTTCAGTAATTGATTTAAAAATGTAAAAACAAACAAATGGATAAATTAAATAAACAAATATTACATAAATTGAATAGCTGTGAAGTGTCCTTTACACGGGCTGATGATCAACGGAAGAAAGTTAATGCATTTGCTTAAAAGAAGAAATAAAATGCAGCAAAGCAAGATCTCTAAGCAAAATGGAAAAATACAAAGAGAAAACTCTCCACATCCAATTAAAAGTAACCAGAAAAGTTCAATCTAATCCTTTATTATATGGAAATGGTATCCCATAAAAGACATTTTAGTATTCTTTTCTTCTAAAGATGTTTTATTTTAGAGGGAATTGGGGTAGAAGATTTGCGTATAAATTTTTTTCTTCAAAAAGGTAATATTTATTCCTCACATTAGTCCTTTGTTTTTTGCAACCTAATCCGTGTCTGAAACGGTCTGAAAACAACCAAATAGAAAAGCTGATCACATTTCAGAAGATTAAGGCTGTCCAAAGTTTACTTCGGTTAATGCTTGACCTCTTTATCCAGCTATTTTAAAAACGTTTTTAATCTATAGAACTACTCATTGATGAGCTTTGTTTTTTGAGTGCTGATGCTAATTTACTGTGCGAAGTCTTTTGTAGCATTTCAGATCTTTGTTGGTTTTAATATTATCTTTTCTAGTTGTTTTCTCCCATATCCAATCCAGATCTAGTTTAGTGTTATTTAGCTTGGGTTTGATCTGCTGTGGTGCTTTTCTCTTGTTGCTGCCAGGTACTAAAGCACAACAAGGGTTTAAAAAGATGGCTATGAGCATGCTTGAAGGAGTGTAGGGTTAAAGGTTATCCAGAACAAATGTGACCTGATATTCCTTTTGACAAAGTTTAATATTTTCTTTGACATTTTAACAAGGGTGCCAACATTTCCAAACTCTACATGTTCCATGAAATACTTTGGTTAAATGCTTGAAATGATAAAACTGTGAGTTTGCTATGCTCCCTTCAGCCTTTCTGTTATCTGCTGAAAGATCTGTTCTTACTTACAGCTTAAATGAACCACAGACACATCTCAATGTGCCATAGAAATTACAGTTTTCTTTTAAATAGATTTTTACACTTCTGTCCTTCCCCTTATGGATACGGTAACGTTAAGTCTTCTGCATAAAGTGTCAACACTGAAGACAGTCCTGTGTGTGTGATCTGGTAGTGCTTAGTATAGTGGATTATTTACATGAAATGGATCAGGTTCTTTATTTTCCGGCCAGCCGGCAAGCATTTTTGCCCGGTTCCAGGCCCATTTCTCCGTGTAGCTCTGAAACAAGGTGTTAATGAAACAGGAGGAGTTATAAATAATAATACGAGCTGTGTGAACTGTTTTCTGTTAGCAGAATCTATTTAGTTCTACCAGCTTCTATTCTTTTCAGCCTCCATTATTCTCTACGAAGTTGGCATTTAGGTCAAAACGGGGCACGAGGGTGGGGGCAAAAAGTGTGTCTTAGTGTGAGAGACCCGTACCAGCAGAGTTGGCATGGGAAAACCCTCTAACACTGTGTGAGAAATAAACGAATGAGAGTGAATGTGTGCCATTCCGTGGTTGTAAATAAATATAAATGTGTGAAAAGCAGCGAGTGACGTGGGAAAACCCGTAGTAACCTGTCCATATTTGTGGTCGTGTGAGTGTGTTTGTGTGTGTTGACATGGGAACACCGGAGCTAGCAGTTCACAGGGAAACGGTTCCTGTTTGCTTCCTTCTCTCTACCAATCACAGGTCACTTCCTGTCTGGGTGCCTGGCTAATGAGCACTGTGGCTCCATTGTCTCACCCAAACACACACATAGAAACACACTCCGCTGTTCAATCTACAAACACTTTTATTTCCTCGACCCTAATGGATTTCAGTTTGAAAAGTCATGCTGCGTCACACTGCCTCTGATATCTTGTACTCACATCCCTTACAGTATAGACTTCCGACTCCACTCCATGCTGTTCACACATACAGTATTCAGGCAACTTCTCCCTCGGGCCCCTCGAACCTCATTGCTGTGAGTGTTTAGAGGAGAGACAAAACAGACAAGGTCACCCATGCAAAGCAGTATGGGAAATGTGCAGAGACCTGTTTATGCACTTGTCTAGGTCATGCAGCCGTTAAAAGTCACAAATAAGTTATTGATCACATGTTTGTGCAGCTCTGACTTCTTGGCTTACATATGAATATGAATACAGATAAATATGAAAAAAGATAATTGGGTATGAAATAATGTTTAAATCTAAAACCTAAAAATCTGAACTGAATTTTGAATAAAAGGATAATAATGATGATTAGCATAATTATGTTGCCCATTGACACAGAGAACACAGAGAACTCCCTGTTCTTTAGGTAAGACTCAAGCCAGTCGTGTACAGTGGGGCAAAAGAGTATTCGGCAGCCACCGATTGTGCAAGTTTTCCCACTTAAAAAGATGAGAGAGGTCTGTAATTTTCATATTCTTGCAAGGAAATTGTATTTGTATAGCACTCATTCAACAACAAGGTAATTCAAGGTGCTTTACATGAAAAATAGCAGTAAAACACAGACAAAGCATATAAAGTAAAAACAGCAATAAAGCAAGAAGCACACACAAAACATATGATACATTAAAGCATTACTCAAAGGCAGCTCTAAACAGATACGTTTTTAGTTGTGATTTAAAAGAACTGTGTTTCGGCAGCTTTGCAGTTGTCAGTTGTCATAAAGATAAATGTTATGTTATAGTTGCTGTATTCTGTAGCACCTCCACGAAGGAAGGTAATATCACAAAGTCTCTATGCAGTAGGTTATATGATCATTAATAAACTCCCACCCTTACTCCTAATGTGTTTGTTATATATACTTTGTAGTTTTCTTTGTGGTTTTCCAGTAAGTTTAGAGGAAATACTCACAAACCTTTACAGCTTAGATGACCAATTGGTTAATTCTATTATCTAAAATCTGGAAATCGGGGATTCCTATATTCATAATATAGCACATTTCTAGAGTTACTTATTCACATTTAGTTATTGGAATAAATGACCTAACTTTTGGTCTTGCATCTGGTATCTGCTCAACTGAACAACATGTCATTATCCTCTCTGTTTTACTGATATGTGTTTCTAACCATTGATGTTAATCAAGATCCATAAGCAAACTTTCTGTAATGTCCATCCTTCTTTTTCCCCGTCAGGTCTGTCGCTTGGTGACGAACAGGGCAGACAACCGATAGGCATAGTTCTCACTGTGCTGGGTGTTGTAGTGCTGGACTTTTGTGCAGATGCCACAGAGGGACCAATCAGGGCGTATTTGCTAGATGTGGCCGATACGGAGGAGCAAGACATGGCGCTTAACATCCACGCCGCTTCTGCTGGTAAGACCAAATCCTGTCATGAAGGTGAATGTCGAGGTGGCTGTTCTATCCAACATTTATCTCATAATACCTTTGTGTTTCCAGGCCTCGGCGGTGCAGTTGGCTACGCTCTTGGAGGTTTAGACTGGACACACACGTTCCTCGGAGTGATCTTTAAGTCCCAGGAGCAGATCTTGTTTGTATTCGCTGCCATCCTGTTTACCATCTCGGTGGTGCTCCATCTCTTTAGCATTGAGGAGCAGCAATATTCGCCACAAAGCGATCAGGTACAGAAAATATAAGGCTGTACAAAAGCGTCGTGTCAGCCATCATTTCCTTATAGTTTGCTTTCAAGGACTCAGATTTTCTTGCAGCCCCTTTAAAAGGTTTGGCTCTCCACACTTTCTGATAGTTTTTTGGTATTTTTTTTTATTTCTATTTACTTTTCACTCTTCACTCCATTCAGTCCAATCCACTTTTTTATTATTCTTTAAAAGCTTCGAACAGAAAAGGGCTTACACTAGACAACTAAAGGACCGTGCTTCTCTTAACTCTGGTGACCCCCCCAAATTTATTTAATTAAATAAAATTGTTTAATTTAATTTAATATTAAATTATTAAATGAGCAAAAAGGACATTTAAAAAAAAATCAACTAAATCTGTTTCTTTTGGAGGAAAATATAGAGAAACTAGAGGGTTTAAAAACCTCTATGCTGTATTTTAAAGGATAATCTCTTTTCAGGAGAGTCCAAATTCAAACCACCTTCAACCGTCAGCCAATGGAAGGGCTGGACTTCTTGCGCCCAAACTGGAAATGATCGGAGAGGATGATACGGTAGAAACCTACGACTTCTATGATTACGGTGACGATCATTCAGAGCAAGGAGACATGGACTTCCTGGAAGTGGAGCTTGTCAGAAGTAAGCTCACACCAGTAGATGTCTCCCCTCCTTGGCAAGTTGTCTTAAGGTCTCATGTCTAAAATCTTCTTTTACCTCTCGATTCCCTCTTGTCTTCCTTTTAGGTAAAAGTGACAGTGTTCTTGCCATGCCAGACGCCACCCTTGACCATCTGGACCACGAAGCTCTGTTCCTATGCCACCTGGAGCCGTCCATCTTTGCCGAGCGCCTCTCGCCTCACCCCGGGACACCCCCGAGGATGCCGTCCTTCTTCAGCCCCGACCACAGCAGCTCCCATCCGCGGCTCGCTAGCATCCGGCGCAGCAGCAGCACGGGCAGCGAAGACCTGCTACGCCCCCACCACGTCAATCATCACACGCATGCTCCCACCCCCAGGATCTCGCGTCTCTCAGCTTTCCTGCAGGAGATGGAGAACGACGACGGACAGGAGGCGCTGCTGAACAACCAGCTTAATGAGCAGCATACCCTGAATGGGCGACTGTTGGCCAGCGTGACAAATGCAGACAGAGGGAGCTGTGACAGGCTGAGCTCTAAAGGACAAGCACACCGCGCCGGGATGATTAAAGGTCAGAATCTCTATATGACAGTGCCATGCAGAAGTATTCATACTACCTTTTAATGTTTTATCAGGTTGCAACCACAAACTTCAGTTTATTTCACAAAGAAAGTGTAAGAAAAATTATAAATGGCTTTCATAAGTTTTAACAAATCTGAAAATCTCATGTTCTTTTGTATTCAGTTCCCTTTTACTTTCAAACCCATGAGTCAATTTGTGTGTAATTTAATCTCAGTATAAATGGCAGTGTTTTAATGAAGGCCTCAGAGGTTTGTTAGAGAAAATTAGTGAACAAACAGAATCATGAAACCCCCGAGGATCCCGGATCAAAGGAACAAAGCAAACAGGTCAGGATAGAAATGGAAAGAGCAAAACAGTTGTTAGCATGGTTCAGTCTGGAAAAGTCTGGAATTTTCTTTGATCAATATCCGGATCTGATGAGTTTGGATAAAATGAAAGAGTTTGAGGTAATAGAGTTTGGATTTGCAGACTTGTTGTAGTAATCATTAAAATAAAAAACGTAGCTTACCTATTATTTTGAAAAAATATTTTTATATTTATATTTTTCTGCATTATCTATCCTTGCACATCTTGCTTCTACCAGTTTACCAGTCCTTATCAGTGTTTTGACTGTCCAGTCTTACTGACATATTTAGTACAAAAAAAATCTGCCCGAATTTCTAAGTTTTGACTCAGACACCTGAATAGAAAACGCTCCTCAGATGTTCCCATGTAAAAGAATATAATTTTCCTTCCCCTATCCCACATAACATTTCTATAAAATATATCGAAGTTTATGAAAAAGTTTAAAGAGTATGAATTGTTTTGCAAGATATTGTATATTATATTTTCAAATCAAGACTTTAGAAGCTATATTTCATTTACACATCTCCATAAAATCACATGAACCCTTTTTTTGTCCAGCTGCTAGTACCGGAGCTCCCATGCGACAGCCGCGCCGCCATCACACCTTCTACCGCCAGCCGTCCTGCACTTTCTCATACTATGGGCGCGTAGGAAGCCACCGTTACCGCTACCGGCGAGCCAACGCTGCTTTCCTCATCAAGCCGTCTCGCAGCATGAACGACCTGTATGAAGTGGAGGCTCGACACAGGAGGAGGAACAGACAAAGGAAAAGACACCGCAGCGGGAATACAAACTCCTCCAGCGGGGATACAGAGAGCGAGGAGGGCGAGGTGAGGAAATACAGTTAAAATGAGGCTGTGATGGATCTGTATTTGTCCAGATGATGATTAACTCTTCGTTGAAGCGCCTCTTACTAGGAATATTGTCTCTGTGCTCAGGTTGAGACCACCGTACGACTGCTGTGGCTTTCCATGCTGAAGATGCCTCCAGAGTTGCTGCGACTCTGCGTCTGTCACCTGCTCACCTGGTTCTCCATCATTGCACAGGCTGTCTTCTTCACCGACTTCATGGGACAAGTCATCTATGAAGGAGATCCTACTGTACGTAACTGATGCAGTAAACACTAAAGCACTAGCTTGGTTCCTGTAGTGGAGTTTTGTGGAATAGTTATGCATAGAAAACATCTTACCTGCAGTCAACAGCAGTTAAAACGAGCTCATATTTGAAGAAATGGTGGACAAAACACAAGAGGAACATCATAATATCTAAATAAGCAAGATTGTGTATTTTATTTTGCAAGAGATCATATACTTGTCTTAAATAGCCCATATTTATTGCAGCCTGATATAATTCAGATATGACAGCTGAAAGATAATAAAAAAAAACTGATTTAAATAGGTTCAGATCCCAAAAAGTTGAGAATTGGCCCTTTACCATGATGCCAAGTTAAAAGCCACCTTCAGTGTTGGGCTGTTTTGTGATTTGTAGAACATACAGATAATGAAACCCAACAGACTACATTTTTGATGGAAAGAATTTGAAATCTGAGTCTGAAAAAGTAGGGACTATTGAAGTGAAAAATTTGTACAAAATCTGCTTTATTAAGCATTTAATGACCCTATATTCCCTGTAGAATAATGAAGTCCAGGTTTCACTCGTCTGGACATGTATACCGTCGTCAAAGTTTCTTTATTTTTCTGATGGGGGAGATATTTGAGTTGGACAAAGGGCATTTGCTGCAGGACGGTACACAAAAATAAACAAATATCTGGTAAAGTAAACAAATATCCATACAGATGTAAATAAAAAAGAATTCCAATTTATCCTTGTGAAACAAAAACAAGAGAAAGCAAACAAGAAGCTACAGGAGTCTTCTTTATTTTACCATCTTTCTCATCATGTACAGATTTTATGTAGTGTAGATAAATTGTGCATTCAAGTTTTCAAGTTTGAACTAAAGCTCCAAATATAAAACCCCTAAAATCCCTGTTTTGTTAATGTTTTTACTGATTGGAAGAAAATAAGTAAAAATTTTCATGTAAAAGAAAGAATTGATAGTAACCTAATTTCTTCAAAACCAAACTATTACTTTAATTTGTTTCACAGTTATGATTGTAGTTCAAAACCAATGTGTCAGAAAATATGACATTAACATGTTATTTGAAGTTTCCTAGTGAAATTGCTAAACTCACTGTTTGTCCCTCAGGCTTCTGCTAATTCAACATCCTTGGAAAATTACCACAAGGGGGTTCAAATGGGATGCTGGGGACTGGTTATATATGCCTTGACCGCTGCTATATGCTCAGGTAACTATGCATGTATACGTTTGAAGTATTTAGCATGCTCTATATGTTTTCACCTCAAACTGTTCTCAAACTTATATTTGTTTCCAGCTATTCTTCAGAAGTATCTGGACAACTTTGACCTGAGCATTAAGGTCATCTACATCCTGGGAACTCTTGGATTCTCAATAGGTAAGAGGAATCACAGCTGATGAGCAGAATGAGATAGAATTAGCCTAAAGTAACATTTTCTGTTTTCATTCAACAGGAACTGCTGTAATGGCGATCTTCCCTAATGTGTATGTTTCCATGGTGATGATCAGCAGCATGGGTATCATCTGCATGAGTATCTCCTACTGCCCCTATGCATTGCTGGGACAATATCACGAAATGAAAGAGGTGCAGAAACACTGTTTTTCACTCTAACGTCTTTCTCCAGATGTGTAGCTTTGTCAGATATCAAACCTTTTGTCACTTTTTCATAAAGCATACAAAACACACATTCTTGCCTTCTTTTTGATGCATATCTGTATATTTTATCAAAAAGAAAACACAAAGAAAGCCCCCTAATAAGAGCAGAGGACGCTGATATCTCATTTAAAGATGTCAGATTTGATCCTGTTGATATTGGGAATGTTGTTTTTTGGTGACATTTTAATCAAATATAATCATCCTTGCATTCCTTTAAACTTGTATAGCAATTTTTGCATATGGTCTCCTATAAATTTGAATAATTTTGCTCAAGATCAACTTGTACATTTAACTCAGCTGCTATTCAGGAATAATAACTGTAACATTCTAACATTCCTCTAGTACATCCAGCACAGTCCTGGTAACTCCCGCCGAGGCTTTGGGATTGACTGCGCGATCTTGTCCTGCCAGGTAGGTGTACATACTTAATTTATACTCTATTAAACAATGTAATCAAGCTCCTGAAAGTGAAAGCAAAACATGACTTTACAATGTATCAATTAGTTCAGACTAAACACCCAAACTCGTTTGTTTATGCAGTTGGGTGTTGGTGCTAAACTGTAAAAAGCAGAATTTGTCGGTAAGCTTGGTTGATTCTAAGAGAAGATGGCAAAAATTAAATAAATCTTACAAATTTAGATTTTAGAAATTAAAAAATGTACACAAAAACTATTAATTTCACACAAACATCCAAAAATGTCAGGACCTACAGTCCCTACCACTATAATTGGCACCCCTGGTAATGACGTGTACTAAAGCCTTAAATTGATTACTATGGAGACTTTGTGGCACTCTTTGCTACAGTTCGGTGTCACATTTCCTCTAATAAACCAAATGAACAAGTTTAGGTGAATAGACACTTTCTTTTAGCTATTTTCTTACTTATAAAGTCTCAACTTTCTCACATATTCTTTACTTAAATGACATGTTTGCTTTTCTTTCCCATTTTGAAGACAAAATTAAGCAAAAAGGCTTCTCTGACATATTTATTAGCCCAGGGAAACAGTAAGTAACTGATTACCAATAAAACATATTGGACATGCTGACCCACTTAAAAAAGGGAAATACATATCAAGAACAAAAACACTCCAATTACTTTTTTTGTAGGAGTTGTTCAGCATTCCAAGAAATGTGGCTCTACTGATTTTTTTGTTCAAATAATTTTTTTCTTTCCATATGGAAAAAATGCTAATAAATAAATGCACTCAAACTAACGGTTTGATGTTTCTATATTTTTGAGCAAGGGATTATGGTGATGCAATAAAAGATGGGTTTATTTTTTAGGTGTTTTACACATCTTCACCACTAGCCCCACTAGTTGTGCAGAATGCTGTAAACGACTTTTCAAAATGTATTGTAGCATAATGATACAATTCTGATGTGATTTCCGCAGGTCTACATCAGTCAGATCCTGGTGGCTTCAGCTCTGGGCGCTGTAGTGGAAGCTGTTGGCAGTGTAATAGTCATTCCCATGGTGGCGTCTGGGGGCTCCCTTCTTGGGTTCTTCACTGCCTGCTTCCTGGTCATTTACCCGACACCAAACAATGGGTGAGAAAAAAAAATCCCTCTTAAATCAGGGGTGTCCGAAGTCCAGCCTGTGGGTCCTTGGATCTACTTTGTGTCGCCTTCAACTGGTACAAATCTGGCCCCCCAGCACAGGAAGATGATGTGAATGTGACTCTTAAAGAAAATATATGGGGGGGATTTCCTCTAAGATATTAAAAACTTTGAATACAACTTGCCATTTTTAAACAACTTGCCCATTGATTTAATTTATTAACAAAAAGGCCTAGCTAGGGTGAACCCATTCATTGAATATGAACAGTGACCTATATTCCATTCTTGCTGTTTATCCTAGACTAAAAAATAGAAAACAATCTACCCCAAAAAAAATTGGAAACTGTATGCTGTCCTTTTTAATAAGACAAATGTGCAAGACTCATTAAGTTTTATGGTTAAAATGCATCGACAATGATAAATATTAATGACATTAATACCCACTATGACTGCATTTAAATCTGTGTACTGCAGGGGTAAAAATAGAAAATTGCAGATGTTGAAAAGTACCTAAAATCTACCTAGTTATACAAGTAAAGGTAATTTTGGAGACCGTTTTCCATCCAGCTGCAATCTTTAACCCTGAAACCAAATAGGATAATTTCCCAGAATGCTGCAATCCTAACAGGTTGTTATTTTGTATTTCAGGGAGGTGGACTCCACCAAAGCTTCAGAGAAACAGGCCCTGACGACGCTGGAAAATCCAAGTAACAACGAGGGCCCCGTTACTGTGGTAATAGAGAAACCTAGCTTCCTGAAGCTCAACAAGGAAGGAAAGGCAGCCAGCACCACTACTTCCAGTCACACAGAGAATGAATCTGCTCTGTGATTGGCTTGCAAAAACAACTGATTTGACCATCAAAAGTAAATCGACGGATGAGACTAAAACATGCCTCCATCTGGGTGTTTGCTTTGAAAGGGTTTTTCTGACACTAATCATTCAATCTGCTGTGAGGGCTTGTGTTGCATCAGATCAACTTGTCCCAGTTCTTCTTCAGCCATCAGCAGATATATCCAAGTCATCCAGGAAGGAGAAACACTTTGGTCTGTGTTTTATGATGAGGATGCTTCTGTCTCTCAGGGGTTTCTGAGCAGCAGCCCGCAGAGGAAGCTTCAGGGGACTTTAATAAAAACTCTAACACCTCTTCATCTGAGGTCACTCTGAACACTGCTGATGAACATTAGTCCTTAAAGCTGCAATCATTACAAAAAAAATGCTGAAAATGGTTCTTCCTCAGCCTGGGGTCAACTTGATCGAACTTTTGATTCGTTATGCTGATGGATTTGTTTGTCTCTACGTTCACCAAAACAACAAAGCACTCAGCTTTGCGAGACTTTTACAGCGCTCTGCGACAGTAGCTTTAAGACTCTAAAGACTTTTGGAAGAGGTGTTTCTGATACTCTGAGCTCAAAGCCTGGTACCTGGGGAATATTTATCAGTCTCTGCCCCAAGTTGATTGCAGATGTTTTGCTTTTGCTCTCTTCCACATTGCATCAATGCTATTTTGTCTGTTAATTGCATGACATATATGATATATAATACAATCTGCACTGAGAAAAAACATGTTTATTTAGTGTAATTCCACAAAAGAAAAAGCAAATGCAAGGTATGCAGTTTACAGGGCATTACAATCCCAAATACTGTTCTACTGATAAGTCAAAAGGTTTTGATTTCTCACTGCTTAGCTACAGGCTGCATGTTTATTAAGCAGAGAAGACACGAACCAAACTTTTACTTTATTTTTATTTTTGCTGTAAGCACAACAGCAAACTGGACTGAGCCGGTTTTACAGTGCATTGCAGGGTTCAGCAGAAAAAAAGAGTTTATTTAAAACCACCTTTTGCAGGTTTAGAAAGAAAGCAGCAGGATAGAGACCAGAGAAATGCAAAATAAATCTGTGTTGATGGTCATGATCACGTGTTGTTTTGTTCATCATTAATGGGCCAAATTTAATAAGTAGAAAGAGTTTTTGCTTTCTACTTGTGGCACTTTGCGTTGATGTCAGTTGGAGAGTTGGAGACGGGAGGATTGACTGATTGACTAAAAGTTTTTTTTAGGGGTTTGGAGGTTAACCTTCTGACTTCTAGATAGCCAGTTAAATTGTGTTTTGATCTGGGGCCGATTATGTTGGCAATTGTAGCAACATTTGGATGGAGTATGAGTTTCTTTTTTTTTAGTATTTGGATTCAACAATGAATTGGTTCTTGTTTCTGTCCTGGACATCTCAGAGGTCTTGGACTGGGTGAAGTATGAGTGATTCCACAAAAATAAGCCTTTTGGAAACTCTGACATTTCTGTGAGCTGCAGGTGTAAAATAGCAAATTTTAGTAATGGCTGCATCACCTGAGGACAATTGAAAATAGCAACAACAACAAAAAACATTATTTCAACCTGTTTCACACCCAACTAGATTAGTTTTCTGCTGTATTTTCAGGTATAGTGTAAATATTAGACCGTTCCTTGCAAAAGTATATGTTCTTCTTGGACATTTTTCACATTTTGTCTCTTTACAACCTCAAACCTCAATGCATTAACTTCTGGCTGTATGTTTAGAGTTGTAGTCCTGCTGGAAGTTTTTAGTGGCCTCTAACAACTTTTATTTTAATATTGTCCTGTATGTAGCTTCATCCATCTTTCCATCAACTCTAATCGGCTTCCCCATCTTTGCTAAGGAGAAGCATCCCCCTGCATGATGCTGCCCCCATGGGGATGGTTTGTTTACCTTTTTCCACATGCTTTCTGTTTCTCCAACAGTTTCTTCTTACCATTCTATCATAGTAGCAATTAGTCTTGCTGGAAAGGTTCAAGTGATATGAATACTTTTGCAAGGTTCTGTAAATTCAGTGGGTGTCAGAGGTGAGCGGATAGGGTTGTTGGGGTTTTTTGTGTGGGCTTTTTGTGACAAAGAAAAGAAGATTTGGGACTTTGAGAGATAACCATAGATTCTGATGTGCTTTTTAAATGGAATCTGCAACCACAAAGGCACTAACATATTTTGGATTAAATGCATAGACACACCACTTCACAAAGGTTCTGCAGTTTTGCATGCTACAGCAGCAATTTGCATGTGTAGAACACCAAAGTGCGACCCTACAAATGGCTCAAGCTCTGCCTTTGTTGTCCCAACAGATCAAGGGCCTGCTTTGTAATGCTTAGCTGGATTCGGTGTCTTTCTTTTTTTAACTTGCAATGTGTGAAAACATGCACTTTTTGAGATGGGCATGTGCTCAGTCTGCACTCTAAAAAAAGCATGTGATGTTTTTGTTTCCAGTTTTGCACAAGAGGCAGACATTTGTCGTCACTTTTCAAGCAGCCGAGATCCGCCAAAACGTGGGATTGTACTTCGCCATGAAGACACTTCGACATAAGTTTTTTTTTTTTTAATGATAGGATGCTCCGGGCCGTGAATACTTGAAGTGAAAGTTGAGTGTTTCTGCTCATTTGTAGCGAGAAAGTGTTAAAAGGGTTTCTGTTTTTGCCTTTTAGATGAATGTTCAGACAGCACGGCCCCTCCAGTGGCCTGCTGGGAGATTGAGTTCTTAACCTTTGATTCCATCCTACGACTTAAAATGAATGTGAGCTGATTTCAGCTGAAATCATTCTTGTTTTGGATAATCGACAAGCCAGGGTTAGCGTGCTGACATTGCATAGAAGTTGCACATGAGAAGTTAAAAATAAAAAAAAAGAACCCAGCAACAGTAACTCAATGCAGTGGAGCTATGTTGCAGAAGACAGAACTAAGTGTGGATATTTATTTTTGGAACTTTAGTGTCTGTAAACAACACCTTTACTTAGTTTCCAGAAGACAAAAGTAAAGCTATTTTATTTGGTGTCATGGGAGATGTTACAGGAGTAAACTGGACTGTTTCTGTGTTGGGGGGTTGTGGATTTGCTGTTCACATTTAAAGCATACAACGGGCTTTATAAATTGTCATCTCAGTGTTTGTTTTTGGTTCTTGTTCTCTGTTTTTTGCAAAAGCCTGGTTTACACTTAACTCTGGAAATGTCCAATGCAATACTGAAATATAAGAGTCTCTGTTCTGGTGTAGGAATTGTTTCTTTTTTTCTTTTTGTACTTGTTCTTTTATTTCTTTTGGGCTGAGCCACTCATGAGTTTAGCTTATGCACTTTTTCAGTGGCCACTATGTCGTTTTCCCTGATCGCTGCATAAATGTGGAGACTGTAGAGCTGTTTTTGTTATTTCAGCAAGCAGCTGTCAAGTTAGTGCAACCTGTAGAAACTCAGTGTGGCTGTGCCTCGAGTGCTTTGTGTGGTAATGGAGGAGAAAGATGCCTATATACTTTGATTTTATTAGAGATTAAATCAAGATAAATATTTGAAGAATGGGAAAGCAGTTATATACTGTGCACTATATATATATATATATATATATATATATATATATATATATATATATATATATATATATATATATATATATATATATATATATATATATATATATATATATATATATATATATATATATATATATTGCCTTGTTCATTGAGAAGATGTAAATATACATATGTCTATTTTTAGTTTCTTCTTTTTCGCTGCTATAAAAAAGATGATTATTTTTGTTAGTAGTTCTGTTTTCTATATAAACTCTGTATATTTCTCTGTGTAAATATGCTTGAGCCTCCATAAAGTAGGACTCTGAATGAACACTGTACGGAACGCACCTTTAAAACCTTTTAAGAAGTAAACAATCAATGACTTCTCTCTCATCCTTTTCACGTTTTATTCAAAAGGCCAAAAGCCCATCCTGCCCAGTGACTGTTGCTTCAGTTCACAATTCACAACAAATGTCATCTTTAGTCATTTTTCATGACTAACAGGTCATATCTAGAAGCATATATTATTTATTTACATAGCCCATTTAAGAACTAAGAAGTTGAACAAAGTGCTTCACAGGATTAAAAAGCATTAGAAGTAAAGAGATGAGATAAAATTTAATCGATGAAATTAAAAATAAAAATTGCTTAACAAGCAGAAAACTCAAGATGGAAGACCTGATGGGACTCAAACTGAACTTGAATTTAAAGCCAACAATAAATAAGGTATATATGCACTCTGCTACATATGCACAAGAAGTATAGTATATTATTTTAAACTTCAATGTAAGCCTTAGGTCCAAATTTGCTCTATATCCTTGTTTTTTTGGGGTTTTTATAATTAAAACCTAAATAAGAACACTGTTGCACTGAACGTATCATAGTAATAGTACCTTGACCTTACATCTCTTAACATGTACCGAAGTGATGTGCAAAAACAACAAAGACAGAAGTGGAAAATGTTATCACTGATGTCAAATGAAGCTAAAAATTTGGACATAAAGCCGATTTCATTTTTATAAAAAAAATTTTTATCCATATATCTTACAGATTCCCAAAGGGTTTGACCTATTTCCCATTTTTGGTCCAGTTTATGTCTGCCAACTGTAAAGACAAAAACTAACAAAGTCAAAATATTCACATGCAAAGAACCACAAGACAGATACTGGTGATTCCGAAACCTTTTGGACTGCATTACCAGGATTTAGGTTGTGATTTTTAATGTCTTTCTGGACAAAAATGTTTGAACTGTGGTAAAAACATTAAAGAAAAGCTAGAAAAACTTTATTTTGCAGATTCAGAACCTGCACGCATTCACCAAGCCCCTCAGCTCATTCCACACAGAGAAACCAGAGAGGGAACCTGAAACTCATGTTTGGGATGTTTGAGTGTCTGACCCAGACTCATGTGACAGTAGGTCCTGCTAGTGGTAGGTTTGTGCGTGGGTGTGCGTGTGAGAGAGAGAGAGTTAAAGACGTATAGGTTTACAGAGCCCTGACGACATCGTAAATGAAATGTAATAACTTGCTGCTTCTTTGGTATAGAGAAGAAAATACATTAGAATAAATAAGAAAAATGCAATGAAAAATATGTGAAAGTTTGAGAAAATAAATGGTAATCAGTTTTTAAAAAAGTTTAATGTAATATCTTTACACTTGAAATAATCTGTGTGTTTATAGTGTAAATTTATTTATTTATTTATTATTACTAATATCCACCTGCTGGCGCCTATCTCCAGCAGGTGAGAGGAGGGGTACACCCTGGACAGGTCGCCAGTCTATTACAGTGACACAAAGGACAAACAGCCACGCACATACACACTCCATAATCTCAGGGCATTATAAGGGATGTGTTATTATTATTATTAGTATTATTATTATTTATCATTTTTGGTCATTCAGCCTGTACCATCTTTCAGGGAGACAAACAATAGAAATCCACCATGGCTGTAATTGAGTGTATTTACATAAGTATTTAAAATGAATGAACAATATTGTTAGTAAATAAAATAAATGAAACTATTTTTGTTTAAGGGGACATATTTCTCTTTTTAGACCAGTTATAATAGGTGTCTGGTCTTTGCAAAACATGTGAATGAACTTCTTTGCATGAAATCACTTGGACATAAAACGATCTCACCACCTCAATTCTTGAGAATTTCCTTTGAGAAGGAGCTGTTTAGAGGGGCTCTGTCACTTTTATTCAAATAAGTGGTCACAGACCACAGCCACCCATTTTGTTACTAGGCTGCGGGTTTGCTACACATGGAAATGGCATGAAATTGGAATTGGTGGGCGTGGTTTCACAGGTGAGTTGCAGTTATATGCAAATTCCACTTATTGTGACTTTATAATAAAGTACTTTTTCAATTGGCTCATAGAGGCTGAAGATTTCTGAAAGCAAAAATTTAATTTCAAAAAAATACAAATGGACGAATGGTTTTTATTCATGTTTGGAGTGTTCAGAGGCCACAGAGACCCAAAAGACAACACAAACGGATGAAAAAAGTGAAATTTGCATATGTCCCCTTTATTTTTTGCTTCAAAATTGTTTGCATGGTAATTAAATAGTACTTATGAGTTGGTAGATAATGTTAAACTCTGCTTAGATTTAAACCTGGATAAATGAAGTACAATTTTCAGGATATACAACATGCCAAAAGCAAAAACCACATAAAAAAGAATAAATAAAGTAAATGCTAAGTCAGTGCACATTACACTAAACATTTAGCAATTTAAAGCTATCCTGGTAGCATTGCAATAATATAAAAGCAAACATCACATGAAAAGAATGGGGTAACACTTATTCAAATATACGCAAAAAAAATAAAAAATAACATTCCTAGATTTTTTTTCTTATATTTACACATTTTTGTGTCTAGCATCTGTTTTCACATTAATTTCTCTTCAGCATTTATCTCATGATTCATTGTCACACCTCTTTTTTTTCTTTTGATTCAATACAAGATCAATTATTGTTCATGGCTTCATACACAGCTGTTCCTATTAATGTGGAGGGTGCTGTGCTTTTTAATATTTCTTCTCCCTTTCAGAGCTCAGTGGATATTTAAAGGGACTCTACGTAGTTTTAAAAGTCATTTTCATCTATTTATATGCTCTCTAAACACCTAAAATTGCTACATTTCTACTGTTTAAATGTCATGATTTTTCTAAATGGACTTGGGTGTTCACTTGAGTAATAAGGTCATAGCTGATTCTAGAATAACTCTGCAGCACCATTCAGTGGGGAATAAGGAGAAGGACATGTAATCATGGTGAATATTATGTCTTCTCGCTCCTTGAGTCTGGATGAGTCTTTCACTCCAGGTTCTGGGCAGGAACGTTCCATCCAGACTTCCTCTCTAAGCTGGCCGGTCCATGTTGGCTGCAGAGATCATCACTCTGCTGCTGAGGGTGAGTGTAGCCACGCTCTGAGCTATTGCCAGGGCCGTACCTGAACATTTCTTGACTGAAGTCGGGTCCCCTTCTCCACCACTTGAAATTTTCACCCCCTCATCCTCGTCTCTCCCTCCCCTCGTCCTTCTCCTTGTCCTCCACATCCTCCTGAAACTGTCTGTCACAAAGCAGTACACCACTGGATCCAGGCAGCTGTTGAGGCTGCTCAGGCTCACTGTGATGTGATAGGCCAGCACATCACCTGCCCTAAGTTGCCCATCACCTCCTCCCACCAGCCTTACCTGGAAGTAGACCAGCACCTGGCGGAGGTGGAACGGTGTAAAGCAGATGGTGAAAACCAAGAGGACAGTGGCCAAAAGCCTGATGGCACGAGTCCTCCTGGCTCTGCTGTGCTGAGGAATCAATCTGTGGCTAGAGGAGAGGAAACAGGCGACGCGGATGGTGAATCCCACCACAACCAGCATGGGGAGGAGGAACTCCAGAACTGTGATGTAGAAGTGGCTAGGGAGGTGCACACAGGAGGAGCTGAAATTTAATGCTGTGGTCTGCCGAAAAAAGAAGAGAGAAATCCAGCCATGTAATTATTTTAGACTAGATTTCTTATTCTCACTTCTTTGTGCCTAAGATCGCTTCATAAAGAGTCTATTGCCAGAAATACTTTAACTTTAGTTTTTGTAATCATATAAACATTGACAAAAGGATATATACATGATATTTAAACTAGATCATCTTACACCAGATTGTCAGCCGCCAAGCGGAGATATTGATAAGATTTTAGTCTACATCATGAAATCTGTGAGGTGCTTAACCTAAATAATTGTCAGTTTGTCTGATTTTTCTTATTTGGGGAATTTTGACTCGTGATGTTATTAATGTTGTATTATTGCGTAAAGTGTAAAGCTTCACCTGAAAAGAGTAGGTAACCACAATTGCAATGAACCACACGATGGCACTGACACACTTGGCTGCCCCAGTTGTCCTCCATCGATGCAGAGTGCTGACGGCGTGGACAACAGCAAGGTAGCGGTCTACACAGATACTGAGAGGATAAAAATATACATTTATTCAACTATAATTTACCTGATCTTTTAACTTGAGATTCTTGATGGCTTTTGATTGCCTGAAACAATGTTTTTGTTTCAATTACTGGAAAGGTTTTCCCCAAATCTCCATTCCAATATCCATGTGCTACATAATGACATTAGCAGTAATTTTCTTCTAAACAGAGGTATTCCTCAAGGCTGTCCCATCGGCCTCCCGTTAATTTGGGCTGCTGAACCGATGGAATTTCTTAAAGCTACATTCTGTAAGAACTTCTCCCATCTAGCCGTGAAACAACCAACTGAATATTACGTTCTAGCCCCACCTCCCACCCCCCCCCATTTTAACTCCTACGGTGGCCGTTTCATGCCAAGGTTAACATGGCTCCAAGTACCACGACTTGGTCCAGTGTTCCTTCCAGTGATGAGGTTACTTTAGAAAACTACATTGCATTTAGTTATATAGTCAGACGTCTGCCGCGTCGCGAGAAGACAATCTCCCTCTGGCATTCGTCACGGTGCAACTGAGTGTGGCCAAAGCGCGAAAGGCGGAGCTAGAATTTCCAGGAATGCCCCTCGTTGGCGAATGTATTTCAAAGATGGAGGCTCAACATGGATTCAGCCATTCACACGACTTGCGCATATGTATTCTGAATAGCAGATTCTACACTTACGAGAATACTTTCATTAGTAGGTGGAAGTAATTACACATGAATGACCATATATTTTTGAAAGAACAAAGGGGTTTTTGCTAAGAATTAACTCCAAAAAATACACAATGTACCTTTAAGAAAAACTCCCCTTACATTATGGTTTAGAAATTATGTGAGAAATTGATCATCACTCGGTTCTCTTGTTTTTACACCCTTGATAATGGTGATATCTTTTCCAAGAATTCATAATTTAAATGTTTCAGGATGACTTAAATCTTGAAAGAAAATGTTTTGTCTGCTCACAACTGTGATCTAAACCAATGTTTCTTAACCCTGGTCCTCAGGGCCCACGGTCCTGAATGGTTAAGGTGTTTCCCGGCTGCTACACACCTGACCTGAATAAATGGTTAATTAACAGGCTTTTACAGCACTTGATGACATGCAAGAAATAATGCAATCATTTGAACCAGGCTGAGACATCTAAAATCTGGAGGACAGTGGGACCTGAGGACCAGGGTTATGAAACACTCATCTAAACAATCCTTCCAACGTAACTATGAAAAGTGAAGTAAAGTACATTGGCTTTGAGAATATCCTAATATTACAAATGATTTGAAAGGAACAGTGACATGAAAGACCAAGGGCAGCATGGCCTAGGTCAAGGGTGTCCAAGTCCAGTCCTCGAATCTGCAACTTTTAGATGCACCCCTCCTCTAATACACCTGAATCAAATGTCTCAATTCCCTCATTAGAACACATTCAATTGTTTGCTGTAAATAGGCTATGCAATTAAATAATTCTACTTTGACATCAAGAAAAGCCCAGAGATTTCTTTTTTAATTAAGTTGAATTAAATGCTACAACGGAGTGTTGTATTTGTTACCACAGTTGAAAAACAAAATTTCCTTCGAGTTTAGGAAAACGTCCGCACCTTGTCAGAAACAGGATGCTGCAGTACATGTTGACAAAGTAGCTGAAGGTGTGGATGTAGGAGCAGGCCACACAGCTGCCACCACTGTGGTACAGGGCAATGCGAGCGGGAAGCGACAGAGCCACCAACAGGTCAGCGACAGCCAGGTTAATGGTGTAAACCACAGAGGCTGAGGAACGAGTGGAGATCCCACAGAAAACATAGAGAGCCAGACTGTTGAGGACGACACCAACCACCAGCATCAGACAGTTGCAAACCTGCGGCAAGAAGAGAGAGATGCAGTCAGGCTTCAAAGGTCTGCATCCAATTTGTATCTAAATGTTTCTGAAAGACTGAAAAACTAATGGATGTATGATGAACATCTCATTGTTATGCCCTGATTTTTCATCTTACCATCAGAAAGACCCAGACAGAGTAGGAGTCCTGATACAGTTGCAAATCCAGATGTGCTAACTTGTGCAGGTGTAACGCTCCCCACCGTGGATCCCAGGTGCTGCAGTTAGTTTGGGATGAGGGGAGAAGGAGCAGAGGGTCCTCTGTACTGCTGGAGGAGTTGATGATGGAGAGGAGCTCCATTGACTCAAAAAGATTAACCACCAACAGGAGAGAAAGACATGAAAAATGTTCATTACGTTTGTTGAGTCTTTTCAACTACAGCTTTTCTCAAATGTCCTCATTTACCATGCAAAACAACTTGTTCATCAGGTAAACCAATTTCCGCCTTTAATTACATTCATGCACATTTACGTAGTATTTATCTGAGAGCCTTCAACAGGTGCAGACCTCTTTTTCCATTGGGTCCTGATCAGAATGTGACATAAATACAAATAAAAAAGATTCATGCAAGAGATTAGAAATAAAAAGAACCATTTTTATTGCAATATGAACAAAATTATAAGCAAAATTATACAATAAACCCACTACAGTTCACAATAAAACTAAGAAAAACAATATTTCAGTGCATTTTTCTAAAGGAACATTTAATATAATTTCTTGAGTATTATAAAGGCTGTTATAACATGAAATAGCAAGCAACAATGCTTTTTGCAACACTTTTGTAATATTTAAAAAAAAAACTGTATACTCTAAAAATCTCTTGTTCAGTGGAACAATGGTTTTACATAAATAAGTTGGCAAGGAATGCAATGTTGTTGCCAATTATTTTGGCCCTATAAATAAAGTTGTAGCGCCTGTGTTAATTATACAAAATGACTTTGGGTAAACTCTAGCCTATGAATAAAAATTTCCTATGCACTAAATAGCCTATCTGGATATTTAATCATAGCATAGCAGTTTATTTCTTTCAAGTATTCTGATCAAATATGGAGATAAATGAGCACAAAAGTGCTCCAGTCTTTTTTCATTTATGTGGGATTGTCAGCAAATGTGCCCTAATCTCTCCATCCTATGTACTGAGCCTTCTCAGTACATAGGATGCAAACTTCCTGTTGACTTCACTTTCATAAAAAAGCAATAGAAAACTAGTTCTTGGCATCTGACAGATCAAGTTCTATTTTTTTTTTCATTTTTTAAATTTTTCTAATGTGCTTCTTCAACCTTTCTAATGCTGCCCTGGGCAACTGCCTATGTGGTCCATCTCAAAAACTCCCTCTGTGTTGGAGGGAGATGTATGCTGATGATTTTTTTTTTAAATGAATGAGAATCTCTTTAGCTGATTTATTGCACTGAAACACAGCAATGACCTCTGAGAGTTTAATCCAGAACAGACAATAGAACCCCTCGTTTCATAAACATCACCCTCTCACACTGGACAGATGATAAAATCCATCTTCCTGTGCTCTCTGAAATGATGTGACACTTTTGACAAAGTGAAGCATGTGACCTGAACTTTAAACAAAATGTGCTGGATTAAAATTAACCGTGCCAGAGCTCGTATGTAACGCACTGCTCAACCTCACAGATTTAAAAAAAACAAAAGATTTACATTTGTTCTCTTTGCCAAAATATGATGAATGGGGTATGTCTGGTTTAAAGACAGGAAACTCTAAAATCTTCCACTCGTGTGTAGTGTGAATCATCTTCAGGATATAAAACATAAAAAAGGGACAAATTCCAAGACATTTTTTAAATAGGAGAGATTGTAGAAATTGGTCTTTGGATTCCAAATACTGTATTTTTTATAATGCCTGTGAGGTGTTGCCATATTAATTCAGTCCTTTGTGTTGAGTTTCTTATTTGTTTATTGTGTACTGTGCATTTAGACTGTTATTTAGAGTTAGTCTTTTTCTCCTCGGTTTGTAGATACTTTAGTGTTTTGGTTCAGCTCCCTCTGTATTTATTCTATGTCTTATTGTCACCTTCACTCAGTTTCCTGCTCAGTGTTATCTCTCAGCTGTTCTGCATTCTGCTGATTAGACTCACCTGGTTTCCATGTCACTAATCACACCTCCACTGTAATAATCTTCCTGGGTTTTTTATTCACTGCTGGTTTCCTTTGTTATGTTTAATTGGGTTCCCTGTTTTGTTCTCCTTGTGCCAGACCTGTAAATTTGTTTTTGTATTGTAAGATTGTCTCAACACCAAGCTCCTCCTAATGTCTGACCCACACTTGAGTCTGCCACAACCCCAAACTATAACAGATATAGATGAACCTGGACGAGCCCATCAGGTAGAATTTCATCCTCAACCCCATTCAAACCTGTCCAGCATGACTTACAGGGTTTGAACTTTTTGACTTATTTTCACATTACAAATACAAACGTCGATTATGCTTTTCTTGTAATGTTTTTTTTTAAATGAGAAAACCCAAACAGAGTTAAAAATGTAATGCAACTAGTTGTTTTTTAGAAGTCACCTTATTAGTAAAGAAACCACATGTGCTTAATTTAGCTACAGGAGAAATCCAGGTGTTCTGTGAAGGGTTAAAAGGTTTTTTCTAGAAAATTACTGAACAATCAGCATCATGAAGACCAAGAAACACAGCACAGCTTGAGGTAGAAAGTTGAAGGAGCCTTAGGTTACAAAACAATATCCCAAGCTTTGAACATTTGACAGAGAGCTGTTCCATCCAGCAAATGGAAAGAGGAGAACACAACTCCAAAAATCCACAGCTAAAGTGGGGGGGAATTGTTGTGCTCACCAGAAATCTGGTCTTTACTGAGGAGGGGCAAGAAGAAAGTCATTGTTAAAGAAATCCTTAAAAAGCTCTGTTTGCCAAGAAGCCACGTGGATGACACGGCAATCATAGAAAACAACTGTGCTCTGATTAGATGAGAGTAAGAATTGAACTTTTTGGCCCACATACAAATTGTTTTGTAGACATTATTCCCATTGTGAAACAAAGAGGCGGCAACATCATGCTGCAGGGATGCTTTCTTTCAGCTCAGATATAATTATTTTTCAATGTTGTTAAATGTTAATGGGAAGATGGATGGAAATACAGAGGAATCCTGGAGGAAAACATGTTAAACGCTGGAAAACACTTGAGATGAGGGCAGAGGTTTACTTTACTGCAAGACAGTGATGCTACACATATAACCAGAGCTGCAATAGAATTGTTTAGATCCCAGCAAAATGTATTAGAATAATTTAGTCAAAGTCAAGCCCTAAAATTAATTTGAGGATATTTGGCAATATGTTAAAACTGCTTTTTAGATTAAATTAAACAGGAGCATTCCATCCAATCTGACAGACCTTGAGATATTTTGTAACAAAGAATGCTCAAAACTGTCAATCTATAGATGTGCAAAGCTGATGGAGACATACCCCAAAAGACTTCTAGCTGTAAAACATTAAAATATGTTTTCTGGAAGAATTGATTGGGGGTGGGCTGAAATTTACTCCTCAATACTTAGATTTCTGCTAAGAAAAAAATGCAACTACGCACTACTTTGTGTTGATTGATTACATAAAATTCCAAAATAATAGAATAAAAGTTACATTGTAACATGACAAAATTCGATAAGGTTCAAGCATCGTAAATATTTTTGCAAGGTACTAGCAAGGTTCTTACTCCTCTAGATTCTACGTATACAGATGTATGCACATCCACTGCCAAAGCACCATTTCAGTTGAGTCAATAATTTAGAGGAAAAAAACCAAATGTTGACATTTTTTGATCTTACTATCTTCTTTGAAAAGTTAACGTTTTCTAATAAACTGCTTCCTGCGGGGGTTTTTTAAATACCAAATTTGGAATACAAACTTAATTTTTCACATAAAATATTTAAACCAAGTAAAGTAAAGGGATCCATCTGCAGACACATTCGGCTGAGGAAGGTCTTTTCCACTCTTCATCATTGTAATGTAAAAGGATAAAACAAGCTGGAGGTTTTGGGTTGAGTGAACAGAAATACCCACATCTAACTGAAGGGGTAATTAATCAATGTGTTATTTCTTTTCATCTTAAAGAAGAAAATTTATCAAGAATGAAACTTAGATCCTACTTTTGAAAATATGCAAATATGACTGCATCCTTCTTTAAAACACTTTTTTTTTATCAGTAAGATAGTGTCCATATGCGAAGACTTATTTTTCATATTTGACATTAAACAACCTGTAGAACATAGCAGTAACAAGAACAGTTTGGCACACAGTGAAAGCCATCTATAGAACAATGCACCAGCTTCTAACAGTGTATAATTCAAAGTCTTTGGTCTTCTTCTTATCTTTTGCATATACAATACAAATGAAAGAAATATCAGAAAGGCATGAAAAAGCAAACATCACATAGTGATCAATGTCTATCATTTCTCAAACATACCTTCAGTGCAGCAACAGGGTGACAAATGTCCTCAAACATCGGGTTCCTCCCACTCCTTTCTACTTTGCTTCATAACCTTGCGTTTTTGTTATTTTTCTTCAAGGCAGCGGTAAGAGTAAAGAAACATGAACCTCTGGGTTGTAGAACTAGTCCAGCTGCGACTTCCTCCTTTCTCCAGCCAAATACGGCAATCCTACTCCTCTTGACCCATTTACCTCAGTTTATATCCTCCTTACCAGGACTCTGTCCACATTTCTCCTTAAACCAGTGTTCTTTTTAGCTCACTGCCATTATGAGCTCCCTCACTGTTTATTATTATTTTAGTGAACATTTGAAACATTGATGTGAAAAGGACCCAAGTAGAGATGAAAGAATAAAATATGGACGATTGTCAAAAAAATTATAAAACTATCAAGGCAGGTGGAAGAAGGAGGGGGAATCTTTCACTCACAGATGAGGTGGAAATGAGAGACCTGACATCAAAGCGGACAAAGTGAGGATGAAAAATGATCGAATTGTACTCCTGAAGCTAAAAACACAACCACACAACAACAACAACAACAACAACAACAAGGAAAAAGAAGAAAACAAGAAAAAACAGCAATAGTATGGAAAACAAAAGAGCACCAGCAGCTGTGGTTTTTCTTCCCTGAATGGCACCCTGGGTGAGTACCTCCTTCTGCACACTAGAAGGTGACAACAGATTTCATTTCCTTTTCTAAGAAGACTGTAAGTTTCTCCATAGGATTCACAAATGCGAACAGTATTATGAAGAAACTGTGATCAGTGTGGAATAATAAAGTCCTAGTCTGACTTGTCTACATCTTATGGCTTTAATACTTGTCTCAATCTAAGTTGGCTGGGAGTTTGTTTATTGTTGTTTTCACAAAAAGAATAAAGATTTTTATCAGTCTGAAGTAAAGTAGCTAGAGACCTTCCACTTGTGCCTGCTCGAACCACCAAAGTTCTTTAGTGCAGTTTCTGGCCAGCAGAGGGCTGCTGAGTGCTGTCTCATGTAAAGCTGCTCAAGCTTCTGGTTCAATAACCACTGAAATCATTTTGAAAGCAATAGCTTAAAGTGTTAAAAACCCTTTAGTGTTGCCTTAAGTGATACAGTTTGAACCTCTTATGATCAAACTCAGTCCAGAGAAACACGATGAAATGGGGCTCTGATTTTGTGCTGTTCCCCGCTGTGGTCTCCAGACACATGTTCATACAGCACTGAGACTGCGCACAAGAACATTCCCTTTGACTAACTAGATATATCAATAAGCGATTCAAAATTTCTTCAGGGAGCTGGGTGAAGAAAAGTAAGTAGGAAATAAACTCCAAGAAAAGTTTCCATCCCTGGTCTGGTCCCACTCTGAAGGGAAAATGTATAAAATCTGTTTGTCTCTGTTAACATCTGATTCAATCAGAAGTGAGAGAGACAATAGAGAGAGCAGAAAGAGAATTATTTCTAGGTAAGAAAAACAACGTGCAGATTTAGAGAGATGGAAGGAAAACCTTCTTCACACCCAATTTGGGTGAAATCAGTGCTTAGTAAAACACTGCCAGAAATACAGATATCTGTTGTTTTAAATGTAGGCTACGTGTGTAGGTAACATCAAAACTTTAAACTGTCATGATACAAACCTGTCCTGAACACTGGTCACTCAATTTGGCTTCCCTTTCTTTAAATCAAATGTCAATGTTACACTGTCAGTGACCTTGCAAAGAGCCCAGTGAATGTTTGATAGACTGTTATAAATATGTTCAAATATTTGAGACATCTGGATGATTTTTAAAGTGCTGCCAACAGAGAGGAAGGATGTCCTACTTGGCACTTCGATGAAATTTAGCAGGTTGAAAGGAGCACTGACACGTAATTGTGTTTAGGAAATCTATTTATAGAGATGCCCTGGTTGAAGTGCAGAAGGAAATAAATGTCAACAATTTGGCTCAACGAATAGTTACAGTAAGGTGGTGGTTTTGGAATTTGTCAAGTAGGAGAAATCCATATTTATTTAACGTATGGTTTCTATCTGACAGACTAATCAGCGCTTCTATGGTTTCTATGACGACTGAGCTGTGTCGACGTTTAAAACTCCGTTGTAACACGATCGAGAAATGTTAGCTAGCAAAACCAAAACCATGTAAAGAACTGTTGTTTCACACATACTCCTGAGATATGCGGATTTTATTAATGCAGTACTGATACAAGCGTAATTTTACGTTACACTGATATTTGTTTTTTCTCCGAGAGCGGAACGGCTTATTTCGGATTGCATTGGGGACCGGAAGCAAAGCTGGTAAACAAACGCGTCGCTGGAAACGGGTGTATGTGAACAGCAGAAAATGTTTAAGAACACTTTCCAAAGCGGGTTTCTATCAATATTGTACAGCATCGGAAGCAAACCGCTTCAGATATGGGACAAAAAGGTGAGTAGTACTTTGGAGTTGTTGTTGTGAGCTAATCCTAATTAGCACAGACTGCTACGTGGTGCTAAAGCTACCTGGCATCATGTGTGACTTTAATAAAGTTATCCATTTGCCTCAAATAATTCCTTTAGCCTCCTTTATTCCCCTTAAATCGTTTAAACAACAACCACTTTGGTGCACAAGTTATTCCAATGGATTGGTTCAATTAGGTTAGGTATTACTGAAATCTAAGCAGGCATTACAATTAATAAAACAGTAATGACAGCAAGATACATTAGATCAAAATCAGATATTTAAACTTTTAAGCTGATTTAAGTGTCTGTGCTTTTAATAAGAAACTACACCCATCAAAATAAAATAGGCATGATGTCCACCTGGATATTGATGCGTTGCTATGGAGACAGCCATACAACACAGTCCTACATGTTGAGAGTGTAATGTTGATTATTTTAGATTCTCCTTGATGTTATTTAGTCGATAAACTCTATATACCAACCATTTTATACACATAATAAAACAAGTACAAGATTATCCTAATTTATGCATTGAAGCACATGTCCCCAACTGTTAAATAATATCGGTGTTTTTTTGTTTTGTTTTCTTCTTTTTTTACATAAACTTAAAAGTGTGCATCAAAGTACATGTTGTTGGTTGATGAGTTTACAGACTGACAATGGTGGGCGTTCTTAGTTTGATCCATGGGGAAAAATATGATTTTTTACTTTTAACCTGCAGATAATCGAATATAACCAATCAAGCCCAACTGATTGATGCATCTCTAGTCCTGATATATAAAATGCTAGATTTGAAAGCGGGTGTATCTTTATTTTTCTATGGCAGTGTTTGTTGACCCATAGTTTCTGCTTGAAATCTTTCAGTAGCAGCTCTGAAACTAGACGGTTGTTTCATAATGATCTGAACTTAAAGAGAGAACATTTCATTAAATGATTTTGGTTCTGAAATATAAAATGGAAATACTCTCCACCAGCAGTCACTTTGTTTAAAGTGGGACAGATTTTATTTAAAACTTTAACTTAAATTTTTCCTGGTCAAAATGATATATTTATACTTGTATATTTATAACAGTTATAGTATATTGTATTCTACATACTATTACAAATACATAGTTTAATCTATGTATGTTTTGTTTCCCGCTTTGCAAATCTTGGACAGGCTCAGTCTGGAATTACATAAAGATACGACTCATCCCCAGAATCTGAAAGAAACAAATAAATTAGTTCCCAGAAAGCAGTAAATCAACTTGTTTCTTTCTGTTATCAGGTGAGAAATGGTCACATCAAGAGAGTAGCTGATAATGACATCCATTCAAATGTGTTGGAGATTGAGGGAGCAAACGTCAGGTGAGTTTGTGTTTGAATATTCCTCGGCTTTTTTAGTGGTGGAAGTTGCCTCGTTGTCCTTAAAGGTATCAAACAACACGTGTCTACATGAGAGTTTTGATCTTCCTCAGTTTGCTCCCACAGTGCAAAAACTTCCATGTGAGATTAAATGGAGATTCAGAATTACCTGCCAGTGTCGGTGTTTACCTGAATTGTTGATTGTCTTAATTTTGAGATTATGACAAAAAGGTTGAACAGCCTTCCCAGCATCCTAACCCCACCTCCACCTGTACCCCAGAGATGGAGTCTTTCTTTTAGTAAATACTTTAAAGTGTTGATAATCTAGAGTTTCTAGTTTTGGAGCATCAAAGCAGATTTTGAAGATAAATCTTTGTTTATTATCGCCGATTAGAAGTATATGTGTCTGGACTGTCAAATAAAGGTTAACGCTAGTAGTGGGGGGTATAAACAGTATAAGGTAGAAATTATATAAGTATAGCCAATGGTAGAGGTTTTGACTTCACCAGCCTACTGCGACTGCACATGTTGATGTCATCGAGTTGTGACTACATACTCTGTACCAGGTACAGAAGCAGGATAAATACGGATGTTCGGTGTTCATATTTACTCTAGATATTTTACATTGTGTTGTTTTCTTTTTAACAAAAAAGAAACCTGTTGAACTTGAAACATTTTTAGTTCTAATATGTGCAGCTTTATTGTTGTGCAATATAAAATTTAGAAATAAGTCATTAGGAAAGCAGAAATAAATGTTATTTCTCTTTAGATTTTGCACTTAATTTCACAAACTAAACCGTCATTAATAATTTAAAGTGCTATAAAACCTTTAAAAGAAATTAAACAGCATTAAGATAAGTCTAGAATTGAAGTTAATAATATAATTAAAATATTTTTTATTTAAAATATTTTTTTCATAATGGTTAACATTAGTCTTTTCTTTGTCAGTATTTACTGATATCTCTCAGGTCTCTTAACTTGATTTGTTTTTGCAAACTTTCAGATATGGTAAAAAAGGTGTTTAAATAAAGGGCTAAATGGAATTCTGTTTTTGTGTGTACTTTATTAAAATTAGTTCATTTAAAAATAGCATAAAATGACCAGGGCTGCACTTAAAATACATTTTTTGATAGTAATCAATAATTGTCAAAATCGATGAGTATGACTTTTCTTTTTAATCGATATGTTCTTTTTCTATATTGTCCAGCCCTAGGTTGTATATTCCTAAAAATGCATTTAGCTCAATAAATGTTCTTTTAATGGCATTCTCTCCTTTTTTAAACTTTGTTCTACTGGTATATGTGAGAATGTTCAAAGACAGTCATTTTGATATCTATCTATCTATCTATCTATCTATCTATCTATCTATATCTATATATATATATATATATATATATATATATTGTTAACGCACATGCTTCAGGTTATATTACAATATAGATTTGAGGCCATATTGCCCAGCCCTAGTTCACACATGCTATTAGTTGATAAACTTTTTTTTGTTTGTTTTTTGCATTGAGGATTATTTTCAAATCGTTTGAAAGCTAAGTACCTGTGCTGTCTGTCTGAGTTGGTAACAGAAAAAAAACTCTTTTAATCTAATATTCTTAAGTGATAAAAAAAAACCAATTATATAAACTTGAATCAAAATGTAAATATGAAAAAAGCGACAAAATCTAAAACATGGTAAAGGTTAGTGTTAAGTGTTTGTTTTAATATTTTTCCTCTTTTGTTAACCCTCTTCTCTGTGTAGCACCACCTACATAACATGTCCTGCTGATCCCAAGAAGACCCTCGGGATCAAGCTTCCCTTTTTGGTGATGATTATTAAAAACCTAAAGAAGTACTTCACATTTGAAGTCCAGGTACAGATTCAGAGGTCCTTCGAGTGTTGCTAACATCCATTGGTGGCTGAGAATCATGGGCACTTGAGTTTTCTTTCTACCTCCACGTCTCTTCACATTTTCAGGTGCTAGATGATAAAAATGTCCGGCGACGGTTTCGGGCGAGCAACTATCAGAGCACTACGCGAGTGAAGCCGTTTATCTGCACCATGCCGATGAGGCTGGACGACGGCTGGAATCAAATTCAGTTCAACCTGTCTGACTTCACCAGGAGAGCGTATGGGACGAATTACACCGAAACGCTGCGCGTACAGGCGAGTACACAGCCATCTCCTGCGTCTTTATGTGTAATTTTTGTCATTACTTTTTCTTGTTCTTGCTGACACTCAACTTTTTTTCTTCTCAGATTCATGCAAACTGTCGTATCAGGAGGGTTTATTTTTCTGATAGGCTCTACTCTGAGGATGAGCTTCCTGCAGAGTTTAAACTCTATCTACCTGTTCAGAACCAGAAGGCCAAGGTGAGAGTCCACCTCTAGAAAACTGATTTATCCAACAGTCACTAAATTCATTTTTCATTTGTTTAAATAATGTTTGAAGTTGTTCTTTATCTATATTTCTTTTTAAAAACTTGTCTGTCTCTTTCAGCAGTAGAGCCTGCTCAGTCATGCCGTGGCCCAGGTGTTGATATAATTGGGAATATTGTGTGTGCTCTGTTGTGTTGCTGTCTGTAATAAAGCTTTTTATAGAATGATCAGCTTGAGTAGGTGTCTCTTTGTGTATTTTTTAGGTAATGATTATTACTACATAAATAGTGATTAGAAAGCTGCTTTGTGTTGGAGAAAATGAGTCCCAAATTTAAATTAAAATATTATTTTCGAATATATATATTTTTACATTTATGTATTTAATTGGGTTCTTAATATGTAGCACATAAATTTTGATACATTTATATAAATATAATAAAAATTTAAAGTATTTATTTGCAGTTATATTTAAATGATTGTATATTGATTTAATGACTCATTTATAAATTGGATCATGGCACATTTGGCCAATTTGCGCAGCAGGTCATCTTTCAACCGATCCCTATGGCTGTGTTAGTGATGTCTTTAAGAGACAAAAATCAAATTGTTCTTTAAATATGTACTGGAATAATTAAAATAGAAAATGTTCTTAATTTATTTTAAATGTATAAATTATATATGCACACATGGAGAGGACATCAATGTAATGACTGAGTGTGTTACTGACTATATAAACATCTGTGTGAACTACATCATCCTCATGAGAACAGTGAGATGCTTCTCTAATAACAAACCTTGGATCACCAGTGACCTCAAGGAACTTCAGGGAGGGAGACGGTGAAAACTGAGGAGTATACAGAGGCAACTAAAAGTCAAGATCAGGGACAGCAAGGAGGTATACAATAAGAAGCTGGAGAACAAACTACAGAGGAAAAATATCAGAGTTGTCTGGTCAGGAATGAGAAAGATCACAGGTTTTAAGCACAGGAAGGATTGGATAGATGGAAGTCTGGGAGACCCAATGAACTGAACACATTCTTCAACAGGTTCAGTTCAGGAACTAGCTCAGCATCCCCCTCTCCTGTTCCCAGCCAAACAGACATCCCACTCCCCTCTGATCCACATCTTTACTGTCACACCTCAAAAAGTTTTATCCCTCACCTCAGTCATGAACTCTTCTGCTTCCACAAGTTTTTCTTCAACCAAGTCAGGAAATGCTGCTACACCCTTTGCCTCCCCCTCCCACTTGTCTGTCTCCAAAGGTTAGGTGAAGAGGCAGCTGGAGAAACTAAACCGGAACAAGGCTGCAGGTCCAGCCGGTGTCAGCCCCAGAGTCCTGAAGGCCCGTGCAGAGCAGCTCCTCTTCAACCTTAGCCTAACCCAGGAGAAGGTTCTAGTGTTGTGGAAGACATCCTGCCTTGTTCCAGTACCAAAGAGAACTCACCCATCAGTCATCAATGACTATAGACCTGTTGACCTGACATCCCACATCATGAAGGTCCTGGATAGACTCCTGTTGACCCTGAGCAAACAAGAAAATATCAGGACCGGCTGTAGTTTGCTTATCGCCGTGGAGTTGGAGATGCCATCATCCACCTACTTCAATCAATCCACTGTCATGTGGACAAAGCAGGCATCACTGTGAGTATTAATGTTCTTTGATTTCTCCAGTGCATTTAGCACATTTAAACCAGATTTGCTTTGTCAGAAACTCCTGAAGACACAGGTGGAGGCCACATTGCCTAGATCACTCAGTGCGTTTACAGTCGTGGCCAAAAGTTTTGAGAATTACATAAATATTGGAAATTGGAAAAGTTGCTGAATTGCATAGTCCTTTGCCATGAAAATTCCACTGCATTTCATTTATGTCATTAAAGGACCTGCTGAGATCATTTCAGTAATCGTCTTGTTAACTCAGGTGAAAATGTTGACGAGCACAAGGCTGGAGATCATTATGTCAGGCTGATTGGGTTAGAATGGCAGACTTGACATGTTAAAAGGAGGGTGATGCTTGAAATCATTGTTCTTCCATTGTTAACCATGGTGACCTGCAAAGAAACATGTGCAGCCATCATTGCGTTGCATAAAAATGGCTTAACAGGCAAGGATATTGTGGCTACTAAAATGCACCTAAATCAACAATTTATAGGATTATCAAGAACTTCAATTCTTGTTAAGAAGGCTTCAGGACGTCCAAGAAAGTCCAGCAAGCGCCAGGATCGTCTCCTAAAGAGGATTCAGCTGCGGGATCGTAGTGCCACCAGTGCAGAGCTTGCTCAGGAATGGCAGCAGGCAGGTGTGAGCGCATCTGCACGCACAGTGAGGCGAAGACTTTTGGAAGATGGCCTGGTGTCAAGAAGGGCAGCAAAGAAGCCAATTCTCTCCAAAAAAAAACATCAGGGACAGATTGATCTTCTGCAGAAAGTATGATGAATGGACTGCTGAGGACTGGGGCAAAGTCATATTCTACGATGAAGCCTCTTTCCGATTGTTTGAGGCATCTGGAAAAAGGCTTGTCCAGAGAAGAAAAGGTGAGCACTACCATCAGTCCTGTGTCATGCCAACAGTAAAGCATCCTGAGACCATTCATGTGTGGGGTTTCTTCTCATCCAAGGGAGTGGGCTCACTTACAAATTTGCCCAAAAACACAGCCATGAATAAAGAATGGTACCAAAACACCCTCCAACAGCAACTTCTTCCAACAATCCAACAACAGTTTGGTGAAGAACAATGCATTTTCCAGCACGATGGAGCACCGTGCCATGAGGCAAAAGTGATAACTAAGTGGCTCAGGGACCAAACGTTAAAATTTTGGATCCATGGCCTGGAAACTCCCCAGATCTTAATCCCATTGAGAACTTGTGGTCAGTCCTCAAGAGGTGGGTGGACAAACAAAAACCCACTAATTCTGACAAACTCCGAGAAGTGATTATGAAAGAATGGGTTGCTATCAGTCAGAAGTTGATTGAGAGCATGCCCAGTCGAATTGCAGAGGTCCTGAAAAGAAGGGCCAACACTGCAAATACTGAATTCTTTGAATTAAATGTCATGTAATTGTCAATAAAAGCCTTTGAAACGTATAAAGTGCTTGTAATTATATTTCAGTAAATCACAGAAACAACTGAAACAAAGATCTAAAAGTAGTTTTGCAGCAAACTTTGTAAAAACTAAAATTGGTGTCATTCTCAAAACTTTTGGCCACAACTGAACATGCAGCAAGACAAAGTTGAATTATTGCCTTAGTCCGATTGAAATCGGACTTTTGAAATGCATGTAAACATCTAGGTCCGACTTAGAGTAGCCTAATCGAGCTAAGGCACCCAGATAATGCGATTGGTAAATTGAATTTCTCTGCATGTAAACTGCAATCATGGCTTTAGCCGAGCTTTTCATGGTAAATGACGAGACCACGGAAGCGGGAAGCGGAACACCGGTACACAACACAGCCGACTCGTTGAGTGTAACACAATCAAACAGTACAGTAATCACTAAATGTATTGTGCTGCACCATTATTGTGCATTTCTTCACTCATTGTGCATATCCTGCTTTTACTCTTTCTGCTTCACTGCTGTCAGCATTTGTTCACCATCTGTGTGATTCTAGGCTCACCGAAAAAGTCCAATGTGAAAGGGCGGGTTTTGCCACTTAGTGTCGTGGCTGTGAACGTACTTCATCCATCCATTATATACACCCGTCTATCCTAGGCAGAGTTGCAGGGGGTTGGTGCCTATCTCAAGCAGTCACGGGACGAGAGGCAGGGTACACCCTGAACTGGTGGCCAATGCACTTTATTCAATAATTTGATTTTCTGAGAGACCTGTAAACTGGGATAAAGGCTCCTATTCTGATTAAGCTTTTAGTCCTATTTTTGCAAAAAGCTTGATTTAGATGTGCATGTAAACATATTAAAAGACAACCTGACAGACCACAGGTTGTGAAACTTAAGCACTGTGTGTCAAACCAGGTGGTCAGGAGCACTATAAGGGACTGTACTCTCACAATTCATTTTCACACTGTACATCTCAGACTTCCAGTACAAATCAGAGACCTGTCATCTGCAGAAATAATCAGATGACTCTGCAATTGTGTATCAGAGATGGACAAGAAGCTGAATACAGAGAGCTGGTGGACCGCTTTGTGACATGGTGTGGAAATAATCGTCTCACCTTGAATGTGAACAATACAAAGGAGATGATTGTAGATTTCAGAAGAAACAGGGATAAGTCAAACACTGTTTCCATCATGGGAGAAGAAATGGAGGTGGTTGAGGAGTATAAATACCTCGGAGTTCATCTTGACAACAGACTGGACTGGAGACTGAACAGTGAAACCGTCTACAAGAAGGGACAGAGCAGACTGTACTTCTTGAGCGCTTAGGTCCTTTAAGGTTTGCAGCAAGATGCTGGAGATCTTCTACAAGTCTGTTGTGGAGAGTGTAATCTCTTCAGCCGTCATCTGTTGGGGTAGCAGCATCAGAGCCAGGGGTTTAAAAAGGCTAAACACCCTGATAAAGAGGGTTGGTTCTGTTCTTGGCACTACTTTGGAACCTCTTGAGATGATGCAAATTCGTAAGATCAAAAAAATTATGGACAACCCTGAGCATCATCTTCACAAGATTATCCTACAACAGAGTGTCTTCAGTCGGAGGCTTCTTCAGTTTTGCTGCAACACAGACCGCTACAAGAAATCCTTCCTGCCCACAGCCATCATGATGTCCCAACAACTCAAAGAATTAATTAGTATGAGCTACAACACTTAATTTCCCTCTGGGATCAATACAGTATTTGACATTTTTTCTAAATTGAATTCAATTATTAAAATACAATGGTAATCATGTTTAAATGTTTTTATTTAAAGAAAAAGGTCCATTATTTAAAAAAAAATTTTTTTCAAGGTCTAATAGAAACTAATAATTAAATACTAAATAGATTATATAATGAATTCCACTTTCAAATAATTGGCTTTTTAAATTGTCACATTAATATATTCATTTAGTGACTTATTTGCCAGATTTTGGCCCGTTTTACTCTCAATAACGACAATGACTCTCAAATCAAGACCTTTTAAAGTAAGAATATAAACTAAGAAAAAAAAGAGCTGGTTCAAGTTAACTTTAATTCTGGTCATCTCTATCTGGCAGCTATCCAGTTTGTTTTCAAAACACTAAGAGAGAGAGAGAGAAATAGCTTTGAGAGCAGATAGAAACCATCTTTAATCAGAACGATTTTTAACTGAAAGTTAAAACAATTTACAAAACATAGTTGTATTTCCCAGATTTCTTAACACGGTACAAACAAATGTGTTAAGAAATTCATTCATTTTACCAGTTGCATTTAATAATTCTGACAACATAAACTCAAAAATGCTCCACTAAAGCAATAAACTCTGCCATATCTGGAAAGCTAGCTAGACAGTCAGCCATGCTTTTCCTTTAGATATACTTTGCTGCCAACAATTCAGTCAGATTTGGCACAGGTTAGATGGCCAAGTGGATCAAAGTGAGCCAGGTTATTTTTAAAGATACCCACTATGTGCTGAAATCCTTTTAAAACAGGATTATTACATTACATTTAAATTCAAATCTAATTTCTCCAAATAAATTTCAAGAAACACAAACAAAATAGCACATTTAAATCACATCTCTCCAAAAGTTTTTGCAGACCTTATAATTTAAACATCTGTTAATTTATAGCAGGCACTTAAACTTTTTTTTCTATCGGAGGGGGGGGGGGTTGTGTTGCAATGTATTTCCAGACAAGTTTCAGTCTCTGATGGCAATTAGATCAAATACTGTAAGAACTTTTCAGTGAAAAGGCTGCTTGAGGTCTTGCTTTTTTACCACAATATTAGGACATTATCAACATTTCACAAAACATAACTTAATGGAACACAATTTTCCTACCATAACACTTTCAGTACATTGGACAGTACATTCATAGAAATCTAGTGCTTTTTTCCAATAGCATGCATCTCTATAAAGTGCAAAAAAAAATACTGAATTTGTTTAAATTAAAGCAAAATTACACTTTAAATTATAGAAACAAGAAAATGCTTCACTTTGCAAAATAACAGCATAGAAAAGTTAAAATGTTTTGCAAACCACAGAGGAATCCAATGCATATCAGGTAAGCACATTATGCATGTAGAGAGCCATGATTGTTTAAATGACTCCACATTCCTGTCATTGGTCCATTCAATCCTTCTGGAAAGGGATGCTTGCTTCCTTAAATTGTTATAAAGATCATTTCAACAATAACAATAGATAATACTGCATTGCACAAAGAGGAGGAACATTTTTTGAATAAAAAGGTAAAGAAAATAGTTATTGCAGTCAACTTCAAAACCTGGACATCTGAAGCTTTACGCCTTACTTTCTAGAAAAAACAAAACAGGCATTAAACTGTATAAGTGGCTTTGAGATACACACAGAATGAATTCTTAGCCACTGATATAGAAACATCTCATTCAAGCTTTTATCAAGGCAAGATTCAGTTCTGGATGCATTTGCCTGGCAGTGGTTCATATTTATTGCACCTGATGTGTGTTAAGTTTTCAAGCAGAACGCCATCTTTTTAAGTCTCAAAAATATATTTTAACTTAACTATAAGAGGTTTACTAAATGCATCTTTGGTGGAGTTTACGAAATTCATTTGCAAATATCCTGCTTTAAACAAAAGAGATCCCTTCCTTTAACATACATCAAAGACGTCATTTAGTTTCGGTCCAGGATCAGATCATGGTGGCGCTGCATCTGAAGGTTTAGATTGATTGAAGGCCGACAAAGGTGCAAGGTAACTGTGAAAGTTTAACACAAAGTATTTTCCTGCAAATGTCCTACATATTTTCCCAAAATCTTGTGGTCCTGTTCCCTCAAAGTGCAAATATTTAAGCAGGCCCAGTGTCACTTGCTTTACATTTTCCTTTTGGCTCATCAGTTTTTTTCCCCTTCCAGGGCTATTTAGTGCTTCCATGATGAATAACATAGTAGTCGTGGAAATACATCAGCACAGCAATAGGCTGTCCAATGATGAGCGAGAGCCAGACGGCCGCATTCCCGTAGTTTCCATTCAGGTAGCGACCCACAAACCAAGCCAGAGGAACCTGTATGGATGAAAAGTGAAAATAATTTGAATACAGAATGAGAAGACAATAAACTCACAGGAATAAATGATTCTGAGTGTTTTACCTGAGCCATCATTCCCATAAAGGCCCAAAGTCTGAACATCTTCAGTGGAACACTAACCAGGTACTGAGAAGAGAGAAGTCAGACAGTAAATAGGTTTTACAAATGTCAAACTCTTGCCTTCAAGCATCAGCATATAGCGTGCCTGCACGAACAATTTTAGGGGACAGACTGGTGAAAGCATCATGACCGAACATAGTGTTTCAGCCATGCAGCGCCAAATTTACAAAATACAGCAGATATTTTGCACTTTAGTTGTGAAAGAAGCATCTTTGTTGTTATGTATCGTGTTAGCAGCAACATCTTCTTTTCCCCGGACGTGTCCACTTTTTCGGTGCTGTCCGGGGCGTCCTCCCCAAGCTGCAGCTCATGTTTACCAGACGTCAGCCCAAGTGTAGCTTTGAGTTTGAAATGGTTCATTCAATCCTTCTGGAAAGGGATGCTTGCTCCCTTAAATTGTTATAAAGATCATTTCAACAATAACAATAGATAATACTGCATTGCACAAATAGGAGGAAAATTTTTTTAATAAAAAAGGTAAAGAAAATTGCTATTGCAGTCAACATCTGAAGCTTTAAGCCTTACTTTCTAGGAACCCCCCCGAGGTGGAAACATCCCATTGCCCATACTGATTCAAAAGCAATGGAAACACTGTGTGCGTAATTGACGGCGTAAAAAACAAAGGCTGGAGTATACACTTTAAGTGTCTTTGGGAGAAAGCTACTTTTTATTTTCTATTACTTTGAAAAGAAAAATAATACTTATTTTCTCAGAATATAATTTCTGATTTTTGTGTAACTTTTGTCCTGTAAGACTTAAAAAGGGAGCTATTATTGTTATAGGTTTATTTTCTAATATAGAAGATTAATTATTTCTATTTAGATTTTAATGTCACTTCTGTAATGTTGAATTGTAAACGCTGATCTGAAGGTTATTTTAATTTTTTTTAACCACATAGAGCAGGAATACTTTAAATATGTTAAAATCAAAAGTCTTCTTTAACTAAACAGAATATGATTGATGTGTTCAAGGATTGGACCAATTTCGTCTTTTATGGAAATCAAAATAGGGTCACCTTATATATTTAAATTACCAACAAACATTTCCTTTAGCTTCCATTGAAAACATGACCTTGATATGATTATGAAACATATTTTGGACATGTGTTTGTTTATTTGTGGTTTGAAACGAACAAAAGAAAGGACATAAATTGGTTTGGATACTTCAATTAATGGAAACTGGATGGATTTAAGAGTAGAAAGTAGCCATGGAAGAAATGAAGAAAAAACCCTAAAAGGGGAAACAATATACAACAAAAATAATTGTTTTATATTCCAGTCGTAGCACCTGAATCGTAATCAAATTGAAATCGTGAGGCACCCAAGATGGAACACCCCTACAACTTCAGTGTCATCAGCCAGCCACAGTGTATAGCAATATGTTTTAAAGTGCTCCCACTGTGCACAACACAGGGAGAGCGACCACTCCTCAAAGCCTAGATGTGAAAAACTTGTTCAGGGATTATTCTATTCAGCGCTGGCCTGAGCAGAAAGACTGCATTTTTCTAGGCTGCCTTTATCAACTCAGTAAAATTCAATATAAGAGAAACTCAACTGTTGGCAAGCTTTCCACACTGTCATATTGTCATATAGTTTCTCTGTAAAAATATGTCCTACAATCTCTTGTAAGTTAACAATAATTTCGGTTCTGCTTTTTTGTCCGACAGTGTTTAATTTTAAATAAATCAATGGCTCTGACATGCTTTTAATTGTGAGTCCCATAACCTGCATGTTGTTTGCAACAAAATTGAAATGACAAAAAAACAACAACATTTGCATTAAAATTATGCTGGACAGAAAAATCCATTTACTAATTTTCGGAGTATTTTTTTACCTCATGGAAGAAGGCAGAAACTAGGAAGACTGCAGTCTGAGCCAGAAACTTGTTGGTCCCTCTTTTTAGCATTGGCTTATAGAAATGTCTGTAAAACAGACACAAACACAGATGTATTTTCCACATTTGTACCAAAATGGAACATAATGTAATATAGGCAAATAATCAAGCATTTAAACATGGTTTCAACTAAATATCCAGAAGTTCTGACCTCACCTGAGGCACCATTTGTGAACAGGGATATTCCAGTTAGCCCAGAAATAAGTCACAGTCTCCGAGTTCCTGAAATCGGATGGAGAGAAATAGTAAAGATCTGTGGAACCATTAGATGTGAATCAAACACCACAAAGGGTTTCTAAAAAATGTTTTTGTGATTCTAATTTTCGATCTCAATAACAGCTACAAAATTCCCTATATTGTTAAAACCCCTGAAATAAAATCTGATGACCCTCTATTCCTGTACATCCAGTAATTCAAAAAGCTAAACACTTCCAAAATAGAACAAATTTCAGAAGGAGTAGATTTCACTCTATTCTAGTAGATTTCTGCTTTTGAAAATTTAGAGACATTTCTTTCTTTCATCAGGCTAATAATATGCTTGGCCAGTTATAAATACAATGTTTTAGTGGTAATCAGACCTTAAAGAAAATCAGAAATGGGGTTAACCAAAAAAAAAAAAGCATGATTGGTGCAATTCTGTTTGCATATTTTAGATGTCAGAGGGGCCAGTGTTTACAGCTTTATTAAAGCTCCAACTTGAACATGTAACTGCTTACTGGTGAAGCCCGTACAAACTCTACTCACCACCAGTCCCTGTAGAACTCCCTGTCCCCGAACTGCAGCAGTTCTGCCACAAAATTCATAGAGGAATGGAAAAACCAGTAAAAGAATATTAACCATATAAGATGGTTAGGAACCTGGGAGAGGAGAGGAGGGAAGAGGAATATGGGTGTCTGGGCTGGTTAGGTCACACTACAGCTGATATGTCCTAATAACAGAAAATCTTTCAACTCAAGCACATTTTAGCCAAATAATTCTGTTATAATTGATTAAAGTGGACATATCATGTTTTTAAATTCTTCCATTTTACATCTAAATCATTTAGTTGGGGTCTATATATAGTGAAACTGCAATTATTAGGTCGGACTTTTTTATTTTAGTAGTACTATAGGCTCCCTTTGTACTTTGCAGAATGACTCGTTTTGTTGTGGTCCCTTTAAATGTGTAGGACGTGCTGCATACCACGCCCCCCTCCAGGTCGCTGAACCTTCCACTCCACCCCATTCAGCCATTTTTGAAGTTTGATAGAGAACCGACAACCTAGCACTGCAGAAACGTTTTATTCTTTTTTTTTTTATGTCGGAAGAGACACACAAAAAAAAGACGACAACGTTTAATGACCCAAAACCTCATCTAAAAAATAGTAATGTGCTATGCTTTACATCGATCTGAAATACCACAGCTAAAACAATACAAACTTCAAAGCTATAAAAAGTGAGTTTTCTTACGATATAAAGGGAAAAGATTATGCTAAATCATGACTACTTTGTTTTTTAAGCAGGTATACTACATGAAGAAAGGGAAAAACGTTAGCAATTTCAAAGTAGCATATGAACCTGTCCACTTTTACAGTCAACAAACTCTTTCAAAACACAGTCACGGGTACGTAACCAGATTCAAATTAAATTCAAATTCAAAAATACTTTATTGATCCCAGAGGGAAATTAAGTGTTGGTATAGCTCATATAATAAATTCTTTAAGGAGTTGTTATAGATGATGATGGCTGTGGGCAGGAAGGATTTCCTGTAGCGGTCTGTATTGCAGCGAAACTGAAGAAGCCTCCGACTGAAGACGCTCTGTTGTTGTATGACTGTCTCATGAAGAGGAGCCTCAGGGTTGTCCATAATTATTTTTTATTTTTTTATAGGTATATGTAATAAATTATACTTTGCCCTTACCTGTGATAGTAGTATTAAAAAGACATATCGGGGAGCTAAAACATCTAGCACATAGCGCTAACATAAGCAGAAAGTCCGATGCTAATGCTATCAAAACAATGTCCAAGAGGCATTTAATGAATGACCAAAAATACAGTTTGCTGTCATTTTAGCGTTAATTGGAGCTTACCACTGTGCTTTGTCCACCATTTTCATATTCAGAAGGGATTGAGCCCTCGATAAGACGAAGTCCTTCAGAAAACCCTTGTTGATACTGGCGCAGGTTACTGAAGCACTCGTCTTTGAAGTGTAGGCGCAAAGAAAAAACACTTTAGCCACAGATTCGGGAACATTATCATTAAAAATAAAACTTAACCACGGACTTCGAAGGGGTTCTGATGCTGGGAGACGGTGTAAAGAGTTGTGTGGGTTAATATACCCAACAACAGAAAATTTTGACAATTGTACTTTTGGCATACTTAAACTTGGACTACAAGCGTTTAGGAGGAAATCCATGACCAAGTTTGGCAGTTCCAGTGCAAGTACTGTGACGTAATAGTTAAAGAAATGTAATAGATAATACAGAAAACTGAGCGGCTTAAAAAATATGACCCAAAACATTTTACAAAAATATCTCCACAACACATGGAGTGACAAATTTATGCCTTTTGCACTCCTAAACACTCTAAATTCACTACACAAAGCATTTAAGGGCTAGAAAAGTGGAATTTTCATGATATGTCCCCTTTAACACAATGGATTTTGTCATGTTCTAAATGCTGTTTAAGTATAAATATTATATTTTGTTATTTATTCTTTAATACGCAACCTCTGAGGCTTTGTGCTGACACTCACAGCTAATTTTAGCAATCGCTCCACCATCCGAGAAAAATCCATTTCCTGCAAGAAGCAATGAATGAAATATTAACTCTCTAAATCAGGGATTACACTTTTTACATCCTGTGTACAGGAGATAATAAAAAAAAATCTACAAAACAATGAATCTAACAATAATAGAAATCTAATATCAACAAATTGTGTGTTTGTGTTTAACAGCATACATACCCGAAATGGTTTCATTGAATTTTGAATTGTGGGAACCATCCACTGAAAGTGACACATTTGAATTAATTCTGTTTAATTTCAGCCGGTAAATTGAGAAGAATACAAGTATGATAAAAGCAGCTCTGAACAGCAACTTCATAGGAGAAAACTAAGTATTTCTAATTTTGAAGATGCGGGAGAGAAGAAGGAGACAGTAGTTTATTTAGATTGTGGGCTGCAGAGGTAAAATTCAGGCTCAAACTGTAGTCTTCACTCGAAATTTAGGGCATTTTGAATTTGAACAGAACAAGTCAAGCCTAAAAGCAAACAAAAATATAGATTTTGTTGTTGTTGCTTCTTCTCCCTTTTTTTCCAAGGAACCCAATCATCTCACATTGCAGAGGTGCCATCAAACTCACCCCAAACAAAATGAAAAATGTGGTAATGTAAAGATTAGAAAATTGATTTGGCAACATAAAAATATTACTGCTACTATCTCTGGGTATTTTTCTGTTGTTTTCCTTAATATTTGGCACAACAAAGGGTTGTACTATCATGAGACATTTAATGTTAATGTTCGCATCTGTGAACTTTCGTTATGCTTGTGCTGTGATTGTTATGTAAAATTCAAACATACCTGCTGTATCAATCCCACCAACAACTGCATAAAAAAAAGCTGCAAGAAATAATGAATGAATGAAACACATGCTACACACATCTGTTGTAATGAAACTTTTTTTTTATTATTTGTTGGCTCTCACCATTTCAAAAAGTCTTCTTATCAGGAACCTTTTACGTATTCGTGGGGATCGTGGGAAGTTGAGCTGATAGCAAAGAGTTGGGGCAAAAACAAAGTAGTACATGTCTGAAAAATAAACAAGTCAGGTTAACTGGTTATTCAGCACTAAAGAAACAAGAGAAGAAGTCCACTTGCCTTCTGCTTTAAGCTCTTAGGATTGTCATGTTCTGGGTAACTGAGAATCTATACCAGCGTGAAGATATTAGATATCAACTAGATGAAATAATGGCCTAATCCACAGCTAATGCAATGTAGTAGAGTTTTGTATAACATTACTATCGCAGAGACAGATTTTCATCTGATTTTGGAGTCAACCTAAAAATCCTCATTAATGCTAAATTGAAATAATTTAATCAAACTGTTCAAATGCATGGACAATGTTTAATGTAAATCTGTTTTTGCTTTGCGCAGTCATGGTTACCTCTATGTGTGAGGTTCCCTGGGTAGGAGACAAGAGACTGAACCGCTGAGCCGTCCGACTTTTGAACATCAGGACCTAAAGAACAGAAGAGGAGAAAACAGACGAAACGAATTTAAAGAGTTCAAACAGCCAAAACATATGGAGTGGAAATGTTTTACTTTTTCATTCAATGCATGCTATCTTTTTCTGCACCACCATTAAGTGGCAAATAAGTTCTTTAATAAAATTAAAGGGAGCCAAATCTAAATTGCTGTTGCCTACAGAAACATTTGGCCTCTGTCACCCCCGGTCAAGATGGTTTATTTACCCCTCAATGCGTGCTGCTACACTTACATGAATATGATCGTGTTAGTCTTTTGGCTTTGGCTTGTCTGATTTCTCTGCACCACCTGTTGGCGTCCTGATAAGAGTAAAGCTTGAGGAACAGTACTGTGTAGATTCCTAGAGAAAACACACCACCCACTGACAAACACACACACACCAAACATTACCAAGGGGTTAATAAATCATGGAAAAAAAATGAAAGTACAAAGACTTAAAGATGTTTTATGTGATTATTTTGATAGTCAAAATGAAAAATAAAATAACCTCCGATAATGGTTTTAAAGCTCTCATTCACTGAGAATTACCATGTACCGGTAATACATGTTCTTTGTGAGATACGATCGGTCACTCTGAGCTGCATATGCACGCTGCACGTGAACATTTTATCTGACCCCCATTGCCTGCATTGGCCACAGAAAGAAAAAAAGACGACTCAGTGAATCAGAAAAAGCCAGTCCCTTATACGTTAAAGAGAACATTTGTATTCATGGTCTTGCCTACCTTGGCTGTGGGCAGTCGCAAGCTAATTGTTAGTTAACTTTTTGCAACAAAGCTAACTGTTAGCGACTCCACTGCATGGCAGAACAGGTTCTGGCTTGGTTTATTTGTGGACATAGTTGCATTTTTTTAGCCAAAGAAAGAGGAGCTGAGGAAGAAACTGTTGAATATGTCTTGGAACACCGCCAACAAAGTAAGTTAAAGAGTAACTAAACCCCAAAACAACTTTTTTTTGCTTATAAACTGTATAAATGGGTATTTACCAATGCAAGCTTTCAGTTTCTGGGATTTTTTTTAACCTTTTCGTGTAAACTTGTTTAATTCTTCACTTTTTGGTCTAAAAATGTCTTAGTGCTGCTCTCTTAGGGTTGAAATGTGGCTACTGTGGTTGGCGGAGAGTGGTACATCTTGTCCAGTCTTTACGTCATGGCATGGTCTCACAAACACGCCCCGTAAGTTTGGGTATAAAACAATCTCTCAGACACACTCGCCCCGTGGCGAGTTTGGAGTTGGAATTGCGAGTTTTGATCGATTGCGTTTTTCAGGTGACCATTATTATCACATTAGCACTTAGTAAGCATAGCTAACATACGGTTTTGAACGTTAGCCTGTGTTAGCATTACCACTAAGAGACTGAACTCCTGTCTCCCTCTACCTCAGCAGCCCCGGCAGCGCTCAAGCCAGCGCTTAGGGCGCTGAGTCAGCGCTGCCCGAGGCAGAGGGAGACAGGAGTCCAGTCTCTGAGTGGTAATGCTAACACAGGCTAACGTTCAAAACATATGAACTTCGATCAGTCGCAAAACTGCCAACATCGCTTCGGTCACTGTCCATGTTTCAGTGTCAGATTAAGCAAGGTGTCACTGTCCTCCTGACCACACCTCCACTTTCCCCCTTCCACTCATCCTCCACACTTGGCCACGCCCCTCCGTCCCTCCTAGCACTGCCTACTTTGGTAGAATTTTTCAAATGTTGCCTGGGGGCGGGGTTATGCTTTTTCATGGGGTTCAGTTCCACTTTAAGTTAATTACTTGCTCAAAGTCCGCATAAGAGTCGCATTGCCGTTAGCCAATTAGAGACGAGACATTTACGTAACGTGAATATTAATGAGTTAGACTCGTGATCCTGACATTTCACGTAAAACAGCTCAAAAGGCATATAATTGCGCTAGAGACCACAGGAAATTAATTGAAAAAACGAGTGAATGAGACCTTTAATGTAAAATTACACATAAGTTAGTATCCAAGATAAAACATTAGAGTTGGTGTGTTACTATATATGTAAACATACCTGGGGTCATAGAGGTCACAGATAGTACTGTGACAGAGGAGAAGATCAACATGAATGCAAGGTTGAAAATGTGAAGAATCCTTCCTGTAGTTTCAGAGATTGTACCCTGGTAAATAAAGAGAATATTTAGGTTTATCATAATTAAATATTTATCAACTGAGAAAATGATGTTATCAACAATCTAATCCAGGTCAGAGCTGGTTTTCTTATCGGAGTTCAGAGCGGTCAAAAATATGAGGAGTGCTGGACTTATGAAGTAAGACAAAACAAATGCCATAAAAGGATAACTTGATCAAACCAAGGCTGTTTATATTGTTTCAAAACAATAAACAGAGGTTTAAAGGTTTTCACAGTTAAATGAAAAAAAAAAAAAAATCCATGTTTTTAATGTAAAGACCTACCACTGACAGACGCCTCTCTACATACAAGGCTGTCAGGATGAACAGGTTGGACACTAAACAAAGAGAAGAATCAGGTTAATCAGGTACATACAGCAATAGAAATATCTTAATGACTTCTCAAGACAAATCATAGCGGCTCACTGAGCTTCTAGACAACTAAAAATGTTTTGTCATATCAATCGTTACCTATAATACTTACCTACCAATAGTCTGCTTGATTTAGCATGGGAAGTAAAAGTAAAGCTTATCTTTAGCTATGTTTACAATAATCAATGCTTTAATTGTCCCACAAAAGCAATTGGGAGAGCGAAATATACAGTAGATCCATATCTATAAGTTTTTGATGATCTGATCACAACTAAACAGGACTCTGAGGTAAAAAGCTGAGATCCTAACCGGATTTATATGGGAGCATATCTGTGAAAAGAATAGTTTCTCTCCACTGTTGCCACGTGATTGCTGCAAAGTCAATAACCTGTGCAAACAGCTGGGCTTTTCTTACATAGATACATTTTTAACAATTAGTATTGTAACCTGAATCGGACTGTACTGTATTATCAGTAGGTTTGAACTGAAATGTCTGTAATTGAATCTGAATGTCAACATGATTGGATTGACTGGATTAAATATTTCTAGATATAAACTATACCAGTTGCTTTGAGGTCATTTGTTAAATAAACTGAATCGAAAGATTAAGCAGCAAACAGTATAAAAATGTTTTAGACTTCAAGTCTCACTAAACAAAATGAATGGAAATTTAAGAAAAGACAAAGATTTGATCGATATTGTCCTGAAAAAAAACATTTCATCAGCATATCATAGATAAACAGAAGTTTTACTTAGTACTATTTTGTATGTTTTTATTGTTACTCTGTTCTTTATTCTTCTACACATCACTTATCTTTAAGCCGAAACAGTGCAAAAGGAAAACAAACTCCCAAAAGAAAAAGTTCAAAATAAAATAATAAAATTGATGCTTGCATGTTAAAAATGAAAATATGTTTTCAGCTGATATCTGAAAACCGGATGCTAGAGTTTTTGGAGAACTTAGACAATTTAGAAGCCTCACTTCCACAATAATTGTCCACAATTAGTCAAATACTACTTACATCTGGATTAGCCTTGTAGTGTAAGCTTATAAAGGGTCAAAAATGACAAAAGAAACAAGCAAGTTAAGCTTCTGTTAATGGAGAATGTCCTGGTCCTTTAGGCCTGTGATACCAGGTGTGAAATGAAGCACTTAGAAATTTGTGACCCAAAAAGCCTATTTGCAAGTTATTTATTTTCTGAGTTGGGTCAATAAAATGAAGGCTACATACCAATAATTAGGCAGGCTGCTGGCCAGCTGTAGGGATCCTTTAAGAAAAGAGACACTACTTGGATTGGATCTACTAGGATGCCATACCTGGAGGAAGAAGACAAAACAAATTAGTTACAGGTATATTTTTAATATGAATGTATATGATTAAATCGTGTGAAATGGACCATTGATGAGCTTCTGGGAATGTACAGCCCCTGTCACATGCTTGTATGCAACATTTGGAAGGCGACAAACTTCAGGAGACATGCATTAAAACCAGGCCTGTCATCAATATCACAACAGAACCGAGTTCACTTTTCCTCCTCATTTACAAAGTAAAAAAGTAGATCTTAAGGGCAAAGATGCAAAATGTGAAGAAGACCGGTGAGACATTAAGATTAATTACTACTCTGATTGTTATGTCTTTCCTATTTTGAAGAGGAACTAAGAGAACTTCATTGCTGTATCAATTTAAATTTATACCCCAGGGAAAAAGGAACATTAATATTTAAATGTGGCTTCTGTGTTAGTGCACACTCACTTGATGATATTCTCCAAGAAGAGTCGCGCATTACTGAGCATCTAGAAAGAAAAGCAGCAAAGCAAGTGATGAGAGGCAATTAGAGTCAAAGAGAAATCATTTTTCTTGACATATTGAGTCAGAAGTTTGTTAAGACAATAAAAAAAAAAAAAATCAGTTTTGAATATCCTTTTTGTTTCAGATTCCATGAACTCTGCATAAGATTAGTGTGCAGATTGACCTGCCTTTCTCTCACTGTATAGAGTCAGGTATTATTTTAAGCAAAGCAGGAAGGTGGTTTAAGAAGGCCAAATATAACCTGCGCATAAAACACACAGGCACAAGATTATAAGCAGAGGTTCACAATCCATCACACCTAAACATGGCAACATTTTCCTGCTGCCATTCCACCTACAGCCATATCTTATCATGCAGCTGCTCTTTATCATATTGTTATGCATTCAAGTTCAAGGTTCAGCTTCAGCTTAGCTTCTATGAGATAAAACAGATTACAGACTTGGCGAAGAAGTAAACAGAATGTCAGATACACACGTTTAATAGAAACTTAAAAAGACCGATCTAGAGAAAGAGAGAGGGTACAAATGTGTCTCTAGAGGGGTATGATGGTCAAGTTAAAGAGAATATGTTGTGTGGCTTGTAAAGAGCTTCAGAAAATGTGGTATTACTCCAATGTTGTCGGCACCGCTAACCTTTGCCTCAGTAACCTTCAAGATAAACAACAGATTCATAATGTAGAACAGAATGAAGGGACAGCTGAACTTTACAAAGTAGATGATTGCAAAATGGGTTTTTGCAACAGTTCAGCTGTACCAGTGCGTCCATTTCTTTCCCAAAGCGTAGAGAGGTTAGTCTGTAAGGGGAGGTCGACTGACAAGTAGGCAGCAAGAACGTGGAAACTTCTACAAGTTATACACGAATGAAATCAAGGGGGCGCTTAGTTACTGATAACATACTACGACATTAAATTAGAAATTAAACTAAAAAAAAAAAAAAAAAAAAAAAAAAAAAAAAGTACAATCATCTGAACTACATTCTACAGCACCAAAAATCAAACATATTTTATCTCTAAAACTAGAAAACCACTCTGCCAACGCAGCTCAGTCCCCGTCCGATTTTTGGATAACCCCCAAATTCTAATCACTTCACGCGCTTAATGTCGGATCAACCCCAAAATTTAATCAGTTGTTCCTGGTCCGATTGCAGAATTTCCTAAAAATTTCATCAAAATCCACATAACGTTTTGAGTTATGTTGTTAGCTAACAAACAAACCAGAGCAAAAAACACAACCTCCTGGGCGCAGGTAACAATGGCACAGGTGGTCAGGAATGGAGCCTGGGATAGCTATGTTGTTAACTAAAGCATCTATTCATGGTGCATGCCAGATTCAAATATGTCAAGCCTTTCTTTTATTTTGATGGTGATGGCCTACAGCTGATGGGGGGAAAAAAAGCCACTCAAAAATTTTAATATTTCATAAATTAATAAAAAAGGGGGTTTTATTAGAGAAAGTTTGCTTACTGAGATGTCCATGTACTGTACAGTATATGTCTTCAGTACTTCCTGTAGCCCGGGCTGCTTTTGCATGAATTACTGTATCAGTGCAGCGCTGCATGGCAGAGATCACTGTACGGCTATTCTGAAGTGCTAAGGAAGTCTAGTTGTTAACCCAGGAACGACACTTTTCACGTCGTCTCTGGTTAAACAGGGGCTTAACATAAGGAATGTAATAGTTGTAGCCAATGGCCTTGAACACATCTTGTGTGGTGGCTTTAAAAGATCTGATCTTCCCTTAATTCTTGAGTTGAGTTTACTCTCTATTCCTTTCTTTCAACTTTCCATTAAAATGCATAGATACAGTCAGGCTCTCTAGCAATTACTTTTCTTTGGCTTACCCTTCTTGTGCAGAGTGTAAATGAGTGTTAGCTAGACAACTGTCAGGTCAGCAGTCTTCACAATGATTATGCAGTCCATAATATGAATACAAGATAATATTTCTTATTTTTTTGTCTTATGTAATATTCAAACTAAGCAAAACTAAATGTAGGTTTTTCTAACTGTAAGCCAAAATCGTCAAAAATTTAAAGGAAAATAAATAAATGTGTGAAACATATTACTCCACAGGATTTCCACTTTTTAAATTAAATTACTTAAATAAATCAACTTTCCAATTATATTATAATTTAGCGAGATAGATTTATGTAACAATACTGTAAGAACCTGACATCACAGTGCACAAATAAAATTAAAAAAAATCAGACTTTTTAATATTTCGTTTATTAATGTCAGTTGTTTGTATTTATTATTTTATTAAATTAGTTGTTGTCCAGGACTTTTAACAAGCTTGTGACAAACTATTCGCACAAAATGTTTTTTACCCATTTGAATCCGGCTGTAATAGAGATGTAGCATAAAGGGGGGGCGGGGGTCGACCGTGACTCAGGTGGTGCTCCGTCCGTCTTGGTCGTTGTTTCTTAGGGCAAGACACTTCACCAGCCTTGCCTGCTGGTGGTGGTCAGAGGGCCTGGTGGTGCCTGTGTGTACAGCAGCCTGGCTTCTGTCACCGTGCCCTTGGGAAGCTGTGGCTAAAATGTAGCTCACCACCACTAGCGTGTGAATGGGTTAATGTATTGTAAAGAGCTTTGTGGTCCTCCAACTGAAAAAGCACTAGGCCATTTAATATCCCTTCTCTCATCAAGATGTATTTCAGTGCCATTAGATAATGAGACAAAAGAGGAAGGTCATTTAGTGGTAGGTAGAATAAAAATAGAAGGAGATACTAGAGTTGGATGAACTTTGTTCTACTAACACAAATATGATTTGGAGAAATAGCTGCTACTAAAGGCTGAATTGTCAAAGATTTAGTCTGACGGGATAAAAAAAAGAAAAAAAAGAAAACATTTTATTTTAGACTGACCTGGTTTCCCAGTTGATCTCTTACATCTTTAAACAAGTGCTTAGCGTCAAATCATATTTGAAAAAAACATTTAATTTCGAGGTTGGGAAACTACATAAACATGCTTTCTCACTATGACTCTCCATTGTTCACCAAACACCACAGAGGAATACAACAGAAGGACAAGCATTAATTTCTGGTATTCTCAGATGTTTATACTAAAGTGCAAGGAAGAGTATAAACACATCCAATCTTTCATCTGTGGAAACTTGGACTTCTGCAGCCGACATCCTTGGAATATAGCCAATGGTCTGAGTAGTCAAGAGCAAATTAGACAGCTAAGACACACACAAGTTAAAGCCTCTGTAGATTCACTTCTCTCTCTGAACAAAGACTCCCTCTGAAAAAGTAAGCAGAGCCAGTTGGTGATGACAAAGAGCTGAACAGGGATGTCACAAGCATATAAACATTCAAAATAGGATTATTTTAGTCCCAGTGTGCAAAATAGGTTTGGTTTAAAATAAAAACAAAAACAAAAACAAACAAAAAAAACTTTGGAAACAGTTTGCTAGAATCAGCTTGTGATCCTCTCTGGGCGATATACTTAATGAGCCAAAGATTTATGAGCATGCATTGGCATAAAAAAAAAAAAAAAAAAAAAAAAAAAAAATTCTACCTGTTGGAATTTTGCTTAATTTTAAACATTTGTCAAAGTATGTGCTAAATGCATTACGAGAATATTTTCTTTAGACTCATTGTATGATTCAATTTGCATAAACAGCAAATCATCTATTAACAATAAATAACAACAGAGAAACTTAATAAGGTAGAATATCAATTAATGGCAATCATAATAGGCACAATAACAGCTACAGTATTAAAACAGGGAGAACATTTCCAGCAGTTTGCTCAATATAAGGAAAGAACAATTCTGGTAGAAGGTTGAGTCCATTAACCAGTAAAAACATTCAGTGCAACACTTGAAACATTGGTTTATGCTTCAGTAATAAAATGATTAACTTTAAAGTTAAAAAGTCTAACTTGCCTTCAAAATGACATCAAACTCCTATTTGTTTTATTATGGTCTGTTGGGTAGAGAATACTGGCCAGATCGGCACATAGAACTGTTCTCAGAGTCTGTGTTTTCCTCTAAATACGGCTTGCGTCTTTGATCAGAACCTCCCTCACGTCTTAATATCACCAGTGCGTTTATAAATCCTGCTTGAAACGACATGTGGGTTTCCCACATGTTGTGCAAGAGAAAATTGGCAACAGAGAAAAGCATCTTCCAAAATCAATGCCTGCACAGTTTCACTCACCAGCATGACAACACACCAGTTAAGGATTCCTCTGTAGTTGCTATAGCCGCTGGCTGAGCTCAAGAGAGATTCCTGTTGAACATGGCAGCTGCAAAATGAAATGAAAATAAGGACTTTTAGTATTTTGAGTTTTCATCAAAAGTTTAATGCCACTAATTAGTTTAATGATTATAGTTTAATGTCTGTCAAAGCTTTCAGCGGCTCACCAAACCAGACCTTGACTCAACATACTTACCATTGAAATCATTGTGTTGTATCTGACATACTGATGTACCCCTATAAGGTCTCTGTATTTATTCAAATCCTCTTGTTGGAAACTTTTCCAAGGTTTTATTTTATGTTAGATTTACACAGGTAGACCACATGTCTGTTTTGGACTTCTTCAAAGACACAGATTCTGCTCTGCTATGGTTTTAGTAACCCAGTTGTGTTGAACCCCCTGATTGGGAAATAATTTTCTCACAATGAGTCACATCCCACGATCCGATATCACTTCCAACCACCGCAACGGGCAAAGCAAGAGTTGTGCAAATGTAGGTTAAAGGATGTGATCACAAAAAGAATTGAGTAAATTTAAGGTTTTTATCAGATGTTTTCCCCTCCACAATTATGTATGACAAAGAGGAATAAAAAGAAGTGAAGAAAGAGGGAGGAACAGAAAACTAGACAGAGAGAAGATGGCATGTAAAAGAAAAACAAATGAGTCAGGATAGAGTAATGGGATTCATTTATACAATTGAATGAACTGATTGTAATAATGAACTGAAGGATTAATTGGAATGTGTGTACGATTGAATTTAAATGACTTTTCTTGTAAAGCACCTTGCGATGACGTGTTGTCAATTGGCGCTATATAAACTGAATTGAATTTGCACACAGAGGTTGACATTAAAACACATGAAACACTATGACTATCTCTCTCACACACCCCAAAGCCTTGTTGAAAGTATGACCTTGACCTTATTTCAAGGTGGCTTCTGTTACTATAATGCTGATGCTCACATCATTTAATATGACACCAAATTATTAGTCACGCTCAAGTCTTGACACTTAAATTAAATTATAGATATAGCTTTAGCTTAAAGAATTACTTCTTTTAAAGAGTTTGGCATCTCTGACAGGGGGATAGAACACAAAAAAGCACCATTGTTATTTAGTCCATGTTGAAGCCATTTATGTCGATTCTCGCTTGTCCAATCATGCCTTGAAAAAAACAACTTTACAACTTCTACTTTCTCTCTATTAATAGATAAGGTGACGCACTTACAAAAATCAATTACTTTTAAAGATAACTTCCCATTTCTGGAGATAAAGATTTAGGAAGTACACATGCTACATGCACTTTTTTTATTTGCAATTGAAATAACTACAAATAAATTAGGCGAGGAAGTGATCATGGTCAAAGTCGCTGACCCAAAAATAATAAAATTGCCAAGCACCGTTGTCGGTCTATAATGTACTTTTGTTGTTGTTTAACATTAACATATGATTAAAGTTAGTCACAAATGCTTTGATGCATGAGTGGCAATGATCTTATACATCCATAATTTCATGGCAGTCCCTAGATGTGCAAAGCCTCTAGAAACATACCCAACAAACTTGCTGTAATTGTTGCAAATAGGTGGTTCTACAAACTTTTCACAGTTAACTGATGAAGAATGTACCACAATATAAAGATTTTCATTTATAAAGACAATATCATCTGTGATATGTGGTAAAAAAAAAAAAAAAAACATATATAAGCCACCCAATAAAATGCACAATATACTGTTTAGATGGATGAAATAAAGGGAAGATAATACAGTCTGCTTTAAAGCCAATTCATGGCGTTGTGAAAGTTGTATTTTATCTTCACAAACATGTAGAATGACACCAAACAACATTTTATTATCTATTGGGTCTATAACTGGGCCTGTGTTGGAAACTAATGGCTTAAATGCGCACCTACAAAGACCAAGAAATGTATCCCAACTAGCTTACAAAAAGAAATATATATATCTATATCTATAGATATAGATATATATAGATATAGATATATATATCCCCAAGGTGGCGGAGGTGCGTATCGAAGTGTGAAGAAGTTGGTGTTAAAAAGGTTTTACTTCCGCGCCTATGTATTACAGTTAGTGTTTTTTTATTAAAAAGAACAACGGATACCTGAGACGGTCGTTGATGTCTTCCACCGCACTCCTCTGTTTCCTCGGACTGTTATCGGGCTGCCGCTGCGGTTTTTCCCCCGACTCCTCTCTGTCCACGTTCCCATTGTGACTGGCGTGCATTTTGGAAACCTCTGCCGCAGCAGGCGGTGTTTTAACTCCAGCGGGATAGTGGGGAGGTTTTGCCCCGGCATCGTGCCCCTTGATGCCGTTGGCTTGTTTCACGCTGCCCGCTGCTCCGCCGCCGGAGATGGTAGTCCTCCTCCTGCGTGTTGCGGGCCCCTTCGTATCGCTCATTTCTGCGGTTTTCAGTCACGCAGTTTCTATCTACCCGGCATAGCTAACATATATAACAGCCGCCGCTCCTTTTCCTTTTTTTCTCTTTGGCAGCTAAACAAACAGCAGCGGAACCTTTTCCTCCTTAAAGCTCCATGTCACTGTTGGTAATGATGAAGGGAAAAAAGCGCTTTATTACCACTAAAGCTCAAGGTGCATATGACTCCATTCGGTTGCCAGATCTTGGTTTATTAAGGAAACATCCCCCTATCTACAGACGCGCCGACCAACTTCCGCATTTGAAGCAGTTTTTTCAAAGGTTATTTCCTCATCTACATGAAAGATTAGCGCTCTTTGAACCAATAATGCGGCCAGCAAGCTTTTAAATACATGAAGTCGTGCTTTTATCAAATCATGCTGCAATGACTGCTATCTCAATCTTGAAGCAAGTCATACATGTGTTGCTATTTCCTCTCAGCCTGAGATCTGTGGACTCTGCGATCTCTTTTAAAAAGCAGCTAAAAACTTGCCTTTGATTAGTTTTATTTGTTTTTCTGTCTCCTGTGTTGTGTTTTATTGTAAAGCACTTTGTGATTTTTATCTTGAAAGGTGCTATATAAATAAAGTTTTACTTACTTTACTTACTTATTGTTATTTTAAAACCAATAATATTGTTGACTTTTAACGCAGTTGAAAGTACAGTTACTATTCAACAAACATTTAATTAGTTTTTCCCTCTATTGTGTGTCGAAATTGTTCAAACAGATGCAACAACATACTGAATCTTTAATTTGTTGATGTATTTAGGCATTTCCTTAATAAAAAACCCCAACGTAAATATAAAATTATTTTTGTAGCCTTAACCAGCCTTATGATTTATGCATTGTCATCGAAATCAATGTCTTCTTCCTTAAGCAAAGATGAGGCTGCAGTCCCAATAGGGGTTTTGTATATTTAATAAGTGAATTGGCCAGAATTCTCATACACCGTGCCCCAAGCTGGACCAAGCTTGAACTCTTCCGCACCCTTCCATTCCTCAAGCTTAATGGCACAAAAGTGATTCAATATTATTCACCTCACGCCGTCTGATGTCTAGTCCGCCAAGGTTATCGAAACACCTCACACTGCAAAGCTAAAAGGAACTAGGTCAGAGGTCCTCTTAGTCTGTTCCTCACTGACATCTGTTTAAACACTCTGATGATCTTCTAAATGAGATATTCCCTAGATGCATTCACTAACATGTAATTAATCAATTAATTCAAATTACCTTGAAATATTTCCATTATAGCATACACAGATTTTGTTTTAGGTTTTGCATTTTTGACCATTTACCCTCTCAAAAAGCATAGAGATATCCTTGCTGGTTATTTTAACCACCCTTCATTTTTCATGTGTTTTTTTATTATTGGAAAAGAGGATGCATGATACCAGAAAAAATATGTAATTGTAATACCAAGGATTAAATATTGCAGTGATGATATTGATTTCTATCAACCCACATTTTTCTGCCTGTTTATTTTATTATTACCATTACACAGTCTCCACTCCATTCTCTGTGAACTTTAGTATCTCAGCCACTAAAAATATACATCAGATTTGGGCATCAAGGGGACCCAGAGTCCAAACTGGCAGAGGGGGAATGCATGACTCATGACATGAAGTAACCTGAGAAATATCGCGTCCAAACAGTTATTTGCGATTGAGATATTGCACACATTGATAGTACTGATAAATTGTGTAGATGTATATTCTTCGTAAATAGTCTTAGTTGTAAGCTTTTTAAATTAACATTAGTGTCTGGATTTTATTTTCCAAGGCCATAAACTGACCAGTCAGGAACAAGCACTTTGTTGCACATTGTGCACCTGCTTTATCTTGTCCTTTGGAGAAATAGATCCCTGTAATGATAAATATTGCTCTGCAGTAGTAAGTAAAGTAAGTAAAACTTTATATAGCAGCTTTCTATAAATAATCACAAAGTGCTTTGGCAACAGTCACTGAACGTATAAAATCAATAAATAAAACTAAGCAAAAGCCATTTTAAAAAGATGAGTTTTAAGCTGTTTTAAGCTGAAATCTATGAATCAACAGATCTCAGGCTCAGAGGGAGGGAGTTTCAAAGATAGGGAGCCACTACTGCAAAGGCCCTGTCACCTTCACTTTTTAGGCGTCTTTTCTTCACAATTAGCAGATGCTGATCACAAGATTTTAGGGACTTGCTGGGGATGTAGGGCTGCAAAAGCTCTCGAACGTAAACAAGTGCTAGATCATTTAAAGCTTTATATTTAAATTTTTTTTTTTTTTAATGTAGCTAGAATGTAGCTAGAATAGGAAAGGGGTGACATGAGAACACTTGCAGTTGCAGACAGTTGTTGATACGTGATGAAATAAAAACATGGATTATCATCATCAACTCACATCGTGAGACAATGTGGCTCAGCTTGGCAACATTTTTCAAATGTTAAAAGCAGGAATGGACCAGCAATGTGACACGAGCATGCAATCATAAGTCTAGATCAAGAATTACCCCAGGGTTCCTTACTGATTGCTTAACACGTGGAGCAAGTGGGCAGAGGCTCTCCTTTATGTTAACGTGGAATTTGTCAGGGGCACAAACAAGGACTTCAGGTTTTGAGTCATTGAGTTGAAGAAAATGATCATTCATCCAACTCTTGACAGTTTCCAAGCACCTAAGCAAAATCTGTATCAGTAGGCTACCTCCACAAATATCCAAATCTTGGTACTGATATAACCTGAGATCATAAACACTGGCTTCTTGCAAATACAACATGGGTCATCTATTTTATTCTTTGCAAGTAACCACTTCACAGACTCCTCTCTTTATTTCTCAAAAATGCTAAGATGTGACAACAAACTCTCTGCAGATTACGTTAAAGGGTCATCTATACTGCAACCAGAATAAATATCTCTTGATATTTATTTATTTCCAATTGTATTTACCCATTTATTTATTTATTTATTTATTTATTTATTTATTTATTTATTTATTTATTTATTTATTAATTTATTGTCAATTTTGGCAGTGACGGTCCTCCATAAAAGGGCGCCACACTCACGGTTTTTGGTAGAAAATTAATATTTTTACTGAAATGTACTAAAATACCAAAAATAATGACCAGACATGTACACAGCAATATTAGACACTCATTTATAGTTTATCAGCAAAAAAAAAGTTGATTTGGGGCTGAGTAGCTCTTTAAGATGTGCTTTTTCTTTCCTCAAGAACTGTAAGAGCGCTTATAAATGGCTTTGATGTCACCTTTACCGCTCTAAATGGGTGAGCGATCAGTAGAACTACAAATACTACAACCAAGGTAGGTTGTCGTCCATGTTAGCAGTCAGCCAATAATATGCTTGTCACGTGAGAATTATGTCCAATCCGAGCGTGGCAGACAGCGACTAGGTTGATTCAGTCGGTAACAGCTGTTGACAGGAGCGGTTTCGTTCATATATATTTACACAGTCTGTCCCTTTTTGTGTTCAGAGTCTGTTTTTGTTCGTCTTCTTACGCTGTAAAACATTGTTTTACTTGTCATTCAGTAGTTTGTATTTAAATGGGATGAGAAAACACAAGAGGAGGAAACAAAACGGAGGAGTTGGGGGCAATGAGAATGGATCTGTCACAGGAGGTTAGTGAAGCCGATAGCTAGCACTATTTTGTGGATAAAAACTGGGTCCACAAAGGTTTCTCTGCTATCAAAACTTGCACGTATTTTAAAGTTCTGTGGGAACCTTGTAAATCGGAAAGTTGACAAGTCTCAGACTTAAATCTCATTTTACGTAATATCATTAACCCCGGGAACAGCCAATTCTGGATACTAACCTGGAGTAGTCGGAGTTTCATCTCCTAGCCTGACAGCAAATCACTCACTGTCCTTTATTCACAAGATTTAATCAGAATCAATTGAAGCTCTAAATGCTGCCTGCGTGGCACTCTGAGTTGTCTGAAAACCCTGGAAAAATACAGCTCCTATCATCCCGATGATGACAGAAATAGATGTTTTATTCACAGAACCTATTATTTGTGGCATCCAGAACTCCAAACAAAAGCTCTTATATAACCCCATCATCATTTACTGAGTCACTGTAATTGCTTTGTCTCCAATTTCTAGGCCGATGATATGACTCCTGTTCGTTTTATTTGTAGATTTTTTTTCTTATTTTATAAACAAACCTTTTAAGCACTTTTCTTCCATTTTTTTGTGTGAACTTGGATTGATATCACTGAGATTAAATAGTATATTTTTTAGCAATAATTTATTATTTTGATTATTATTATTATTATTATTATTATTATATACAATACAGCTTGTATTTCATTGAATGTACCAGTAAACCTAACTTTAGTGTTTGTTTCTGAATTTTGACCATTAATAAATTGCTATTAACTTGTATTGCTAAACATCAACTAGCAGGGTTACTCAGTACAACAGCTGACACATGCTGCTGATTTTGCAAGTTGAAAAAGGTTAACGTGTAAGTAGGCAGTTGCTGTAGGTTCTCTTTAAAGGTGTTACTGGGTGGGTGAAATATTTATTTAAAGCAAAGATCAGTGTGCTTGAACCTTTTACTCTGATTTGCCCTACAGTGCAACTAATTCACTTCTGCATCCGATAGATGGGCAATACCAAATTTGAGCCAGTGACACCCGACCACAGTTTGGGGAATATGGCTCTATCATATTCCTTTTGAAACCCTGTGTTTGCTGTTTTTGTTTTTCTTCGACTATCTATCTATCTATCTATCTATCTATCTATCTATCTATCTATCTATCTATCTATCTATCTATCTATCTATCTATCTATCTATCTATCTATCTATCTATCTATCTATCTATCTATCTATCTATCTATCTATCTATCTATCTATCTATCTATATCTATATATATATATATATATATATATTACATCTCTACTGGTTTTTCCCTCGAATCAGTAAACCTCTTTTCCCATTCTCACAGAATCAGACTGTGGAAGGAAACATAAGCTGACTCTCATCCATCAGGCTTTGATAAGGTTGGAATAATACTGCTTTATACTGTTTATGCAAATCATACATCAGTATCTGGTCCTTTATAATCCGATTTTGTTTTGACATTAAAAGCTAGTACAGTATTCAGATGGCTAGTGACTTACATTATTTAAACTGTAGATTATTGCATTCCCCTTTAAAATTAACACATATTGTACCCACGTGTTACTGTTCTCTGTTTTAGCAATTTTAGATTTCTTAAGGTGACAAAATAGGAGAAAAGCTTTATATTTTTTCAGTACTTTGGAGAATTACATAATCTTTTACCTCTGAACTTCTAGAGATCCAGTGGACATTGAGACCCTGAGGAGAGCTGCAGCCAGTAAAGGAGGCCTACTCACTGATGAGCTGAGGAGAAAAGTGTGGCCTAAATTACTGAACATAAATGTGTATGACCTACCACACAAACCTGGTGAGTATACCCTTATAAAAACAGATTGATTTACTTATTTTTCTACAACCACTACATAAATCAGTGTAGACAATGCTTATACAGCTATAGTGCTTTATAAACATATTTAAACCCATTCATTTTGTCTTGTTAAAACTACAAATTTACATGTATATTATTTTGATGATATTTGATACAACAACTTAAAGTAGTGCATATTTATGACGTGAAAGTAAAACATTACATATTATTATCCTTAGTGTTTTCATACGTTTGTCTTCTGTCCCTTTTACGTTTATACCCCTAAATACACTGCGTGGCCCTAAAAGAAGTCAGCACCTGGATTTTACTAAGCAAATAGGTACAAGCTTCCTATTGGATAATTACTGCTTCAGCGATTATCTTTCAGTTGGCAACAAGTTATTTAATGCCAACTGGTGCAATGAGTTGCTTCTCCTTTCATAAACAACCATGTTGAAAGACGCATCTCGTGGTTGTGGAAAAGATGTTACTGTGTTTGAGAAGGGTCAATTCATTGGCACGCATCAAGCAGATAGAACATCTAAGGAGATTGCAGAAACTACTAAAATTGGGTTAAGAACTGTCCAACGCATTATTAACAAGTGGAAGGATAGTTGGGACCCATCGTCTTCAAAGTAGAAATGTGGCCGAAAAAAAATCCTGAATGGTCGTGATCAACACACAATGTGAAGGGAACTCAAAGGATTGGGACTGAACAGCTGTGTAGCTGTAAGAAAACCACTGGGAAAAAAAGGCGTCAATTTGCTAGTAAGCATAAAGATTGGACTCTGGAGCAATGGAAGAAGGTCATGTGGTCTGATGAGACCAAATGTACCCTGTTCCAGAGTGATGGGCGCATCAGGGTAAGAAGAGAGGCAGATGAAGTGATTGACCCATCATGCCTAGTGCCTACTGTACAAGCCTGTGGGGGCAGTACCATGATCTGGGGATGCTGCAGTTGGTCAGGTCTAGGTTCAGCAACAGTATGTGCTCCAAGAATGAGGTCAGCTGACTACCTGAATATACTGAATGACCTGGTTACTCCATCAATGGGTTTTTTCTTCCCTGATGGCATGGGCATATTCCAAGATGACAATGCCAGGATTCATCGGGCTTAAATTGTGAGAGTGATTCTGGGAGCATGAGACATAATTTTCACACATGGATTGGCCACCACAGAGTCCAGACTTTAACCATATTGAGAATCTTTGGGATGTGCCGGAGAAGGCTTTGCGCAGTGGTCAGGCTCTTCCATCATCAATGCAAGATGTTGGTGAAAAATGAATGCAACACTGGATGGAAATAGATCTTGTGACATTGCAGAAGCTTATCGAAACAATGCCACAGAGAATGTGTGTCATAATCAAAGCTAAAGGCGGTCCAATGAAATATTAGTGTGTGACCTTTTTTTGGTGGCGACTTTTTTTCTTGACCAGGCAGTGTAGAATCCAGTGCAACCAATCGCTTTTAGAAATGACCAAAATAGAAAAGACACCTGTGTGTAATATAAACTGAATGTAAATGTAGCTGGGAAGGCCTGAGATGTTTGTTAGAGAACATTAATGAAAAAAACAGCATCATGGAGACCAAGGAACACTTCAGACAGGTCAGGGATTAAGTTGTGGACTCCTAGGCTTTTTAAAACAGTGGCAAAAAGAAAGCAATGGTTGAAAGAAAGTCATAGAGTCATAAGACTGCGGTGGAGGTTCACCCTCCAGCAGGACAACTCTAAACATGCAGCCGAAGATACAGTCAAATAGTTTCCATTGTTGAATTCAAATGCAACATACAGTTTTCAGATTTTATTTGTAAAAAAATAAAAGTATCGTAATCAAACCATGCCTTAATTGCCTCCTACTTTACATTTATTTACCTTTTTTACATGAATTTCTTACAAAATGAATTCTTACAAATATATTAAAGGTCGTGATTGCAACATGGCCAAAGGTTCTAGAGGTATCAATAGTTTTTCAAGGCACTGTGTTTAATGTTATTGGTCTTTCTGCTTCAGGTCGAGATGTGAGGGAGAACCACAAGGACTTCAATCAAGTTGTCTTGGATGTCAGAAGGTCCATGAAGCGATTCCCTAAAGGTGCTTTCATGAGTGTGTTATCTCCACTGATAAAAGTATGTTGTAATTCGGTGTGGCATTATCAGGCTTCACCCCTGTACTCAGAGCCAGACAGAGGTTTATATGATAAAGTTAAATAAAATTAGCAAACTTAAAGTTTCACATGGGAAGACTTTAAGTGCAACTAACCCCCAAATCAACTTCTTTTTGCTGATTAACTGTATAAATGAGTGTCTACTAGTGCTGTCTACATGTCTGGTCATTATTTTTGGTAATTTAGTACATTTTAGTAAAATTATTCATTTTCTACCAAAACCGTCAGTGTGGTGCCCTCTTGAAGTTAAAACTTTACACTGCACTTGAATTGGAATTGGGCATTTCTACTGGCTCAGCCACTATGGGTCATGTCAGTCATCCTTCTTCTGTGGAGTATAAAACAAGCCGAATCTCGGCCACACCTCTGTAGCGAGTTGGAGTAGCAAGGTGTTCATTCTGCTCAGCCCTCTCCCCCTCGTGTCCCTTGGTCCTCCAGGCAACGCCTCCTTTTGCCGCATTTTTCAAACCGGAAAGTTCAGATGGAGTAAGACTCTTGTAGGGGGGTGATTTGCTCTTTAAATGGCAGAGATTGTCTTCTCTTGGTCACAAAAAACATTTTGAGGCAGAACTCATTGATTTTTTTAATTGTAATTTTTTATATTTTTCTAAAGCTTACCTGATAAATAAATGTTGTTAAATGGTGTGTAGAAAAGATATAACACAAACACTTTTGATGCATACATTCACAGGTATAGTGAACTCAATAAAACTATTCTGAACATTTCCTAAACGCTGAAGCAGCATGTGCAAAAACTTATATGCTGACTGACGCAATCTGCTGGGATTCCTTAAATAGGAAACTTTTTAACTGATTGGAATGTTTGTATAAATGTATTGAAATGACTTCTTGTTAAGTGCCTTGAGATGACATCTGTTGTGAATTGGCGCTATATAAATAAACTGAATTGAATTGAATTGAATATGCCCACCTCATGCTTCAGCAGCTTGTAGAAAAACTTAAAACACTTAAAGTACTTATTGGACCTTATCAGTCACATTACTGTGGAGGAGGAATGCTTTCTTTGCGTCTATCTTTTACAAACCAGTTCAACAATTACTGTTAAATCAATCTGTCATGTGTTTCTCATTTGAGTTGCTGTTACTTAATTTTCGTGATCAGTAAGGAGCGTTTTTTGTGTGTCTTGGTGGGTTATTAGCCAGGCTTTTCTTTGAATGAATAGGGGAATCATCTAAGCATTAAGGAGCAGTATAATCTCTGGATGTTGTTGAGACAGTCTAGTCTCAAGTCATGTGCTTAACCTAAATAAAAACTGTGAAAAAAAGTTTTTTTGTTCACATTAGTGTTCGTATGTGGTGAATGTTTCATTCTTGTGCTGTCTTTTAGGTATGCCAGCCTCAGAGAGAGCCGTGCTTCAGGAACAGCTGATTGACATCATCCTCGAGGTACTGAAACGTAACCCTCAGCTCCACTACTATCAGGGCTACCATGATGTGGCTGTGACTCTGCTGCTGGTGGTTGGGGAACGTATGTCCATCGCCATGTTGGAGACTTTGTCCAATATTCACCTCAGGTTGGCCTGTTTTCACAGCCACTAATAAATGTTGCTATGTTAAGATAATTAAAAAAAGTTTATTAAACATGCATTTTTCTCCTTACTGTAGGGATTTTATGGATCCGACCATGGACAGCACCAAACACATTTTAAACTATCTGATGCCCATATTGGAACAAGTTGATGCTGAACTACATGACTTTATGATCAGGTAAAAAATAACTGACAGGAAATCACTAAATGGCTGGAATTGTTTTAGAATAACTTGCCACTAGAGGGAGCCAAAGAGCTAATCTTTAGTAATTTATTTTATTAACCAAGTATAATGTTTATTTCAATAACCAAATGTCATTTTTTTACAGGCCTGTTTGTTTCATTGCGGTCTTTGCATCATTAAACTAATTTTGCTGGCTGAATAGATAATAAAATCTGAAAAAAAAAAATACAAAATTACTTTTGCTGCCTCATTGGCAATAGGACTCTATTGCCATCCTCCATATTTGCTGGTTAGCTTACGTCTTACGCACACAAACAGAAAAAGCAATCTGCAATCTGCTGGGATTCCTTAAATAGGAATCTTTTTAACTGATTGGAATGTTTGTTTAAATGTATTGAAATGACTTCTTTTTAAGTGCCTTGAGATGACATCTGTTGTGAATTGGCGCTATATAAATAAACTGAATTGAATTGAAATTGAATATATTATTTATTTTTAATCATTTTTCTAACTGATATTTATGAAAAACGTCCCAATTTCTAAATTTCCATGCGACTTTGTCAAAACAAAGCAACTAGAAACTGTCTTTAATATAAAAATTCTAGCTCATTTATTGCACGTTAAATGTTTTTTAAATTTTTGTATCTTTAAGAATAAAATATTGTAACATGTAAAAAAAAAAAACAGACAAAAACTCTTTAATGCACTTTAACAATCTGTAACTAAAAGCCATATATTAACTATGAATAAGAACCTAGATATTATTATTCTTTGCTTTTCAGGACTTCTGAATGGTTAGATGCTGTGTTACTTGATAGCTACTGTTTTTCTGAATTTAAAATGTGATGTGATTCTTTCTCGGCAACTAATTTTAATCCAAGCTATTTTTTGACACTTTTGAAACTTTTCTCACGTTTTTCAGATTTATTTTTGCAACTAAGAAACCCTCTTTGTGAAGATTGGCTCTTTCAGAGACTCTTGATGGTGTTCAGATTCTCGAAGCAAAAACTTAAGCCTGCATTTTGCTTTCTTGCTTTTTTATCATATTTAAATGTTTGTTTAAATTGCATATTTTCTGTCAGTACTTTATTGCATGCTGTTTCAGTTAACATTATTTTTAATTATTTATTATATGTTTTTATATATGCATTTTGGTAGTAAGATGATCTTTGCTTAAATTTAAAGGGTGGTATTATGCAAAATTGACTTTCTTTAGCTTAATATCCTGAGAACCTGTCTTTCCCTCATTAAAAACATGCCTGAAGTGTTGCTCTGACCCATTCACTCATGTTAGAGTAATCTTTGAGTCTCTGCTGGTAGTTCTCGGGGTTGCTGAAACGCCTGCTCCCACCTATCCCCACCTATCTCCTCCTCCGACCTTACGTACTCAGCCGAGAGCCTCGCCCCTGCAGAGCTCCCCTACCCCTCCCCACCTCACACAACTCCAGTTGAGTCCCAGGTGCAATAATTATAACACACCAGCTGCAGCTGCGCGCCTTTTGTGGGATTTTTTTTCCATCATGCTGCGATGATGCACGGTATGTGACGAACTGAAGGGGGAGTGTCAGAAAGAGTAGAAGGGTCTTAGAGAGGCACAGGCGAAAATCAAGGATGTCCAATACGGAAGTACATTTCTTTAAGGTGGATTTGGATATATGACGGACTTTTAAAAGACTTAAGATGACAATTTTATTGGAGTGTGCTATAGAAGGGTAATATGTGCTTGGAAGAAGCATAACACCCCCCCTTTAAGAAAAGCTCATAACACATGTGAAATCTGAATATTAAAAAATATATATAAATAATTTGTGTCCCTCAGTGTTGTTTATCTCTTCCCTGTGCTTTTTCTATTTCAGAGCAGAGGTTGGAACCATCTTTGCTCTCTCCTGGCTGATCACATGGTATGGCCACGTCCTGTCAGAGTTCAAACACACTCTGAGACTGTACGACTTCTTCCTCACCTCCCATCCACTGATGCCCATCTACCTTGCTGCAACGGTAAGACTGTTTTTGCATGGGACCTTGTCTACAAGGACAGTGTGGTTCTTTCAGTGAGGAAGACCACTCTGTAGTACTCTGACATGTTAATTAGATTACATGTAATACACAAAAAGATGAATTTACAGCTAAATTTATAAGTGTTTGATTTTATAGCAACCGCATTTAAGCTTTTGCATCTTGCTGCTCATTAGAGTCTCTGTATGCTCTGTTAAAAGCAGCAAGGTTGTGTGTTACGAAATAATAAAAAAAAATTTGCATTCTCCACATTCTGTTGAAAGTGTGCTATACAAATAAAATTGCCTTGCCTTGCCTTGCCTTGCCTTGCCTCTGTGTGTTGGAGCTAAATAGAGAGAGGGCTCTGCTTGAAGTATGTGAGGCAACAAAGTAGAAATTCATTTATTCTTCGTCTAAGGCCGAGTTCAGAGCACAGCATGAGGCTTGAATTGACAGTATTCATCCCGGACAGAATATAAATATTTTATACAAGTTGAGTTGTTTGGAGGGAAATATTTCTTGTCTCTTATTTCTTATTGTCGGGAATGCACATGTTGCATGTTCAGAAGATATACACCCTTTTTGGATGGGGTTTCAGTGAAGTAGATGTCCACACCTGACCCAGATGATGCTGTCCAATGTACTAAAGGTCACAGAATGTTGCAACCGATAAAAATCTAAATGAAATTTCTTATTGCCTTGCCTCTGTGTGTTGGAGCTAAATAGAGGGAGGGCTCTGCTTGAAGTATGTGAGGCAACAAAGTAGAAATTCATTTATTCTTTCTCTAAGGCCGAGTTCAGAGCACAGCATGAGGCTTGAATTGACAGTATTCATCCCGGACAGAATATAAATATTTTATACAAGTTGAGTTGTTTGGAGGGAAATATTTCTTGTCTCTTATTTCTTATTGTCGGGAATGCACATGTTGCATGTTCAGAAGATATACACCCTTTTTGGATGGGGTTTCAGTGAAGTAGATGTCCACACCTGACCCAGATGATGCTGTCCAATGTACTAAAGGTCACAGAATGTTGCAACCGATAAAAATCTAAATGAAATTTCTTAACACCATGCAGCTCTGCACTTAAGTTATTACTAACTGAAGTCGAAGGTGGTTTTGTTTGTTTGTGAAGAACTGACTGCCGTTCTCATTGAAACTGCAGTATGAACCTAAACATACTGTAAAATACACTAATTTGCATTTTTTAATTTTTGGTGACAATTTTTAAGAGGATTATTCACAGTAAGATCTTGTTCATGTTTATTATAGCATGGCAGTAATTCAGATATTTCTCTGACCACTAGGGGGCACTATAACTTAATTTAGTAGGATAACCAACCTACCGTCTTTCATTCATTAATGTTTTTGCTGTCTCACAGATCCTAAACTAAATACAGAAAGCTAATTGAAATATAGCTCACACACAATACATATAGATTTAGATATTCAGTATACAAATAGGGAAAATTATTTGCCAAGTACCTCCAATATGATCTCTGATATCTGAAGAATATCCACATACCAGAGTTAGTTGGCTATAGATTGGAAGTAGTTTGTAGCAATAGTCTACAAGGGGTTAAAGGTTTACCCCTAGATGGTCAGATAATCATTACATATAGAAAATGGCAAAAATAACTCTGTCCATATGCATTAGAAAAGATAATAAATTCCATATTTGTCATCTAAATACACATGAAATAGTTCTAATAGGGGTGCATCATAAACAAAACACATAATTTATTCATGTGACCAGGCTTGATTTTTTTTTTTTCAAACTGAGCTTTGTTTCCCCATGTTTAGACCCATGTAAAGCCTTTATAGAAATGCCAACATGCATTGCAAGCTGAAACAACTGTGCGACAGCATCTTTACTTAGTTTCTACATATTAATGTCTAACATCCAGGTCCAGGCATGGCCAGCTCCAGGCCTTAAGGCCGTTGTCCTGTTTCATGTCGAAGCTGGTAATATGAAACATCTTACTGTAATTTTTGGACTATAAGCTGCTACTTTTTCACACGCTATGGACCCTGTATCCTATACAACGATGCGGCTAATTTATGGATTTTTTTTTAACTTGCTAACGGCCTCTGGGGGGCCTCTGGGGGGCAAGTGAGACAGACGTGGGGAAAGATTATGCGCCAAAGAAGACACTATCGTAGATTTCATGCACACACCCTCATCATGAAAAACACATGAAGAAATGCATATGCAGCTTTTAAGTTGAAGTCAATAAATAGAGAACTAGAGCTACTGCATGTAAGCTCGACGTCTATTAATCGATGGTGAGACGTTGGAGGAGGCAGCGGGAAGAACTGAGTCAGTGTAAAAAGACGACAAAAGCTTTCAGCAGATATAAAGACACTGAAGAAGACAACTTCAGTGGCTTTAGTGAAGAAGATGTAGATGGCGACCAATTACTTTTCTGGTAGGCTAAAGTCTGTTTTATTTTCTAACCAGACATGGTACTGTCGTGCTGTGTTGGTGCTGTACTGCAGATTTTCAGGCAGAGTTTGAAAAAAAATGCACGTCCTAAATTAAAACCTAGAGATGCACTCAGAGACCTCTGCAAGGGCCCCTCATTCCTCCTCCCCATGCTGTTATTTATATTTCTAACTTTCTGTACTTTTCCAAACAAATGTCTCTTAATGAAAACCATGGCTGTGGTTGTGCTGCTGCCGTGCTCTTCCAGCAGGGAGTGGAGTTTCTGGGCTGCTGTGTGAAGGGAGCCGCTTGTGAGCTCTCTGACATGGGAGAGGAGAGGAGGTTAGCACTGCTGGTCGGTGGGTGGATACGCGCTTCATGTCGGCACAACCCCAAAATGTAATCAGTTGTTCCTGGTCGCATTGCGGACATTTCCTGAAAATGTCATCGAAATCTTTCCATAACTTTTTGAGTTATGTTATGGACAGACGGACAGCAAGACAGGCACGAAAACAATACCTCGTGGCAGAGGTAATGAAAAAATAAAATCTTCCGTGTATTGTCTTTCTGTGTAAATGTCTCATTTTCAACCTGAAAACGTGCAGATTGTATTCAGGTTTAGCCTAGTATTGTACAAAATTTATTTTCTTTAAAAATTTAGCTGGTCTGGCTTATATTCAGGTGTGCTCAATAGTCCGAAAATTACGGTAATTGAAAACTGAAAAAGATGAAAAACTTTCATGGGCAGAAATCAGTCTAACAACATAGAATTTAAATTGTCAGTGAAATGTTTTAAAGAGAGAAATAATTTAATGAAATCCAAAACAGGGGCTGTTTAAAAAAAAAATAAAAAAATACAACACAAGCATTTTAGAAGAGCAGAAATAGTAATCCTAACTCTAGGAACTAACCCTATGCTCTCATTGTACAAAACAACTAGGAGGAAAACTTGTGGATTTAATGTGAAGCTAATATAATTTGATTTATTCAAAATCTTTACCTTGTTTTCCCATTTCTCTCCTTCAGATTGTGTTACACAGAGAGAAGGAGGTAAAACAGACAGAGTGTGACATGGCTATGGTGCACCACCTGCTCTCCCACATCCCTCAGGACCTCCCATATGAACTTCTTATTGGTCAGTCTCAGGACCTGTTCGAACAGTACCCTCCATCATTGCTGGCCAAGCGGGCTGCACTGCAGTCTCGCAAGAGGTGAGGAGACAATTAAAGTGGTTAATGTGGTAATATAGCTCAAAACACTTATCTTTGGCTCTGGGGTTTAAAGTATTTATTAGAAAAACCAGTAAAAGTCATGTCTGAGTATTAGAACTTATTAGCTGTATTAGAACTTATTAGCTGCTCAATTAAGCTAGAGCACACAGAAGTAAAGTCTCCTAGAAATGACTGTTTGAGTTCACAAATTTTTTTGAGGTAGTGAACTTCTTCTTTAACTTTACTTTAGTTGTTTACTGTCCCTGCAAGGGTTGGGGTTTGCTTTGTGAGCAAACAAACCTACTCTTCTAAACAAATTATGTACATGTTGCATTTGTATATCAACTAGTGCATTAAACTCCATTTGTTGTCCAACTGGCCACACCCTTAGTCCAGTTCTAGTTAAGATCCCCTTTATATTATCATTAAACATATTTTCTTACCCCAGGTTGAGTCTTTCACCGGTAGTTACACAGTAACTCTGTGCATAAAGTTGAAGATATCTGCACGTCGGCACCATGTTTACAGGGACGTGAATTTTAAACTTTCAAAATGATGGACGCATTTCAGATTTTTCCGTCAATGTTAAAAACAAAAAATGTCGAAGACGGAAAATAACGTGATGCCTGATTTATATTAGAACGAATTAATTCCCTTTTTATTTCTCTGGAATGTTGCACAGCTGATATTTATTTTATGCAGAACTGTAGTGAAGTTACAGTTGAAATTTCTGCACACAGAATGGCAGGGTTGCAAGAGAAATGCGTTTGTTGTGCATTCTTCTTCTGGGGCGAATATATTATTCATGTAGCCAACACTGTTTTTTGTGCTACAACGATAATGATCTTTCCCAGACAACAGTCTAATGATGATTTTCAGAGTCGTTTAAAAAACAAGATAAAAGACAACGGGTTTTGAACTTTTAACACGTTATTACACTGCAGTGTATATTGTAATAAAACATCAAAAGGATGAATACCTACATATGAATAGTTATAGACGATAAATATATTGTCCCCAGCAATCTTGAAAACAGACGCCCTTGACATGTACGCGCACACACACACACACACACACACACACACATTAAGCATGTTCTGTTTGGCTCTATGTGCACAAAATATTTAGGGCACCGAAGGAAACACATGGTGTAATTTACCTGACTTTAAAATAAAAACAAATCAAACTAATATTTCACAGCTGTTCTAGATTGGTCCAGATGCAACAAAAGTGCTGAACTTGCAATTTATTAAACTTTAACAAATCAAAATAAGGTTTCACTAATCCCAAAGTGGGTTTGACTGATTCTGCTATTAGTGTACAATGATGTAGCTCAGGTTAGAGGAGTCAAAGTATTTTAGTTTTTTAACTAGAGCAGATTAAAGCCTGTCACAGGTCAGAGGTCCAGTCTGCTTCCTGTAAGTGTCGAAAACCAAGCAGTGTAGTGAAGCGACATCTTCTGGTGACATCCTGCAATTACACTTTAAAAAAAATTAAAGACGCCCCCTGGGAACGTGGGCGTGTCTTCCTACGATGGATTTCGTCTTTATGTATTTATACTATCCATTCCATTTATTGTGCGAGTACTAGGATGAAGAGTGTAAAATTATGTGTCATTCATCTTGTTTATTTTTGTATCTTTATTGGTCCTGAAGAGCTTGGTCTCCCAAGTGGTCAGGGAATTATTAGCTGAAGTAATCAAAGACAGGGCGGAGTCTCCTGCTGTGTCAGCCATTCAATGTATTTTTCATGCCAAGCTGACTGAATCTTCTTCTGTGGAGACAGAGTGTCTGCACAGTGTAGTATAAGATAACGTAATGGTATTATTCCGGTATTGCTGCTGCATTTGCATAGAATCTACAAAAATGTAAGTAAGTGTACAGACGCTGGATATCAGTGGTGTATCTGAGTTGTAACACTTATGCTGCAGAGTTTTACTGGACTTCAAATCACATATGCTGCATAATCAGATGTGTGTGATTGGTGATGCTGGATCATTATATCCTTGAAGCTTCATATGATTATCCAGCATTAGAACTCAAGGTAGATACATATTGCTGCGAATCAATAAAGATCCCTCAAGCAAAGTTCAATCAAAAACACAACTCTGAATTCTGTCCAAGTAAGACATCTGCTGGTGTCTAAGAATGGTAAAAAGTTATTTGGGTTGATCAACTGGCTAACTAGGCCTGCCTTTCATTTTCTTTTTTCTGACAATATTCAAACAATACATTAGGCGACTTTCGCTCGGTGAGTAGGATATTTGTCTTGCAATCAGAAGGTTGTGGTTTTGATTCCAGCATCCTCCTGTCACATGTGGATGTGCATGTGGGCAAGGCACTTAACCCCAAGTTGCCTACCAGTCTGCGTATCGGTGCAATAATGTTTGTGTATTTGTGAGTTCGTATGGGTGAATGTGGCTCTAGTGTAAAGCTCTTTGAATGGTCTGTATGACTAGAAAAGGGCTATATAAGTTCAGTCCATTTACCATTTAATAGGACATAAAGGCTTAAAAAAGGTTACATTTGGCCCACCTAAGATGTACATTAATATATTTCCTTGGATGTCAGGTTTTTATTAGGAAACAATACAGGTGAAACTCAAAAAATTAGAATATCATGCAAAAGTTCATTTATTTCAGTTCAGGTGAAACTAATACATGATATAGACTCATTACATGCAAAGCGAGATATTTCAAGCCTTTATTTGTTATGATTTTGATGATTATGGCTTACAGCTTATGGATACCCAAAATTTGAAATCTCAGAAAATTAGAATATTACATGAGATCAATAAACCAGGATTTAAAATGTTGGACCTCTGAAAAGTATAGTCATGCATATATGCTCAGTACTTGGTTTGGGCCCTTTGGCATCAATTACTGCCTCAATTCAGTGTGACATGGATGGTATTAGTCTGTAGCACAGAGGTGTTGTGGAAGACCAGGATGCTTCAATAGTGGTCTTCAGCTCTTCTGCATTGTTCGGTCTCATGTCTCTCATCTTTCTCTTGGCTATGCCCCATATATTCTCTTTGGGGTTCAGGTCAGTCGAGTTTGCTGGCCAATCAAGCACAGAATCCCCATGGTTGTTGAACCAGGTTTTGGTACTTTTGGCAGTGTGGGCAGGTGACACTTTGAACTTAGAATATAGAACCTTTTCACGATATCCTAATTTTCTGAGAATTTGGGGTTTTCATGAGATGTAACCCATAATGATCAAAATTATATAAAAAATAAAGGCTTGAAATGTCTCGCTTTCCATGTAATGAGTCTATCTCACATATTAATTTCACCTTTTAAGATGAATTACTGAAATAAATGAACTTTTGCACAATATTCAAATTTTTTGAGTTTCACCTGTAAGACATTAGTTAAGTCATGCTTTACTGAAGTCACTCGGTTTGATAGAGAGCTTTGACTATGCCGCTTATTCTCTGTTTTATCTCTAAATTTAAGTTTGATTACAAATATTTACTTTTATAATCTCCACTACAGCAAAAATAGGCCACAAGCTGAAGAAATGCTGACATTTTCCTTTAATAAATGTAAAAAGTATGTTTTTATTGGATTGTGTGCTCAAATAAATATGCCTTAATACATTTTAATAAAGAGTTTATTAAAGTTCCTTTTATGTTTGTATTTTATTCTAAAATATTCTAAATGGGACTTATACAGGTGAAGTATTAGTGTGCCAGTCTGTAATTGAGGCAGGTTGCAGTTAAAACCTTTTGATTTAAAAATACTATAATTTAAAAAGCTTTAGTTGTTTTTTTGTTTTTGTTTTTTGCAGAGAAACGTTTAAACAGTCTGTTAATGTGTGAATATAAAATAGGTAAAACTGTTTTTTAGATGACATTTACTCTTCAATGTGTGGTGCAGCTCTTTCAGTAACCAAAAGGGGGTGCTCCTAACTCACATTCTGACTCCTACACCCAAATGTGCCACAAACTGAATGGTGTTGGTTCTACATTGTGTTTTATTACTGAGGAGAAATCATTTTGGCGGGCGGGGCCACTCACTCCCTGTCTTTCCGTTGCTATGACCGTTTCTGCATGTCAGCGTCCTTCAGTGTCGCCTGAAGTCATTGTTTAGGGCAAGAAATGACACAAGACCTTGACAGACATGCTGAAAGATACAAATGTTCAAAACATATACTAGCTTTCCACTGCCAAGAAGCACTGAGTTGGCAATTCTCCCCCTAACTCCCTCACCCTCTCCTCTTGTCTTTATCGATCACTTTGTCCATCAGTCCATCTTCTCTTGTCACTAGACTTTAGTTTTCTTCCTTATTGATGGCTAACACTCCCTTTCCATTCATCTTTTTCTCTCTCTCGTTTCCTTGCATCAGCTTGTCCATAAGCAGCTTCCAGGCATTTCATCTCTCCACCCTCCACCAGAGGCCAGACTCTGTTCTCCAGCGCCTCACCAGAGCCCAGGGCTCCACCACCTCCAGACATGGTAAAAATAGTTACTATAATCTTATTACTGTTTTTTCACATTGGCTGTACACAAATTTGTGAGTGCGCTCTGAGTACAGATGCATTGTTGCTGCATTGCTTTTGAAGGCTGCAAAAATTAATATTATCTGTGAAATCCCTCACAAAAATCCTTCCAGAGCTCCTGGCTTTGGGGGTTTTCCCACCTCAGTGATATATTTCTTCAAAACAAGGCAGCAGTAAACACTTTCCCCTCTGGCGCAATCAATAACATGTAAACAAATGTTGTAGCACCCCCATCAGACCAATCAAGTGCAGATTTAAATATGCCAGAACAAAACAAAGAGATGCATTATTCCCTTGTGTTGTGTGAAGATCTGAACAACAGCATCTGACATGTTGTCAGTGATTTACATGGACTTGGAAATATTATGTGGCATCAGCTTCCAGCTGAATGCTTTAATAATAAACCTGAGGAATATAATTCCCTCCAGTTTAATCAAAATATAATCAGAAGGTAGAAAAACATGTTTTGCGCACAGAAACCTCGCTTTTGCGAACAGTGCATTTGTAAGTTTTAACCTTAGCCTTTTGGTAATGTTTTACGAACCCTGGCAGATAAAGTTAGACTCAATTAAATTAATCAAATTAAAGCAGTGATAAAATTTATGACCAACAGTTTTAAGGAATAGTTACTCTGTGGGTTTTTATACTGTCATTACTTTAATATAATATGTAGAAATCCATTGAGAATTTTGAGGCCAATCTTTCGTTTTTTTTGTAGGTTTGACCTTCCAATATTGATCTTGGCCTATTCTAATTTCTCATTAAGACTTATAATAGAAACTCATAAAAGATCATTAGTCAAACATTTCTTGCCTTTCTGCGTCCTTTTTTTTGGGAGTGGAGATGATGGGATGCTAATAGTGTAAAAATGGTTTAGAGTTGTCTTTAGCATTTTACTTTAGTTAGTGCAGGAATACAAAATATGAGTCTTTCATTTGTATATTGTAGAGAATGTGGGTAATGATGAGATCTCCAACAGATTGCCAGTCTTTCCAGATCCAGCATTCTCCATAACATAAACAGTGACTGAAAGCTCAAAAAAGTATTTGGCAGCCACTGATTATGCAAGTTGTCCCACTTAAAAAGATGAGAGAGGTTTGTAATTTTCATCATAGGTATACTTCAACTGTGAGAGACAAAATGTGAAAAAAAATCCATGATGTCACATTGTATGATTTTTAAAGAATTTATTTGTATAATGGTGCAGAAAATAAGTATTTAGCACCTACAAACAAGCAAGAATTTTGCCCCTCACAGACCTGTTACTTCTTCTTTAAGAAGCTCTTTTATCCTCCACTCGTTATGTGTATAAAAAACACCTGTCCACACCTTCAAACAGCCAGACTCCAACCTCCACTATGGCCAAGACCGGAGAGCTGTCCAAGGACACCAGGGACAAGATTGTACACCTGCACAAGACTGGGATAAGCTAATCTACTATAGGCAAGCAGCTTGGTGAGAAGAGATCAGCTGTTGCAGGAATTATTAGAACATGGAATAAATGCAAGATCACTGATAATCTCCCTCGACCTGGAGCTCCATTCAAGATCTCACCTCGTGGGGTACACATGATCCTGAGAATCACGAGGAAACGACCCAGAACTACACAGGGGGAACTGCTAAATGACCTGAAGAGAGCTGAGACCAATGTAACAAAGGTTGCTATTAGTAACACACTACATCGTCATGGATTAAAATCCTGCTGCGCTCTAAAGGTCTCCCTGCTTAAGCCAGCACATGTCCAGGCCCGTCTGAAGTCTGCCAGAGACCATCTGGAGGATCCAGAGGAGGATTGGGAGAATGTCATGTGGTCAAAAGAGACAATCCAATAGTGAATCTGTGGAGGGAGTTGAAAGTCTGTGTTACCCAGCAACAGCCCCAAAACATCACAGTTCTAGAGAAGATCTACATGGAAGAATGGGCCAAATTAGCAGCTACAGTGTGTGCAAACCTGGTGAAGACCTACAGGAAACGTTTGACCTATGTCTTTGCCAACCAAGGTTACATTACAAAGTATTAAGGTGAACTTTTGTCGTTGACCAAATACTTATTTTCTGCACCATTACACATCACATACAATGTGATTTCCTGGATTTTTTTTCACATTCTGTCTTTCAGTTGAAGTGTAATGAAAATTACAGACTTCTCTCATCTTTTTAGGAGTGACAACTTGCATAATCAGTGCCTACCAAATACTTTTTTGCCCCACTGTAGTATATACAGAGAAACATTGCTGCTCTATTCAGCCTTCCTGTTTAAGTCTCGCCCTCCCATAGCCTGAATGAACCATAGTCATCTATCTACATGTGATTAAAAAAATACATTTAATTATCAGAAAAAGATACAATTTTTAAGTTTCTGACTGACCCAACATGTTTCAGGATTAATCGAGCAGAAAATCACCTTATTGCAGTCAGCAGACAATTTATTTTATGTTTTTGGTACAATTCTCTAGGCAAGGCAAGGCAATTTTATTTGTATAGCACACTTTCAACAGCAGGGCAATTCAAGGTGCTTTACATGATTTGGTGATTTAAAAAACAAAAAAAACAATGGAAATTAAAAGTAAAAGAAACACACATTACACATGATACACAATAAAGCAAGAGAAAGATAAAAAAAAGCAAGAGAGCATGAACACATTTCATACATATGACATTGATCATTTACTCGAAGGCAATTGTAAACAGATGGGTTTTTAGTCTCGATTTAAAGCAGTTCAGAGTTTCAGCAGCTCTACACTCGTCAGGAAGTCTGTTCCAGATAAGGGGAGCATAGAAACTGAAAGCTGCTTCTCCATGTTTAGTTCTGATTGTAGGGATGTTTAGTAGGCTAGAGTTGGAGGACCTGAGTGGTCTTGGTGGTTGGTACTGTGACAACAGGTCTTCAACATATTTTGGTGCTAAGCCATGTAATGATTTATAAACTAGTAAAAGTATTTTGAAGTCTATTCTCTGAGCTACAGGGAGCCAGTGTAAGGACTTTAGAACTGGGGTATTTCTTTTCTTTTTTGTAGTGTTACATTTTTATTCAGTTAGGCTAACTGTAATTTAATATGGTCAAAAAATTATAGCAAGCTATTTTTTTTAAATGTGCAGTATTGACGTTAAATCTCTAGAAAATAGCTATAAATGGACTATTTCTGTTAAAGTTTTGCTTTCCTAAAGATTTTGAGAACGCTAGAAATAGAACATTTAAGTTTAATTTTTGCATTTACATAAATCATATTTTAATTCAATTTAGCTCATATTCTAAATTACAAGTACATTATTTGCATGCTATTCAAACAAAGCTTTATTGAAAGAAAAAAAGTTAAGTAATATTTTTTTTTACTTTTGATATTACAATTATGCAAGACTTACCATCTTTTCGTACATTTTTGGTTATATGATTTATATTGCGTGCAAAAACAGTGTCATCCTTTATCGTTTCTAAATTGTTTTAGGATATTTTTCAGAATAAAAAGTGAACAAAGCTAAAACTTGTAAGAAAAGCAATTGCAAAGTAAATGGTACACACAAGATTTACCTAAATGCCAAAACAAACAGTCTTCTGCAGTAAAACTCAATGAAGGTTACAACATTTATTTAATGATAATGTTTTGAGGCTCATTTCCTTTCACTGTGTTTGTGGAAATTCTGCACAGAGGAAGGGTGTAATACAGTTTTTCCCCAATAAATAAATAAATAAATAATAAATACATTTCCCAATAAATAAATAAATTCTGTCTGGAAGAGATGTGATTCTGCCTTATGTTAATGTTGCAAGACTTTATTTTACTTAATAAAGTCAAATGTGAGTTTTACTTAATAAATGTTAATAAATATGACTGCATATAAACAATATATAGAAAACAAAAAGGAAACAACTTAGCGGGCAATTAACCCCCCCTCTCCCAAAAATAAGCCGAGCACGTTTTGTTTCCTAGGCATTAGAAGTTAAACACTGCATCTAACAACAGGGTTATACATGTAGTCACAAACACAATAAAAACAGGAAACTCAAATACTTTGTATGGCAATGATTCCAAGATTAAACTTGTATGGTTTATTTAGCTGATCCATGATAGGGCAGGAGGTTTTTCTTTGAGCTTTGACTTAGAAAAATTGAGTGTGTTTTGTAAGACTTTTATCCTCTTCCTGAATTTTTTATTTTTTATTGTATTATCCTCAACTTAATTAGAAAAACTCATCATAAGTTTTATTTAGAAAATGTTTTTTATTTGTATTAACAATATAATGTAGCTAATTAGAAATTCATTACACTCCATAAACTCATTTGTGTAATGCATTAAAGTGTGCTGGTGAACATATAGTGTTGCTGTAACTATATTTTACTCACTGAACCACCTTCCTTCTAAAAACTGAGAGGCCGTTTCTGATCTGAACAATCGGCCACACAGTGAGATGTAAGAACAGCCATAGTGCAGATTCATGTGGTTAATTAGTTTTTAGGCTTTAAATGAGGACAGGATATGAAGCTTTTTTTTGAGTACTTTAATTTTTGCACTGTGATAAATTACGCTTTCATTCTCTCTGCTCCTGCTGTTTTGACCCTCCAGATCCTTGTTCTTTTGTTTTCAGTCCAGTCATATGATGAAAAGAGAATTTTTAGAATATTTGCCACACTTATCCACAACTCTGGATAAAAATATTTATGCTTTAAGTTGTTAGGTATGGCAGATGATTTGTGGTGCTGTGTGTTGGATTATCTTCCCTGAGAACCTTATTAGAGTCCATGGCATCATGAATGCTTTGAAATACCTGGAGGAAAAGAAAAAAAACTCTGTGGACTCCGAAGGGAAACTGTAAATTGTTTGTAATTTGATCTTTGAGGTGGATAAATTCACCTAATTTCCCTCCGGGATCAAAAAAGTATTTTTGAATGGAATTTGAGTAGTGAGCTAAATAATATGGCCACATTGACAGCAGAAATAGTTCAGATAGAATTAATACAAAATTCTCTGTGTGAAATTATGATACTGTAGTAAAAGATAAATTTATTACAGGGCTTTTAACTCATTGTTACCACGACCACCAATAAATGTGGCCTGTGCTGAATGTTACTTTGGTTTAGGCCTGAACATTCTGACGCCTCCTGACCCCTGCATGTTTCTATTCCGCATTATCTGACACCCCCCTCCCCTCCTTGTTCTGTGCTTGTAACCTCATGACACCCAGGCCTGGAAGCTTCCCTGCCCTCAGCCCGAGGCCAGCTGTGGAGGGAGGGGAACAGGATGATGAAGATGGCAGTGTGGGGACTGTCCGCTACACTCGGGGCCGCCGTGTTCGCTGTAGCTCAGACCGCCATGGACTGGGGACCTGACTTGATACTTGAGCTGTTCTGATGGGACCGATGGGAACAGGACAGGAAGACTTAATCAAACCACAAAACTTGTGTAAAACCACAAAAAATGCTGACTTTGATGACTTGGACATCACATCTACTGCAGAAGAAGGTATCTTGGTGCCAAACTGTTTATTTTTATTCTTATACAAGATAATAGAATCAGTGGTCACGTTTTCTACGAATTCTGGTCAATTCACATCTTCTGTCGGAAATGAGATGTGAAACAAACCTATAAACTGAAAGAAATGGCATTAAGGCATGGAAGTAACAAAAAAAGTAACCAAGAGTGGGCATAAAGACATGGAAAATGATCATAGTGCTGCAATAAGGTCTGAAGATGCATGTAAGACACTTACATATCCTGCTTATAAAGGCCGTTTTTTAGTTTCCTTCTATAAACTTTTTTATCTGTTACTTTGAGGCTGGTTATTTCATTGATGAACATGTTTTCAGTCTGTCACATGGTGCGATTCAGTGAGGAGTCTCAGTGCGCTTGTTGGATCCTCAGCTTTATATATATCAAAAAGCCAAAAGTGCCTAAAGCCAGCACCATGACACACAAATACAAATTATTAAAGAGCAGTGTTTTCTGCTGAAAGCCTCGTGTTATAAGTGAAGGAGGAGGGTTGGCTCTATTTTTTTTTTTGCCTGTGAGCCTTGTAATAATTGCTCTTCTGCAGGTGTCAGCGAGTAACATTTACACTGGAGCTCAACACACAAAAACAAGCAGTTATATGCCTTCCACCCTCAAAACCATGATCATTAAACACAGTTGGCTCAGATTTTCAGCACCGGTGCTTTTTCATATGCATTGTAATATGTATATATTTAGGAAATGTCCTATATTTTGATGCTGTTTTTCCCTCTCATAGACCATTGCTGTTGAATGAATAAGGGGAAGAGGCTACTAGTTGTGTGCTCCTGAAATATTTAGTGGGTTTGGGCCAAAATCCAGCCTGGGCTGCCTTTGACAGAACATGAAATTCCCAAACATTATCTTTTATTTTTTTCGCCCATTTTATGATTGTGGATTTTAAAGATAAATTTTTTTATTTAAGGGAAAAAAACACATCATAAACTGCATCATAGCTGCTTTATATTTATTAGTTATTATTGGACTAAATATAAGAGTTATCAAACATGAAAGGTGAATTTACCACCTGAGCTTCAACCAGCTGTCTGGGGCTTTGTGGTGTTTTCTAGCACTGTAGCTTTTTTCTGTAAACTTTTCCTCTAAAATTTTTATCGACTTTTACTTGTAGCTAAGCTCCTGCTGCTGTAAACGTAACATTCACCCCTCTCCACATGCTCTGTCATCAGATGTAAATGTGTTTGTGTATAAATGTTTATTGGGCAGTCCACCCTGTTGATTTGTTGCTCTGCAGCAAATTAAATCAACCATACACAGTCTGAATTAAAGAAAAACACTGACAAGCAGTTAAACATTTCCACCCTCAGAAAATTTAGGTATTGGACACAAAATACCAGCTTTTATCAGTGAAAGTAGTCAGTAAATCAATAAAATGTTGTTGCAACATCTCTGCTGAGCCACAAGCTAGTTAGGACTCTTTGAAATGTTTATCAGATGGTAATTGAACTGTGTGTCTGAGAGAAAAGAGAAAATGTCAGCTTTATTAATTAACCGGCCAGTTTGTTCTTTTCTTTGGAGGCAACTTTTGTTAGTATAACTTTTTAGTGCTCTCAGTGCCTCATTCTTGGCTGTAAGCAACTATACTATCTGTTTTTTATGTTTTATTTAACTATTCCGAAAAATTTGATCTTGTGGATGTGTATTTGATCATGTTAAATTAAAGAAAAAGATCAAATGTTACAGTTTTGCAAGTATAAATAATTTTATTTTTGGAATGCTTCTGTGATATCAAGATTGGTACTTTCTTGTGAAGGCTTTAAGAATTCACTATTTTTTGGGTTTGAAAATGTTAGGTAAAATAAATATGCTTTCTATGTAAAACTGGGTAATCTTGTATGTATTTTAATTTGGCATTTTGAATAGAGGAAGATGAATACAGTTTCTACAAAAGGAAACGCAACAAATACATGGGAGGTTTAATTATGCTGGATTTATTTTCTTAGAATGAGCACTAAAATAAAAATCAGTTTATTTCTCTTAGTAAAATTGACAGCAATGCAAATATATATTTATATTTTATACAAAATTGGACTTTTGTCTGGATGCTTTTGATGAAATAGTGTCTTTCTCAGAAAGAACTAGATCAAACAGCACTTGCGGGCAGCGGATCCCCTGTCAAAGCTCTGAACCGCTCACAAGTAGGGGGAGTTGTTGAAGCAGTCAAAGTAATTCCTTGATCAGCAAGGTATCTCTACTTGGCTGCTTTCAGTCTCCATGGTACCCATCTGCTGCACTGGCCGAATGGTAGTGGTAGCCACCACCCTTACATCACTGTTTGAGCTTTTATCTCATATGAACATTAGATCCACCGCTTTTCCATCTGCACCAAAAGGTTTGTGGACTGCCACTATAACCACTTTTCACGTGCTGTTTAGGGCGGTTTCATAGATTGATGAAAATGTCCAGTTTTTTTTTTTTCGTTTTTCAGGGGACCAATGAGCCTACTTAAACTGACAGGTGCGATGCATGCAATATGACACCCTTTCTCTTATCTCACGTCCTCCCTGAGCTGCTGCCTAGTGGGGGGTTTTGATCAGTTCATAGACTGAACAGACAGCGGGCTGTGCTGCACTGCACCGCGTTGCCCGGCGCCGCACTGCGACTGTTTACAAGATATCAAAGCGCAAGTGTAGCTTTACAGACGAACAGAGAGGGCACAGCTGGCATATGTGTTTCTGTGTGTGACTAAAGTGGCAAAGATCCAGTAAGTCACATAAATTATGATAATCATGTGCCAAGTGAGAGTTTATCTATAAATTGACTGAGGGGGATGAAGATGAAAACTAAAGACTGGATTAGGCACTTTTTAATTCTCTTTTTGTGACTGCTGCTTTTTACTTTTATTATTACATCAAAAAGAAAATACTTGTTTTCTCAGAATGTTATTTCGGATTTTTGTTAAATTTTTGTCCAGTAGCCTATGCCTTACAACGTGAACTATTATTGTTACTGGTACATTTTTGTAATTCGGAAGAATAATTATTTCTATAAATTAATTTCCAGAGATTTCAAAGTCATCTTTGTACGTGTAAAAGCCTATTTGAAGTTTATTTAACTGTTCATTCTAACCACATGAAGAATGCAGACTTGTGACTGCAGATTGTGTGCAACACTGCCTCCAGCTTCAAGCACACTGCATTCTGTGCTCTCATTCTATCAAAAGGGTCAATTGGCTGCCTCATCAGCAGTTGATCATTCAACTCTTTTGCCAAACATAATCTATTATATTACATCCATTACTTAGGAATATCATCAGCTTCATTGAAAAACTTGACTGTAGTGCATGGAGCAATGTGTGGGTGGCGATTTGCTAACATATGTCGGAGCTGTGTATTATCTCTCATACTGTGTTAACTGTGAATGAAAAGAAACATTTACTTTATAATAATAAATAACAGACTGGTTTGGACATTGCAATGGATGCATTGGATGTTCTTTTAGGGAACTCTCCGGCTACTTTCTATATGTCTTCTGTGAGTTGTGGATCAAAGACAGCCTCCACTGTCCTCTACTGGTGAGTATTTGTTTTTAAAACAATACATACTGTAAGATTTTGGATATGCAGGTCTGTAGGTGTGCTACATTAGAGTATTTTCTTGTATGTATTGCACTTGTAATTTCTCCCAGTTAGCTGTTTTACAGCAAATTGTGTTACTGTATCCAGTTTCTTTGCTATCAAATAAATGGAATGCTGCCTTCCTATTGGCTGTACTTTTGACAGGGCAGGGTTATCGATCCACATAAGGGCTGCAAAAGAAATTCATGACATTAGAGAAACACAATTTTCAGCACAACTCAAACAGGAGCAGAAGATTTTTGTGCAAAGGGCATTTAATCTAAAAGCTAAAACATGGTGCTGAGAGGGAGCAAATCACATTTTCAGGGATTTTTAAGTGTGAGAGCAGCACTTTATCTGAGAGGGAATGTGAGAATAACTGAAAAGGTACACTGCTGTGTGGAAAAATACCTCCCATAATACTGAATGTCTAAAATAATCATCGAATACACCTCAACCAATGCCTTTGATGATATTAGGCAGGTGTACCATGTTGATGATAAACAGCATGTAGATAGAAGAACAGAACTGTGATGCTGCCAGCTCCTAATGAGGATTTAATTCATGCCCCTGGCTGTTGGCATACTACAAAGCAGTCTCCTCACCTATTTGTTTTCTATCTTTCTTAAAAACACAAGAAAGCAGCATCCACATTACCACCTGTCTTCCTCTCAGTCTGTCAGGTTTGAGACTGAGGGAAACCAGTTGGAAAAGGATGATGATGAATGCCAGTTTTCAGACTTTCCTCAGACTAACAGAAAAACACTTGCTGCTTTTATAATTAAACAGAAATTAAAAGCTTTAAAATAGTGTTATATTGAATATATATATATATATATATATATATATATATATATATATATATATATATATATTTATATATATATATCTATATATATATATATATATATATATATATATACACACGTGCTCAAATTTGTTGGTACCCCTCCACAAAAAATGAAGAATGCACAATTTTCTCTGAAATAATTTGAAACTGACAAAAGTAATTGGCATCCACCATTGTTTATAACATATTTAATAGAAATCAGACTTTGCTTTTGATGTTTCATTCAACATAATATTGTAAATAAGAAAACAAATGAAAATGGCATGGACAAAAATGATGGGACCCCTAACCTAATATTTTGTTGCACAACCTTTAGAGGCAATCACTGCAATCAAACGTTTTCTGTAGCTCTCAATGAGACTTCTGCACTTGTTAACAGG